>CAOLHI010000002.1:600000-1200000 GCA_948474755.1 Ctenosaura bakeri
TATTGGTAGCATTCTAAACAAAAAGTTAATTTTAGGTAAAATTTTCATTTTTACCACTGCTATTCTACCAAACCACGATAGCTTTATATTTTTGTAGTCCTCTAATTTCCTTTTTGTTTCTAATCTTAATTTCTTGAAATTTTTTTCCTGTAATTCTTGTAAATTTTTTGTAATCTCTATTCCTAAATATTTAATTGATTCTTTTATTTTAAGTAATCCTCTTTTACTACTTATAAATTTTTGTACTTCTTCTTTAGTATAATTAAATAACATTATTTCTGATTTGGCCCAATTTATTTCTAATCCCGTCTTCTCCCCAAACTCTATTAAATGTTTATCTATCCTATCTATCTTTTCAATTGGATCCTTAATTGTCAACAATGTGTCATCTGCAAATAAGCTTATTTTATTTTTTTCCTTAACTCCAATTCCTTCCAAATTCTCATCATTTCTTATCACATTCGCTAACATTTCTATAACTATTGCAAATAAAACTGGAGATAATGGACATCCTTGTCTCGTTACTGTTCTCTTCCTCATATGTATAAAAAAGGCCTTTGAAAAGTTTATATCATTGAAGGCATTTTTCACTCTACATTTGTTTGATTTTCTCTATTATCTACTTATTTATTGCATGCAATAAGAAGACTCCTGATAAATCAGATCAATATGTATCTAGTCCACAATCCTGGTTTCCACAGTGGCCAGTTAGGAACTTCTGGAAAACCCATAAACAAGACATCGAGACAACTGTCCACTCCTGTTGTAGATCCTCCACAAATGACTTTCAGCAAAGGCTATTCTTGAATATAAGCATACTGTGTCAAGAAAGGGTTGGACCAAACCTGTAGAAAATACTTTGTGATGTGGATTGTTAAGTGCATTTGTGAAAAGTCATGTGACTCTAGCTGAGTCATGCTGATGAGCAACCAGGGGAGACGGTTGCATCAGGTATCGGGAGAATGCAAAGGTTGGCAGGATTGCATCAGCTAGTGTGAGTATAAATGTAGCTGAGTGCTAGCCAACAAGTACACACGGTGCCTAACGTGTATGCCGGAGGCTCTGTCAGAAAGAGCAAGCAGAGGAATGCTGGAACGCCTTCTGGAGATTCTTGTAAATATGGACACATTGTAACTCAAGAATAAATTGCCTCCTTGATGGAAGAAAACAATTGGTGTGGGTGAGTTTTTCCTGGCTACAGTGCAACGCTGTTCAGATATTATCTGCTGCTGGGCACGCTTCCAAAGCTGTGGGAGCAATCTCTGCTATATTTTGGGTGTGACATACTGTACCACCCATCCTACTTTTTTCTTCAGTGTTCTAAGTGTATTTTTATGGAGGACTTTTTCTTTCCAAGTTATACAGAATGTCCAGGTGTCTTCCACTGATGGACATATTTTCAGCTATGTCTCATTAGCCTTGCTTGCTGTTGCTTCCAAACAATTACAGGATTAGGTAATGGGAAGACATACATAGTATAGAACCTCAGAAGACAATATTAATTAGGAGAATAGATTGTTTTAATTTTTTCTTTAGCAAACAAGCACAATGAAGGAATTCATTATCACTTTTTTTCTGTTTTAACACTGCATGACTATATGACATTTAGTTACATTCCACCAACATTCACACCCTGTCTGATGGATAAGTTCTGAAATAAAAGTATCCCACTATCTGGAAGAGTACTTGAATATAATCACCCATATTGCCTCCTACGTATCAACAAATGCCTATTCAATTTCCATTGGTATACCTTTGGAGATAGTGGTGTAATCTCACAAGTTCCTAATTCCATTGTTGAGCTTTTCTAACACCTATTTTGTCCTTGGACCCCAGACATTAGGGTATATCCCAACAGAGTTTAGCCCACACCAAAAGTATTCCTACATGCATGCCTTTGCCTCCTCCAAGGTGACAGACAGACAGACAGACACTTTATTTCGGTCATTGACCAATAAAACAATAATAAATACAGAATAAATACATAAAAAAACTAACAAAAACAAATAGCAAAATTACAAACGGCTCTCATCAGCCACTATTGCTATTATTAACCATTTGAGAACGTATCTTACACATGATATAGAAAAACTTTGCTACTTTGAGCATAACAGTTTGCTCCTGATTATCCAGCAGATGGCGTAGATAGAAACCATCAGAATGTCCTGGGAATTGGGTTAATAGAGGAGTAATCAGCTCTTGACGAATGTCTCGGTAAAACTGACAATATAGGAGTACATGAGTTGTAGTTTCTACCACACCGGTATTGCAAGGGCAAAATCGCATATCATAAGGAATTTTCCTATATTTCCCTTCCAATATCGCTGTGGGAAGAACATTAAATCGAGCCAGTGTTAAGGCTCTCCTGAATTTGGGCACAGTGACGCAGTATAAGTATGCGGCCGGTCTAGAGATCATCAGTTGATTATTGGCAACTGTATAGTTAGTAAAGGTAGCAATTTCTATTTGACCTTCTATATCTAGTATCCTTTGTTTTACAATAGCTTTTGCTTGATCTAATCTTAATCCTAGGATATAATTGCTCGAAAGTCCACAAAGGTTCAACTTCTGAAGCACAGCTGTTTCCCATGAGGATTTATACTTATCGACCAGAATTAACTGGGTCAGTCCATTCTGATTATTGTGTAGCTTTAGCCAATAGGTAAAGATGTTCAACCAGATACTTGATTCCAATTTACTGACTCCTGCCTCCCTTCGCAATACAGCATTTGGAACACATCGAGGAACCTGAAATATATTCCTCAGAAACTTTGTTTGGACTCTTTCTAGACAGATCGTGTTACTATACATCCCCAGCTGAGCTCCATATAACAGTTGAGCTCGGGCTTTAGATGTAAACAGTTTAATTGCAGCTGGGATGAACTGTGCTCCTTTACTGAAGTAATAATTTTGAATGGCTACAGCAACTCTCTGTGCATTACTGGACACGTAATCTGAGTGGGCATTTCTACTTCCTGAAGCTTGAAAAACTATCCCCAAATATTTAAAGATCTTAACCTGCTCAACTAATTGCCCTCCTAGGACCCAACTTCTTTGCTTAGGGTGTTTTGAAAAGGTAAGGATCTTAGTCTTGGTGTAATTTATTATTAATTCCTCTTCAGCACAGTACTGGATAAGTGATCTAAAGGCTCTCTTAAGGCCAACAGAGGTCAATGACAAGATTACTGCATCATCAGCATATAATAATAAATTAATATGCCTATGAGCTAATTTAGGGGGATGGAAGGAAGAGTTACTCAGATAAGGAATCAATGAGTTTATATAATAGTTAAATAAGAGTGGAGCCAGGACACATCCCTGTCTGACTCCTTTCTTTACTTGTACTTCCTTAGTGACATGTCCTTTATTGCCAAACCTGACCTTCAATCTGGTATTCTCATGAATTTTGATGAGCAACAGAAGTAAGCGCTTGTCTATTGTGGAATTTTTAAGTTTGAGCCATAATCTGGATCTAGATATTGAGTCAAATGCTGACTTAAAATCAATGAATGCTGCATAGAGAGATTGACCAACTTGATGAGTGTACTTCTCTACGAGATGTTGCAGTACCATTGCGTGATCTATTGTCGATCTACCTTCCCTAAAACCCGCTTGTTCATCCCTCAAAATATCCTCAGTTTCCATCCAGTCTATTAATTTAACCTGTAGATGTTTAGCATACATTTTACTAATCTGACTTAACAGACTGATTGGGCGAAAATTTACAGGATCATCTCTTTTACCTTTCTTATAAATTGGGATTATTATAGCTAAGCCCCAGTCTTTTGGAATCATAGCTGTACGGTCAATTACATTAAAAAGTGAGGTTAACACCGGGATCCACCAGTCTAGGTCATTTTTTATTATCTCATAGGTGATAAAATCAGCACCAGGTGCTTTCCCTGGTCTGAGTTGTTTAATTAAGTTCTTGATTTCTACACAAGAGACTGGAGGCCAGTATGGAAGGGAAGATATATCCAGCTCCAATTCAATCATGGAGTATTCCTTTTCAGCGTACATAGATCTAAAATGGTCTTCCCAGATATGGGCTGGAATCTGGGATGACGGACTATAAATATTTCTTGGGAAAGATGGTGCTACCACTCTCCAAAAGAGAGTGGAGTTATTTGTACTAGCTGCTGCTATCAGACGTTCCCAAGAAACTCGCATATTATCCCTTTTCTTCTGGCGGATCAGCTGTTTGTACTGTTTTTTCAGTCTCATGAGTTCTGATATTGAGCAAGAGTTAGTTTCCTCTTTATACAATTTGAAAAGCCGCTTTAAAGAATTCCAGGCTTCATGGCACTCTTGATCAAACCACTCATGTCGTGTTCTTAATTTTTGCCCAACGAAATTACGTTGGGGAACAGTTAACAAAGACTGAATTAAATTGATTAAGTTGTTAAAACTATCCAATACCTCATCATCTGACTTTGGGCTTACTATTAATGAGTGAAGGCATTTAGCTGGTTCCCTTCCCAGGAAATCTGTAAATATTTCCGCTTGATGTGGTGACCATTTGGCACGTATAGGACAGAGGTCATCAGACATCACTGTAATATGGTGTGTAGGTACATACATCCTATCGAAGGCCTTCATACACAACATAACAGGGAAATGATCACTCTCAGGACGGCTGACAACTGAGAACTTAGACAGGTAGGGTATTAAACTCATTGAGATGCCAACATAGTCTAAAAGGGAGGGCTTACGACCAATCCAGTGAGTGTACTCAGCTGGATAATCATCACTTGTAGACCCATTCAGAATCACCAAATTCAATTTGGAAAAAGTTTGCATTAAGCACAATCCTCTATAATCACTATATGTATCTTTAGACTGGCGGCACAGAAGGGGGGGTACAATTACAGGGGGTAAGTGTTGGCAATGAAATTTAGCAAAGAGCGATCTATCATCTGCTCCAGTTCTTGCATTAAAATCACCAGCCACTATGGTATGTGCTACAGGAAATGCTGCCAATATGTTTCCCACATATATGTTCAGTTTATCCCATACATGTTTTATCTGTGCACAAACATATAAAGGTGGAATATACACATTGATCAGTACAAGTTGGGTCTTATTGAACTGAAGCAAAACTGCCAGTGTATATTGGTCTAATGAAGGTAATCTAGTTACTTGTACCTGTAATAAGGTAGATATCAATATACCTAACCCCCCACAGAGCCTCCCACGTCCTGTGCCCGGTACAGCATCTAACGTAATTGTCTTATACCCTTCCATGAACAAGTGTTCCGCAGCCCATGTCTCCTGAAGAAAAATTATATGATATCTAGATATGTAAGCTGAGAACGAAGGGTCTCTACTTCTAGATTTCCATCCTGCAATATTCCAGGTAATAAAAGCCAGGGAGACAGCATTTCTTGAATGTCATTCAGCTTCATCCATCATGGGGGCTAATGCAGGCAATTCTTGTTGGCTCATGGCTCCTGCATTGCCTGTTACTGAATTATGGTAGCTTGGAGCAGGTGTCTGAATATCCTTTGACTTCGATAAGGGGTCATTTAGGGACTGTTGACCTACTGTCTCTATTTTTTGTGAGTCATCACTCTCATCTCCTATCACTGTGGTCAGATCAATTAGATCTCCAACCGGCTGGCTAGATAAAAATGTAGTTGGGCTCTTCGAACTGGAGCACCTTCTTCTTTTTTTCCTCTTTATTGGATTTGAGGATTCAGGAGTTGTACATGTCGGTGGCCCACCAGAAGGACAGCTGGAAGATAATAGGTAGTTAATAGACACTGCAGCAGTAGATACTGACTGCAGCACAGTTTTAACTGCCTCTAGTTTGCACAATATGGTTTGTTGTTCCTCAGTGGAGAGAGTACCAAACATCTTGATAAGGTCTTCCTCATCCTCCATGGGATCATCTGTTATTTGCATTTTCCTGATGATTAAATCATTAATGTTATTTCTCTGGTGTAAACCTTCTCTTGGTCTTTGGGCTGCTGGGGTAGTCTGCTGTATCAAGGATTGCTTACTAGGCTCATAATCTTCGATGTTTATATCAGCCTCCTGTACATGTTTAGATCTCTTCCTATAGCTTAACAGAGGTTGTACAATATTATTATGAAAAACACGAGTAGGTATAATTAAGAATCTCCTTAGCAATTCCCTTCTTTCCAAAATTAATGCAGGAAGGGCAAAATGCTTACATGTCAATATTATTCTTTCAAAACCATGCCATCTGGGGAGCCAGGAGATTCCAGTTATCTCTCTAGAGTATATCCTTCGTTGGAGGAGTTGTGAGAGTGAATAAAGTACTACTCGTTTGTTGAACCATTTCCCCTCATTAAGAGGGTTGATTGCAACCTGAAGTAGAATCCTATGCCGCTGTAATGTTAATTCGTCCCTGTTATTTTTCTTACATGTGATATCTCGTACCACATGTGTGGGCTGGGGATATTCAGCAACCTCAGAGGTTGGCTTCACAGAGGGTTTTATTACATGCTTTCCCATTATGTCCTTGAGTTCATCTATTTTTCGATTGATATCTAGTAGCTTTTCAAAAATTGCAATAACTGTTTTGGCTGTTAAAAGGCAATTCTTAGCCACCAGTTCCAAGCCCGCATTTGACTTACTTGTGGTTTTTAAGGTATTCTCCCCTGTAATTTCTGAAGAGGCTTCTTCAACAGAATAAGAAAAATCATCTGCTTCCCATTCAGACGAGACATAGGATTTATCTATAAGGTTTGTATGTGTAGGTGAGGAGTACAAAAGGGAAGAGGGCTTGTTTTTTGGATCTTCATACTGGAAAAACTCCTCTAGCCTTTGTTGTCTAAGAGTAACTGCCGCCTCTGCAATTTCATTAGGCTCAGAACTCTCTCTCTGTGACTTCTCAGACTCACTCCCCATTTTAAACAACTCCTTTTTTCCTTTTGGGCTCTTTCTCTTCCTCTTTAGCCTTTTTCCCATTCCTGCCTTGTTGCAGTCGTTATTTATAGTTATTTATAGTTATCCGAGGCTTAACTCCAGCTATCTGTCTCCAATTAAGCCTGGATACACTAAAGTTTAACCAAGAAACTCCTACAACTGATAAGCCCTTTTAAAATCATTAAAATTAAAAAATCAAGAGCTCACTGAAACGCTGAGACGCTGCCTGCGGCCATCTTTTTCTTCCTCCTCCAAGGTGAATTTTATATCTGCAATTTATTTGTACTTGGAAAAGACAAACATTCACCACTTGTTACCAATTAGTGATCGAATACGATTTGCCAACCACACAGCACTGAGCGCTTTTAGACAGGCACCCCAAGGCTTTGCTATGCAACAATTAACTACGTGGAATACTCTTAGAAAATGTTTTGATAGAAGTTTAGGGTTGAATATCATGCATGTTTGTATTTTTTGAAATTATATGTTGAGATACTCATTCTTATAAAAGAACAAGGAAATTAAAACTTAATAACTCAGATGCCTTTAAAGTTTGAGAATATTGAAGCATTTATCTTAAGATTTCCAGCAGCGTTTGCTAATTTCTTTTTTAAAGAATGTACGTTATATCACGCAATATTAAAGTTATACATACACACATTTATATATAAGCAGTGAGGCAGCTGAACCTGCTAACAAATACTGTTTCTGTAAAAAAATAATACACAGTCTGTTAACTTGAAATCAGAGAAGGAGCATATTAAGAATTAAGGAATGTTAGACCATGACTCATTTGCAAAAATAGTCAGAGTCCCAGCTGACAGCAATTGTGTCACTTCATATTACCTACTTATGTTGTCTTTGAAAGGTCTTCTCCTACATTTTTTGTTGTTGTTGTTGTTGTTGTTGTTTGCCTTCAAGCCATTTCCAACTTACGTAGACCCTAAGGTGAACCTGTCATGGGGTTTTCCAGGGACTGGTGACATGTAATGCATGCAAGGTTCCCAATGGGTTTCCACGGTTGAGTGGGGAACTGAACCCTGTTGCACCTCTCCTTCCAGGGCTGCTCCTCCACCTCCTCCTCTGCTGCTTCTGGCACTACTTTTTTGCACCACCCCTGGCATTGGTGCCTAGGGCACATACCCTATTTGCCTCACCTTAGATACATTTCTGTCTGGATCCCAGATAGCTGCTTTTTCAATGGAAATAAGCCTACAAAAATTCATGGATATCATGTATATTTATAATCTATTGAGCTGCAGGTCCTTTCCCTCCTCACTCACTGCTGTTCCTCAAAACAACCCTATTCACACAGAGTTCCAGCCTGGAGGAAATGGACTACTATCTAAATCTTCATATAGGGGTATGTATCCATTATCACATATTTGGCAGTGAGGGAGAGAGATGTCAGGCACCATGCAATGGGTTAAATGTGCAGGCCACAACTTTAATACAAGTACAACTATTAGCAATTCACTACAGTTACATCAGTATATTCTTGCCTGAGTATGATTACATACCATAAGGTTGAGGAAAAACAGGGCCCAATGGTTATGCAACTATACAGTGTCAAAGCAGGGCATGTCACTGTGTGTGTGTGTAGTTAAATTTTAGCAGTCATTGTTATCTCATTCCACTGTGGATCTTACCAGTTCAGCCTGCTGGTGTAGAAGTTACTTGCATCTTACGTGTACCCTGAGGCTCACATAACTTATTTTGTGTCAGGGAGCAGTTGAGATTGAAAGGCCTTTAGATCCAGCAAATCCAGATTCTATCCCTCCTCACTCACTGCCACTCCCCCAAAATACCTCTATTTACACAGCCTCAAAGGCAGAATTCCAATCTAGGGGAAATGGACCATTATCTAAATGTCCACATAAGGAGTAGTAATATGCATTTGATGTCATATCTCTTCCTCTGAGGTCAAAGCATAATTGCCCAACTCTCAGGATCTCTGAGGTGAAAATCTATTGCTTATGCCTGCTGGAATGCATTCCCAGAATCACAAGATTACAGTCTTGGCATGTACATACATAAAATACATAAAATGTAAAGGGCAAACAGAAATTAAAGTATACAAAACCATGAGATGTTTTAATAAAAATTTGTAACAGTTTTTGCATAGCCAATTTAAACCTGTTCCCGCCTACTCTGCTCTACCACCATCTGGACCATATGCAAGCTTGATTAAGTGATATAAATATATGTGCACATATTGTGTAGTTTAAGGCAAGGCAGTTTGGGTAATCCAGCAGTTTCTAAAGGGATAAAAAAAACCAAGCAAAATGTAACAGTTTTGCAACTAGAATTGTGTTCAGTTGCAGGTTGTCATTCAAAACGTTTTCATAGTGCAGCAGTACAGAGCTACGTATTTTCCAAAAGACTGACAGGGAGCCATATTGCAAATAGAGATACAAAACATCACAGAAAAGCTACAGTTCCAATTAGGGCAAAATCAGACACTCTAGGCAATAAAACAACAGGAGGCATCGTAACATCGATACCTGAGAAACACTGCCACTTGTTATCTAACCATATCACTCAGTAAAAACATTACCCAAGAGACTTGGAGCCAGTCTAAACAGTTCAGAAACCACCCAGTGCCGTATGGCATGAGATTCTTTCATACCTCAAGAGTAAAAGTTAGCCAGAGCCCCCTGACAAACTAAAATGATTTATTATCACACGGCAGAACTAATGCATTCTGCTTTACAACTCTCCTGGTAGTCTAGAGGAGATGCTGCATTTATTACCTACAGTGCATAATGCCCATTGCAGAGTTTTGTATTATTCATAAGGCTGGCTTTTTTGTGCCATCATAATGCTGATAAATTATGAAAAAAATGCATATTTTATTTCAATTTCTAGAATATTTTGATATACATATCAATACATCATGTTGCTGCAGGAGAAATAAGCACCACTGCTGACTGTTCTTGACATGCTGACCTCAATAAAAACAAAAGGACTGCTGAGAACATTCTGACTAATTTCTAACATTTTACATAAAATTCCAAATCTTCCTTCTTTATTATTTGGAAGATGACATGTAGAAATGTCAGTGTTTAGGTAAACAGATGAGGAGTAGAACAGTAGAATTCTAAAAATGCCTCATTATGTATACAAGTGGTAGACTAGAAAGTTCTGGCTAGCACATTATAATCAAAATATATGATTTAGGGCATTTCCGCACTAGCCTGTTATAGCGCAATTATTCCACTTTCAACATCCTATGGAACCCTGGGGTTTGCAGTTTACAGAGGGGCCAGCACACACAAATTCTTGTGAACAAAAACCCATTCCAAGCCACAACAATCTTTGGTTTCAGATTTGTGTTCAAACTCAGCAGAGTTTTAAGTTCATGGTCAATGGAGCTTCAGATTCCTCATTAAAGATCAATCCTGGAAATTTATTCCAAATGTGAGTGCTGATGTGAGATATGAAATACACAAGGGAAAGCACCTCTGAGCTTGTGCAGAATGCACTGTCTCAACAAGCACGGCTTGTTTCCATCACTGTCTCACACAACAGACTGCAGGACTGGCCTATCAAAAGCTGTTAGCCATGACAGCTCAATAGAATATCCACGCCCATAAACAGCATGCCTCTAATGACTGGAAGACAAAGAAAAACAACTATTATCAGTCACCATCACCAGCCCCTATTTATGACCATCCCAAAGACATGTGGCTGATCACAGCTGGAGGGAGAATGCAGTGCAAAATGGAACTCAAAGAGAATGTTTATATTCTTAGAACATTAAATGTTATTCAGCATATCTCATTTTATACCAAGGAGCTCATAAGGACTACTTCATTTCATCCTCATGCTAACTCTTTAAATCTAAGTTGTCTAAGTAATATAATAAATAAATTTTTGTTACCTGCCTCTCCTCTAAGATCGAGGAGGGTGTGAGTGTGATTGACCCAGCTTCAGGGCTAAGAGAAGATTTGGCATCCACAGTTTGTCTTATATGTTATGACTTGTACCATAATGGCTCTCCACTTCTACTTATGTAAATAAAAAGTAAATACCTGCATACGGAGTAGTAGTTACAATATGTACCTGTGATTTTGTGAGTACAAAAGATTGCCATACAAGACAGTGTGGTAGTGTTTCTCAGCACAGACTTCTACTGTCACTGGCATTCCCTATTACATCAGGTAATCAAGGTTTTACTTATGTAGTATAGATAAGATTAAAAGCTATTGCTCTACCCAAAAGATTAATACGGCACCATCTAATAGACATTTAATTGGAAGAAAGCCACAGTCAATGCAAGAGGGACTCATTTACTCCCCAATGAATATGCACAAGATTGTATCTCTTCAGGCTTCTTATATGCAGCCCAATTTGATACATGCTGCACTGAAGTAGGGTTGTAAATCTTCACTTATTTCATTCTTGCATGCAAGAATGAAAAAAAATCAGATTTTTTTTCTTCCTCATCAGTGGGATTACAAGTATTTTGGGGCATTCGTTCTCTCTTTGAGACTTTTGGGGGAAAATTTGTTTGTCCCAAAATCCATCCACTGCTTTGCACAAATATACTTTCTTACAAAAAATTAAAACAGTGTGCAAAATACACTGTTTTGTGCAAACAAAATTCTCTCTCACATACACAAAAAATCTCGTTGAACTTGTATTTAAAGAAGTGGCTCATGTTAAGACGTCTTATCGACCCATGTGCCAAGACTAGTGCCTGGAATAATACTTATTAAGAGGAAGTAGTTACCTTGCTCATTACTACAATGATCCAATCATCACTGACTGTTGCTGTTCCTACAGTTCAGAATGGTAATTTGCAGAGATAATCATTACTATTGATCTTTTATTTACAATCAAAAGGCATCTCAGGCCCTTTCCGCTCTACACTGTTATAGTTCTATTATTCTACTTTCAACATCCTGTGGAATTCTGGGGTTTGAGTTGACTGAGGCCAAAGAGCTCTCTGGCTGAGAATTCTAAATGCCCCTCCCTAAACTGCAAGCCCCAGGATTCCACAGGATGTTGAAAGTGGAATAACAGCACTATAACAGTGTAGTGTAGAACGGCCCTCATTTATCTACAACAATGGCCCAATATAACAAAAACAGGAAAATAAAACAAATAAATAAATAAAATTAATAAAAACACAAAAGGAGGAAAAGTAGCCCATTAGTTGTAAGTTTCTATAGTAGCTCCCATAATGTCCAAATACAAGTCCATTTGTCATTTTGTTTATACATAATTCTTTCAGACAATGCAAGCATTCTTAGATCATCTATCCATTGGATGAAGAAAAATTATCCACTCAAAAGGGTGTGAAAAATCCATTTCCCTTTGCCCAGTTGTTAATTTTGCTAATTTATAAAAAATGGGCAAGTAACTAAAAAAAAAAAGTACATTTCTGATTATCACGAAACTTTCCAAAACCAAATTTACTTGTGTGATTACTTCTTCCCAAAATCTAGGTAGTATGGGACAACTCCAAAACATACATGTTAAGGAAACATTTGTAGTATTACATCTCTGACAATTTGCTGGTTTGTAAAGCCCTTTCTTGAATAGATGTTGTGACAACCAATATATCTGAAAAGAACAATTTCTGCTATAGAAGATGTAGCCAGAGATATATAGCTATATTAGTTAAAACCAATGACCATTGATTAGTCAGAATTGGATATTTTAATTCTCTGTTCCATTTTTGTTGTAAACCTGGCATGTCATATTTATTCATCAGGTAACAGAAACTTATATCTATAAATCGTTGATTTGGATGCTTGATTGGCCTCAGTCTCTAATATTAAAGAAACCTCAGATGCACTTAAAGCTGCAGGGCCAGATGTAGATAATGCCATTTAGCTGATAAACTGTCCTTACAAAATTGAAAAAGACAAAAACTCATAATTATTAGCAAGTATCTGATTTAAGGTAGCAATCCCATTATCAGTTTGCACCTTCTATAAAAATGATTCTTTACTGATTTTCAAATCTAGATTCCCCCATACAGACAATGTGGTATGACCTTATGAGTCAAATTGCAATTGATGAGACAATATTTGCCACACACTTCTAACTGCTAAATTATTGCTCCTTCCTCTTTTTTTTTTTTTAAATAAAATGAGAACCAAATATTTTCCATTTGAATAGAGGTGCTGGAAATGGAGACTCCAGTGCTGATCATGGTAGATAACTTACTTTAAGTGGTTATGTCCAGAAATTAATACAAGATGCCTAATGGTATGTAAGAAGATCTGGAAAGCCAAACCTACTATCTTTGATCAGAATTTGCACCCTTTGCATTGAAATTCTAGGAGAAGATAAGTCACCAAAAGAAATCTCTAAATAATTATAGTTTTTTTTTTTTAAAGATGCTTGCATGGTATAAGTAGAGGAATTCCACACATAACATAAACAATTCTAGATATAACAGTCATTTAAGTTGTGTTCACCTTACCGCACAGACTCATCTTTAAGCCTGCCCATCTCTTTAAATCTTGTGCAGTATGTTTTATCAGTTTATTAATATTAAGACTAATCATCTGAGATAGGTTCCTAGGGATAATTATACCCAAATAGATAATAGAATTTGGCCAATATCAAAACTGCCATGCTTTCAATATCCTAGACTCCACCTTGTCTCCCACTATTTCTGACTTGGACTAGTTAACCGAATATACAAATATTTTATGAAAATTATTAATCAACTGCATCAAGACAAGGAACAACTACTGGGACTTTGAAGTAAACAACAAATTATCATCTACAAAAAGAGCATTTTTAATTCTAAACTGATATGCATAAACCCATTGATCCTGGAATCTCCTGGATCTAATGGGTTTCTAACTGGATGACTTTTTCTAGTCTGTTAGCACCAAGACTGCTCTAATTTTGCAAACATATCTTAGAATTCAGCTCCCTCTCCTCATCATTAAATAATGTCTGTATTACCCTGATATTTGAACCAATGGTTTTGTCTCATCCTTTTCTTACATTTGAAATGAGTTACAAGCCACGGATGTCCACGATCTCTTTTAATATTCAGTTTGTGCTTGGAACCTTTAGCTTGTGCTATCGGACAAAATTCCAGGATCAATGGAGATACTCAATGGAGAAATAAAGAAAGGACATTACAAACTAACATTTCCTTAGCACTGTCTTTCTGCTCAGATGTCTTTTTACAACATCCTTAGCCAAACGAACACACATGTGGGTGGGTGTCCAATAACCTGAGTCTCCAGTGCAGTTCATGTTTTCGATGCGTCTCCTCTCTTCCCCCCATTACACTTGTTGCTGGTGATCTTCCTCTAATTTTTTTCTTTGCTAGCTGAACAACATACCACAAAGTGACAGAAGGAGGCATCCACCCATGTGCCTCTTCCTTCTCCCCGATCCTGTTGCTCAGACTGAATCAAAACACATCCAGTGGCAGAAAAGGCAGAAACCCTTTTATGTTACACTGACAAGTAGTGGATGTTTGCTATTAGAAGATACAATTAAGTAAGCACAAAGTAGGGATTCATGATTGGTTCTGCCACTTCTGCTGTAAGTGTAGCAGCACACTGCTCCCTCATGACAAGCAGATCCTTGATTTATTGTGTAGTGTGCAAGACTGCAACCTGACTTGCAATTCAGCCCCACTGAGAACAATTGAATGTATTTCTGAATACACATGTATCAAACTGACATAATCCCTCAGCAAACCCATGTGCAAACTTAGATTCCAGAATGCAGGTGGGTTGAATTTATTTCCTCCAACACACAGCGCAGTCAAGACAAGGTCCCTACAGATCAACCAAGTGGTTTCTGGGACAGTGGATGGGGAAGGGGCAAGTGAGAACATCACTCCTCATTCCTAGTAGCTAAAGGAGAGTGCAAAAGTGTAATCTGTAACAAGAGATCATGTCAGCTGGAAAAGACCTTCCTCTCACAACAAATCTTAAGCACTAGAATTGGGATAACTATAAAAAGAATCACCGCAAGATACCTTGCTTTTTGAGGAGCAGTGGGAAAAGGCAATTCCTGGCCCACCAACTCATGATACATGGTAGCCAAGGTATATTTAGCACTTGAGGCAGAAAGTCCACAAGGATGTCTTTTCGTCCTTGCCAATATAAGAACACTATATTCAGTAATTTGTTGCAATTTGCTGCCTTTATGTTGCATCCATAATCTGCTGTCTGAAACAGCTTCTGCCTAATGGGAAGGCCATCTCTGTGTATGGGATATATTTAGTGTAGGTAGTGACTCTTCTTTCTGACCACATTGCTGCTTTCCTATAGCTTAAGGTAGGTTGGGCACTGAGCTCACCTAGTATTGGAGCCCAGGAAGGTGTGGTAGCAGTGAAGTCAGCAGCAACAGAAAAAAACCGTTCTGCAAATGGACAGGAAGAGGGCTGCAATGGGCTCTTACCTCAATAGGAAGGAACAACTCCAAAAGGAGATGCAACAAGACAAGAAGGTAATGCAGCCATGCCTCAAACAATATCAAGATAAAAAAGAGTGGGATGGGAGAGCAGTGTGGAACTTGCAGTCTCTTCTCCTCCACCTTCCTGAACATTCACAGTTTGTACTAGGCTTCACAGGTATAAGTGCAAGACTATATAATACTATGTCTCGGTATTTCAGGGGATCCTCTCTTGTTAAAATTGAGACTGTCAGCAATGAATTGCATTCCCTTTGAGCACAGTGCCCCTAGATTTGATCTCTGAAAGAGAACTACCAAACTGCTCTGATATTCGCATTTATATTCTGAATCACAACAGAGTTGCTGTGAAACAGGACCATAAATATGCTGGAACCAAAGCAAGAAAAAAAGATTAATTTTTAGTCAAGATTTTATCTCCTCTAGCAAATACCTTGTCAAAGAATCCCTCAGCTCTTTAATATTAGTAGTAGGCATTCTGATTCAAGGAAGCCCATTTAGAATTAATAGAAACTTGTACAGCCCAGGTTTTTTCATAGCAGATGCTGAAAGTAACAGGTTACAAACAGCAAGATTGCCTGTAATATATTCAGGGGAAGGGAGGGCAACACCATTAGCTGCTTTCAAATAATAGCTTGTAATTTTGTTACATCTTTAGTGCAGTGAGGGATATTTCCCCATTACTTATAAAATGTTGTTTGGATGGTAATTTTGTTTGGTTTTGGGTTCTTCCTATTCTTGTACGTTAAGTATATTTAAAAAGAAAAAGAAAAAAAAGAAAATGGTTTTAAAACAACCTGAAAAAAGGTATTTCTCTTTAAATAACAGCAGCAATTTCTACTTCCAAATAAAGAGTTTTAAAAAACACTGAAACAATAATGTTTCAATATCTGTTCCATATCTAATTCTCCTATATTCAGAAATGTCAACATCCTCCATTTTACAATTTATAATAAATTCAACAAATTTAAATTGTTGTTTTCTACACAAAAACTGTCAGTGGTGAACTACCTTTATTTCTACTTATCAGACAAAGAATGGAGGCTAGTTACTTGTTCAAGTTCATACAGCAAATCCACAAAAGTGGCAGTATTTTTCTTACAGATCCAATCTGAATTCTATTCACTTACTCTCACTTCTTTTTATGTCGCCTGGCTGCCCTTCACACTTTCAATTGCAATGGCCAGTGGCATGCAGTAGAATCTCTCAGGAGATCTTTCCCAAGACTCTCTACAGGTCAGATGAAGAAATTCATGAGCAAGTTCCCCTCTCCTGGTTGAACAATAGATCAACTCTGTTGGGGAACTTTGCGAGTTCCTTCTTCTGAAATATAGCCCATGGCTCCTGGCATTCTTTGACTTTCTTCCATCCAGGTACTAACCAGGCCTGACTGACCCTGCACAGCTTCCAAGATCAGATGAGATCTGGTGCATTCAGAGTATTTAGGCCTAATTCACATAAATACACTCCCTACCCAATAAACTGAATACATGAGCTGAGATCCTGCATCATTACATGCGGAGCAGTTGCCCTTCTCCTCCTTAGCAGCTGTCAAGTGGTAGCATGTGTTTGGGGGAGACCCACTATGGCTGGTTTCTGCCAGGAAGTGAAAAGATGACTCAGGCAGTCAAGAACTGGCCTCAGAGAAAGAGAATCTGAATCATCTGAAGAAGGGGGATGAATTAACACAATTTGGGTATTCTGAAATACAGTAATGGGAAAACTGATCTGCGTTATCTGAAATTAAAATTATATTGATAAGTTCGGCTGCCCTCAATCCTGCATAGGGAGAAATGTGGGATGTGAGTCAAATAAAAAAATAATGTGCATATACAAATACTTTAGCATACGAAAACTAGTATCCTTTTGTCCTCTTTACTAATGGCATCTGCTCTCTTTTTCTGCGAGTGGCTCACTGGCCACCCCATTATAACTGATCAAGGGAAAGGGGAGACTGCAGCAGGGATAGGCCACAGCTGGCAACATCGCAGGAGCCAAGTGGCACTGTGGCAAATGAACACCAAGGGCATCTTTTCCAAGACACAAACATACCTGCTTTTCAAAAAAAAAATGGAGATGCAATTGAAATGTAACATTTTTAATATCAGTACCAAAGAAAAAAAACATACATTTACAATCTTAAAAAACCAGAAGTAGTATATAATTACTCATGGTTATAAAATATAAGAAAGACATCAGGATGTATGGGCTCAGATAATCCTCTGCTGTGAACT
Organism: Ctenosaura bakeri; assembly: GCA_948474755.1. Lineage (NCBI taxonomy): Eukaryota > Metazoa > Chordata > Lepidosauria > Squamata > Iguanidae > Ctenosaura > Ctenosaura bakeri. The sequence goes on from CAOLHI010000002.1 coordinate 617,535, forward strand.
AACATCACCCCACCATCACTACCAAAACCACCAGATTATCATAAAGCAGCTTCCCACAGCCTAATACTCTCCATGTGTTCAGCTCCCACAAGCATAACCAGTGAACTATACTCCCTATGTTCACCTCCATCATAATCAGTAAGTTCATAAGAAGTGTAGCTTATGGTTAGGAGTGTGGAAGTTGTAGTCCAAAAAAATGAAGGGCCCTGAGTTGGAAACACAATATGAACTCTGCATATCCAAGGACATGAATGCAATATTCTTATTATTATAGTCATATCTAATACTCAGGTCACCATCATCAAGAGCTCTTATCAGTGCCTCAGGACAGATCTTCAACTAAAATGCATATCTCCATCAGCTTAGTCCAAGGAAACTGATATTATCACCATAATTACCATATTATTGTTATTAAATGAATGCATTGTTTTTCCTAAGAACACATAAATACATTTTGAAACTAATGCAAACTGTGCAATGTATCTGTTATAAAGCTAAAGACAGCAGTGTCAATTCAGATAAATGTGACATGAAACACCATGCACATCTCCATACCTTAGGGAGGAGAGAAGACCCTTGGAAATGTAATCTCTCCCCTTAAAAGAGCTTATTAACACTTGTGAATTAAATTCCTTAAGCAAATAGGTTATTAGGAACACAAATTTATACACATACACAAATCTTGACAAATTCCAAAATCTGCACTGTTTTTCAGTTTCTGACTTAGCCTGGCATGTTCTGCCATCTGCTGGCAAAATTCTGAGTTGTCATTGTTATGGTTTCTACCTACTCAAAATTGACAGTAATTTCCCATACGTTCATGAGTCATGTGTGATGTTATAGTGTCCTGATAAAGAAAACGGAAATACTGAAAAGGGTCTAAGTCAACAGGAATACTGGGAAAATGTATAAACTAAACTGGTTAGTTTTTCCTTGTTATACTTCCCTTTTGATTGGTGGATCATGTGCACTGTGTCCAGAAAAAAACACTAAGGAAAATACTGAAAAAGACATACATTAAAAGAAATATTGGGAAAATATCTGGAGTAACTTTCTAACTTTGACATTTACTGGTAGAACCATACAATGGGGGTAGTTTGTACTGAGAGCTCAGTACCACTGACGCTTAGATATCTAGCCCAATGTTGAGAGATTATGAGGATCAAATGCTTTTATCTTAAGCCATAAACTATTTAGATGAGCACCCTTGAAATATTTTGGGTGCTGGAAAGTTTAATAGATAAAACCCAAAAAGAATAGAAAATAAAAAGACGTTTCATCCAGTATTTCTAATAAACTGAACAAAGCACATTCTACTTGCTAAAAGAAAAGATATGGAATCAGATATTATCTGGCAAGAAGTTTTGCTTAATCACATTGTAAAGAATAAGGAATTATGGAAAGTGCAGCTGAGACTATTTGGAAAGAAAGACCACATAAGGTATGGTTTACACACAAAGTATACTCTAATTTAAAAAAAAAAGTCAGGTGAAATGTTTAAAAATGATAGACATAATGAATCCAAATCACTGGGCTAGGCTCAGTTTTCAAGCATGTTAGAGGGTTAATTTAATAACAACCCATCCATTCCCTATTATTCACACGCTGAAAGGCAGTCCATTCTCAGTGAAATGTCATCCTTGTTTCACAGCAAACAGAGCAGCCGCTTAGGTCAGAAAGCAGAAAAATTGGCTTTTAGCACTTAAGGAATGTAACTAGGCAAAATGTAATTACCCACACTGGAATTTGGCCAGGAGACTAAGGATAAAACTCTCTCATCCTGTAGGAATTGTGATAGATTTTTAATTAGCACAAGGGTCAGAGTCTTCATTTTATATTTCAACTGAAAAATGATGCCATCAACAATGGAGGGGTCTCTTTACTACTGAGTGGTTTAGAATTCCTTCAGGAGGAAAGAATGTCAGTTTCCAGGAAGAAATTCACAGCACAAAGCTTAAGTATATGACACCAAATTAAACTAATTTTTTCTTGGTGTAATGACTTGGTAAACAACTTTTTTGCATGTACGCTATGAATCTTTTATAAATATATTCTCTTAGTCACCATCTCATTTGTATATGCCAATATTAATTCAACTTCACTTCAAGGCACTGTCAGCTTAGACAACATACAACAGCTTTGCTCCTCCACCACTTGTGCGCACACACACACACACTCCAATGGAGCATGAAAATATACTTAATGTATAAAAAACCCACAGTAATTATGAAGCACATTGTGTTAGGTTTGATATCAATGGCATAGACATATATACATATCTGTAGTTTTTAAACTATGTCCTGGGCAATAATGGGGTTCTGCAGAAACTAATTAAGGCCTCCCCATTGAGCTCATCAGTAGTGGCAGATAAGATTCACTGAGAGACAGGTTGCTCACCGCACTGATCTCCCATGCAATATACCATATCAACAAGTTGTAACTTTCTGGAACACCCATCCTCAGTTTATATTAGATTTGTGCCCTAGAATATGTCCCCAAACCTTTTGTGATATGTCAGATTTCCATGACAAGCAGATCAATGTGAAAAGTGCTCCTACACTTGTAGGTTTTTAAAAAGTTACTTTTTTTTTTTTTTTTTTACTATTAATTCAACGCCATCACAACTAGCATGGCCACTGATCATGCTGGTTGGAAGATACTGGGAGTCATAATATTAATCAGCATCTGGTTAAAAGACAGACCCATGTCTGCATGCCATTCTATGCTAAGAGAAGGACAAGATAGCATAACTGTATTTTTCAGTCATGTGGTAAGGCCATCTCATAACTAAAGGGGTAGCCAAGCACAATACAGAATGGATTGTCCCTGAATCCCAACAATCTTGCCGGTCTCTCCAACTCCTTCTTTCTATTCCCATTACCTCCATTTCTATTCTTCCTGCCTCATCAGAGTTTATGAAGTGTTCATCTGAAACATGAAGCTAAAAGTCACTATGTGCAGTCCCTGCAATTGGAGCAGGAAGCAGTGAAGAAAGCAGAAGGGGCAAGGAAGAAGGAGAAATGAGCAACAGGTCTCAGTGGTGATCCTTTTGCAGATATGACCTATTTGTCTTTTCAGATAGAAAAAGACACATTGTACAACTGGTTGAGAAAATGGGCACAGTGCTCAGGTGGCCATGACAATACAATCACTCCACAGTAAAGATGAAAAAGTTTGATTATTTCATCCCTGGTCCTTTTCGCATTAAGGCTTCTAGCGCGAGCGGGGGAGGGCGGTTCGTGCAAGAAGCCTTCTCCGGGAGGCTGCCACTTCCCCCCTCCTTCCTTCCGCAGGCGAAGGAACGAGGGGGGAAGCGACAGTGTCACGCGAGCCGCCCTCCCCCAGGCGAATCAGGAGCCTGTCCCGTCCGTCCCCCTCCCGCGTGCGCGAGAAAGGAGCCTGTCCCGTCCGTCCCCCCTCGCGCGCGCGAGAAAGGAGCCTGTCCCGTCCATCCCCCCTGCGTGCGAGAGAGAAAGGAGCCTGTCCCTTCCGTCCCCCCCCCGCGCACGAGAGAAGCAGGAGGCTGTCGCGTCCGTCGCGCTAGCGCCCCGCCCCGTCCCTTCCTTCCACAGGGGCGGAGGGAAGGAAGTGCGACCCGGCCGCCTCCCCGACGCTCCGCACAGGAGGTAAGTGTGCGCGGGTGCTGGGAGCGTTGCGCGAGCGCGGGTGATTTTCGCTTCGAAACGAAAATCAAAAAACCTGCGATCGCGCCACTTCAGCCCCGTGAGCCCGGCAGAAGTGGGAGTGTGTCGTGCGGAGCGACACTCCCACTCCCGTGAGGCTCACGGGGCTGTCGCGCGACAGAAGGCCCATGCGAAAAGGGCCCCTGTGTACAAAAACAAATAATTTAAAAGGTGTCTCAGAGCCATGCCCTAGGAGAAGCGGCTTAGGGAGCTGTGTATGCTTAGTCTGCAGAAGAGAAGGTTAAGAGGGAACATGACAGCCATGTTTAATTATTTGAAAGGATGTCATATTAAAGAGGGAAGGGGCTTGTTTTCCACTGCTCCAGAGACTAGGAGAAGGAGCAATGGATTCAAACTACAGGAAAAGAGATTCCACCTCAAGAAGAACTTCTTGATGGTCAGAGCTGTTCAGCAGTGGAATGTGCTCCCTCAGGGTATGGTGGGGTCTCCTTCTTTGGAGATTTTTAAACAGAGGCCGGATGGCCATCTGTTGGGAGTACTTTGATGTGTGTTCCTGTGTGCCTCTGTGGTCTCTTCCATCTCTATTATTCTATGATTCTATGGCAGAAATTATGAGTTTTGCACATTTTTGACAATGTTACCAATTTTGGGACTTCTTGTGTAAAACACTTAGGTGTTTTCTCCACACACACAAAAGGTTGTGTGTGGGAAAAAATTATAATATTTTTTCTCCCAACCATCCCCCCCTACTTTTCTTAGCATAGAAAAACCAAGATTTTGCACAAATGAATTTTTCCCAAAAGTCATGTTGTGGCTCAATGTGCCACATTTTCTTGTCAAAGATAAAAAAATATTTTCATCCTGACTCTATATGTTTGCCATTTCTGTAAACCAGTACATTTTCACACATACAAGAGGGGACAAAATTCAGTGGTAGTGAATATAATTGGTTCTAGGTTCAATCCATGGCTTCTTAGGGTAATGATTCCATCAATTAGTGCTGCTAGTTCTGAGCTAGATAGGCCAATGTTCTAAATTCGTATAAGGCAGCTTCATCTCTTCTGAGAACTAAATTTTTCTTTATATTTATGGACATGCATTTCACTATTCTACAAGTGCCTAATGTTGGAATACACCCTTCTTGGGTAATAAGATGGATCTTCTCATGTATCTGCCTTGAAATATGAGACAGAAAAGGGTGAAATGAACGAAAGAGGAGTTCTTGAATTTTCCTCAAGAAGGAGAAGAAAAGACTGGTTACAAGACTGGTCTCCCATGAACTACTGGGGCCATTTCTGCACTAGATTGTTATAGCACTATTATTCCACTTTCAACATCCTATGGAATCCTGGGGTTTGTAGTTTTGGGAGGGACCGGCTGGCTCACATAACATCAAACAGGAAAGAAAACACTAAGGGAAAATGCAGAAGAAAGGAGATGAGTATCAAAGCTGATAGAGAAGACAAAAGAAGAAAATGGCATTACTAAGATAGTACAGAATGAAGAATGTTGTTTGCTAAAGAGCTTGTTCACTGTAATAGCAAAGATTCTAGAAAATTTTACCTAGTAAGCAGTGAGGCACAGAAGAGCTATGTATTTGTTCAAGAACCATTATAACTTCAGTTTAAGATAGAAATCTGTTTTATGAGGTTCTTCTGGTGCCTGGATCCATGGTTTCAAGGGGAGACTTCCTATAGAGATGAGATTAAGTGGTTCTATTTCTTGGAATATAAGCCAAGAGTGTTTCTGGATTTCATACTTTGTTGTGTACAACTGTAGATCATTTAACAATATTTTAGGCTCAATATTTCAGATACTAATTTCAAGACACAATTCAATGTTACTCCAATCTCCTTTCACCAAAAACATAAAATTTACAAAAATGCTAGTATACTATTACTTATATGAACCCTAGAGATAGGATGAATTTTCAAAAACATTTTAAAAAATGAATGAAAAAAATGTTTTTGAGTATCAAGAAACCTTGAGAAGCAGAATTCTAGACTGACGAGAATCTTCACAGTTCAGAACTTATTCTGCACAAAATTCACATATGGTTGTTTTTCCCAGAAAACATCACTTTGTCCATGTGCAGAAAATCTGTTTTCTTCACAAAATAACCATGTGTGAAGTTTACACAGAATAAGTCCCGAATTGTAAATGGTCTATGAAAACTGTGGTTTAAAACTGGTCTTCAAAGTTGTAAGTCTTTTTTACAAGAGAAAGAAAATTAGTGGTTACTTCCTTTGAGAAGAAAATTAGTGATAAATTACATCCCTAGTTAACTCCTTTGTGCCTGTTTGAGTGATTAAAGATCACAGTGATTATTACAGTCATTCATGATTATATTGTAGCTAAGACTAAAAATAAACCATATTGGTACAGAAAAGCAAGAAACCATAAGTGTGTTCATGAACATTATTAATTACTAATTATACATAGCTGAAATGGAAAAATATGAATGCTTCCTTATATGTTTGCATATTACTGAACATATTTAGTAAGAATTATATCTTAAGAGATAATTACACTTGCAATCTCTTAAATAGTTTCAAGATTTAATGCTCTTTTTGCCAGATGAACAACCCATTATTGGCAAGCTGGTTATTGCTCAAGCAGGTTGATTAGATGTGTCCTAAAATCAATCTATACCACTTGTTAAGTACATTTAATGTACTAGGATTGAAATGTGTTAATTAAGAAAGCACATCTCCTAATAGCATGCACTTTGAACTTATGCAAAATCTAACTGAAGTGAAAAAGAGATCCCTTCATGGGTTTGTGACTTTAAATTCTTAATTAAAACAACTATACAGAAGATCAATCAAGGAAAAAAATATTAACAGTATAAATTAACTGTGCAGAATTCTTCCTTCATGAAATTTTTAGCGTACACAGTTACTTTCACAGGGATAGCCATGTTTATCTGTTGTTACACAGAACCTTGTAGCACATTAACAAATTTAACAGTTGAACAGTATATATGATAATATCCATTGCCTGTTTATACCAGTCACTTGTTCAGGGAGGGACTCATACCTTCAGGTGTTCCAACTGATGTTATACAGTGAAGAAGGAGATTGCTAATGCTAGATCTGTCCCCAGAAATAATCTTCAGACCCAAAGGAATAGCTATCTATCTATCTATTCTATCTATCCAATTGAAACCACTGTATTAACAAATTAATCACAATTCATTCATGGACAATGGTATTCTATGGTATTCTATGATATTCTATGAGGGGGATGTTTACATATCCCACCTACTACCATCACTTGTGGGAACGCTACATGTCCTCGTCTGTGTGGCCCCATGTGGGACTCTACACCTGAAATCTCAGCCGTGAGGTAGCCTTAAAATTAACAGAGGCCTTTCCAGACGTGGGGAGGGAACCGCATGAAAACAGGACTCACCGGATTTCCTGAGCATCTGGGCGAGTCCGTCGGGCCAAGGAGAAGTGCGAGCTCGTCACTCCGCACTGCTCCGGCATCCAAAATGGCAGCTTCTGGTTGGTGGAGGCTCTCCACCAAGCGGAGGAGCTCGCCAACTGAAAGCCCACCCCCGGAAGATCTGCATGCATGCACTTGTGCGCACCTGAAAATCTGCAAAGGAGCGCAGCGACGGAGCAACACGGAATTGCGTGCTCCGTGCTTTTTAAAAACCTCTAAAAGGAGGTTTTTAAAAAGCACACTGTGCGACCAGTTCTGGTCGCGCAGAACCGAACTGAGGTGTGGAACTACAAAAAGTAGTCCGCCCCAGTCCACTCCATGGTGCAGAAGACCTCCGTCGGAGGTCGCTCTGCGCCATTTTAATAGCCCGGTGCAGAAAGGGCTTAAATCTTAACTCCACTGACAGTCTCTCACACACAAACATTCAAACTTTCTCTCAACAATCCTTTCAACCTCCCATCCAATTATTAAGCACCTTGAACAGTCCATGCTTTCATTCACTCCCAATAACCACTTACCATATACAATATATACTTACTGATACCCTTTGCTTAATGACAACTGCCTAAACTATAACTGCAACATACTAGCTGCAACAGAAACAGAAATATAGGGCCTGAAACTAACGAAGGTACCTATCTAGTCATCAATGTACTCAGGCAACTAGCTTAAAGACCCAAAACCTTAAAGTTCTGCAAGTCTCCATGTAAAATCTAACTTTTTGATTTTTTTTCAGAAAAAGAAATGTTCTATATTTCACTAAGAGTTTCACAGAATTGAGGCAATCCTGTTGAACAGGGATCAGGATCTAGATGTGGTCAAAACTCTATCACTCTTTAGGGGAGGTTGCTCATCGAATAGAAACTATGGCCATTTCTTATAGCGTGATTATTCCACTTTCAACATCCTATGGAATCCTGGGGTTTGCAGTTTCAGGAGGGGCCAGCAGGCCCCTCTCAAAACTGCAAACCCCAGGATTCTACAGGATGTTGAAAGTGGAATAATCGCGCTATAAGAGTGTAGTGCGGAAATAGCCATAGTTGTGCCCCATGCAAACAAATTGCAATAGTTAGTTAACATTATAACTACAATTTTAAAAATAATTATTACATTTCTGTTGTTCAAAAGAAATTATAATTCCTTTTAAGTTACTTTTTTAAAAAAATCAGCTGAATACTACAAGACACAAATCAGCAGTCCAAAACACATTCTCTTTGTGCACTCCTTTGTTGCCTCAATACCCTTACAACAATGTATGAGGCACAAGCCAGCATTTGAACCATATAATATTATTCCTTTGTCATTTAGTGAGGAATTTTACATCCTATATCTATAAAGTTAATGAAAAGTTTATTGTTACACCGCAAAAGAAGTGAAGTTATCCTTCATTAAACTGCAACCCTATTATCTCCTCACTGTTGCAAAACGAACAAATTTCAAGTAACAAGTTATTTCTAGCCAGTTAGTTCTGCGCTCTGAGACAGATGTAAATTAAAAGATTCAGAGCTCTCATAATCTGAGGATCTCGGAAGGCTAACTGTGTTAAAAGACACCAATATTTTGAAGATTTATAGCATTGTTATGAAAATATATTAAAGTCAGTCAGAGTGTCAATAAAACAAAGTAAGATTGGGTTACAAATGGCTGGTAAAGGAATTAATGAATGTTAACCAAGGCTCCTTGTATTCTCATTAGTTTTATAAATAAGAATGATACATAGTTTAATTATTTTTTTAACTCAAGGTTTAAACATGCATCGCACAATTTCACATTTAGTTTGTAAGTGAAAGTTCCATTACAGAAGAAGTCTGCTTTCTGCTACATGTTTTTCTAAGTTTTATGTTCAGCTTTACCTCAAGTTTAAGTTATTTAACTACAGGACTTAATTTTTTACCCACAAAAAAAGATTTCCAATTTTGAAAACCTGTATTATACTGCCCTCTACTGTACATGTTGCATCACTGCAGTATTTGTTTTTATTTGTTCAAATACATGTAAAAAAATTCATTCCTCTTCTAACAACTCTCTTCATAAATAGGTAAGTGGACATCTCTAATGCTCACAGATATCCATCCCAACATGGCATCAACTACAAATAAATGTAAGGTATCTGAAAAACAAGTTTACAGTGGCCTTTGAAAAAACTAAGATTCAGCCTTGGTATAAAGCAACATTTGACCTCAGTTCTAAATACATTTACAAATGCTCAGACCAACAATATTTGCATTTGGAAAGTGTCGCTCCCAACTGAAAAGGAAAACTGCTTAGGCTATCATCTATTATGATTTTCAGACTACAAACTGATTTCTCTAGAGAATATTTCACTGTGAGAACAGTTACTAATGGAGAAGAGTCGTAACTTGGTGGTAGGGCACAAGCCAAACATCCAAGAAGTCCAAGTTCAATTATTGATGTACCCAGATTTTCTTTTCTTTTTTTTTTTTTGAAAAACAATCAAGTAGGAAGTTATGTGAAAAACCTCTGTTTGAGACTTTAGATAGCCACTGACAGTAAGGGCCTTCCCGCACTACATTATTACAGTGCTATTATTCTACTTTCAACATCATAAGGAATCCTGGGATTTGCAGTTTACGGAGGGGCATTTAGAATTCTCAGACAGAGAGCTTTTTAGCCTCAGTAAACTACAAACCCCAGAATTCCACAGGATGTTGAAAGTGGAGTAATAGCACTATAACAGTGTAGGGTGGAAATGGACTAAGAGTAGACAACATGTGTGCCAAATGTCTTTTGAAGTCTGTAAGGGGAAAGATTTTGTGTTGATTCTGACATAAGCCCCAAAATGTCCAGAAAAAAAATAACTCTACAGAGTTACTTAAAAGCTACACAGTTTCCAAAAGACCCTAAAAAATGACAGCCTTGGCAAACAGCACAAGTTTAATGGATGAACATGCACCTCTAAACCCTGCACCAAAATCCAGCTAATGCTATAAGAAGGCCAAAGAGAGGCTGTTGACATGCACATGACAAACTGTGGAGAGGGCTTACATACACAGAGTATATAAAAACTTATATAGCAACACATTACAGTAACAATGAAATCTGCAACATCACTATTGAGGAATAGTGAAGGGGAAAAATGATCCTTTTAGAAACTAACAGGGTGACTAGTATAGATTCTATGTTTTTCTTGTAACAAACAATTTTTTATTCTTCACTACTAAATTTTGCTTTTGGGGGTAATATGGGGGGTTGCCCTGTTTTATATTTGTAAATTGTATTTTTTTAAAAAAATAATTTTCCCTGTCAAAAAAACAAACAATTGCTTCTTTCATATTTGTAGGAAGAGGAGAGGGAGCTAATCATGATTGGAAACAAAGTCTTCTAAAAAAAAGTAACAGATTGGTAATAATCTACTGGAATAACTACAAGGAACTAATCTGTTACTTTTATTTTAAAACAATAATATATCAACCTCTCAAAAAGAGATCAACCAACTTCCGAGTCAAACAGCTAAAGAGCCTTCCTGGTGTGGACGTGGACTAGCTTAGCTCTTAAGATTGCAGACAGTGGCTCCTTCAAGTCTAGGATACTGGGACTCCTTTGGGAAATTCATCTTTCTCTGCTAGCATATGATTCTTGACCTTTTGTGATGAGCCTTTGGTAAAGCTTATCTTAATGACCTTACTTATAAAGGGGCTCTTGTTTTGCCTGCACTAAACAGAGTTCGAAATCTCTTGGGGCTTAAATCTTAAAATTGTCTTAGAATTTTAGATTATACCAGGCAGACAAATCCCAATATTAGCTTTCAAACCAGAACCAGATATGGTAGACACTAATTCATACCCTTTCTTCTCAACAATATGATATATAATCAATGCGTCTCTCCAGGAAATCCCAAAGAATGTCCTATCAGTGTCTGACCTGGGCAAAAATGGTTCTGTCAGAGTGAGAAACACCTACTGATCATCTTTGGAGAAAAATAACAATAACAACGGATTTGTAAAGATACGGTCCATGTTTATTATGTATCCAAAAACAACAGTTTCTATATGGTCTCACACTATTATTTTGTATTCTGGAAAAGTGAGTCCTAATATCCACCTTTTATGAATTGACCAATATTGTGAAGTACTGCTATTCCCTTTGGGGCAGATTTCTATGTGTAGTATTTCTTTTTAGCACTTTTGGTACTTTATTTTTTAAAAATAAAAGGAATATTTTTAGGAGACATTTTAAGACTCTCCTCTTGATGACTAGTTTTTCAAATCACAAACAGTTTTACTAACAACTTGACAAGTTACTACTTCTTGCAAAACTTTTAGTGACAAAACTCAGAGGGAAAAAAAAGACTACACCAGATTACACAGAACAATTTATGAACTACTAACATTTTTTAAAAAAAAATCTTAAGGTAAAAACTGATTATATTAACCTCTTTGCTTCTATCTACAGCAAAACCTGCTTTGAAACCAACTGAACTATGGGTTTAGCATTATGTGTAACAACTGCAAGATTATCTGTTCTCTTTTTTTATCTGGTGCACAAAACTGGAGGACATCTACACTTACTCTCTTCCTCTGGTGCAACCACAAGGATGAGATGTGAATTCTTTACTTCCATTTCTATTAACTTTCAGTTATGTTAATATCCAAACCTAGAAATGTAGTTAACTGAAATTGTGAGAGACAAGACTACAGCAGCAGGTTCTCCAGCCTTGGCTATCAGTGAGCTCTGTTGAGTTACTAGTCAATTACATCCATAAGTCAGTAGACTCATTGTTTTAGATGCAATAGACTTCCTTAGTCAGTAGATGCATTGGTCTCTTACGCATGTTATGATTTGACTATATGTAACATATATAGCTACTTCATTTATCAATACAGTTTTTTTCAGATTTGGTATTGCTGAGCTTCTGCTAACATTATTATAACAGAATTGAGAGATTTCAATTATTTTTCAAAGAACTCTGTCAAAATCATAGTAAAGTTCTGTATACATTGGGAAAAGGTTTGATTCAAAACTGGTTCTTCCTTCACCAACATTATCACCACTTTGCATGTGTGCACCCTATACAATTATAGCCCTGCAATTCCACTTCAACTGCCAAAGGTTGCATTGTAAAGAATCTTGGCACTTGTAGGTTGCTGAAGCACTAGAGCTCTCCGTCTGGCTAAGAATTCTAAATGCCTTTCTCTAAACTGCACATCCTAGGACTTCATACAGTGGAACCATGGGTGTTAAAGTGGACTCATAGTGCAATAATTGTCTAGTATGAAATGATCGGACATTCATTTGTTTAAGTTGCATCCCTGAGCTTTGTTCATTGGCCATTTCCACACCTTAATCAGTTGTCTTCTTGTCATGATCCTGGCAGCGCCTTTGCCACGAAGGGAGTGCAAGTGACATGCGCCTGCCTTCCACAGCACAGCCGAGCTCTTTCCCATGCTGCACTAGGGAAGGAAGCACCTCCATCACGCTTCCTGCCCTGCTGCAAGGCCAGGAAGGACTGGAGTGTCACACGATCAGGGGTCACTGATAGAAAAATACCATCAATGATATACCCCACAATCACGCTAGCTGGAGACATGAGAAGGATGGGGTCACAACATCGTCACGCACATGGTCCATCTTCATGCCGGAATGCCATTGTTTTGTGAAAATGGCCATTATTACAAACTACATACTCATCAATGATTTCTTCAATGTGCAGAACCTCTTATAGTCCTCATTATTTTAGAAATACATTTTCCTTTACAACTTTATGAAACCCAACCCTGTCATCTTTTCTCAATCTTTCACATGTTGGAAACCAGGCCATTTTTGTGTGAAATCTGTCACAACGAAAAACAATAGAGACATTTGATTGACAGAACTCACTCTCTGTTTTTCATAGATGAAGGAGCCTGTGAGTATCACATAGGCCACAGACAGTCCCAAGTTTACAGCTAGGTTTTAAATTCACAATAAAGGAGGATTGAACTTCATGGTTTGTTCACATGAAATAAAGTGGTCATTCTATTTACAACTCTCCACCATTATGTAAACACATTTGAATACCTTCTGGCTGTTCCTTATCCATCCAAGACATCAAAGCCTTTCCTTTTACTTTATCCTAGGGGTGGCCAAACCACAGATTGTGAGCCACATGTGGCTCTTTGACATATAATGTGCAGCTCACAGAAATATGTTGACTGAGCTCCTTTTTGCATTATAATTCACATAAAAGGTAAATTTTAAAAAATTCAAGCTTTATAATTATTTACTGGGTATAAATTGAGATTCCACTGGATTAAAACATAATTTTAATGTTCATGGTGAGTAATTATATTTAAGAATTTAAATCATTATTTTAATTCTAGATTTGAGTCAGGGATTAAAGAAATTTTGCATTAGTGAGTATTACAGAGGAACTGTGCTGGAGAATCAGTTAATCATACAGGCCATTGCTGACAAGGTTAGTTTTAGTGGGCATGGCTTGCAATCATGTGATTGTGACACGTGTGTGAATATATAGCATTTCTTCCCAAAGAAGTCATGCTCTTACTTAAGTGAAAATTATTTTTAAAGGACTTGCTTTAATGATAAACAATGTCTATATTAAGCAATGTTTCAGCAACAAAAACCTAATGAGCTACCTCTGATATATAAGCTCATTACTTTTATTTTTGAAACTCCAGTCTGAAAAATCCAGGACTCAACATACAGTACAAAAACCATGCCCATAATATTAAATACATTTTTCATTCCTGTTCCACTTATGTGCACTGTTTACATATTTATTTTTATACACTTTGCCAAAAGTATGGCTTTCCCTTTAGCTGAAACAAATATGACACATAAATGATTGTCAAATGGAACAGCTGTCTTCTGTCTCAAAGCCTTCATTTCAGGAGTCATTAAATCCAATATCTTTATTTTAAGCACATTACAAAGAGCTGAAACAGACTACTGCAGAAAGGAGTATATTAAAAGGAAAAATACAATTTTCTAAGGATTAACACAGGTATCAGTAAAGCACAATACATTCTGAGAAACCAGTTCAATATTTATGGTTTCATTCATTTTTTAATGTAGCTTTTCCAGAATATAGCAACATGCTTTATTGCCAACAAATATGGAGGAATCACTTCTGGGTAGATCACATTTCTAAGACTTCTGCAATACCAGCATTGTTTTCCCAGAACAAACTATCTAGAGTACTGTGATCTTTTCGTAAACATGTCAAAAGATAAGCTCAGCCCAATGAACCAAAGGCAAAGTGGCATGATCAGATTATAGAAAGATGCCATTACAATCACCATACGGAATAACACACATGACTACAACAAGCTGACAGGAGATCACAACACGACATGGGTGAGAGTTCATTGAGGAAATGTTTATATCTATCCCCCTCAAAAAGAAAAAGGAAAAAGGAAAAGCAAACCACATGTAACCACAAAGAACTTCACAATAAACAAACATGCAGACTTACTTTCCTTTCTGGAATGATCTACTCTCATCACTTTCCAGGGGAATTTACCAATCAAGAATTAACCAGTGATTGCAACTTGCATTGATGTACTGTTAAATAGGTATGTATCATATTATGAATGGTTTTGTGTCCTCTGTATATTTTTATAAAAGCAAATATGTAACCCTTGAAAAAGTGGCAAATATGTAACCCTTGAAAAAGTGGCAAAAACTAGATTAAATCAGTGAAGCAATAATAGAACTATCCATGTCTTAGACCAGGGTCAGCAAAACTGCACTTCCAGGAAGCATCTGGCCCTAAAAGCATTCACTATGCCTGCACAGAATAACCAAGGAAGCAGGATGTGAAACATTCACCACTTATTTTATTTTTTTTGTATCTTTCTTCTGTCTTTCACTCCACAAAGAGAAAATGTTTGTTTCATCATTGGTGATTTAAAGGGATACAAACAATGGCCATTTCCACACTACACTGCTATAGTGCTATTATTCCACTTTCAATATCCTATAGAATCCAAGGGTTGCAGTTTAGGGAGGGGCATTTAGAATTCTCAGCCAGAGAGCTCTTTGGCCTCAGTAAACTACAACCCCCAGAATTCCACTGGATGTTGAACATGGAATAATAGTCCTATAACAGTGTCGTGTGGAAATGGTTAATGTATGACTTAATAGGTGGCTACCTTATTTAATTATCCTATTTTCAATTCCAAATGGAATATGAAGCTGCTTCTACAAAAAATTGCAGACACAGAAGAAAGTTCTTGATTTACAGTGGAGCCCCCAGACATGCAACCTCCAGATCTGCAAATTTGAGCGACCATGGAGCAGTGCGTAAAATGGTGGTGACCTGAAATTGTCTGTGCTAAAGCATCTGTACACACACTGCTGACATTTAATAATATGGGATGGGATCGTTCACATTTTTTGCAATGCGGGGGGGGTCATGGTCCTGGATTTGAATCCCTGCAAATATGGAGGGACTAGTGCAGTTCTGCAATGCCAGGTGCAAAATAATCCTTCTGTCTGGTCACGTCCTCTCTTGAAAAACAGTTCATGCATACCCAAGAGGACAGCCAGAAATACCTAGAAACAATATAAAACAGACATCAGTAGCAACTTCCTGAGGCTTTCAGAGGCATTACTGGTCAAGTGAATACAAAATTGGGTGTGTGTGATGACACCATAAATTGCCCAACATGTCCTAGCAGAAGGTGCTAGGAAGCAGAGCTTCCATGATCAGAACAGAAAGTATCAGCCTGAGCCCTGGGGGAGGGGGGATCATTTCTTACAAATGAAACTTGTTTTATACTTGAAAACCACCACTTTTCTGATCACACTGAGATGTTCATAGAAACTATGAAGATCAAAGTTTCCAAACTGACCTAAAAGGAAAGCTATCTCTTTTGCATATTGCTAGCCACACATACAAAGTTCAATAGAACATTCTTCTGTTCATAAGAGACTAAGTTCAGTTTCAGGAATAAACATATTCAGATTCTCAATCTGTTGTCACTGAATTCATAAAAGATAGTGATTGATTTTCTGATTATTTTTAAATGTAGTGATTACTTCACTTTCATCTTTCTTTTTTTCAGGAGGTGGTCATTTTGATGACAAAAAGTCAGATTAGTTTTTACAATATATTTTGTTTCATCAAATCACTCTTCACAAGGACAACACACAAAACACTCATGGAGGAAAACAAAAGCATATTTTAGGTACACTCTAACAAAGGACAATTGTACAACACACACACACACAAATACAAATAAACATAGACATATACACACACACTTAGCCCATAATCTATGAGGTTAGTTGAAGACATATGCAGTCTCCTAATAACATGCTTTATAATGTATCACTCTGTAGAATATGTTATGTTTCCTTTTTCTACTACCATTTCCCACATTTATAAGAGAGAGACGGCTGGGAAGAAAATACTTTACTAAATCCGTGTTTTCACAGCAAGTATTCAAGCTTAAATGTATAGGTTTTGACAGCTCAACCTACCTTCATGTTTTTTTTCTAAGTATTAGAAATAATTCCATGAAAGTAAAGTTTGCTGAAAATTGGAGAGGATATTATTATTGTGTATTATTGTGAGGGACAAACCTGATGAACAGAAACAGATTTCCTGCTGCCAAAATGAGATGGAGAAGAAAGAAGTCTCTATCCTAAATAATATTTTCAGTCAATATGTATTCTCATTTCTTGGTCAAATTAAAAAAAAAAACTTGTTCAGTAGCACAGCACATATTTAGTACCTCTCCATTACAGCCTTTGTTAAGAAATTAACCATACCATTCAGATATTGTCATTTTGATCCAAAAGAAGTTCTGGAAAATAATGGTAAACTTGAAGAAGTGGGGAGAAGGATTTTTTAAAATTATTTTGTAGTCAGTCAGTCTAACTATTGACCTATAAATCTGCGGTAGCTAATTAAATTTAACCTGGAGCATATAGGCACTGAGCTATGACTTTCCCTTCTGTAGTGCCAGATCATTATTGTGACATGAGATTCATAAGATCCTGATGAATGCCTGGCACTGTTCACTTGACTGAAAGAGCGCTCAGAATGACCCAACTTTGCTCTCTTTTAAAGGCAGATGAAGGAAAGAATGGCTCATGACTCTTAATTTTGACCTTACATACAGAATTCAGCCTGTCTGGCACCATCCTTTCTAACTGCTGTCTCAATGTTAGTCCATGATCTCTTGACTTTTTTTTTAAAAAAAGTCAGAGCTAATGGTATCGTTTTGGAAGATGGATGACATCATTATCTATGTTTGAATTAGTTAATAGTAGAACAAATAATTTAATAGTAAGTAAATAATAATTTAGACATGATAAATAAATAGCACACAAACATGTAGAAGGGGCTTACTAAAATTTTTAGTGAACTCAGATTGTTGTTGTTGTATGCCTTCAAGTCAGGACACAGGATCCAAATCCAGCACCCAAACCACTACCACACTGTCTCTCACTGGCAGCTCAGATATCTAGCGAAAAAAAGAGAAAGAGAGAGAGAAAGAGATCTCCATTCTAAGTTGCCATTACAACACTAAAGTGCAGAATGAAAACTCTCTCAAAAAGGTTTGCCATAGTTTTGTTCTGTCTCTATGGCACACACGACTGTCTGGAGGACAACAATACAACTATTTAAAAGTTCTCAGTTTTGGTTTTTGTTTTGTTTTGGCTTGACAGGTACTTCTGAAACCCTGAAAACTGGGTTAATAGATCAATGATTCAAAATATTTATGATTAAAAAAATAGCCCTTTATCAAAACAAAACAAAAAATCTAGCTACATCTCTTTCATGTTTTTAGCATTCAGAAGTAAGGATGGGGATCTGAACCAGATTTAATAGCCTAGGAGGTTTTTGACAAATTTGGTGATATCGTAATACATTAATGTTTTTCAACAAAAACGAGATGCACATTCTTTGTGTACCTTGTTTTCTTATAGAGAAAAAAATGGCATAATAACAAATCAGTAGTGCATTCTGCACATTTTTTCCACTGAATCTGTGGCAGTGTAGGTGATATGCTGCTCACAATGAATTTTGAGGGGTAGAATTTTCTTTCTTACACAAATCCTCCCATAACTCCATCAATCTATTCATGTAACACTTCGTTTTCTCTCACTCTCCTCTTTCCCTTTTTGTCTTTCCACTGGCCCCCAACTCCCCTTCCCACTTCACTTGCCATTCCATGGGGTATTTAGGCTTAGAAGGGAAGCTTCCACTTGCACCAACAAAATCAACAAAAGTCCTTAAATCTAATTGTACTATTGATGAGCAATCCTTGGAGGGCGGCAGTATGTAGGGAGACTGAAACCTTGCCAGCTGCCATTCCCAAAATGTTCTCCCTAATGGTAATTAAGATTAGAAAAGATCCCAATTACATCAGTGGTGAAGAGGGCTCACAATTTAATTAATTAATATTAATTGCAGCTCTTTGTTGTTTTATTTGGTTGGTTGGTTTGCTTGCTTTGTAAGCCTATCTGAATATACAGAAGAAGATCGTAGCCAAGAGGCAGAAACCATGGCCTCAATGTTCCTTACCCCTAGTTTACAGATCCATAAGAACTGTAACATAACATAATTAATGAGTTGGTTTTCAAAAAAATTATAAATCATTTCAAAGAAGGTTTCTTTTTCCCATGTCCAAAGAATCCTGACTATCTTCTTATATACTTTTGTATGGTAGTAGTAAAGATGTAAAGCATAGAAAATAAGTAATTATATGTAAAGCATATAAAAATATAAACAAATATACAAATTGTATTATCATATTGGTAGGTTAATCTGGCATACAGATAATAGTCAGGATATTGGGATGATGGAGGTGCTTCCTGAAAAAGGGAGTATTTTGTCCAAGCATGACCTGGACAAAGAATCCTATAGAAACTTGGCTTCTCACAGTCATTATGGTACCTGCATTCTTAGGTAACTACTTTTTAACCTGTGGAAACAATGCAACAATTTTGGTAGATTTTGCACTGAATAGACAGTGCATTGCTTACAGTACATAGCTTCTTCAGTAGCATTTGGAAAACTAAGCATTCCATGTTTAAGCAGCACTCAAGATTCCTTTATGAACATGCTCCAATAGACTATTGTGTAATTTTAAAAGGATGCTATCTGTAAAACGTCCCCATCATGACCTTGTTTGCTTTAAATTTATTTAATAAAACTTTTAAAAAGGGAATCACACATAAAATAGTTGTTAGACAATATTATGTAAATAGATCAAGCCAACTAAATGAAAACAGTCTAGATCTGGGCAGCCAAATATTCCTATGAACATAACAAGTCCAATATTGTCTCCAGAAAACATCTTAAAGAGGGCAAAACAACATTAACAGTCAAGTAAACATTTTTTTAAAAAAAATATGAGCAAATGACAAGAATTAAACTCATTAATCTCATATATAAAGCTTCAGTGAAGAAAGTGTGAAACAGCTTTTGACTTCTTGGCAATAAGGACATCATTTCTTTATTTTGTCTACAGAACTGTAGCTTCTATTCCCTGAAGCACTCACATAGTATTTATAACGATGCATTTTATCAGGCTTTAAAACTGGTATTTCATGCCCTGAGGGAAAACAAATTATTTCTAGTTTAGGGCATAGATATATTTTACAATTATCTTCTGTGAAATGAAATAACTCTTTCATTACAGATCCAGCCACATCAGATTACATGCTACACAGATCACACTTGTTTTTTCAAAACATGATTATCTAAGGCAAAATATTCAAAAAACATTCTTAGCTGTCAAAAACAGAGTGCATTCCATGAGCAAGATTTGTATGCCAATTAGTATTTATTTCTTGAATAACCACATGGTCATGTATTTTTAGCATAAAATGTCTTTGTTCACAGATATTCACTGAAAAAAAGTCAAAAAAGGAGCAAAGGGATGGAAGTGTTATTCCAGATCAAAGGAGACAGTGCATATGCCAGCAGTTTAACATTTAAAAGTTCTTATCTGAACAGTTTTACTTTACAAATTGTTGCCATCAGATCTATCTATAATTTTGTGTGTCTGCTTGTACGCAATGCTTTTTTTTACAAATTAGTCTTTTGAACAGATACCTGTTTACTCCATGTTGAACGCAGACAGGGAATTACATTTATCACATTAAAAAATCAGTAAGTAAATGAAGCCTATATTGTGGGTGGCATGGTTACATTCTGTGACAGTGTTGCTAGAACAACTATGAGGGCAAAGTTCCCATCTGAATATGCAACAGGATCTTGTCCCTGTGCTGGCTTCCTGTTATGTGGCAGAATACACCTGTCTTTCAGGATATTCTCTCACTGACCTCAAAGTAGCTAGAGCAGACCAAAGGAACCTCAAAGAAACATGAATGGAAAACAGCTAAATTGTAATACATACACAGATTCAAGTCTATTACCAAAAATCTGAGTAAGTATAATCTGACATTCTGTAGGGGCCATGGTTGCCTGGAGGCTAAGCAAACACATCAGTCCTTCACACCAGTTCATATCAGGACTTTTTTTTCTTCCTTTATATTTTTCTTTAACAACACCACAAATCCAAGTCTACAGGTGTTTCCCAACTGCTCTTCTGCTGGGTTCTGATGACCAGCCACAGGGCTGTGTATTGGATTTCCACCAGTCCTAATCCCTCTTTACCCCAGGCCTTCCTCTCTTACTGAATCTGCGGGTGGAAGAACTATCCATTTTAACAAATTATAACATTCTAAAATCATCTCACTAAAGCTAGTTACATTACTTAGCTCTGCTTTTTTAAGCAGCATCCTCTAGAACATGGTATAGAACCGTCCTTCTATCTGGTCAATTCCTGTTTTGAAAAGCGGTCCGCGCAGGCCTCACGACAGTGAGGATAGGCAGAAATGGCTGGAAATAAGGTAAAATAGTCAATAGAGGACTAGCCATCCATACTTACAAATTATAACATTCTAAAATCATCTCATTAAAATCAGTTGGTGCCATCATAAAAAATTCTAATGCATTAATAACGAGACAGGTTAATCAACTAGATATTTCCACGCTCTGAACTCTTAGTTTGCAAGGACTTTCAGGGGTTTTAGCATAACAGAAGTCACAGATACATACTTGAAAAGAGGACTCATTGCTTTATAACTTCAAAGCCAAATTACAGTGATAAGCCTTGCAACAAATGTTTGAATAAGATAACATAGACTTAACATTTCCAATCATGCCTACTGTGTATATAAACTTGAACATCAAAGAACCTCCATCTGAAAAAGTAGACTGCAGACCATAAAAGCTCATGCTGTAATAAGTCTTTGCAGTGCTATATGACTTTTTTTTTGCTGTAACACAGCTCTCAGAGCAAGTGTTCCCATATACAAAAGAAAATAACATATGCTAAGTAGTGCAGATCCAGAAAGAAAAAGTTCAATTCACAGTTCTGAAACTATGAAATACACAAACTCTCAATTTTAACAGCCACACACTTGCCTATGGCAAGTACAATTAATATATTTTTAAAAAAATCACTGATGTATTTTAGAATAAAAGGTATTCTTTTCAATCATCCAGATTTATTTAACCATCTTTACAGAGATAAAGTAGATGAAGTCATTTTTCCTGATTTATCACTTCATATATGACTTGGCACACCTGCATGTTGAATCCAAAAAGTTTTCAAACAAAAATGTAATACCAGTGACATGCAAAACAAAATAAAATAAAAATTAAAAATCCATGACAAATACCTGATTTCTGAAATCATTAAATGTTTCACTAGTAATCCCAGTACTCAAGGAGAAACTGACGCAGTTTTAAAAAATAAATCCATGTTCTTCTGCTATGAAAGTTAACTAACTTTTCTTACCTGTATGATCTTGTCATTAATTTGCATACCATCTGTCTTGTCAGCAGGGCCACTCTCCAGGATTCTGGACACATAAATTCCTTCTGCAGATTTTTCCTGATTGTCCTGAAATAAACATGCATGCTTGTTTTTGTTTTATTAAAAGCATTGCCTGATTTCTGTTGCTAATCCTACTAAGGTAGATCCATTGAATCAATGGGATTGACTTACTAACAGAATTCCAGCCCATATTTGTACAAGAGTATTGGTACGTGTTAGTAAATTCTTCAATACAATAGCAAGAAAACACACTTTTTTCTGGCTATATAACTTTCTTAATATATTTTTAGCACAATCACAAAAACAATGTGGCTCAAAATGACGATTTGACAACTGTCAACTATTTAATAAGGTCTGTATCTGGTTACTTTCACTTACATGTGTATTTATAATATTCCAGACCTAGACAAAGTATTAGAGGTAAGTCATATTTTACAACAGATCATAACTAGTATTTATCTTTTAAAAAGAGGACAATATTTACAGTATTTACAGAATTTATTTACAGTATGATCCATTGGTTTGCTTCAGGAACATTACTTCTTTAAAGATCATTCAAACATAACACAATATTCTTTATGCAATGTAAATTCATCTGTGTAAATTTCTGAGTGACACTTACATAAAGTTACTCATTGTATTCATTGTATTTGCACATTAGAATGTCATCATATAAATGATTCAGAGGCTATATTGCTTGCTTAGTTTGCACTCATTTATCCTCCCTGCTGACAGAGGGGATCCAAATATAAACAACATCAAAACTGGTTTTTGATCAGTCAGTGAAAGTTTCTCTAATGGATTTGTAAGGGTATAAAAAGTATACATTTGCATCAAAATGATCAAACACTAGCAGAGGAGAGACTACTGGAAACTATGGGATAAGCATAAGGCACTAGGTAGTATGGCATATTCTGTTGATGTATGGTCTTAGTTTTATAAACCTATAGACTTTAGGATAATCTGCAAGTAGAAGAAATACGAAGTATCCAGATGTAGATCTAGAAGTCAGCCCTACTGACATTCAACCCATTCCAGCCTTACGTAAATCTCTGTAAGTTGTTCATACGTATAATGACCATAATTCTTACCTTATGCTCAAAATGAACCTATCAATTTAGTCTGTAAAAACAAATAAATATACACACATCATTCAGCAACCTTTACAATGATGATATTGTATTGACTTTCAGCAAATCCAGATTGGCCAAAAGCCCTAGTAAATGTCAGCCTATGCTGAGCTTGGAAAGCACAATGTAGTGCAATTGTTCCCATTCCTACATCCAGGCCCTTTTTGCATGTTTTTTTTTAGCGCGAGTGCCCCTTGAGCGCCGCGCAAATGGGAGCGTCACTCCGTACAATGCACTCCCACTTGCGCGGCGCTCACGAGGCTGAAGCGGGGTGCGGGTGCATTTTTTGATTTTCGACTTTAAGCTGAAAATGCCCCGCACTCGCGCAATGCTCGCGGCGCCCTCGCGCACTTACCCGGGTGCGGTGCATCGGCGACCCGGGCGGGTAGCGCTTCCTCCCCCAGCACAGCCTACAACTCCCATACTGCGCTGCAGAAGGAAGGGGCGGGGCGCTAGCGCGACTCTCGCGCAAACAGGAAGCGACCTGCGGTAGGAAGGAGGGGGAAGCGGCAGCGTTTCAAACGAGGATTCTCGCGCGGGACGCCCTCCCCTGTCGTGCAAACAGATAACATGCGAAAAGGGCCCCAGTTGTGCCACAAATAGGATTGTTATTTTGACTGACATGTGGTATGGGCTAGGTTTACTACCCTTATCTGGATTATCTGGATTCATATTGAGGGAAGAAGATTAAGAACACAAACTCATCAATATCATCAGCAGATACTGTCCACCAGGGGAATCTCCAAGGCTGCTAGTTGGTTAATTTACCCCAGCCCAGATGGAAACTTTCAAGGTTTTCAAAGGACCTCCCCTTACTCTGCTTGGAAGAAGTGATGGTTGGACTCATAAAATCAGGAAGAGCATTGTCTGGACCTTCACAAAAAAAGTTCGTACAGTGTTTAGTTGGATCAAGTCCTCAGGCTTTTGCTTAGTCTGGAGGAATCTTTTGCTTATTACCTTGCTAAGTTGTCCTCCAACAATATTAAATCCCAGTTCATTGTTTTCTCTGTGAAGCATGATGGCTAAGATCTTGGACTCCTCCTAGGAGGAAGAAAGACACAAAACACTTATTTGAAATACACACACACACACACTATAGAATTCATATTTAATCTGCATGAAGAAATCTCAGTAACATGAAGCAATATACATGCACCAAATCAGTCTATTTTTTCATCCAGAACATTGGTAACATCATGCAGCAATATACCCTGGGTTGCCCATGTCTATGATGGAAGCCCTCCATCTACACACACACTTGTGTGTGAGTGTGTGGAATGTCTCATTAGGAGAAACAATCAAGAAAGTAGCCATAATGCAGGTTAATTTGTTTCAGATAATTTTGTCAACATGGCCAAAGAAAAAGTGCTTTAGAAATAAAACACTCAGCAATATTAGTTTCTAATGAGAAGTGGCAAAGAGTTAACATTATTTCTGTTCTCACTGTCTTTCACATCTCAGTTCCATATTCATGCACATATGTGATTTTATCCCACTAGTATTCTTAACATCTACTGAATGACTAAGTAATCACTGCGACTAAGGCCTTTTTCGCACTTGGCGAAGAAATCGCCCTGTTCTGGTACTCACCGGACTGGAGTGCTCCCTCGGCAGATCCAGGCTGGTCCGGAGCAGTGCGTGGCCGTGTTACACACTGCTTCAGGGACAAAAATGGCGGTTTCCAGTTGGTGGAGGCTCTCCATCAACCGGTGAAGCTCGCCAGCCTAAAGCCCACCCTTGGAAGATCTGCAGGCTCGCACTGATGCAAGCCTGCAAAGCTGCACTGGAGCGCAGCCACGGAGTGGCCCGCTCCGTGCTGTTGAAAGACCTGTTTTAAGCGGTCTTTCAATAGCACGGAGAACGACCACTTTTGGTTGTTCCGGAGCGGGCTGAAGTTTAGAACTACACAAAGTAGTCCGGACCCAGTCCACTCCCAAGTGCAAACATCCTTGCTGGAGGACGCTCTGCACCGTTCTAAAAACAAAGTGCGGAAAAGGCCTAAGTAGCAATTGTGAATCTGGAGATTACCTATATACTTAAATAAGTAACTGATCCAGAATACAGGCCCTGATCTGTAATAATGTAGAATTTATAATCTAAAACATCTAGACAGCACCAGACTGAATTAAGACACAGCTTACTAGTTTAAGGTAAAGATTATGGATACAATTAGTATAAGCATTTATATGGTTATATTCTCTCCTAAATTTTTACTTTGCTTTTAGTAAGAATGTACACCTAAGTTGTTTACCAACATTTCAATCACTGTGTATTCTACTCTGATCTTTTCATTGCATGTCACATTTACCCTGTTTACTGACTCTTTATGACACAGCATGTTACTAACAAGTGCTGAACAAAATGAAACACATTTTAAAGACAGTTTTTTAAAACAATACCCTAACCAGAATTTTAGTGAGAACCATACAGCTACTAGATACACTTTTACTAATGACAGGTTGGAACTGTGAAGAAGCCAGAAGGATTATTCAGCAATGGTATATGTGTGACTCAAAGAATCATATGACAAGCTGGCAGTCAGTAGAGCGTTTTAGCTGTGAAGAAAGAAAGGCATTGAAATACCTACTGCTGATTATTTTTCCTTCCAAGTAAACAATAATTTTAAGATGCTCATGCACAACGCTTAAGTTGTTTTAAATCACTTCTTACAATAGAAGCAAAAAAATTAAGGATCTTTCAAAAATGAAAGAGGAGATATGAGTAACTAAAACAAAGTTAACAACTCTGAATACAGATTGGATTGGGGAATATGAGGATAAGTTACAGGTACTGGAACAGGCTGTTTGTTATAGAGACTAGGCCTAGCAGCATGGAGGTGGATAGGGTTCCCTCAGGAACCCAACCTCTGTATGTTTACAACTCTGAATACAGATTGGATTAGGGAATATAGGAATAAGTTACAGGTACTGGAATGGGCTGGTTGCTATGGAGATGAGGCTTAGTAGCAAAGAGGAGGACAATGTACTCCCTCAGGAACCCAAACTGTGTATGTAAATAACTCTGAATACATATTGCATTGGGAAATATGGAGCAAAGTTACAGGAATTTGAGAAGACAGTTTAATGAGTTCTTAAGAGGAAAATAAAAACTCCAGGCAACGCCAGGTAAATACGCTAGTACATATATATTTTCATTCGTATAATGGCTGCTGCAGCCATGTGTACACATACATGGGCACAATTACAGGGGTGAAATGCACCACTCACTCTGAACAATGTGCCACTTGCATCTGTAGCAAATGGATAAACTGAGACTATTAAAACCAACTATAAGAGATTCTACTGTTCATCTGACTCTACTATTTACCAAAACCCACCCATAGGTCTCTGAAGCAGAATTTTATTGGAGAAAAGATTTAGAATCTTTAAAAATTATCTCCTATTTAAACAATATGTATATGGATCATATTTGCTTTATCAGTCTGTAACTAGTAACATTTCAAACAATCTATATCATAGCAGCCAGTGGCTTGCAGTCACTTGTGTGGTGAATTGACTCCAGGTTTTACTGCAGGCATTAAAAGAGCTATCCAACATGCTGAACCATATTCCAAACTAGGCTTGGCACCTTAGATAGCTTGGATTAAAGTTTGGATTAAAACTTGGAGTGAGGTCACCAGCCCATTGACATGGAAGATACCAGCCAGCACTGGAAGACTAAAATAATCAGTCTCCTGATCAAGACCTGCTAGTGCTGTTCTTAATGATTTGTACACAGATGTGCCCAATCTTATTCTTATGAGTTCTGCAGTCTTCTTGCTCACCTAGATAAAATTCAATACTATACCAACTAGATCCAAACCTATAACGCAATTTGATGTACACCTATTCAGAAGCAAGTCCTACTGAGTTCAATTGTGCTTTTGTAAAAATGTATATTTAGGTTAGGAATTATGTGGCCCTTCAAATATTACTGAACTCCAACTCCTAGCTGCCCTAACCAGCACAGGCAATAGTGAGAAACTCTGGGAGTTGCAGTCCAACAACATCTGGAGAACTGTACAATTCCTACCCCAGAGGTATTGGATTTTAGACTTAGTAATGGTTTGAGTAGATCTAGTGAAAACAAACAAGTTAGCCATGATTAACTTAACATTGATTTCAGTGAGTCTTCTCTAAGAATAATTAAGCCTGAACCCAACCCACTGTCTGTTTGGTTCATAATCCAACTACCCATAGATCTGTAAGCAACTTAATGAGAAGCATGCAATTCCCTACACTTAACAAAAGATGAAACTTAGGTTCATGTTTTTCCTTTATATTACCATCTACAACTTAAATCCAGTTGCAAATTCCAACCAAAGTAAAGCCATTGTATCAATGAAACATACATAACTTATGTAAATTTCTATTTGTTTAACTGGTCTGTCCTAGCTGGGACTAGCAATTGCATTTAATTCAACACCTCTTTATCTAGTAACATTTCAACAAAACATTGTAGCATTCCTAGAATTCATTTCTCTGAGTTTTGATAACTTTGTCACATTTTAACAAGTTGGTGGAAACTTTTTAAAAAAACTGTGTCATTCATTTCCATCTAACATCCTCTACAATATTCAAATAATAAGAGGTGCAGTGATGTTTTAAAAGGAAAAGACCAACACAAGAATGGGAGTTCTAATGTAATTTGTTTTATCTATCAAGTTGCTTCACATACAAAATGCAAGTCATGAAGCACATGGTTCAGTTTCCTATCTGGCTGCATTGTTCAGATCTCTCTTTTACAGATTTGAAAAATCAGCAGGAATCATAAAGAAAACACCCTCCTATCATAAGATTTATGATAGCCCATAACATTTTTCGAAGTGATAGCCATGCTAGTCTGTTCCAGTATAGAAAGAAGGAAGAAAGTACAGGATGGACTCTTGTAGAACCAATGATTAATCAATTTATTTCAGCATTAAGCTTTCATGGCCTACAATCACACTTCTACAGAGTGCAACCTGAAATGTTCCAACCAGAGGAGAGGCATCTCAGACTAAGCTAACAGGAGACATGTTCAAGTGAATTGCTTTTGTTCAGAGATCAACTGTTCCTCCTTCATAGATTTAAATAAAACATTGTCAAAAACAATATTCCTGTATTGGTGTACTGATAGGACAATTTCTGGGGTATTGAAAATGGGTTAAAGAGAGACCAGCTTAAAGAAGTTAATCTACCCAGAAACAATTTTAAAGAAAGAGGTTGGGATTAATGGATAGCCTGCAATCACCAATACCTGTTTTCAGTGCCAGCTCTAAAATAATAACAAAGAGGGATCCTTTTAACATCTGTAGCAATTATTCACATATACTGCATAAATAACAAATCTGAGACTAGAGAGGAAACATTGGGAAAGTTTCCAAAGTGCAGCTTTCAAAGTTTACCTTTTAAATATTAGGACTCAACTATTTTCAGAAGTAATATTTTCTGAACTGGACATGTTTCTAACTAATCCTAAGTGTGACGATTAAGAAAACAGCTCAGAGATCCCACTGTGTGAACTGTGGCATGGAGAAAAATTTCTACAACTAAGCCTGTTTCAGGATTAAACCCTACCTGCTCTACTTTAACCTCACTTCAGTACACGGTAGAAGATGTTTGCAGATATGTGCTTTCTCTTGTCATGATGGCTGTACACACTACACCTGCTGGACATATTATGCATATAATGGGAGAAGTAAAACTGGCATCAGCCCCAAAAAAGCATGGACCACTTCCTCACAAGAGGCTGGGATGAGCTGTTTCTTCCGAGGCAAGCAATAAAGAGAGGGAGCTAGTGAGTGATAAGGGCAGCTTATCTCCCTTGCAAGTTTCTCCACTTTCTCCAAACCCCAGACCTTTGAAAAGCCTCTTTTGTTTGGACTACAGTTTTCAGCATCCCTCAGTTCTCTCTTTTTTTTTTCAAAAACAAAAAGGATTTTTCCTAGTTTTGACAAGAACATAAAGAGGACCCTGCCCCCTTAGTCCAAATATCTGTTTCCAACAGCAGCCATCCATCCAGCTCTGTGTGTGTGTGTGTGTGTGTGTCTGTGAGTGCATGCTCCTGCCTTCAAGTTGTCTGTTGATTTATGGCAACCCCATGAATTTAATAGGAAACTCTTAGGCAAGGAATACTCAGAAGTTATTTTGCCAGTCCCTTCCACCGAAACATAGCCTACAGCACCTGGTATTCCTTGGTGGTCTCCAATCCAACCAGGGCTGACCCAGCTTTAGCTTCCAAGATCAGACAGGGCCCATTGCCACCCTACACAGCTGTAGTGCTATTATTCCGTTTGCAACACCCTGTGGAATTCTGGGGTTTCTAGTTTGCTGAGGCCAAAGAGCTCTCCCGCTGAGAATTCTAAATGCCCCTCCCTAAACTGTAAATCCCAGGATTCCACAGGATGTTGAAAGGGGAATAATAGCACTCTAAGGGTGTAGTGCAGAAAGGCCCAGGATCTGGTGCCCTTGGGGCCTTTAGGCTACTCCAGCGGCGCACAACCCTCCTCAAAGCCCCCCGAAGGAGGGCCACGGAGGCACTTGCCTCCTAACGCTGTTCCCCAGCAACTCGCCTTCCAAGACACGCTGCCTCTGAACAGGGAGGTCCCACTGAGAGCCCACTCCTCCCCGCGTGGGGGGACGCGTGAAATTCTGCGCTCCCGCCGCCTCTCCCTCACCTCACGGGGGCGGCAGCGGAGCCTTTGGGGGCTTCCGGCAGGGCGGAGGGGGCCCAGGGGGCCGAGGGACTGGCTGACCTTCTGCCGGTACCGGAGCGCCGAGAGGTGCACCTGCCTCCGCAGCGCCGCCAGCTGCCTCAGCAGCGCCGCCTCCCTTGGGCTCCACGGGTTGCAGGGCCCCCTCTGCAAGACCTCCTCCTCCTCCGCTTCCTCGTCGTCGTCGTTCTCCGGGCGGCTGCCTTTCGCGCCCCTTTGGGCATGGACAGCGCGCGGGCAGCCGCGGGGGCGGCCACAGCCGACGCTCCCCTCGCCTCGCGCCTTTCCTCGCCCCGGCCGCGGCTGTGGCCGTTCGCCCCGCTGTCCGGCGCTCTCCCCCGAGGGCCCAAGTCGGCCGCACGCGCGCGGCGGCAGGAGCCCCTCGTGGCCGAAGCTGCCCCCCCTGTCCGGGCGGGAGAGGGAGCCCTCGGGGCGCGACGCCCGCTGAGGGAGAGGAGGCGGCGGCGGCGGCGGCGGCGCGCGCTTCCCGCAGTGGTCCCGCTGGAGGGGGTTCCGTGGGGGGTAACGGGGCGGCAGCGCCCGGAGCAGCTCTTCCTGAGGGGTGACGGCCTGGTGGCAGCCCCGGAGCGGGCACAGCCGCCGCGCCGCCCAGGGCAAGAGGCAGCCGGCGCAGAAGAGGTGCCCGCACGGCGTGGACAGCGCCTCCTCCAGCGCTTGGCTGCACAAGCGGCACCTCAGAGCCGGCTCCGCCGCGGCGTCCGCGTCCAGAGCCATGCGAGGGTGCCCAAGCGCGGCCCCTGAGGGTGAGGGGGCGCGAAAGTGAAGAGGAAGGGCGCCTGGGAAGGGGACAGAGGGCTCGCCGGTGGGTGGCTGGCTGGCTGGTCGGAGTTGGTTGGAAGTTTGCAGCCGCTCCGGGGTTTCTCTCCCTCGGATGCTGCCGTATTCCTTCGAATAGGCGCTCCTCTTCTTCCCTCGCTGCCGTCGCACCTGGGCGTGGGAAGCGGGGGTGGCAACCGGGAGTGGGGAAGCCGCGTGCTCGCCCCCTAGACTGCAGCCAGCATCCGGGCGCTCGGTGCAGACCCAGAGCTCTCGTTTACATCCCAGTGCCGGGGGTGGGGGGGGAGGAGGGGGGAGGAGGGATGGGAGAGACAAAGAGCGAGGCAGGGAATGACAGACCAGAAGCCAAAAGCCGGGGCTTTTTTTCACTCAGCCTATTGAAAAGTCGTTCCCATCCTTTTCATTGGATCTGACTTCCGAGTAAATAGCCACAGGGCTGTAATCGACGGCTGATCTTGGGAGAAGGGTAGGCTGAGGCAAACTCAGGCCATTTCCGCACTAGCCTGTTATAGCGTGATGATTCCACTTTCAACCTCCTCTGGAATCCTGGGGTTTGCAGTTTCGGGAGGGGCCGGGCGGCCCCTCCCGAAACTGCAAACCCCAGGATTCCAGAGGAGGTTGAAAGTGGAATCATCACGCTATACCAGGCTAGTGCGGAAATGGCCTCAGTCCTGGCTTTATTTCTGTTGAATGCTAGGGGGAATCCCTGAGACGATTCAACACATCCAGTCCTTATTTCTCTTGACTGCTGGAGTTCATCCAGCGAGATCATTTCTGCGTTTGTTCCAAAACAGAGTATGGGAAAGTTATATTTTGGACTCCTCCAACCAGTATGCCCACTTTTCCAAACTCCATAATCTCTATCATCAGCAATAACTGCGTTAAAACGTACACTGTGAGCCTGTGCGTCCCTAGTTAAGCCCTGCAGAGTTTAATGGGGTTTACTGCTGGGTAACTGTGCCTTAAAATCACAACCTAAATAATGGTTTGGCTCCACCAGGGTTTCTCATCAGTCAATAAGATGGCAAATGCACTTTTTCAGGTAGAATGCCTGAAGGGACTTCAAGCTTCCCCCCCCCGCAGCTTTTTGCTTTACTATAGCTCTGATGCCACTGCAAAGAAAGAGCTTCCATGTTTAACCTCAACCAGGTCTCTCCTTTCATACATTAGTCAACAGAAGGTGTGCTATTGTATATCTCTTTAGGTAGTGAAAAGCAGACAGTCCATCCATGGAATTTAGGGATGTCCCACCTGAAAACAGTTCGACCTGGTGGGACCGTGTTATCAATTAATGTGTTAATTAACTAGCATTGTTTTATTTTACCAAGGTGGAACAGTGCCAGTGAGCATATACAGAGTGCCTTCCCTTTCCTTCACTGCTAAATAAACACTGCATGAGAGGGGTTGGTCTAGATGGCCTTTGGGATCCTTTCAGGCTATGATAATATGTTTCTACTTGGGATTAGAATAGAAATGGGCAGTATAGGACCCTCTAGATATTGTTGGACTGTAGTTCCCACTATCATTGCCTATTGATGATACTGGGTAGGAGTTGAAATCCAACAGCACCAGGAAGGGCACACCCTTCTCTAGCCCTGAATTAGAGAGCTCCCAGATTAGAAGCCAAGATTGTAAAGATATGGGAAGCTAGAACCTCCATCGTTATACAAGTTAGGACTGGTCAGATTGTTACCTTTTCCCCTTTGTTTAGGGTCTGAAGTATTT
Source organism: Ctenosaura bakeri (assembly GCA_948474755.1). Lineage (NCBI taxonomy): Eukaryota > Metazoa > Chordata > Lepidosauria > Squamata > Iguanidae > Ctenosaura > Ctenosaura bakeri. Next base: position 649,804 of record CAOLHI010000002.1, read on the forward strand.
ACTGATTCTGGTTATTTATCTTGTCCCTTTGTGATATCTGACTGGGTTGTTACTCCTCACCTAATCTCTTGTTCCCACTGTTTTCCAACTACAGTCAGGAACAGGAAAACAATTTGCTGAAAAGTTCAGGTTGGGAGACTGTGTGAGCGGCACATCCTGTGGAAGGGCAGGGCCACCCTCTGCACGGGAGGAGGCACAGGGGTCACTCTGTACTTTGGTTGCTTCTTTCTTCTATTGCCCTGCCCCAGAGGAGGACACACCCTTCATTAATAGAGCAGGACTTCTCTTGAAATCCCATGTGTCCTTTAAAAAGATATATATCAGGTTATTTAAGGCTGAATTGTGAAACTGGAACTAAAACCACGAAACACATGACATGTTGTCTTCTGTTTCTTTGTTTCTCCTTTTCCCCTTGTCATTCTTCTTTAGTGGGCAAGGCGTGACTTGAACCAAAGTTGGATGGCTCACCAGAACATTATCCCAGAACGTATGTGTGCTCAGCCCCACACATAAAGCAGTGGAAGAGAACTGTTGTTGCCAGCCATCAATGACAATACTGAGCTACATGACCCAATGGTCTAAAACAGTTTCCTATACTCCTGCTTTTTGCAGGTTTCCAAAACAATGAACGCAAGAAAATGAAGTAAGGTTGCATTAGTCACATACAAATATCATTGCAATTGAGCCTCACAGCGATGCTTGTTTTGCCTTGCATATTAATTAGAAAGGAGTTTACCTTAGCATGTACTTTAGCTTAGTGCCACAGTCAGTTCCCACGTACTTAGGATCAGAGTGGAATTCCACTATTCTAGTTAGCTTCCCAGTCATTAAAGCATGGGTCTCTTGCAGTGAAACCCTATGGCTGGAATCCTGCTGGGTTTTTATGCGTGGAAGTGCAACATAGGTAGCATCATTCTATATGTTGGTGTACATTCTTGGACATGGCATATCCATTTGCCTGTGTTGAATTTAGCAGTTGTGCTCCCCTATAGTTGTGTGTTTTATTTCATGATTGATTGGGCATTCATTTGCACCATATAGCTGTTCAACATGAGGACTGCATAGCAAAATCAATGCATGGAAATTTACACTGTGCAGCTCAGTGTAGAATCTAGCTTGTGTCTATGCAGTGAGTGAGGAAGACATAACAATAGTCAAATACTTGCTTTAACTTGGTTCAATCATAAGTCAAAATGGAGGCTGTAGACAAAAAATCAAAATAAGACTAGGATACAGAAAGACAGTTGCGAAGGAGCTAGGGGCCTTTTTGCACTACACTGTTACAATACTACTATACCACTTTCAACATCCCATAGGATCCTGGAGTTAGCAGTTTAAGGAGGGGCTTTTAGAATTCTCAGCCAGAGAGCTCTTGGGCCTCAGTAAATGACAAACCCCAAAATTCCAAAATAGTGAAAAAGGAATAATAGCACTAAAACAGTAGTGATTCTCAAAGTAAGGATTCTCAAGTGTATTGAATACCAAAGTCAGGATCACCTATACCATCATATTTGCAGTTTCTATATGTGGTTGTGAAAGCTTGGGAATCAAGAGAGCTGACAATAACAGAATTAACTCATTTGAAACATGGTGCTAGAGGAGAGTTCTACGAGTACCAAGGACTGCCAAAACAACCAATAAATGGTTCCAAAGGCAAATCAAGACTGCACTCTTCCCTAAAAACCAGAATGACCAAATTGAGGCTATCATATTTCAACCATATCATGAGATAACATGGCTCATTTAGAAAAATCAGTAAGGTTTGATAAAGTAGGAGGCAGTAGGAAAAGAGGAAGACCACATTACAGGTGGATAGATTCACTCAATGAAGCCTAGGTTTGCAGGACTTAAACAAGCCTGTTTACAACAAGATGTCTTGAAAATCTTTCATTCCACGGAGTCACCATAAGGAGGGGCTAAGTTGGTGGTAATTAATAACAATAGTATTTTCTATAGCATTCAAAGGAGCTTGCTTCCTATTAAATGTATTTAGGATAACAACCTTAGCATACAAACACCAAATACTGGGGTATGGGCAAATGTTACAAACTTAATATGATTCTTTGTATTATATTAGGAGTAACAGGAGAGAGGCATGGCCAGTGCATCCAGAATGCTATTGTGAAATTCATGCAAAAAAATAAAAAATTGGCCACATTTCTTTCCAATATGAACTTACAAGACCTCAGACTCTAGATACTTGATTTCCATATAGGCTGTGTTTATAGGTTTCATGACGGAGGGAGTAAGCTAGGTGGTAGTCCAATAAGCCAACTTTATGCCTATACTTATGCAATTTCTGCTGCAAAATTTTCAACTAAAGTATAATAAGAATTTTGCCAACAATCTTTATCCATAAGGAAATTTTTAAAGATGTGCACTTTGAATAGTTTACATCTTATTTTACATCTTGTATGCAATGCAAAGCCTACGCTACTTAACTATGAATCTTTCCTCCTGTTGGATGGCCTTCCGTATCTTAATTACCTTGATCATTCATGAAGAGTTCAGCTTGCGAGGTAATAAGTACCGCACTCACCATTCCCTCAAACTGTAACCTGTAGCACTGTTCCCCAACCTGGTATCTACCAGATGTATTGGACTACAATTCTCCTAATTTTTTAAAGTTTTGACTGGAAGCCTCACTTGAAAAGAAATAACCTAGTGTACACACAGGTTTGCCTCCTGTTTAGCCAGTTGCTAATCTTACTATATACAAAATAAGGGCTTGACCAAAAGAAGGAGAGCTGTGGTAGATATGACTACTAGCTGTTTGGTCTCCAGTTTCTAAACTGACAAGAAAACATTATGGTTTAAGAAGCCCGAACTAGGCCATAGATCTAAACTGGAATGTCCTGAAGTGACACAGCTTTGCCTGAAATGCTTATGGATGCTGCTGCCATCATTAACAATGAGAAAGCACAAATAAAAAATGCTTGGCTATGCAACTGTGCAGACAAGCCATTAAATAAAGCAATTATTCAACTTTTTCCAGAGAAAACAATCCTTGCCAAGGAACATTGCCAAGTAAACCATATGCATGGAAAAAAAGCTATGAAATTTCCAACAGTTCATGTGGAACTTGTCTACATAACAGGGTTACTGGATGCCATCCAGGAAATGCTCCTCCCACCATCTACTTCTGCATTCATTTAAACAGGAAGAATCCAGTATTTATGCTCAGTGGATTGTGGCCTTTATCTCCTTTTATTTAATTCTATTATATCAGAATTTTTTCTAACTATATTCTAATTTAACTGATTTCCAATCAAAGCGATCTTAGCAAGGATACTTTTGTTTGTCTGGTGTTTATATTCAACAGTTGCATATTATTTTAAATATTGTTGTAAATATTCTCAATAGTTGGTTTCTTTAAAAGTTCCTATTGTAACCTAAACTAGGATCTGGTCTTTGTGTTTCCTCCTAAAACTGGATCAGTCAGGGAGAAGCACAGTAGCAGGATCCTGAATATGTTAAAAAGAAACAGCATGTTGCTGTAGTTATTTTAGTTCCAAGCTGACTTTAAGCAAGAGTGAGCAGCTGTGTCCCTCAATATGTTGTTTGGCTTATAACTGCCATCAGTTCTACTAGTTTAACCCGTGATAAAGGGTCATTGGAGATACCGTCCAAAAATCAGATGATTTTTGAGAGCCACAGATGAGCATCACTGTCTTAGAGGCTTCTTTCTTTCCCATTTACATTGTAAGGTCTGGGAGTAAGGCACCAAATACTCTTGGGGGTGTTATACAAGCCTAATTGTACTTTTAACTCACTGAATAAATAGGGATCCCATACTCTCTTAAGCAAGCACTCTCAGTGCAAAATGCTAGTTTAAAAGCTATTAAGCTAATGTTGGCAGAGCTTTGTCCCTGCCAACCCAGAATGGGCACTAAACCAACCTCCAGAATGGCCACCAGAATGTCTCTGCTGTGTAAGTATTCCACTGACTCTCTCAGCCAATGTCTCTGAAACATGCCTTAGCACAGCTATGGCATTAAAGTATTACAGGTTAGTTCAGACAAATAGTCTAAATTTCATCTTTGAAGACTTAAAAGAGATGCTAAGCTATGAAACAGCAGCACAGAGAAGCCTACCACTTTAGTGATTACAGCTAATAAGGCTTGGCCCAAAGTATGGTTCCCAATCCAAGCGTCAATTGAATGCCTGCTGGCCAGTGGTTATCCATTCACCCAGTCCACCTACTGGGTTATAGCTTTTTATATACTGATACAACATCTGAACCTACAATCCTTCTTCAGCTGTTCAGCATAAACACACACACACACACACATATGAATATAATTAGGATACAGAGTCATGCATGCTTCTCCTTTTTCTCTTCATTTCAGACCTCCTTGTGAAATGGAAATTTACTTACATTTGTTTAAATCCTCCATGTGGCAGGGTCCCTGATCTTGCCTGGAGAGTTGTATTCATGTTTAAACCAAGGGTTCATTTGGAAAGCAAATGTACATGTTAAATCTTATTGATTTTAACAGTATTGACACATATAATACAATACTGAATAGCAGCTATAGCTCTGTACATGTATTTCACTCAATTTCTATTTCATACCTTTCCATGCAACATGGGAAGGTCTGAAATAAGGAACTGGGCTGGCACACACTTAAGAGAGAGGATCTGTTTCGAGCGTGTTCTGTTTGGGTTGAATACCTAAACAGGGCTATAGCTGGTATTCTACTTTGTATTAAACATTACAATGCTATATAAAGGAAAAAGATTCATGCGTGCATTTTCTTTCCAAATGAAATGTACATTTAAGGTAAGGACTCTGAATGAGTTTGCATCTAAATGCTTTGTATGTCAGGCCTGTTTTTCAAGGTGTTAAGTGCTTCAAAGTCAAAGGCCATTTCCACATGAGAGGGGAAGAGTGGTTCACTGCATGTCAAGAGCAGTGTTTTTATACTCCAGTTGGGAAACTGAATTCAGAAATTCAGAAACTGTGCTGTCTGCAGCCCCCCTCCCCATTTACATAGTACTATTGTGGAAAACAGCGGTTGCTGCATCCACAACAACAAGTCCCTGGCCACTCCCATTCCCCTCCCTCACCTTGCCCCACCATCGCTGATTAGTCTGTTTTTTAAAACACACACACACATTTTTAACACATTTCTGTGTTGCTACTTTTGTGTGTAGGAATGTATGTTCATTGACATGTGGAAATAACCATGTTTTAACAGTCCATTACCAGATCCACTCTCTTCCCACTGTCCGATTAAACACAGGAAGACAATGATGACGGCAGCCTGTCCTTTGATGGACAGAGAGAGATAGAGATGGAAATGAAGGAAGGGACAGCCTGGGAATGCCCATAGCCAGCCACTTCTGCAATGTGAATCGATGCTATGCTTCTGCATGTAGGTGAAAACCGAAGCAGAATCAGTTTGGGAGATTTACGTTGGAGTTTTTCCAGTTTTCACATACAGTGGTTTCACATTTCAGTGAACTTCAATGAACCATTCTAGGAGCTGAAAACATGCAGAACCATGAGGAAAACTACGATGCTAAAATGGTACAATGTGCAGACCAGAGGGTAAGAATTTGACACTGCTACAATGTATCAACCTCATGCAGAAATGACCAAAGTCATTTAGACAGCAGTTAACAACAAGTACTTTATAGAAGATATGTTTGTTGCAGCTACTGTATTCTAAATCTCAAGTGATTCATATGATAGCCCTATAGCGCAGTAGCATTACTATTCTTCTGTTCCATATAACATGGAAAACTGTTACTTCTTTTGTATAATCTCTGCTATCAGTGGGAGATGACTTATCTCTCAGACAATCTAATGCAGCCCCCAGAAGGATCACCTATTTATTTATTTATATACACAACAATGCTTGAAAATGTGCAGCCTTCCAGATGTTGAAGCACAATGGCTAACACCATAGTGTGATGTTGGCTAGTGCTTCTGGAAGTTCTAGTTCAAAAACATCTGGAGGACCTTAAACATCGTACCTCTGATACTGAAGTACTGAAATGCAATATGTGGCCATCCAGCATGGCTTATTAAAGACTGCAAGTAAAATGAAAGTAATAGTATTAAACAAGACACACCTTGCAAACTGTTTGCCCAGCCAAGATTTTGCTCAGCAAACACATTCTTTACAAAGATGTTAAAATTAGTGCTGGAAAATCTAGTTGTAGTTATACTAGTCTTTGTCCCTGGAATTCTTTTAATGAGGTGCTCCTGATGGGATGTCAATATGAGCCAGTACTGACATTGGCAGTATTTTTCATCTCTTTGATAAGAGGAATGTAAAAAGCTTGTGGAAAGGGGTAGAAACAAAATAATTAGGTGGCCAGGAGGAGGAGGAAGAGAAGCTCTCCTAGGCTTTTCCAAAACATTTTCTTGCCTGAGGCAGAACAGCAAATAATACCTCCCTGCCCTTTCCAGTGCACAATATGCATTTGTGAGAGATATTTTATTTTGCCACCTGAAACAGAAATTCCAGAAATTGGGCAAATACAATAATAATTCCACAGATCACTTGCTGCCCTTTCATATTGATCCCAATATCCCTCATGATAGGGAACTTGTGAGTAACCATTAAGTAACCAGAACATGGAAGAAACAAGTAACAGGTAACTAGTTATTTTTAATTAATTTCTTCTCCAATAATTAATGTTACATTTTGAATGTAACTTAACAAGGGATAATTTCCCTCTTGTGGTAGTGTAACTATAACTTTTTCATTACATTATTGTTTAAATTATTTTTGAGAAACAGACAAATGCAGTAACTATTTCTGCACAGCCTTGGAAATGTAACTGTTAAAAGATTACTCTTTTTAAAAAGTAACATCCTAGGTTCTGGACTGAGCTTGCTCTGATGCCTTAACTGGTTTTCACACAGCAAAATAAATGCTTGGCTCACAGAGGCTGCAGTTCCACCAAATGGCCATTAGAGGTTGCTGGGTAAAATAGATTTAATACACCAAGAAGTTTGTAAAACAAATTATTAGAATGGGTGTCCAAAACCCCCCCACAAACACTCTCTAGACAGGATACAGAAAACACAGACGTATTCAACAGTACTTGTAATGGAATCATGTCCCTGTCCCTGATAGTAATGCTTTTGTTTCCCTCTCTCTTTCCCTTTTTCTTCCTTTCTTTTTTTCTCTAATAGGTACAGAGCAGGAGGCAAGAAGAATAATCAAAAGCATTTGAAATGAAAACCTAGTCTTGACTTTGCAAACTATGGTTTCTTTTTCTTCCTTCCTTCCCTCCCTCTTCCTTCCTTCCTTCCTTCCTTCCTTCCTTCGTTCCTTCCTCACTTCTACCCAAAACATATGCCTGTGGTAGGTAGCTTCATTAAACTCCATTTTTATGGACTGAGAGAAAACAAAGTGACAAAACTGTTAAGTCTTGACTCTATTTGAGAGAAATACTTCGATTCGGATCTTAGCATACAATGGAAACTTTAACAGATACACTCCTAGATTTTTAGAATAATTACTCATTTATATTGTGGAATTTTAACTATGATAACCATAATTTTTAACTTTTTAAATATTGTAAGCTGCTTTGAGTCCCAACCAGGAACATAATGATAAAGATAAAGATAATAATTTTTTTAAAAAAAACATTTTCAATTGATTAAGATCAACTTAGTAGAGAAATTCCTGCGTTGTCATTGATATATATCCAGCAACCCCCAAATTGTTTACCCATGTTACATGTGCAGCTATCTGGCTCTCATTTCTACAGCTCAATAGGAAATTTTACCTGTTAACCACTCCCTATCCTTGCTATGCAGAAATATTTCAAATACCGCTACTGGTCCAACACTGATACTGAGTTGTGCAGAGAAACATGGAATGCAGCACAGTGAGATATGTAGGTGATACATGTGTAAAATGCATATGTGTTCACATACATGCCTTGGGAGGGCTTGGTTTTGAAATAATGGTGGGGGGAAGTAACATAGCTCTCCATATCTTGTGTGTGTGTGTGTGTGTGTGTAAACATGACTTATCTTGCAAACAACATAGCTTTGCATCACTATTTTTTCTTTAGTAGCAAGAAGTACCAAAAGCTTACATTTCAAAAGTAACCAAAAAAAATGGGAACAATGGTACTCAGTACAGGGATGAAATGACTAACAGTTTCTGGCTTGTTTTTAAATTACTTTTCAAATTTTGTTTCTTTCTCTTATCAGTTCCAGGGATATTTTTTTTCCTTTTCCAATAACGTAATGAAAAAAGTAACAAGTAATTTAAGAAGCTACTATGTTTTTATTATTTATTTGCAGTTGTAACAGTAACATATTATTTGAGGGAACAAGTCTGGACTAAGTTACATTTCAAGTGATTTATGTACAAGTGCTGGAAAAATACTGCAAGCCACAATTGTAAGCTCAGGCAGTACAGCCTACATACAGGTTTACTAATTCAGTGTCTCAAATTCCTTTTTTAAGTGGGTAAGGCCAAAAACAGCACAAGAAGCTATTGTAACTGTAATTGTTAATACACACTATTCTAGAGACTTACCAAAAGTGCATTTGCTGCAAAAATCAGATTAAAATATCATCCCTTTGTGTACTATCGACAAATTAAAGACTATTGCGACAGATGCAAAAAGGCAGAGTGTAAACTGGGCAGATTTACACAAGATTTGGCAAGTGTGCAGGGTAATAGGCATGTGCAACATTAATTTAATTTCATTGATTTTAAATCTTTGCACAAACTAAGGGTAAACTGTACCTTTAAAAATCATAAAATGCCGAGGTAAATGTGCGTAACATAAGCATAGGAGAGAAACAATGTTCAAAATTTCAGGATGAAATAGGAATACTGGCATGAAAGGGACTGATTTGTAAAGAGGCATTTTTTTCCCCCCTAAATGAAAGTGTATGGAAAATGGAGGAATCAGAGGATTTTTTTTTAACCAAAGAGCTATTTCATTGTGCAAATAAGCATGCTTCTAATATCCCAGCCCCCACACTATGGCACGAAGAAAGGTTTGTGTGACAACAACTAAAATACTTCCCCCAGATGCAAGTGGATAGAACTCTGGGCCTTTCCACACTACACTGTTACAGTGCTATTATTCCACTTTCATCCTATGAAATTCTGGGTTTGCAATTGTAGGTCGGGGCATTTAGAATTCTCAGCCAGAGAGCTCTCTGACCTCAATAAACTACAAACCCCAGAATTCCACAGGATGCTGAAGGTGGAATAATAGCACTACAACAGTGTAGTGTAGAAAGACCTTTTGTCTTGTGCTACTAAGGCTACACACTTACTTGGGAGGAAGCTTCAAAGAATGCACTTCCAAGTAAAGATGCATAGAGTTGACATGATACAATTCTACAAGGGTACAATAATAAAACTTTAAGATCCTCTTTTATAAGAACCTCTACATTTAGAAGCAACACATCTCTCAGTTCTATATTACAGAGATAGAGACAGAGGTGGGGTGGGGAGGGAGCTGCTGTTTGCTTCCCTGATTGGGAGTTTTCCAAAACTATCTGGTTCCCAATTCAAAAAAGAGACCACCAAAGGAGATGGACCTTTGGCCTGATCCAAACTAGTAGCAGTCTTCGTTTTGGAGGAAGAAGTGGATTTCTGAGCAAGGATTCCAAATGTACTAAACACTTAGGGTGGATATTTATCCATCACTAATGGAAGAAGAACTGTTACCTCTGACAATAAAAAGTCAACAATTTGCAGAAAATTTTCACAGATATGCATAAAATTCATCTATGCTAGTCTATATGTTTACAGATATTTAATATTAGTTGAATAGAAAATATTGTACATCTCACCTTTGTGACGAGGATTGTGACCAGATGAGCAGCGTGACTGCTCAGTCTGCTTGCTGTCCAGGTGCTAACTGCTGAGGGAAAGCACCAAAGCTCCAGGTCAGCCTTCTTATTGTTATCTCTGTTTCTAAACACTTCTTGGACTGAAAAGTCCTTTGGTTAGAAAACTCCTTCAAAGATAGGACTTTCCTTTTTAAAGTAATTATGGTACATGACATGCTTGACTCAACTAATTTATGGATTCTGTCACCCAAATCTATATGTTGCGGAACTACAATACAATATTTCACAGCCTTGCTCTAGAAACTGATAAGCTGGGTTTGTTCTTCTTTATCTTCTTTTAAAGGTTGTAATAGCTTTGATAAAACCTCCTTTGCTCTGTAGCTCTAGCAAACACCCTATTTAGTATTTGAAATTCTGTGCCTGTTCTTTCAAAATTTGTTTAATGGCTCCATTAGCCAAGGTAATTTAGTCATGAGCATGATAATGTTTATTGTCTTCACAGAGAATGTTGCAAGGCTTAATTACAATCACTTAATGCTTGTAAATCATTGTTGATTTCATCAGACGCCCATTTCAATTGTGCAAAATTGTGATATTGACATCCAGTTTCTCTGAAAGAACTCAAGAACTCAAATAAGTTTTTTGGCCTGAAGAACTCACAGCTTAAATTTCAGAATATGGAAACAACTGAAGGGGAGGAAGAGCGGGGAAGGAAATCTGATTGAAAGCAATGACTGCAAGCAAACAGAATTACACCCAATCATCATCCATTTAGTTATGAATGATAACTATCTAGAAAAGGACCGTGTCATCTAAAGAACTGCTACACTCTTATGTTCTTGGGAAAATATTTGATTAACATGTCTTTTTCACCTCTTATGACAAGCACACCCAGGATCCAGCTGCACAATGCATCAATTAAGTTTCAGATTATGATTCAAAAGAACATGCCTATGTATAAATATCAAAGATTTTTCAAATACAAAATTGATACATTGCAAGATATCCAACCAGATGCTGACATACCTTTAAAATCAATTTACATATCCTCCCCAACTAGATTATGTTCGTTGCGAATCAAATCCGCATAACAACAGAAAATATAACAAAAGCAATCATTTTAGAGTATTTATACCCTACCCTTCAGCCAAAGGCTTTCGGAGTGGCTTACAGTTCATTCCTTTGACGTTCCCTTCCCTCAGGCTTACAGTCTAAAGAAGACACAATGCATGAGGAAAAGGGAAGGGCAATGGAGTCCAGACTTTCTCTACCTCACAAACCACAACAAGGGCAGTTGGGATGGAGGGACAGCCCTTCATCAGCTGAGGCATAATGGAGCTACAATGCCTGTTTCTTCTTTCCTTCCAAAGCCATTGCAGTGGCAGTTGGAATGGAAGGAAGACCTTTCCATCAGTATTTCTATGATTACTCTCCCTTCCACCTTCACATTCAGATGTCATGAAATGCCTGAAACAAATACTCTGAATAGAGATGGAAGTGTTCTTGACATGGGTATGAATGGCAAACCTACAATCAACCATCCAATTAATCAAATAATTGTGAGACTTGTCCTATATTGAAGATCCACTACAGATCGAAAGCTATAAGATATGGTGGCAGCCCCAATAGCTATCACAAATGTTCAGCTGGGTTGTTGTGTGTCTTCAAGTCATTTCCAACTTATGGCAACCTTAAGGCAAACCTATTGCAAGGTTTTTTTGTATCTGAGAGTGTGTAATGCACCGAAGATCACCTAGTGGGTTTCCGTGGCTGGGCAGGGAATCAAACCCTGGTTTTCAGGGCTGTAGTCCAATGCTCAAACCACTACATCATGCTGGGTCTAATGCTCAGTTACCTAAAAATATACAGCCACAAAATGCCCCAGAAGTATTGGAATGAGTAGAAGTATTCTTCATTCTTATGCCAGTTCCTGTACCCTTTCAATCTTTGGCTTTGTCCCCATTGATGGCACAACCTCAAAGATAAGATGGTTGTCATGGAGGTATCTTTTTAAAATGTCAGTTCTTGTGTTGATGTATATCTCTCTCACATCACTGAAACAGCTCAGCCAGGGAGACCATATCTCATTATCATACTTCCCACTCTGACACAGTGTAGCGCACATGACCCTCCCTGGGTGGCTGTGCAAGGTTCGAAGTGTAAGATGCTGGGAGGCAAGAACTAAGCCAGTTCTGGTCTTTGAGGATGCAGTTTATTAAGCAAGGAAGCAAAAGGAAAAATGAAAGGCACACAAGCCTTTCCGTCGGAGAGGCAAAGCAGATGACGGAGCAGGGTTCTATACAAATTATATAGGCTTTTTGTACATGAGTGGCAAAACAGACTGCCAATCCATCAACCCACCATGCCGAAACAGGCAGGAGGGGGGCTATCCCACCTCAGACACCAATTGCTGAGGCACTCATGGGCCAGGTGCATGATAGACTCGTGGCCAAATCTCATTACCTGCCCGAAACGGCAGCGGATGGGCTCTAATCAGGCTTTGCTCTCCCCTCACCATACCGGATGGTGCGGGGAGTGAAGCACCCATCATTAACATTCCTTGGCTATTCTCACAGGACTGCAGCATACAGGGCAGCCTGACCTAGCAATTCAACAGCATGAGCTAACTCCCCCCCAGATATGTTCGTTAGTGCGAAAGCAGGCTGACCTGAAATGTGTGAGCATGCAACACAGGGCCTACCAAGAGGGCCGAGGACCCAACACACAGCTGCTACAGATGTTGATCATGTTTTGCCATTTTCCTCACCATTTTTGTTTTTTCTATTTTCTGTTAGCATTTCCCTCTGTATAGTACAGGCATCCTGCTAACGTGGTGGTGAGTGACATACCTTGGGCCACAACTGACTAGAAGAGTAAGCTTGCTCTGCCTAAGCTGAGGCCTTGATAAACACATTCTAGTTTTGTTTCTGTAAGATCCTTAGAGCTTCTGAATGAATCAGAGCCTCAAAAAGTTACTTTTTGTATCAGAGCTGACTGAGGGATTCTGGATAACTGTACATTCCAGAGAAGTAACTTTTCAAAGCTTCATTGTGGATAAACTATAAATCCATGAGTTCATTTAATTTACTGCAGACCCAGAGTTGTAGGTCCAATTCTCCTCCAGATTAAACTAAACCAAATGTCAGAGTAATTCCCCTGCATTATGATAAGTAATAGCTGCTTCAAGTCACTGGCTGCTGCTTTCAACATAAGCCATTGACAGAAAACACCCTGACCACATCACTGCACAAGCATTTAGTATCATACCTTAAGGTTTTCCACCTTTGATGCAAGAACAAGTTGGGCATTACAGACTGACAGCATTGTGTGGTCTTGTGATTTGTAACTGTGCATCCCTGTTTCATTTGTTATGCTAAGAGATAAGATCCTCCCTAGTCCATTGCTACACTAGCTTGAGCTTAGGTTGCATTTTATTTAGGAATGGTGTCAAATTTTGGACTTGGAAAGGAGCTTCTAGAAACGGTATAGCAATTATGTGCTGTACTTCCACGCAAACGTATGTTCCCCTTGAAATAATAAGCCAAAGGAAGCATCAGGTTCAACCCCCTTTCTCTGACTCTATTTTTTCCCTATCCCAAACTTGTTCAAGTTTACCTAGAAATGAGACAAAGAGGACAAAGGATACCATAAACAACAGAAGGCCTATTTTTCTTATCTCTTGATGGGAAAATAAAAAGGGTTCCAAGTATATTCAGGAAAAGGACATATATCTGTCTGGCTGTCGCCAATCATCACCATCAATAACAACATCACCATGACCACTGCCACTGTCACCACAATATTATCATTTATATCCTTTTTTCCTTAAAAACAGGACTCAGCAGCTTAAAGATTTCAAACAAATCTAACTTGGCTGAAACATAAAAAAGGTCAACATTAAAATGTATTTTAACTACAGCTACATTACAAACTGCAAACAACATCTTTTTGAAGCACAAAGTGGCATCATTCCATTTCTACATCACTTTCTTTGTTTATTAGTAAAAAAAAAAATCTGCACAAAAATCATGTGTATTTTCTGAGTGTCTTTCTATGAATGGTACACGTTTTTTTGGTAGAACTATATTACAAAATTCAGAGAAAGGGGGAAACTGGAGAATATCTATGGTCCAGTTGGTGTATTAGTTCAGGAAGTATAAATTAGGTCACTTTGCTTTCAAATTAAAATGCAAACTGAATGTATTTCTCTCCCACATCAACTTGAGAAGAGTTAATCACTACCAGGAATGTTGGTTATCTGTACTCAAATCCCTCCTGGCTCAATGGATTGGGCCAGAAGACATAAAGCTATAGATACCAGCATTCCTCTGCAGGTTGCATCAATATTTTCATAGGCTCTAGGTATTCTTGTATTCAACTTCCCACCTCATAGGCCCTAAAATTTTTGTTAATCTTATTTTTGTAGGCCCTAAAATTTTTGTAGATCCTAGGCATTATGCCTAAAGTGCCTAATGGATAAGGCATCCCTTTTCCTCAGTGGTGATGAGGACTTCTATTAAAAACAATTATATACAGGAATAATTTCAATGCTTTCTGATTTTTTAAATACAGAGAAGACAAATAAATTCTGCAAAATAAATTACTGTTAAGTAGAGAACTAGTGTGATGTAGTAGTTTGAGTGCTGGACTATGACTATGGAGAAAGGACCTGAATCTCTGCTCAGCCATGGAAATCCATGGGGTGACTATGAGAAAGTCCCATTCTCTCGAACTCAGAGGAAGGCAAACCCATTCTGAACAAATCTTGCCAAGAAAACTCCAAGATAGTTTCACCTTAGTGTTAACAAAAATCAGAAATGACTTGAAGACACACAGCAACAATTGTTAAGCAACTCTGATTCATTCATGTCCTAATTTCTAAATGAATATTTCTCATTTTGCCTTTGTACCAAATATAGTTACCATTCCATTTCTACTAAGGACCATAGTATTTCACCTTCTAAAAGAATGCTCCTTGCTTCAAAAATGGGATTGCCAGTCATCAGGTCATCTAGCCATCTGTTCTTTGATAAAGACCAAATGTTTTATTGGCAAACCAATGCACAGTGATTTCTCCCTCCCTCCCCTGTTAGGCATTACTCACCATGCTTTCTTCAGTGCTGGAACAGAAGAGTACCTGCCCTCACTGTCCTCTCCTGTTGTTTTCCTCATGTAGAAAGCAATGACTTTGAATAAGACAAGTCCCTGTAAATCTGGAAGCCTTTCACACAAAAAGGATCTCTTATTTTCTTCTTCCATGTGTAGATAAATGGAACATTAGACACATCACTTTGCATAGGAGGAAAGTGCTGAGAATATGGCTACAGTTAGGTACTCCTCTGTTCTCATGTGCAAGAAAGCATGGTGGATAATACTTGAAGGGACCTTCTATCTTGCTCTCATATACAAATACATATAAAAAAGGTATGCCTAATGATATATTGATTTTTATACTACTGGGACAAGCACGTAGAAGGGACAAAAGGCAGGGGGCTTAAAAACAACTCAGAATGATATCAATAAGGACTAAGCAATCATAAAACAAGCATATAAATTAATGTAAATTGTCCATGTATCTACAGATATATCCAAACTAAAACAACGACTACAGGATACATGCTGAAATTTGGATAGGGCAGTGTGATCTTCAGACCATTGATTGAGAGATGTTGAGTGTTTCAGCTAAAGTCTGCTTGAGATGATAGATTGTTCTGTTGTGAAATTTCAATTCATTAACAGAGATATGAACAAAGCAGAGGTGTGGATCGTATCACGTTCTATCCAACTCCCACACTGTGCAAATATTTTTATACCTGAGGCCTTAATATCACTCTGTACTCCATGTAAAAAGTGGGTTTATACCCACAAAAGCTCAAGCTAAAATAAAAGCCAGTTAGTCTTAAAGTCTCTGCTATATTCCCTTTTTTCCTCCCCTTCCTTTCCTCCTTTTTATACATTTGGAAAAGTATACATGAAGAGAAGAGATCAAGGCTGCAATCCTATACCCACTGAAATAAGTTATATTGACCTCAAGTATCTCTAATCTCTAATCTCCCTCTACAGGGAAAGAAGAACAAAATCTTGATTAATAATAATGACACATATGGATATCAGCATGACTGAGCTTTCTGGCAGCAACAGAGTTGGATCTGTTGAACCAACAGATTCAAAGTACAGCAGAGGGGAGACTGAATAAGCATTAAGGAGAACTTCCTGATGGTACAGTCCTTTAACAGTGGACAGATTGTTTGGGAAGGTGGACAATCTTCTTTTTGAAGGGTATTTAACAGGTGCTAAACAGCCACTTGCTAGAGAAGCTCTAGCAGCAGATTTCCAGTATTTCTCAGCCAAGTTGGGCTAGATGATCTCAGAGGCCTTCAACTTTATGGTTAAATGAAGAAAATGAAACACGTATCTATGTTGTGGCAGTAGGACAGAGGTAAACACAATGGCAGGAATCCTATTGTTTCAAATGTGTGACTGAGACTTGTTTTATTTGTGTCTGCTTCATATTGACAATCCACACATATCATCTCATTTAGGGGATACATAGGTAGAAGTTTCCCCAGTTTCCACTTACTGGTCAGCACCACTGCAATGATAGGGGTCTGTTCCTCTGTTGCTCGGGAAGCAGGTGATGGATATTCTTAACTTCCTTCATGTGCCTGATCTCTGCTGTGAGGAGGGATTGTGACAGCAACTCTGTTTCTGCCTATTCCAATGGAGATCACTCATGTAACAGGATGGGAACATTAGTCAGCTGCTTCCCAAGTGACAGGGCAACTGACCCCCATTAGATTATAGGGGCTGCTGACTGGTAATTGGGTTGGGCCATGATTGCTATGCTACATAACTACCCTGGATACATGGCAATGTAGAACATAGGGGACTCGAGCCAATAATAATAATAATCAGATATCTAGGCCACTCCCCATATATCTTATATTAGACAGGCAAAAGTATCCTTTAGACAAAACTCAAAGTAGTTATTTTGTCTTATGGCATCATGGAAGTATATTATTTTGTTGTTCTCCCCAAAAAAGGAAGAAAGCAGAAAAAGCCTTACTGTTTAAAAATGCTGAGGCCAGTAGTATCGGTAATTAATAGTGAAGCTGCCAACAAAATAGCTATAGCCTGAATAAGGATGTGACCTGATGTTTGCAATGTAAGTTTCAATATTCTAACTCTAGGAAGAAGCATGGAAGTATGAAAATGAGCAATGCTGGCAGCAGCATCCTAACCTCAGTGAGTTTGTAGGTTGTCAGTGAGTTGCTTCTTCAGTCTGCAAAGAAATATGACACATTTGGTGAATAGGTTTATTTCAAGAATGACTATGACGGGATCCCATTAAATGATATCTAACTGAGGATTAATATTTTCAGTTTTGGGATGGATAGATGTAAATATAACTGTGATAGTCTATATTATTACAAAAAGTCTATCTAATTTTTCCAAAACAATTCAGATAAGCTTAAAGTTAAGATGAGCTGAAAATTCTATTCAAATACAGGCCATTTCCGCAGTAGGCTGTTAGAGCGCTATGATTCCACTTTCAACATCCTATGGAATCCTGGGGTTTGCAGTTTCGGGAGGATGTTGAAAGTGGAATCATAGCGCTCTAACAGCCTAGTGCAGATATGGCCATAATGAAGCTGAATGAAGAATAATGTTCATTTGCAACTTCAGCAACTCTAACAATTCCCACAATGCTATATGATGGAATAAAGGATCCAACACAGCTAGGCAGGCTCTTTATCAATTTTCAAACAGATTTGGTAAATGCTTTTCACAGGAATATTTATTTAAGCAGCGAAACAAAATCCTGTTCCCATTAAATGCCACACGTACCATTGTAGTTGTGGCTGCTCATGATTAAACTCACTGGCTTCACATATTTTTTAGTAGATTAGCAATAACTAGTATCTCACAGTTTAAGGGGGAAATGAACATGCTCAAACCAATGAAAATAAGATGTTAAGCAAGGTGCAGTCACATAAAACGCTAAGTAAATCTCATAGTAGTAATGCCATATCATTTTTATATATTGTAAAAATATTTGTCACTCCTTTATCTGAATTCCATGTACTGTCTTCAGAAGAACTTCATTCATTTCCTTGCTGCTTGCTTGTGCAAAACATATTGCTGTCTGAAATCAAACTAAAATACCTGCTTTCAAAAGCCTTCCCGCACCATTCCAAGTAATGACTTTGACCTGTTACCTCCATCCCTCTCCAAAGCAGGTCACTTCATGCTGGAAAGACAGAAATGAACCCCCCCCCAGCTATCTGCATGGAGCTTATGCTTGGGGGGATGCAGCTACAGGTGGGGTGGCAAAATGAGAACATTGCACCAACAAATAAGAAGTCTGCCACTCCCTATGAAATTTCCCTTCTGTTCCCTAACATCTAGAATTGTCCAAAATGAGACATTGTTCACACCTAGAATTCTTGTATTTGTGCGTTGCATTCCCTTGGTCATTTGCCTGCCCCTTTTCTAGGGAAGCCTAAACTGTATTTTTCAATGATCAATTGAAGTTTTAAGTTATTGAAATGCTAGAGATTTGACGAATCAAGGAAAATTTCATTTGGAGTGGTGGAATTCTTACTGAGGGATAATGCTCTCATTCCCCACCCCCTTCCTCAGCTACAGTTAATGATACAAGATTATTCAAGACAATAAAAGCAAAAAGGATCTGTGATGTGCTCTAAAAATATTTCTGTAGTTATTTTTAATAGCCGCCATTGTCATTATTATAGCATGTTAAAAGATATTTATTCCTACAAAATTATATGTTCTACTGCAGTTGTAGAGTGAGTGTATTAAATAATGCATCAGTTTCTTCTCATTTCCAGGATAAACCAGCTTCTATATAGGCATCCTTTCACTCAAGCCCCGATCCACCAGTAGCCATGACTACAGTTTGTTCCATTGCTTCCAGGTAGACTCTGATTGCAAGCCTGTACATATTTACCTGGGACTCATCCCCACCAGCCTAAGAGGCATTTGCATAACATTGGCCTCTAGGATAAGATTAGCTTTGGCTGGATTGAGACCTGAATAAAGTAACTAGCTGAGTCTTCTTCATCCTCATTATTAGCTTGGCTTTGAACTAGTGAGGTTCAGTAAGATGGGAAGTGAGAAAGGCAGTCAAGTTAGTGCCAGGCTGTTAGGAAATACCAATGTTTTTACCAAACTGAAAGCTGGAACAATCATAATTAACAATTGTAATTATACCTTATGTCTTCCTTTCTAGTTGTGCCAGCACACTTAAATTATTCCTACCACAACACATTAAATGATGAATCAGATGCAGAGACGGGTGTAGCTGAACTTATCCCAAGCTACACACATGGATCATAGTTTTCCCCAATTGCTTAAATCAGAGGTTCTTAGTCTAAATCTAAAAACTTAAACTTTCCAGAGTGTAGATGTAGACTAAGCCAGAGAAGGCCCTCCAGATGTTTGACTTCAGTTCCGACTGTTTTCTCCAGCTGGATGCAAAGACAAAGAGCCACTGGATCTGGAGATGAAACTCCCAGAAGGCTATTGTATATAGGCAGTCTTGGAAATGCTGCTGTTGGATTACATTCCCAGAATGCCCCAGCCATTATAGCTGCAGTATAGAAGAGCTGATTCCATTGCCATCAGTGAGGAATCTCCTCCCTGTGCAATAGCAATTATGAAGGTACTTTCCATAGGAGATTGCATGGGGTTTAATGCCAATTCCCTGTCAGATGAGTTCTCCCCATACATACAGAATGAGCATGTGTGCATGCACGAGCGCGCACACACACACATACATACACATATGGTCATTAAAAGTAAATATACATTTACGTCCAGTCTGGCTTTTAAATACCCAATCACTAGGTTACTGGGGGTGAATTGGGGGACATGTTCCCTTCAGTTTATTTCTGGATCCACTAATAACAGCTTTACAGAAGGTAACCCAAGTTATATGACTCATTCTGACATTTCACTTTGGAATAGCAGGATGGCATTATACCTGGCAATTATGTGGCCCAAGGTAAAATTATTTTAATGGCCCTGCTATACTGTGGCTATAACTTGGGCTCTATTAAAACAAGGGCCTCCACATCAACCATAACTGAAAAATAAGGAAGCTTCCATGATACGGAGCAAAACGTGAGTATACAATGTCAATACAATATTAATATTATAATGATCACAATTGTATTTTCTTTATGACAATTCATAAGAATAGCAGAGTATTCACACTAGGTCATACTCACGTTAATTATGAATCCCTGAAGATGTTGCTGGACAGAAAGTCCCACCATTCTTCACCATTAGCTGCTAGGAGTTGCAACAACATCTGGAGGACAGCACAACCCCACTTCACTATACCCTAATGTGTTATAATTGTGGTCCTTGTCCAGATCAGTTCCCTACACAAAAAAAAATGTTAGAGGGCTAGAATTCCCACTGAAGTGAATGGAAGTTTGTTTTTAACTAGTAGAAACTGATATTTCAGGGACTGAAATGGATCAGGAACATGCGAAAGGAGTGTTACATGTAATTTGGTTCTTATGCCCCTTGCTTTACAGGAGAATTGAATGGCCAGGTTAGCTGACAGGAATCAGCCCAGTACTTCACTTATTTGTGGTCTCTGGAAGTCCAAGATATAATCTATCTATCTATCTATCTATCTATCTATCTATCTATCTATCTATCTGTCTGTCTGTCTGTCTATCTATCTATCTATCTATCTCCTGCATATAATATCCTGCAGCTTTGCATTTTGGAACGACAGGTGAGTACCTAAAACCACACTGTAGGCTCATAGTAGAGGTGAAATCTGAACAGATGATCTTAGAGAATTTAAGTCCATACGTGTATTATTTATTTCATTATACTCAAGGTTTGAAACAAATTTCAGTGAAGATGAAACTAAAAAGCAAACAAAACATGAAAATCACACAACAGCCACTATGCTTCAGGTTCAGATCATCTGTTCTATTTCTGGATTTAAATTACTGTTAGATTATTGTAACAACCTCTGCATGGGGCAGCCTTTGAAGTGTGTTCAGAAATCTCAGCTTCTCCAAAGAGCTGCAACTAGACTTGCTAACTGCAGCTGGCTACACGGAGCACACAACTTCGTTGTTGCAACAGCTTTACTGGCTGCTGGTCCATTTCTGGACACAATTCAAAGTGCTGTTGTTGATCTTAAAAGCCCAATATGACTCTGTAGAGTTGGGGGGCTCCTCTTCCACCCAGTGCTGACTTCTGCCCTGGAACAGGAAACAGGGGCTTCCCCCAAATTCTCTTAATTACAAGCTGCCACCACCCACCAAATTACCCCAAAGCTTCAGCAACACAGTGGGACATTGCCTGGGGAATTGTTAATCTCTCTGCTTAGAGATCCCTTTCCTCCCCCCACTCCACCCCCTTCTGGGTGAGAGAAATGCTATCTACATGTGTTGCCGTGGAACATGTGGGAATGAAGAGGAAACAGAGAGATTTTTTTTACAGAAAAGTATTTATTCTAAGACACACAAGGTAAACAAGAGAAATATTACTCATGAGAGGCTCCTCCTCCCAGGTATGATTAGTAGTTACAGTATAGATACATTCCTCAGATCAGCCAAAACTTCCAAAATAACAACAACAACCAACAAAAACTAATGCAACTAACTAGATACATTCTAAGTACTCACATCAGTTGGTCATTTCTAAGGTGATATGCAGAGATAGCCAGGAGACAGGCCTGAGACCTGTCTGCAACCAGCATATTTACCTCTTTGATAATGTCTTGGATGTTTCCTGTTGTTCTCACTCTACCTCATGGTCTCTTGAAGATTTTTATAACTTCTCCATCAAAGCATCTTGAAGATTCTCACCTTTCTCACTCTGATTGGGCAACTACCTCTCGTGACCTATGATGCTAACCCCAATAAAACCCAGCCCTAGCAGTTCATTAACTTTATATGCCTGAAGAGAGAACTATCTCCCTTAAGTACTGTTACCTGTATAATGGGAAACCCCATTATCGCAGACTCAGGTCAGCTTAACTGAAGTACTGCATCCTTCCTAACAAATCTGCATGTGCTCTGAGATCTGCTGAGAAGGGTGCCCACCACCTTCACAGGTACATCTAGTGGGAACCCACGAGAGGACCTTCCCAATGGCTGCCCGCAGGCTCTGGAACTCTCTTCTCAAAGAAGTCAGACTGGTACTCTCCCTATTTTCTTTTTGCAGACAAGTAAAGACTTTTCTATTTCAATGGACATTTGTGCTGGGTTTTCTGAATCATTGTTCTGGTGTGTGTATGTTTTTCTGGTCTTGTTTTTTTAAAATTTAATCTCTTTTTAACTTTTGTGTTTTGTGGATTTTTAACTATGTGTTAAATTTTAATTTTTTTTTAATTTTCCAAAGTGGAAAAGGAAAGATATTAATGAATATTATAATAATAATAAGAAGGAGGGGGAGGGGGAGAGGAGACTGACAAGGTTTGGTTTTGGTATGTATATTTAAGAAAAAAGAACGACGACAGCTTCAGGACTGAGGTGTTCTCTGGTGCCTGAATCCTCCTGAGAGGAGATTCAATGACACAGGGAAGAAACATCTCCTACCCTCACCCCTCCCCGTGGCAGACGTAGCCAGTAGTCAAAGTTCTAATCAGTTTGAAGCATCTAGGTCCAGACAAAACCGTTTTAACTTCCCACAGATCTCTGCCCAATAGAGGATTACTTCAGGACATTGTGGGAAATTAAAGTGGAGGTTCCCATTCCCAGCCAGCTGCATTTGATCCAGAGACCCAGTTAGGCTGTGGTTCATATAAGTATGTACCTACGACACACATCAAATAAACAACCACATTATATGTTTCATGCTGAATCAAGTGCAGCAGTACTTGGAAATGTTGTTTTTTGACTACAGATCCCAAAACCTGCCAGACCAACTTGGCTAGAGGACTCTGGGATTTATAGTCCGAAAAACGTTGCAAGTGCTAAGGTAGTGTGCGTTGGAGCTATTTCCTGTATTAAGAAGGAAAGGCTTAATCCATTCACTTATCTAAGAAGTCAGTCACATTCCTTAGGTATTATGCCTCAGTTTTTCTGGATGTTTCCCAGGGTACAGTTGGGATGAACATGAAACTTTATCCTCTTTAATCCCTAGGCCAGCAGGCACTTCCTAGTGGACCACTTAAACCAGAAAAAAAAATAATAAAGCAGGGATTTCTTGCTTTTTCCCAAAATCATCCGTTGACACAATTATGTTTCCCAGAAAATGCTCCTTGTTCTGGACAGGCAGGATGCCTGAGGGCAAAAGTATGAACTAGATGTTCTATTTGCCAGATTAATTAATAGGTTAATGAAACCTCTTTTTTGTTCTTCAACAGCAGTTCCGGCCTTGTAAGAACATGCTCAGGTTTACCTGAACGTACTGTGTTAGCAAGGCTCAACACAGTGTCAATGGCATTATTATGGAACCCAAGTGTACTCAAAATGAGCAGGTATATAAAATATTAGGGCCTGATTTGGAAAGAGAAACACAACTTAAATTATGTTCTGGCTTTTAAGATGTTACTTGTTTCATCTTTAACTTCCTAATTTCCTCAAAGTCTAATTATGTATAGCAAAATAGTATCTTTATTCAAGCCTTCATCAATGCCTTCTTTAAAACCAAATAAAAGAGAAGCCGTAATCCAGTGTGCAGTTAGCTGACTTCAAGTTGTGGAACTCAGTGTGTTAAAATGTGCTTAACACTATGCTAGGATATGAAACAATGTTGTAACCAATGTAGTTGTAATTTTACTTGTTGTTATTATTGTGAGCCTTCAAGCCATTTCTAACTTATGGAGAGATTTGTTCACTGGGGGTTTCCTGTTGCCTTCCTCTGAGGCTAAGAGAGTGTGACTTGCTCAAAGTCTCCCACTGATTTTCCATGGGAAAGTAGGGATTTGAACTCTGGTCTCCTGGTCCTAGTCCAACACTCAGACCACTATGCCACTCTGGCTCACTACACCACGATGGCAAACAATTTTGCTTATATTTTGTACATATAGGACAGGATATTAAATATTGGCTGGTATCTTGATGATATTTAACACATGTGTTTAACACATGCAGATGTACTTTTTGGCCTTTGAATAACATGCATATTCAGTTCGTAGTCGCCTAAGTAGTTCTGCAAGTGAGACCACTTCACACACAGTTGA
Organism: Ctenosaura bakeri; assembly: GCA_948474755.1. Lineage (NCBI taxonomy): Eukaryota > Metazoa > Chordata > Lepidosauria > Squamata > Iguanidae > Ctenosaura > Ctenosaura bakeri. Next base: position 673,782 of record CAOLHI010000002.1, read on the forward strand.
GCGCATGTGGATTTGTGCATGATTATTCATGAGTAGCTTGAGTTACAGGGATTGCAGAAATAGCCACTCTGTAACATTGTGCTGTTGCATCTGGAAAAACTTTTGGGTGTTGTATAGGTAAAAATTGCCAATTTTAGCCCAAATGAAAGGGTTTTACCATTCTTGGAGGTACAAACTTCAAAGAATTAAGTCTCTCTGTAGGTTCTCTGCAAAATTCATTATCTTCAAATCCATGAAACATATTCAGGGGTAGCCATGTTGCCCAAGCAGCAAAATACAACAAAATCCAAAATCTACAAAATGGTAATGCCTGTATTGTTCCAACTAAAAGCCACAAAATGCATCATGCAAGCTTTCAAAGCTTCACCAATTTTACCTATTGTTTTACTTACATTTTTAACATATATTTTTACATATACAGCATCTGAAAGTTTTTCCAGATGTAACACTACAGAGATGTCTTGAAAAATCAGTGTTTTCTGCCTAAGAAGTGGGCAGTTAGCCCTGAGTTTGTCTTGATCTCCATGGAAGCTACTTCACTTTTGCTTTTGCTGCTGCTGCTAATAGATTTGAATTTTTACTGCCTGTGTTTTACTGCCCCCTTTCCCTGGTCTCCCCATGGCCAAGAAGGGAAGTGGCTTCTGCCTGCATTGAGATCCCACCAAACCATTTCAAGTGACAACAGAAGTAACAACTGAGACCAAAATCATAAGCCTGTAAGACTAACATCATCACTTTTCTTCTATTGTATGATTTTTAACATTTCTGCCTGATGAAGAAGCCAGTGAAGCTTTGAAAGTTTGCATGATGCATTTTGTGCATTTTAGTAGGCCCAATAAACGTATTACTGTTTTATGGATTTTGTATTTTGTTTTATTTTGCTATGAGTTAGAGATGCTCAGGAGAGAATAAATGGAGTTTTCTACTTGCTTTCCTTACTATATATGTGTGTGGAGCCAAACATATTGGGATTATTTCTTTATTGTCTGTGGTACAAAAAGATGACTGACCTAAATACACCAGTATGTTCCTGATCCTTGATTTTCACTGCATTAAATCTGTCACTATAGAATTGTGTCTGATGTTGTGATTACATTTCTGGCATGAATTACAATAACACTCATGTTATCTGTTAATTAAGTAAAAATAACGTTAAACTGGTGCTTTGAGGAGCTGATATGGAGGGAAAATAACACAAATGATCTGTTGACTGAGAGTGGGATGAGGCTAAAAATAATATTTATTAGTTCATGCAGAAGAGATTTTTCTTCAGTAGGCAGCAAAGTATCAGCATAGGCTTTAGGTCTCCATCTTCATGTCAGGACTGCTATCATTGGTGTGCAACTGCCTATCACTTGCATTGATCCAGGAGCCAGTAACCCTATGAAAGAACAGCTAGAGATGCTCTAAACACTGCTGTCAGTTATGTGGTGGGCCTCCTTACAGCTGACAGGTAACTGAGTGTGGAATAGAACCTGTCCACTGTACCTGTGGAAAGTAAAGAGGGACATATAGAGAAAGTAATGAACAATTGATCTTTAAAGCCCAGTATGGTTTAGGTCCAGACTATATGAAAAACCATATGACAGGCATGTTTGGTGAGGACATGGGAGAGAACCTTCTTAGTGGCTGTTCCTAGGTTGTGGAACTCCGTGGGACATTTTGGTTGTCTCCTCTGCCTTGTTTCCACTGGCAGTTAAAGACCTTTTCATTTAGGCAGAGCTTTGATTCTTAAACCATGTGGTAGAAAGGTGTTTTCAATGAGGTACATTGTGCTTTTGTCTTTTACTTTTTTAAATATGCTTTTTAAATGGGCCTTCAATTGTTTTAAATATGTTCTTTGTAATAAAATTGCTTAATTGTTTTTTGAACTTTTCTAAAGTAAGATTTAGCTGAAATTTATTTTAAATTGTTGTAAGCTGCTTTGGGTCCCATAGAAGGAAAGTGGGATAGAAATTGCATAAACAAACAATTGTCAACATCTGGAATACTCTATAAGAGAAGAAACAGAATATCAGTTATCCAGATCATGACATGATCATGTCTGTCAGTGTTTGACTTGATACTATTTGATTTCTATCAATCTTTGATTTAGAATAACTAGATTAAGAATAGAACACAACAAAAACCCAAACCCACAAAACAGCTATACCTTTACTGGGCCAACTAAAAAAGCACAGAATTAATCATGCAAGTTTTCAAAGCTACAGTAGCTTCTTCATCAGGCAAAGATGTTAAAAATCATACCGGAGAAGAAAAGTGATAACAGTAGTGTCACAGGCCATTTCTGCACCACACTGTTATAGTGCTATTATTCCACTTTCAACATCCTGTGGAATTTTGGGGTTTGTAGTTTACGGAGGCCCACAAGCTCTCTGGCTGAGAATTATAAATCCCTAAACTGCAAACCCCAGGATTCCATAGGATGTTGAAAATGGAATAATAGCACTATAACAGTGTAGTGTGGAAATGGCCACAGACCTCCTTCTATCTCAGATGTTACTTTTGCTGTCAAGCTGGCCTGGAGGGATATCGGTACAGGCAGAGGCCACTCCTTCTCTTGGCCTTGTACAGACTAGGGGCAAAGGACAGGAAAAGCTAGGTAATAAAATGTCACCTCTATTACATCATATTATGCTGCATAAAGCTGAACAGTAAAGACTGTCATGTTTTGTGATGGGTTTGACTGACTTTGAGGGAGTGAAAAATGCCCACCCCCAAATTTAAGAGAGAATAGGCCTAAGGACTTTGAGATATCCCTGCAGGATTTGGGATTGGAGGGTCACAGGCAGTGTTCCAGCCAAACTTTCATAACCCTTGATACAAGCACTCTTGTTTTTGCAAGTTTCAGGAGATGAAATTCAAAGGAGACACAGAGGAAGATCACTGACAGGAAGACTGAGCCAGAGAGGAACAATATTGCTCTAGGTGACAATATTGATTTTAAGTAAGACAATATTGATTTTAAGTAAGCTCTCAGCGTCCTGTTTTTCCACTATCAGGTGAAAACACATCCTGTTTATCTTCCTGTTAACTCTACATTACCCCTGATTTGCAGAGAAGGAAGAACTTTACAATTGTTATGGTATCATTCCTTTAGCTGCTGTTTTATTGCATCTGATTTTAAATGTGAACACTTTGCCTGCCTTTTTTAAAGAATTAGAAGTGGTATAGAAACAGATTGAAGTAAATGATTGTTGAAGTCTTCTATCACTTTTCATTTATCATAATTTTATAGCAAAGGCACTAAGAAACCCTGTTAGTAAATTGTGAAGATGTGTATCAGGACACTGACAAGAGGGGCAATGTGCATCAGGACCAATGCACATCAGTGTGATATGCATTAGTGCATGAGGAGTATCCATGCTTGATGTGTATTGGGCACTTTGCCAGCTGTGCTACATAGGTACATAACAGCAGCCCTCTCATGGATATGGACATTATGAAACTGATCAGTTCTAATTCCTGCCTACATAAGTCCCCTTACAAAGACGTAACTTCTCTAGTCTGGCCAATATAAGTAAAAATGAGAATTTGACAGATGCCCTCTGATGCTAGGACTGAGACATTTTTTAATATATTTGTATATAATAATGCAGCCTAAAACTAGTGACCTCCTTTCACTAGCCAACTAGGGCCCTTTCCACAGTGCACCTTTTCATGGAGCTGGGGTGCAGGGATCGCGCGAGCAGCCTCCAGTGAGAGGCTCTCGCATCCTGGTTCTTTCAGCTCTGCAGCTGCCGCCCACTTGCGCAAGAGCCCCGCCTCTTCCTTCCACAATGCAGCCTGGGAGTTTCCCAGGCTGCGCTGGGGCAGGAAACACGAACGCTGTGGCTCCAGAGCTCCGCACGCACAGCAAGTGCATGCAGGGCCCCAGAGTGTTGCGCGATCACACACCATTTTTGGCTCAAAGCCGAAAATGAAAAAGTGCATGAGCAGCACCTGCCAGACCCTGGAGCATCACACGATTGTGAGTGCATCATGTGGATTGCTCCTCACATTCGCGTGACGCTTGAGGGGCCCTTTCACATGGCAAATGCCACGCGAAAAGGGCCTAAGAAATGACTGATATTGTTTTAAGTCTAAGGGGACCTCTCTTTCCATGCCATGGCACTACTGCAATCCAGTCCACGTGGGTTTCCTTCTGTATCTGTTTTGTATAGAAGTGAAATGGTATATGCCAAGCTGGGGAACTGGGAAGGAAGGTGGATCACTGGTAGGTAATGGGAGCTGTACCTGATGAATTACTCCCATTCAGGCAAGGATGGGCAACTTCCATGCTCATCAACGGACCTTGGAGAATTACATCCCTTTGCATGCCCCACTCCCCACATTGTTTTAATTTTAAAAATATTTTTATTCAAAAATGCCACTCCCACCTTCTATAGGTACGGAGGGATTTTTGCTGGGGACGAGTGGGCTATTTTAGGTCTAGATCAGAAACTTTTCCCAAACAGGAAATGACATGTTGTAACCTTCACTTTTTTTGAGGGGGGACACTTTCCTGGCATAAAACAGGGTCCAAAACACAACACAGTGGCCTAAATGGATGTGGCCCTCTAGGGCCTTAGAGGCAGAAAACAGTCTTGGGAACCACACATTTCCCACCACTAACTTAAAGAAACAGGAGCTCTCTTGGAAGGAGAGACAGACAAGTTTAAAGGAGTATTCTCTTTCCTTAGAAGAGAATAACATCACACTTACATGTCTTCAAGCAAGCACATTCATCTAATGAAACCAGCCTAGTCACTCCCAAATTGCATGCTGCCATGCCAAGTCCTGGCATACCACTTTTTCTTTATTATGTGCCAAAATATGTGAAGGCGGACAAACCAAGGTGTGTCGGCATGCCAACAATTTAACTATGGTAGGAGGTCACAAACATGATACTATAATAAATTACCCTTCTCGTGTTAGTTCAGCAATCAAAACAAATGAGCCAAAGAGGGAAGAGCAACATTTCAGTGCGTCTGGATTCCATCCAGTACAATTATCACCACATATATCATATTATTCACCTTGAGTCATAAATCAACAGAACAAGCTCTGTATTTTGAAGACTAGCCTGAACATCATAGTGCCTGAGAAGTAAGAACAGGCAGTAATGAAAGACTGCTAACAAAATGCATTTACAGTAACTTTACATTTTGCAGCAGCAAATGTGTCATTTGAAGTTATCAACACAGATTCCCTCTCTAGCACTACCAGGATACAGAATGGAAGAAGGAATAGTTTGCTCTGTCTCTTGGCCTAAATCCAGTTTTTTGGTACCTTCTTCCCCTTTCTTAAATTCCCCAATTCTCTTCAGCTTTCCATGCCACCTGAAAATTGGCTCTAGGGGGTTTCCTATTTTTCACATCTAGCAGTTAGTGAACTAGAAAAGAAACAAAGATTGCCAAGCTGCTCTGTCTCAAGCAAGTCAAAATCTGATCCATCCACATATAGATAGATCTGTACACCAAGATCTGTACTGTAAACAAATATCGCCAACCAGAGCACAGATAGACATCAGAAAAATGCTTTAACTGTAAAGGCTCATTTAAATCTATCTGTACTGGGAAGAATAAACACTTTTCAAATGTCTTTATTACCAAAGCTTATGTTTCTCTTTCAGAACTTACCAATAATAGGGAAAGAGAAGGTTTTTCAAGAATGGGGAAAAGATTTACGGAATTTTATCTGGCAAAGAAAAAAAAACAAGAAAAAGATTTAAAATATTACAAGATGCGAAAGAGAGAGGAGGATTTGATGTGCCATCATTAAAAACCTATTATCATGCATGTTGCTTGGATTTGATTAAAGACTGGATACAAGTAGAAAACACAACAATTAAAGAACTGGAAGAAATAAATAATAGGTTTGGATGGGATGGATACTTATGTTATGACAGAATTACAGTGAATAAAGTTTAATAACCATTGTATCCAGAAATCTTTATTGAAAGTTTGGCTACAAATAAAGCAAAAATTTTATAGAAGACTTCCAGTGTGGCCTTCACCCTAAGAAGCATATAAAATAGCTCCAACAAAACAAGGAAATTTATTAACATATCAACAGCTGCTGAAATGTGAAGGAGATGAACCAAGACTGAAGAACTAAAGGCACTAGGAAATGAGTTAAACTGGTTCCCATGGAGGCAACTCAAAGAGACATTTAAAATGGACCAAAAATTATATGGATTTGAAAGAAAAGAAAACGAATTAGATTTACTGATGGGGGGTGATCAGAAGAAGAGAATTTCTGAACTTTATAAAATATTGTTGAAAAGAGAAATGGAATCAGAAATTGTTAAAGATACAATGGTCAGGTTGGCACAGAACATTGGACATTCAATTGAATTAGAAACTTGGGAGACAGCATGGAAAACTGACATAAAATTCACACCAAATCTAAATTTAAGAGATAATTTTTATAAAATGCTCATAGATGGTACATGACTCCAGAAAGATTACAAAAAATAACAAAAAGTGGGAATGCAAGATGTTGGAAATGTGACGAAAAGGTGGGATCTTTTTTTCATATGTGGTGGACTTGCAAAATTTTTTTGAAAGGGGATACATGATGAAATCCCAAGAATTTGTAATTTGAATTTGAAATGAAACCGGAGTTTTATAAGTTAAATATGCTAGAGCAAAAAAGAAAAATCAGATGTTACCAGAAGATATTGTTATATTTAATAACTGCTGCATATGCACAATACTGGAAAGAAAAGAAAGAAAAAAGCCATTAACACACACTCCTTCAGGATAGGAAACAGAGTAGAAAAACCCATGGGTCCAGATCCAGTGTGATAGATGATGGCTCTGAGATCAATGAGCAATTGATTGTGCCAGAAACAGAGCTAGTGATAGACCAAACTGTCTTGGAAACACCCCCATCAGCTGAAAAACAAGCTGAGACAGGGGCCCTTTCTACAGCTTACCTGATTCCAGAGTGGGTGCACGGGGATCATGTGAGCAGCCTCTTGCGAGAGGCACTTGCATCCCCTCTGCTCCTTCTCCACAGCAGCAGCCTGCCAGCCGGCAGCATAAGGGCTCCACCTCTTCCTTCTGCAGTGCAGCCAGGTACTTTCCGAGGCTGCACTCGGGAAGGAAGCATGAGGGCCGCATCTCTGGAGGCTCCGCACTCAAGGTAAGTGTGTGTGGGGCCTCAGAGCGATGTGCAATTTTGCATCATTTTTGGCAAGAAGTCGAAAATGATATATTGCACGATCGGCGCCTGCTGGCCCTGGCAGCATTGCATGATTGCAAGGACATCATGTGGAACAGCCCTCACAATCACGTGACGCTCCGGAGGCCCTTTTGCATGACAAATGCCGTGCAAGTTGTTGCAACCAGTGCCAGTGGGAGAGGGGACCTGCAATGATTTAGAGGAATTAGATTCCCCTTTGCCCCTGCCACCCCCAATCACGAAGGAGACTGAAATGAGCAGAGGGAAGCCATTTGAGCAAGAGAAAAATTATGAGTAACACTTGTTTTTGTTTGCATATATGTCAGTTGGTGTAGCTTGCTGTTTGCTTGTAGCAAATTGCTACTCAAGCCCATGATCCTTGTGTTCTGGCTGTCTTGACCCTTTTGGACTGACCTTTGGCATTCTGGACCTTTTGGATTTGATCTTGACTTTGGCTCAGCTCAGCATTTCTCCTTGATTGTTTGCATTGGACACCCCCACACTGCCTCCTCGTCTTGGGCAAATACTATCTCCTCCTTTCCCTTGCTGTCAGGGAGGCACAGGTAGGGAGTTGAACTTCAACACCAGGTAATTTGTAACATGATAACACACTAACACACGAGCACATTGGGCATTACTCTGCACCCCAGATTCCTGTTCCTCCGTGTTGTCCTCAAACTCCCATTTGAGCCACTCCACATTGATCTTCTGCTTCAGGACCATAAATATCACTCCTTCCATCCAAAATTTCTCTCTATCCTACCTTTCTTGCTTTTTCCTTCAATAGCCTTGCCTGGTTAGTGAGATTGTTTGATTTCTTGTGTGTGTGTCTATTAATTTCCAATAAAATATTCTGTTTAACTGGAGTTCCCTCTACAGTTAGTACGGGTATACACTGGTGAAAACATCCTTCCATTACCCTTCTTACACAGGCCTCCTTTGAGTTAATAATTCCCCAAATCCTAAGGAGACACTGGCATTGCTAGAGGACCTCAAGGTCTCCTGCCTCTTAGGGTAGCACATGAGGAACTTTAAACTCCCCAGTGTTATATCCAACCAGATTCCACTGCACACTATCAGCCTTCTCAATTTGGGCAAGTGGTAAATGGGGGTGGGGAGGAATCCCTGCTGTTATTGCTGAGATAACAGAGGATTACCTCCTCTATCTGAAAGTGAATGGAAGAGGCATGGTGTTTCAGGTAGTGGACAGACTTGAATGGGAGAATTGTCCCTAAATTCTTTACAAGTAGGACCGGAATTGCCCAAGTGCTAACTAAGGCCCATAAGCTGAAGGTTGCCCTCCCCTTCTTTAATGATAGGCATACCACTTTAAGTGAAACTCTTGACTACAGAGTCTAACCCTATCTTCAAAGCCACACTCATACTCCCCAGCTTGGTGCTGTTCAAATGCTGTGGAGAACAGCCAGACGGTTAGTGTCTTACACATACATAAATCCCTCTACGGAAGAGGTTAGACAATTTGTTTGGCGCACTACATCCATGTTAAGATCAAGGTCATGGAAGTGGAATTGCACATGTAGTGCTATTTCACATTTGGATTTAGTTAGTTATGCATTCAGTTGTGCATTCACCTATTCTCTGTGCAATGTTGCCATGAAAAACAAGGATGATGTAAGTCCTATCAACAGGTGACTCCACATACAGAAATGTATTGTGTACTACTCCCATGTAGAGTCTTGGCCTGTATCTTCCACTATTTCAAGCCAGCACAACCAATACTTCTGGCTAGCACAAGGCGGGGCCACTGTATATCAGCACATTGCAGAGTTATGAGGTGGAAAAATGGGAACAAACTTCTGTTTGATTCTAGGGGTGGAAAACTCTAAATGTCTTGAGGGGAAGAAAGCTCTCTTCATCTTCATGCAACCTGTAAGCAACTTACATTTGACATTGCCATTTTAAGAAATGGTCAGCTAATTGATAGATGTACTGACAAGTACAGCAAAATTCTTATCATAGCTGTCTGCTCAAACGTTATATCTTGGTATGCATACCAACAATGACCTCTGTATGTCTCTGAAAAAAGGCACAACACTAGTTTCTCTTTTCATGTATTAATAATTGAAAAGAGTGTTGAAACTGCCATTTTTTTCTTAGGAAAAAAATTGCTGGCATAATTAAGTATTTCTTTTTTTAAAAAAATTGAAAAGGCACATAGTTGTTTGAAACATTGTATGGTTTGCAAGGTCAAACACTGTTTTTTTCATCAGGCACAATTGGTTGGGCAAAAGAAGGGAACAGACATATTTGCTATTTTCGAGACTATTTTAGCAGACTAGCCAATTTTTCTGCTGAATAATGCAAGTTCTGGTAAGTTTACACAGGGAACTTGAAGGAATACTATAATTTTATAATTTGGAAACATTGCTCTTCTGGGCCAAAACTCCCAGAATCCTCCTGCTAACACAGTGAGTAGCCATGTCCACTGGGGGATTCTGTGAACTGTAATCCAAAAAGAAATTTGTTAAATTACTATGAGAAAGTAACTTCACACAGCCACTGTGTGAAGTGTTGCCACTGATGTGATATTCCATCACATCAGTGGCAACAGCCAATCTGGTCTCTTTGCACGGGCTTGATTCCTAAACATGCTCAGGACATATCAAAGTCATAATAGTGGAGGACCAGGTGATGCTCAGTGTGGCTTATATCCTTCCTACTTGCAGTAAATGGTATGAAACAAATTCTGTACTTGAAGATCAAGATAGCTCATTCACACCAACTAAGAAGCATTCCTGCAACAGTAGGATGGGTATGACTATCTCTGACTTAAAAAAAAAGATTTTGGATCAAGCAAGGTACGTGGTCTTACAAATGACAAACCACCATAACTTGTTCTGTGCCTGTCTGTATCCCTTATGGAAACATAGATCTGTGAAGCTTGAACTCCGTGAGGTTAATTTCCACAAGATCTATATTAACTTTGTTTTTCCAATACATAAATATGTGTGCATTTTTGTGTGTTTTGCTTACATGTATAAGCTTTCATATTCATGCATCTAAAGTGTATTTGTCTCATTTTACAAATGTATGGACTTTTTTTTGTGCAAATGTGTGCATACTGTTGGATAATGTTCTTTCTTTCTTGCAATCTATAACAAACACAGAGATTCAGAGATTTCTGTCTCTAAAGGGCACCAACTTCCATACAGGGTCCAGAACACCCAAATCATGGGCAGTAGAACTTGAGCAGAGACTGCTCAAATAGAGTGTTGGTCTTCCTTCACCTTCTTATAGGCTACAGGAGATCATTTCTCACTGAAAATCCCACAATGTAGAAAATGGGGTAACAAAATATGATTTGCCCAGGAAGGTCAAACTTACAGCTCCATATCATATCCTACAACCGGGCTAATGCAGATATTATGATCAAAACCTGAAATAGAGGTCCTCCAGAAAAGGAGAGAAATAAATAAAAATTCCAATCATTCATGACTCCATGTAATATCCAGTCCAATTCTATTTGCATTTTATGCAAGTTGTAAAACATTATTTCTTGATCCAATTGTTGGGATTCACAGGCTAAATTAGTAAATATACCCCTGCATACTTCCATAATCATCCTCATTCACTCCCCCCCCCGACATACACACACGAACAGATCCTACTGAAGTATACTCCATGTTGCAGTCTTCCAGTCTTTCAGATAATACTTTGCACAGAGGATATCTTATAAAACTTTCTTCCAGACAGCAGATTATCATTATAATGTATTAATTTATGGGCCATACCAAGGGAATTCTCAGGTCACTCATTACTCTTAAGTAAATTGCTTATAATTGCATTCTTTTCTGGTTTTACATCTTTTGCCTGCATCTCATCTCTTAATTACTTTCTGATATTTTGTAAAGAAGACATATACGTAATGTATAATCTTCATAACAGTGCTGAACAAGGTTTATAGGTATTAACATTGCAATACCTTGTGCTGCATGTGAAGGCACATTTCAAAGCAAAGTTGGTTTCCAAATTATTTGGCCACATTCCAGCAGTATCCAAATTATATCTTTGGGCCTTTCAGCACTATACTGCTATAGTGCTATTATTCCACTTTCAACATCCTGTGGAATTCTGGGTTTGTAGTTTGCTGAGGCCAAAGAGCTCTCAGGCTGAGAATTCTAAAGTCCTCTTCCTAAACTGCAAGCCCCAGGATTCCAGAGGATGTTGAAAGTGGAATAAGAGCACTACAACAGTGTAGTGCAGAAATGGCCTTTATCTGGGAGGATATTGACTAATGCAAGGCTTGAATTAGGAATCTTTTAAAACTCTCCCTTATTATGGTCCCAAATAGATTATTTATTTATCCTGTCAAATCCAAGAAGGTGCAGACCCATCCTGTCCACCAGGCAATCTGGCAACCAGTAAAATTTAATGAGCCCATAAGAAAAGCTAAGAATGTGTTTTCCATTTTTTGTTCTCTCCCTCCACCCCTCCACAATATGACTATGAACAAATCCATGAACTTTTTTCAGCTTTGGCATTTTAGCTATACAAGTTGGCATCTTTTTATTTGTACCATAAACAACGCTTAGGAACGAAGGATGTATACAGCTGCTGCAACTTGGCATAGGCTGTACCCATTGCCTGGGCTTGTTCTTTCCAATATCACAGAAAGGTAACAATTGCAAATTCCATTATGATTCATATCATAGAAGGCCTTAATTCCCTAACTAAATGGGAAGACAATTAATCACAGAAATTGTGTACTAAACTGGATAGTATCTGGCATTGTCTGGCATCTTGACATTGTCAAGTCTAGCTGAATGCATTGAATATTTAGTATGTGTGTTCGAGTCAGAGTACACATTTAGATGTTCTCAAAAAGCTGAAACAGTTTACATGTACATACATACAAAAGATGGAATCTAACCAGGAAGGGAGTCCCAAGCAATATGGAGTAAGTATCTCTTACTTTTGAGTCAAAATGTTTAAGATTTTGGTATTACTTTGACTGAACATGGAAGTGGTAACTGTGAGGCTCTCTAGCTGTTGTAGGACTGCAGCTCCTAGTATCTCTTACTAATAGCTCTTACTAAGGCAGTCCAGTGACATCTGGAGCTCTATATTCTTCCTGCCCTTGAGTTAATATGCAACAAAGAGGTGCAGACACATTGGTAATGTTGTGCCAAATATTATGCTCAGGCTGCATAACCATTTTGACTTGGGTGATAACCATTCAGGTAACACTTACATGCCTGTAATACAGGTGAAACTGAAAAATTACATAGGTTCATTTCAGTGATGTAGACTTGAGTTGATAGACACTGGCCCTTTTTGCATGCAGTTTCTGTAGCGCGAGGGCCCCTTGAGCATCGTGTGAATGGGAGCTTCAGTCCGTACGATGCACTCACATTCACGCGATGCTCACAAGCCTAAAGCAGGACGCGCGCGCATTTTATTATTTTTGGCTGGGAGCCAAAAATACCACGCGGTCGTGCAATGCTCCCCGGGCCCTCATGCACTTGCCTGCATGCGGTGCGTCGGACGAGCAGGCCGGTCGCGCTTCCTCCCCCAGTGCAGCCTACAGCTCCCAGACTGCGCTGTGGAAGGAAGGGGTGGGGTGTTTGCGCGATGCTTGCATGACCGGCAAACAGCTGCAGGAGGCAGAAGGGCTGCCTTGAGCGGCTCACGCAAATGGCTGCTCGCGCGAGCACTGCCTCCCACCGCCGCAACGAAGGTAAGGTGCAAAAAGGGCATCAGACTCAAGTCAGACTTAAGTCACTTCAGGGATTCCACTCAGACTTGACTCAGCAAAAATTACACACTGACTTGACTCAACTTGAAACTTGCATATTTTTAGCGACTGACTTGAGGTGAGGTTGATGTCTGCTCAGCAGCCTATCTCTGCTACATATAGGAGAAGCATTCTAAAACTTTTCCTAAAAGCAGAAGGCAAGACTCATGCCCAGAGTGAAGGGTGCATATTTAAGCGGGGAACAGAAAATGTGTTAGGCAATAGGCTTGAGGAGGAAGGATCCTTCCTTTTAAAACTCTTGAAGTTTCAATAATGGGGAATAAGAAGGATTCTAATCTCCACTTCTGAAAAGCCTCCAGCTTTGCAAATGGGAAGTAAGAAGGATCCTATTCCCCACTTCCAAAGCTGCAGATGGCAAAATCACAAAAGCGGAGGACCAACTCTACTTAAATTGTTAAAACTGACTTTATTCAACTGTGCTCAGAAATTCTGGAATACAGGTTGGGGTATAAAGTTGGCTCCCAGACTTGAGATTTGACTTGAGACTTGACTTGAAAGTATCTTGCAAAGACTTGAGATTTGACTTGAGACTTGAAGATAGAGATTTGACTTGAGACTTGGAGTAAAAGACTTAAATACATCACTGGTTCATTTAAATCTTAAGAATCTTGAGAAAAGTTGATCAACCAAAAAGATTCCAGGAAATAATACTGTTCACTCGACCTCTGAATATAAGATATTTGGCATTTGTGGAAAACATCCCCTCTTCTGTGCCTAACTACCGGTATGTGAATACTGCCCTTCTATGAATCCATAATACTTGGGACTGATATTCTGCAACAGAATCAATGTCCATTGCCCAAGATCTTGAATGTCCTGGCATCTTACAGAGCATATTACCAGAATGCCAGCTGTGATTGACAAAGTGTTTTATATATGTATCCATGTATGTGTGTGCATGGCCTTTTCCGCACAACAATAGTCCATTGCTTCATTTTATGGAAGCCCTGGTGGGGAAGAAGCACTGCAGGAACACTCTCCTCTGCACTTTGCCAGGTCACTACAGAAGGAAGCATGCTGGCCCCACCTCTTCCCTTTTGCAGTGCAGCTGGGCACTCGCCATTGCTGCGTTGGGGAGAGAGGCATCACCAGTAAACCTCTGCCCTTCTGCATGTCTGGGAAGGGTGGCAGCACTCTGTGATGGTAGGTATAAAATGGATTTTTGACATTTTTCAAATACCACACATGTGTGACGCATGGGGACAAGATGGCAGCGGGAGCATGATGACATTGTGCAGAAGCACGACCTCCAGAATATCGCCATCATGTCCCAACTGCAGAGCAGCCACATCATGTTGAAAGGGCCTATCTGTGTGGGTGTGCATATTTACATGAATTCAGAATACAATAGCAAGAACTCATCTCCAAGCTCTGGCCTACTGGAAGGGCATTCAGAAGTTCATTTACCAAAGTTCCTTCAGTGCATTATTACTGAACTGGAAGCTTTTGAGTGGAAATGCATGAGGTCAACCTCACTGTTGTACTAAAGAAACACTGCACTCAGGCCAACTAGGAAGGAGCCTGGTCAGCTGCTCCTGTGAAAAGGACAAGCTAACCCATTGAAAAAAAAATAATGAGTTGCCAGAAAATTCAAGTAGGATTCCATTCTCATTTAGGCCCTGACATATTCTATGGTTGTAACTCACCCTCATTAGTGCAAGAAGGCTTTACAAAAACCTATTAGCAAATAATAGTTGCTGTCAAATTTATTCATATACAAATCACTATTGTAATAATCTAATTCTCTGAGCTCTAGTGCTGAGATATGAACTGTCTCCATAGTTTAGATCTTCTCTTCATGCATATATAATAAATGCACAGATTGTGAGCAGTAGTAGATTCACATTGAGATGCACATAGAGAAATGTTTCTATAATGTACGTCCATGTGCCTGCGCAATTATTTGCAGCTCATGCTTTGTACAGTTGGGAACCCTTCCCTCACCAAAAAGCAGAGGCTGAGATTACAAGAAGTCCTGCCTTAACACAGGGAGCATTGTAGCTTGCATTTCAATTTGTGGGCAGTGAGGATGAGCCTGCTGTTACCTGTCGTTTGGGCTTAGCAAATGTGGAGGACCTCCTAACTTGTGAACAGAGCTATTAAATACCAGAGTCCAAATGTATCACAAGGTCCTAGGACAGGTGTAACAGAGGGACAGATATGAACATTGTAAATTGTCTCAATGAAAGACTTACAGGAAGAAACTGAAGAATTCAGTCTGTGTACATGGCATTTGGAAGGAATAAAATGTGCACAGAATCAAAGCTCTAAATAGTAGGAAAAATGCATAAAATGAGTGTGTGAATGGTTGTTTAGAACTGTAAAAAATATTTAAAAACGCACACAGATTCAATTTGAAATCTGCTATTTCCCAAAAGGTCACATAACTCAATACAGAACAAAGGCCCTTTCCACACCTTACCTTTTTACGGCTCTGGGGTGTGGAGATCACGTGAGCAACCTCCAGCAAGAGGCTCTCGTATCCCTGCTGCTTCAGCTCCACGTGAGCTGCCTGCTCCCGAGCAGGTAGCGCGAGAGCCCCACCTCTTCCTTCCTTCTGCAGCCTGGGAGTTTCCCAGGCTGCGCTGGGGCAGGAAGTGTGACCGCTGCGGCTTTGGAGGCTCCGCACACACGGCAAGTGCGTGTGGGGCCCTGGAGCAATGCATAATCGTGCACCATTTTTGGCTGAAAGCCAAAAATGAACAAGTGTGCGAGCGGTGCCTGCCATACCCTGAAGCGTCGCGCAATTGTGAATGCGTCGTGCAGATCGCTCTTCACAATCACGCAATGCTTGAGGGGCCCTTTTGCATGGCAAATGCCATGCCATGCGGAAAGGGCCAAAGTCAGGAAGGAAATGAAGCAAAATTGAGACTGTGAGATTTTAACACCCCCAGCCTATTATCACAACTTATTGCTTCCTGTTGGCAACAACACCACTCCATCCCAATATACTGCCATAGGTATCCTTTTTCTGAATGTCACAGCCACAAACGAGAGAGGTAGGTAGGATAAAGCATATATGGGGCAGAAAGGGTAAGGCATGTTCCTCATATGGGATACAAAGGTGAGGTAGCAAATGGTGCTAGACATTCCCACTTCAGGCAACATTGAATGGTTTTCTTTATTACCACTTTCTTTATTTACCTCCTTTTACCTCTTTCTTTATTAGTGACAATGGTCCTATCTTGTAACAGCAGAGGGTGATAGCAGCTCATAAGAAGCGAAGCAGGGATTAATACCAAGTAGAAGAACTAACTGCAGCTGAGTTAGCCACTGATCTTTGGGCTGAGACAGTTCTTTCTTAATTGTAAGAAATATCAGATTTCTGTGAGATGCATACCTGGATTGCCCATCAAGTAAGATAAAATTCTGGCTTCACATTAACAAAAAGATTTGCTGGTAGATGTTGATCAGGCACTTTTATTTGGCTCTTCCTGTCCATGGAAGTAGCTAAACTACAACCAGATGCAGGCGGATGCACCTTGTAGGGAAGTACATCAGTAGGCCAGGTGACATCAGGGGTGCTCCTCCAAGCCCTGGCCTGGGTTCCCCTTCTCCACACGGAGAGGACTTAGAGCTTCTGTTTTCATGAAGTCTGGAAAACTGAGTGCTTAAGGAGGAAGACTACATCTCCCCCCCCATCCTAATGGTGAATTGGGAGTAGACCAACTTTTGGAGGAGGTTGAGTTCTTCCAAGCACTGACAAAGTCACTTGCTGGCTTCACCCACTACTAGGAGAAATGATGGATGAAAGGACTCAGTTGGTGACTCTTCTAAGTGTTGGCAGAGTCCTAAGCTGTCTTTGCTCTTCCTGTGCCTTATAAAGAATTTCAAGTGACAGAAGCAGCATCTGCCAAGAATGTTCCTTAAATCAAATATAGACATACACCCTATGTCACATTAACCATGCAATCATACACCCAATGTGCATTAAGAGATGTCTGGTAGACTAACAAAATTTTCTTCCCATCCCCCATAGGGCCTCCGTTTTGTGCAAAACCTAGATCTGGATGGTTTTCCACCGCTTCAGTCAGTTTGGGGGCTGCACCGGGGAAGAAGCTACAGGATGGATTGCCCTCCCCCCATACTGCAGATGGAAGCAGTTTCACCAGTGAAACAACCCCAGTGGGTTCTGCCCATAGTCAGTGGAGATCCCAGTAGTGTTGAGTTGCTGATATCGGGAGCCTAAGAGCATTGTATAGCTGTGTGTTTTTTATTCTTGTGTTAATTTCCCAAAGTTAATTCTACTTCATTTTTTTTACTCTGCAAAATACACACAAGTGACACAAGTAATGTCTTCTGCACAAATATAATAAATCCAATTAGGGTTCTCATTTTTATCAAGCTGTCTCCCATGCATTGTTCTGTTTAAAGTTGCAAGTTGGAAGATAAGAATCCATCTTATACTAAATGATATGCCATTGGATTATCTACCTCAGTAGGCTTTGTACTAAGTGGTATCAAGTATCCACAGTTTCAGAAGGGGGGGTCTTTCCAATCTCTTTCTGGAGGTTTTGGGGTCTGAAGTTGGGACCTTCATGAAAAGCATGTGCTCTGCCATTTATGTATGCTGTCAAGTAATGTTGCTCTTTACTTGTATTCATATTCAAGAATCTGTTCAAAAGAAATACCTTCAGGGAAATAAACAGGAAAAAAAGTACTCCATTAACAGTACAGAGTGCTGCAGCAGGGACAGCGTGTCAAAATGCATGCTTGTACTCATATGGCAAATGGTGCTGCAGGGGAGAGTATGACTACAGTGGGAGACACCAGGTTGTTTTGCAGCTGGTGGAGGGTACCAGAATGTAGCACATAATAGAAATGGGGCTGGAGACTATTTAAGATCTGCTTGCCCTTTCACATGCCTCTTTGGATCTGCACAATGTGAGAGTTTGGGTGGTGTGTGGTTAGTGAGGATCTGAAGGTGGTTTGGCTACAGGGGGTGGATTGGCAGAGACAATGCTGAGGGCTTGTGTTTCATGCTACTCCTGTCAATCATAAGTCTTGGGGGATTGCTATATTTTCTTAATTGTGTGACCTGGTGTTGTGAGTTTAGTTGGGTCTTGGGGATGGTTGGGTGGATCAGGCTCATCATTTAGTGCATTCAGTTACCCTCTTGGGCCTCACAACTGCCTCTTGGGCCTCACAGATCTAGATCCATTTGTGAAGGCATTTTGAAGGTCTACTCTGCCAGTATGGCCATTTTGAAGCCCTGGTCAGCCATTTTGTGTTGAAGTCACCTGGGCTTTAGAGTTCTAGTTCCATCTATGTGGTCATCTTGAAGGCCTAATTCAGCCTGTGCATCCTTTTTGAAGGCCCCAGCATGCCTTAACACACACCCCTTTCTTCCAAATTTTTGATTTAAGCCTATGTGGAGCATGTAGCTGGGTGTGACAGCAATAGCCCTGCTAGGACTTCCATTGGGATCTGGACATCTGATGTCGCTATTGGGACTTCAATGTTCATCCAGAGTCACATGGCATTAGAAGCTCCTTTTAGCAACCAGAATATGACCTAAAGTGATCATTTAGCACAGGCTGATATTGTGAGGTTAATTTGTCAACATTTTTTTTTTCTGTGCTCCATATGGAATTAGAGAAGACGGATTGGGAGGATTTAGATGAGAAGGAACAAAAGTGTAGAGATGACAAAATGTGGAGGAATTGGCTTTTGGGCTTATTCATTCATGTTGTTGTTATTGTGAGCATCCAGCCCTGGAGAGAATACTTGCTTGTCCAGTATATGGTTATATTCCACAGGGCTTATGTGGGTTTCACTGGTGCTGTGTGGCTTTTATATGATGAAGCTTTTAGGATGTGGGTGGGTATGAACCTCTGCTATGAGATGGGATCAGGTCCATTCACAATTGTAGATACATCTGATGATCCTGCTTGGCCAATTCAGGGTGAGAAGTCTCATAGTGGCCATATGATCCAGAAGGCCCAGGTAGGGATGAGTGTGAAAAGTCAGGTGGCAGCTACTGGGCAGAGTATTTACTGGGAATTTGAGGTGCAGGGTTCTTGTAACTAACACCCATGCAAATTCCATTCCCTTGGTAGTGGGTCACATTCTTTTCAGAGCTATCTAAAAGGGAGGTGACTTTAAGGATCAGCAGGTAGATAAGCAGGGATCAGGAGATCACTCTGCACCTTCAAAAGAGGCCCCATCCAATTAAGTTGGACAGGATTGAAGTTTTATTGCATGTATATCAGATCATGAGACAGCATGTTATCTGGGGGGAAAAAACATTTAGGGACGGGTTTCTGATTCCATTTCAAGGAATCCAGAAACCTTATCTCTCCAAGAATCATTGTTCTGTGATTAGCTTAGAGGAAATTGTTCAGGACAAGATTCATAAAGAAGTGGTTGAAGGTAGGATAGTGGGCCCTTTTTAGTTTCCTATTGTTGTTAATTTGAGACTGTAGCTCCCAAGAAGGCACCTGGTGAGTACAGCCTTATTCACCATTTTTCTTATCCTGAAGGGAACTAGGTTAATGACATCATTCCTGAGAAACTTTTCACAAAGTGTTATATATCTTTTGAGACTGCCATTAGGCACTTCCATCTTCTTCTGGTGTAATCCCAAGATTTTGAATTTTTTTTTCTTTTGATGGCTTGCATTACATAGACTGTGCTGTCCAGTGACTGTGTTCTGCTTTTGAAAAGTTTAGTATTTTTCTGGAGTGGGCCCTTAGGGCTGAAAGGGGTAATTCATTACCTCAATGATTTTTTGTTCATTGACTCAGATGTTTTGGAGCAATGTGCTTATATAGCGAGAGAATTTTATTCCCTGAGGAACTGAGGGTACCTTTGGTTCATACGAGGACTAAGGAACCTAGTACTTCTTTAGTTTTCTTGGTTATTGAAATCACTACCTTGTAGCAGTACTGCAAGTTACCCCTGGAGAAGCTGGAGGATTTGAATAAGAGGATGTTGGAATTATGGGGGTTTAGGAAAGCCACTCTTAGGGATTTCAGGAGATTATTGGCCATCTCATCTTTGCCTATTGGGCGGTTGCTTCTGGCAGGAATTTTTTTGAGGCATCTCTGTGATACTATTTCTGCTGTATGCACGTCTCACCATAGGATTAGGCTGACAGGTGGTATTTAGGGAGGATTTAGATGAGTTTCTTGCATCTTTCACTGGAATTCCTTCTGGAGGAATAAGCTGCAGATTTGAGTTACCTTGAAGGCGTCCTTCGATGCTGTGGGGTCTATAGGCTTTGTTGTTTATTTTAGAGGACATTGGTGTATGCAGACTTGGCCTGAGGAATGGGCTAGGGAGGGCTTACTGATAGATTTGATATTTTTGCATTTTTCCCCCAGTAATTGCAGCTGTCCAGATTTGGGCTAGCTGGCAAATTCTTCTGTCCATTCTGGTGTGAAAACATGTCTGCTTTCCATGTTATCAGTACTATGTCCTCCAAATTCCTACTGGTCATGCATCTTGTTAGGGCCTTTGTTTTGCAATGTCTTCATTATAACGTCTTGTTTTTTGTCCTCCATGTGGCTGGTGTCAATAATGGGATAGTTGATGCTCTTGCCCACCAACAGATGGAACACTTCAGACAACTGATGCCAGAAGCAGACTCTGGTCCTGCTCCAATGCCCATAGACCTGTGGAGCCTTGGAGGAGTGAAGTTGTCTGAGTCATTGGTCTCTTGCTAGCTCCCACCACTAGCAATAGCTATCAGAAGAATGGGAGGAAGCTGGGCTATTTCAGGATGGTTAACATGCTGCAGGCCACTTGACCTCTTCCTTTTGACCATATTTTGCAACACTGTGCTTCTTTGAGGAGTAGGCTCTGCAGTCCATTAGGACTATCAGCTTTAGCCTTTGCAGCTAAGGCACAAGGGAACAATCACAGTTGATTTCAGTGTTTGCAAGACCTTGAAGGATTGGACCTGAGAACAAGATCATGTGGCTTGGGAGAAGAGGCCTCTGGTAGAACAGTTTGTTGCCTCTTTGATTTGAGAAATACTCTGGGCCTCCTCCACATGCTTTAATCATTCACCTTGGTGGAAATGGCTTGGGCTTGCTGAAGGGCAAGGCCTTCATTTTACAGATGCTGTGTGATTTTTGTGTTATTTGGAGCAGATGGCCTTGTGTAACCCTTGTTTAGTCTGTTATTTTGCCATGCCAAGTTTGGCAAGGTGAAGGGGATCCCTGATGTTTTTTCTGTGTCCATAGAAGGGTATACAGGGAAGTCTGCAATGTCATAAATAACGGGTTGGGCCAGGAGAATAATTTTCCAATGGCTAGAGCAATATGTTGCTCTTGGGGGATTTGAAACAGTGGGTGAATGATGTGTTGACTGTTGGGTGGATGTGGTGGAGGAAAGTGACTGTGCAGACATTTGTCTCTTGTCTGTGGCAGGTAGTGGTGTGGGGGGATATAAGAGTTTACTATACACCTTCATACCATTTTGGTGTTGGGTAGGGCTCTGGAACTTCCTCTACAGTCCTGGAACCCAGGGGGGTGGGAAAGGAAGCTACCCTTGAGGCAAATCTGAAGACTGGTTCTCAATTGTAGAGTCCTGGGACTTGGGTGAGAGTTTCCTGGGCTTACCTTCTAGTACATGGCTGGCATGTAACAGCCCAATTATTGGGTTGCCGTGAGGCTCATGTATTTTACCAAAGAAAAGGCTAAGGAGATGGTCATGCAGTGACACATGGCGTCTGCTGAACCCACATTAGGTTCCTCCCCCGCTTGCTCCTTTCCAGGTACTATCCACCTAAATAGGATCTAGCTCAAATAGTGGCTCTCATTTAACACAGCTTTTTGTGTTTGGTCTTGTTATTCCCTGTTTGGTTATCAAAGACTTCAGAGGAAAGAAGAAGAGATTTTGAAAAATGGAGAAGTAGCACTGCAGAGCTTGAGAAAGTTACACA
This sequence comes from Ctenosaura bakeri, assembly GCA_948474755.1. Taxonomy (NCBI): domain Eukaryota; kingdom Metazoa; phylum Chordata; class Lepidosauria; order Squamata; family Iguanidae; genus Ctenosaura; species Ctenosaura bakeri. Next base: position 695,618 of record CAOLHI010000002.1, read on the forward strand.
GCAACTCTCAGGATCCCATAGCCAAAACTCATCCACACTCAGGACATTTAAAAAAAAAAAAACTCTTATTGGTTACCATTTGTGATGCACAGTTTTCCCTCTAGGCTAGTGTATTCAGTTCCTACCCTTGGAAACCTATCACTCTGCCTTCCAGTCCCCTTATAAAATCCCACTGTGGATTTGGGGCTGTAGGCCTTCATGTGACCTCACTGTGGACCTGTGTGTGTGTGTGTGTGTGTGTGTGTGTTAGTTTTATATTCTGTTTGGTAAACATGCCTCACTTTAGCTTGAAGGTAAAAAGTGCTACCCAGAGTCAGGTTTACAAATTAACCAATAGATCAAATTTATTTAATAACAGACAGAATAAATGCTTTCAGGTTTTGGTTCATTAGTTTCAATAATTAACGCTGTTCCAATTAAGTTATGTCAGATCTTTTCCTTAAATCCACGCCACCACCCAATGATCAGTAACTCCTCTCAGGGCCTTTCTGCACTACACTGTTATAGTGCTCTTATTCCACTTTCAACATCCTATGGAATCTGGAGTTTGCAGTTTAGGAAAGGGCATTTAGAATTCTCAGCCAGAGAGGTCTTGGGCATCAGTAAACTACAAATCCCAGAATTCTACAGGCTGTTGAAAGTGGAATCATAGCACTATAACAGTGTAGGGAGGAAAGACCCTCAGACAACTGACTCTTCCACCAGTTTGTTTTCCAACTGAGACCAACTTTCTGTCTCTTGTGTTGGGATAGGTTGGCTGGTCACTGGTATTCACTCCAACCCCTGCTATCCAGGAGCTCTTAGGCAACATTCTATGCAGCTATCTCCCTCTTTAAAATAAGTTACAGTATCACACTTTTTTTTTTTTTTGCAAGAACTCTTCAAGACAAAAGTGTAATAAGTGCAATGTAAGGGCCAGGTCGGTACTCCACTTCAGATTTCTGAGGCCATTTCTGCACTAGACTGTTATAGTGCTATTATTCCACTTTCAACATCCTATGGAATCCTGAGGTTTGCAAACCTCAGGATTCCATACGATGTTGAAAGTGGGATGATAGCGCTATAACAGTCTAGCGTGGAAATGGCTTAAGATCTAAGCTTCTAAGCCCACCTGCCATGGTGCCACACTTTATTTGACCTTTTTATCAAGACAACTCTTGAACTAGATTACCAAGAATCACAGTATCACTTTCATCACTTCAGAAACTTAAAGAATAGGGATGTAATATCTGATGATGTGTTGACGGTTGGAGTCAAACTTAAAATAAAACACAGGAATATATAAAATGAGCAACTGAAGCTGTGCCATCACTCTGTATGTGAAAGAACATGACTAATTACAAGACAATATACAACCTTAGCCTGCTTTGAAGCTAAATAGGGAAAGTATTGAAAAATGAGAAATTACAGCAGCTTTTAGAAAAAGTAAGAAAGGAAGTGACCTTTTCAATGACCATGTCAGGATCTTTAAAAAGCAGTCAGTTATAATAACAATAACAAATGATAAACTGGTGTTAATAATGCTTCCAGGCAGGCTGAAGTTAAATTCATCCTGTTTGTTATCTTCTGCAAATAAAGAGAGAGAGAGAAAGGGAGAAGGCAGAGACGGAGGTGGAGGAGGAGGAGGAGGAGAGGAAGAAGAAGAAGACAACGATGGAGGAGAAGGAAGAGGAGGAGGAGGAACAGCAGCAGCAGCAGCCACCACCGCCGACAACAACAACGACAATCAAAAGGACAACACTTGTGGCTCATTGAACTTCCTCCCTGCTTATATTACTACAAAGGTTGATTGTGTGTTCCTTAATCCACTGCCTACCCAGAGATTTATGAAGACTTGCGTACAAATCATCTAAGGAATTAATTTACCAGGAGGTGTGAAAATGGATTATGTATAAACCTATAAGGAAACTAAAGGATCAGTTCCAAGAGTAGCTATTAGCTTGTAAAAACTGGGACAGCAGGGGAAAAGAGAGAATCTCAAAATAAGAGGTGTAAAAATAACTTTGCATTAACTCTAAGCCACGATAGAGACCAATCTCCTTAGGAAAGGAAGATTTTCAACACCAAATTACAGACAACTTCATTCTAATCCCTATGGTAGCTTCTACAGTTATGGGGCAGCAAGATTCTTGGGAACAAACTAGTCAGAATTAGATTTCATGAGTGTAATGCTGTTGATCGTCTCATCTGCTGCTTATAGTAGCATAGTCCCAGTGGAAGTAATGAAATCAACAACATCTTGAGGGCTGCATAATTCCCACCCTGGATATATAGATACACACGTATGCACATGCATGTGGGCGCACATGCAACACATGTCCATATGTATCCACCGCCACAATCTTTTGCATTGTAAAGAGAAAAACAAAACAAAACAATGGGAACATGGAAGAGAAAACCAAATAATGTAAGCCACCCTGAGCAACGTGAAGGAAGGGAAAACATAAGACTTTGGCAAACATCCTGCTTGTGGTATACACAAGTATAAGGCCATCTTGTGCCTGTGTATGTCTATTTTGGGATATTATGAGATTAGTATTTTCTCCCACCCACTTCAATGACCAAAGCCTTCCTTTCAGTCTCACCAATGATCTGCAGCAACCCTCTCATGGCTATTCCATGGCCAATGGAGAGCAATGAGGAGAGGGAATCAGAAAAGTGTGACTATGTCCTCAAAGCCAGATGCAGAATGATTGCATCATTCACTATAATCTCCAAAGTACCCACTGGATTTTAGTGGATGATGTAATCATTTTGCAGTTGGCTATGGAGATTGTACTTCTGTAACTCCCTCCTGTCCCCACCACCCACAGAATGGCTGTGGAGTGTATTTGCAGTAGCTTGAAGGTGAATCCAGGTAGTGTTAACGGAGCAGCCACATGAAATACTATTAACTATGCTGTGCCAGACAGGGTCCCACCCATAATGTAAAAAGAACTTAGATTCTGTTTGCCATCATCCTGGCCTGGTAGACTTTCATTGCATGCTATGTTCAGTTGCAGTATGCTGTCCTGAGGCCAAAAGATTATCTGCCTTCATCCATTTGGGCCTAAATACACACACCACCCTGTAGCTCTCTAGAATACCTCATGAGACACAATGGCCCTTTCCACATGTGGGGCGTGAATCGGGCAGAAACGGGACTCACCGGATTTCTTCTCCGTCCAATCGAGTCTGTCGGGATGAGGAGCAGTGCAAAAATGGCAGCTTCCGATTGGTGGAGGCTCTCCGCCAACCGGAGAAGCTCGCCAGCCTAAAGCCCACCCCCAGCAGATCTGCAGGCATGCACTAGTGCACGCCTGCAAATCTGCACCAGAGCACGGCGACGGAGCGACATGGGGCGCGCGCTCCGTGCTTTTGAAAAACCTCTTAAAAGAGGTTTTTTAAAAGCACGCTGCGCAACCAGTTTCGGTCACTCCGGAGAGGACTGAGGTGAGAAACTACGAAAAGTAGTCCAACCCAGTTCACTCCATGGTGCAGAAGACCTCTGTCAAAGGTTGCTCTGCGCCGTTTTAATAGCCCGGCGTGGAAAGGGCCAAGGTTTGTGCCCTTGTCATAGAACAATGTATCTTTTGAGATATTGTTCCTTTTTGTCAGCATTGTGCTGGCTGTTCTGCAGTCTTTGAGTAAGGTCTGCTAGATCCATCAGGTCACGATACAGTGGCCCCTTCACTGCCTGCAGACTGGGGAAGATCACTCTGGAGAGCTTCCAGTGCCTGGCAGATGCTTCTCTCTATTTCTTTCTATTGCATCCTATTCCTTTCAAAGAAAAAAGGCATAACCTGGACAACAGATTGTAGAAGCACAAATTTTGGGGTAGAGCATTTTATGGTGGTTTCCTCCTCTGAGGCCTGAGTAGTGAACTTCCTGTTGCTTGTCGTAGCCAGATGTATACATTTTTACAAAAGTTTGCTCAAAAATAGCACATGGAAAAATGTATAATCTATTTTTTCTGACATTCAGCTTCTGATACATTTACTTAGATATCTTTCCAATTACAAACATGGTACAGACATTCAAAGGGTTATACAATGGATCCATTTTCTGCACATGCATTCCTTCTGCTTCCTTGGAGCTGATCCAATGGTTGCCTAAAATAAATTAGCTTTGACTTTGAAGGCAGAAATGGCAGAATCTTGGCCTTAGCAAAATGAGCTTTTGCCAGTTTAAGCTGAACAACATACTGTAGACCTTGCAACAACTTTAATAGAAAGGAGAATTTAACCTCTTTTCATATCAGAGACACTGAGAGACCAGGATTCCATAGGATGTTGAAAGTGGAATAGCAGCACTATAACAATCTAGTTTGGAGATAGCCTTAGAGAAGGCACAAGAAGAATCCCATCTTTATGAATGCACGGGCCAAATAGGTCTCAGGCCAAAACTATCTGTGTGTCTTCCTGTAAAAAGCAGTGTGTGGTGAGGCTGTTGTAACACAGTTTCCTGTGTTGCTTCTTGTTAACTCTTGCTGATTGCAGGTTTTCCTTAGGGCAACAGCCATAGAAGATCCATTCAGTAATACTTAACACTGTTTTTTAAATAATCATCCTGATTAAGCTATAAGGTTACAAGGCAGTTTTACTCTCTTTTTTTAGTATTCCGTTCCAAAGTCTTCAATCTCAACAGTGCTATAGAACTGTACTAGGGTGTTGGGGTCTGTGTAGGCTTTGCCTCAGAAAGACACACAAAGTGACACCAGCTTTGTCACATCAGAGAAGTCCTTTGTTTAAGACAGGGCTGCAGAATCTCTGCCCTTCCACATGGTGTTCAGACTCTAGTTCTCATCAGATTCTATACTTCAGAAAGACCTCTCACACCATCTACTCAAGACAGAATCACATCATGGATTCTGTTTCTTTCTGTATCTCTTTATTACTGAAGAAAACCAGAGTTTACAAGACACTCAGAGCAGCAAATAAGAACATGTATTATTTTCAGTAACTCCATCTCTTCCCTTCCAATTCTTAAATAAGCTAATTAGCACTTCCTTCTGTAGAATGATGTTCCCTTCAACTTGCACCAAATGCTACTAATGATTGAATCCTATTTATTCCACCCCATTCTCACTCGTTATCTTTCCTGTGGACTCTCCTAAAATTGTTGGAGGCTCTCCTCACATAGCCACAACAACTGGCTTAATATTTGCATTTTTCTGTCTATTTCCCCAGCCCCTGCTTTTCGTACCAACTAACCTGATAAAGATTTTTAGAGGAAAGAATTGTACTTTCTTTTCTGGAATTTGATTAGTTCCAACAAATGTTTTGCCTAGCTGTACTTCTCTCTGAAGCATGCCTTACCCACCACCAAAATCTGAACAATCTCCTTGCAACTCTTTTAGACTGATCCTCCTACTCTCTTCCCTCGCATCCTTATTTGCTTCATTCCACCAATCCGCTTTAACCCAAAGCACTTCCACAGTTGCCCAGAATAGATCTCTTCCATTCAAATTATCCAGAGATCAAGATCATCACTCCCCCCACCACTTCTGCATAAGTAGCCAGACATCTAGGCCATTTCCGCACTATGGTCCTATCCCAACATTGGAAGAATTGAAGCTGGTCTGCGATGCACACCATTGTATGTCATCACGTTGCATCCCCAACCGTTGTAATCACATGGTACACTATTATTGGAAAAAAGTCATGTAATAGGCCCCTTTTGTGTAACAATTGCATCAGCTGCGGCTGTAGGGGAACAGCTGGAAGCACCATCAAGTGCTTCTTTCCTCAGTGCCATGCCAGAAGAGGCTGCCTGCACTGCAGAAGGAAGAAGTGTGTCTCAAACGCTACCCATCCACTGGCAGCTAGATGGGCGCAGAGGAGAGTGTTTGGAACACGTGCCCATCCCGGCAATGGCACTGTTGAGATGATGCTGGGAAGTTTCAAGATCCAGGTATGGTAAGGAAAGGGCCATACACATACACACAGTAGTGTATTTTTTCTCCATCTGCCTAAAAGGGTTGGCTTGCCTTTAAATGCTAGATTGAATTAAAAATGTTTTAATGCCATTTTTTTAAAAAGTGCCAAACTACCAGCATCCTTTTTAGTCTTACATAAATGCACCTAATTTTCTATAGGTCCTGCTGCAACAAAACTTTTAAAATACTTATTATAATCTTAATTTCAGCATCTTAAATCTAATTTGATGCTATCATAGTGTGTGCAATTGAGTGGGATTATAACTTTCTGCACATAGTTGTATAAGACACTGTGCAACCAGCTTCACAACTGGTGGTTGCACAACCTGTCATGGAGTTATGGAGGGAGCTGGTTGCACAATCACTTTGCACTTGCGCAATAAAATTTTCTTGGTTGGAAACTACACTTTCTCTAAGTTTGAAAATATGCAAGTTCTAATGTGCTAGGATCAGAGCCTGAATTTCTTCCCTGGGGCTCTCTAGGAACTGCATGGGATGCACAAAAACCAAACCCAAAATAAAAACCAAAACTCAACCCCATCTAAATGCCAGAATTGGTTTTGATTTTTTAATATGTTAAACAGGATTGGGGAGCTACTACACCCTATCTAATAAGTGAATTACCGCTCCTTCAAGGGTCAGGGAATTTGAAAAAGCCAAGAGCCACCTAAAACAGTCTTTGGGATCCACACACAACTCCAAGTCTACCTTTTGCCCAGCCCGCCATGAGCATAATGATGTGATGGACTGGAAACAGGCTAATGTTATTTTGGATGTATGATTTTAATTATCTTGAAATATGATTTAAAATCCATTTCAGTTTTTCTCCAATAAAGAAATAATCATTTCAAGAGTCCTGGCTTGTGGCCTTTGGCTTCCTTAGCTTTTGCCAGCAGGTTTTCTACTGTACTTAGAGTTCAACATCAGAACACTCTTCATATCTGTAGCCAGTTCCCATGTATGCAATATATATGTATTAATGCAATGAGACGCACATTGGAACAGTACATTTTCCTCTGCTGGGTACCCCCTTGTTAATACTTTTTTGGCAATGCTAGGAGCAAAGATATGACTCCTTTTGGCTGTACTCTCTGCTCTTGGCAATTACCATTTTACTTTCCCCATAATGGCTCTGTGTGATGATACATTATCATATAACACCATTTACAAAGATGAGTAATGGGGACAGATATCTTTGCTCTGTCATGTATAGTGTCTATGGAGGATGCTGTTCCCCTGCAGTGAAATGCCATCTGAATGAAATCTGATGCCATGACATTGCTCACAGTTGTGTTGTGGTCGTGCTGGGGAATGAACACTGAGAGCTGGTAAATTCACTCTTACCCAAATTCACCTCACTGGAGGAAAAAAGTCTAACCCTTGTGAGCAAAAATATTTTCCCCCAGTGCCACTTATGCAATTGTTTAATCCTGGTTGTTGGAAATGTTTACTCTCTCTGTTTCTGTGCAACCTCTCCTCACCTACTATGATGTCTTCTTTCATTATTAGACACATTAGTCATTCCAGTCATCAGGGTTCATGTATAGAACAGAAACACAACAGAACTACACAACAGAATACATGCAGAAATTTGGGTGACCTCACTGAGGATTTACAAAGCCTTATCCCCTTAGATCAGATGCATAGATATCACTTAGACAGGGATAAAGAGGCTGACATGAAATCATAACAATACTCAGCTAATTAAATTTGATTAAGAGTTTGCTTCCCAGAGAACAAGTCCGTTTAGAAGATCAGCAAGGGCAATCACCAAAACATTACAAATGAAAGGCTGTCAAATATGGTCATGAAAATCAGTACTTAGTACACAACTCTAGTCGAAACCATAACTACCAAATTGGGATTATAGCTCAGAATATTTTTATATCTTTGATCATCCTGCAAATTACTGTATAATTCTGCATCAACATCACTTTTTTCTCCTCATCATTATAGTATAGTTACACTAAGTAAGATGGTATATTTCACAGTTTGTAGCTGGCGAATAGGATAAATATTTGCCTGACTACAACAGTAATTAATTCATATCTTTAAAAACAGAAATTAAAATTGTGTTGCTTTCACTATTTAAAATAGGGAACTTGCATCATCAGGGAGAAGAGTTCAATTAATCCATAAACTCCAAGATTATGAAAAGCTTCTGGAAGACAATTTGTCTCTATGGATGTAGTTCTTCCCATTCCTGTCTCGCTCATCCACAAACAAATCTACTGAAACCCCTGGAAAAGTCAAGTGACAATTGTTACATGTGAAGTACCATTAATACATTTATTTAATTATAATTTATTTTTCAACCATAAAATGGACAAAGCATGGTCCTGGTCTACTCAATAGGAAAAATAATAATAAAAAGTAACTTAAAAATCCAAAAGTCACCAGTATCAAATAATACTAAGTTCAATATTACCTGGAATACAAAGAAACAACCAATTTGTCTATCTATAGAAACTTTAATTAAGAACCTTGCATTGTAAAGCAGATGATACAATGTATAATTAGTTGTGCTGACAACTGTTGGGGACTGAATATCCCAGTAAAATTTGAGCAATTGTGTGCAACAATGTAAATCAGGGATTAGCTAATTAGTATGACTGATGAAAACTCTGTGTTGCAGATTAAATTAAATAAGTGTGCTTTGACCTTCCAAATTGTCTTCATGCAAAAACGATCTGGTTTTGTTCTTCATATTATGTGTTAGGAAATTAAAGGCAATCATGCATTTTGGCAAAATGTTTTAGTTGTATTGTAGGTTATATAAAAATGAATTACACTGCATAAAAACCGAATCAAATTCAAACGTATCACAGACAGCTTCCAAAGTATTAGCTCCTCTTGCATGAAGACATCTTCGTTTCTTTCAGAGAAGTACATAATTTATGAAACTCAGTAGTGCTTGTGTAGCTTTGGACATTCTTCTACATGGACATTACAATTTTTTCCTACTTTTTAAAAAAGTTTCAACTTGTAACAAAGAGTCAAAATTAAAGTAAAACAGTATTATTGATATTTTTTTTCATGACAAATCTAGAATTTTAAAATGTAAAGTTATAGTACAAAAATTATACAAATCAAAGAAAGGGTGTAAAGTATTGACAGGTCTGTTCTTGCTTCACAAAGACAGTATTATCATGGGCGGCTACAGTATCAGTCCTAAAAGATTCAGTTCTATTTCTAAAGCAGCTAGCAAGGCTGTGCTAATAAAATATGATTCAAAGCTTATAATTCTTGAAGCATCAGACATTGCACTATTACTTGAGCCAGCTGATTCTATATCACTTGAGTGGTGTGTTTCCCACCCGACATTCACACCAAACTCCCAGCACACTATGGAATCTGAAAGAAATTGGAATTTCGTAGAGCCTTCGACTCTACAAATTGGAATTTCTTTTTTAATAACTTTAAATACAGCATAGAAACAGTCAGAACAAAGACATTCTGTATCTCCTACGAGAATTCCAGTTTTGAAAACATAACTAAAACATAAGAAGAAGCAGAATGGTTGAGATCTTTCTGAGTTTTAATAACATCTTTTCTATCTTTTGGGATTATTAAAAAGGGAAAAATCATATTAGAACTTTACAACTCTTATTTACAGCTCTAGGAAGTAGAACAATATTAATTTATTGGAAAATGCAAATCATTCTCCTAACGGTTGGCCTTCACTAAAGTAAGGCAATATATGTGTCACAAAAAAATAACTCTCAGGATAAGTTCCACTATGTGCTACATTTTTCTTTTCTTTCTTTTTTTTACTGCATATCCCACTTGTTATTGTAGATGATTCACACTAAAGTATTACTTTAAATACTCCAACATGGAATCATTTTTCAAATTTCACTGTGCCATTATATTGACTATTTAAAGACCGAGGCTGTTTATTGTCTTGGGATTTAAATCTTGTACTTTATAACTGAAGTAGAATTACTCAAATGTTGCAATAATAGTTGGATACGCTGAAATATCTGAAATAAATTTGCTTATATAGCTATTAATATTCTTTACAGCAAAACAAACCTCTCTGTGACTGATAAAAATCACACTTGGCTTGACTAGCATTATTTGGAAAACTACATCTTGAATTACGCTATCACATTAATATTAAGGTGCTGGATAGTCCTTTACTGTGATTATTTGTATAACAGCTCCAATCCATCTGAAATAAGACCCACTGCTAATAAACTTGGATTCCAGTGTCCTCAACCCACAATTTAGTCACTTCAAGAAGAAAAGCTGCCAAAAAAAATAAAACAATGAGAGCAATGTGTTTGCTTTGACTGTATCTCTAAAAACCTGGAACGTCATAAGTGACAGGGGCCATTCAAAAATATGCAGTACACAAAACATATAGGATAGTACGGACAGACGTAGTTACTCCTACATATACCACATACAATCAACATTTCAATCTCTATTATGTTTTCACAATTTGTTATTAAAGTTAAAGCACCTATGTGTGGTGATTTTACTTTTACTGTACAGCCTATGTTATTGGGTTTTAACACTGTAACTTGCCCGATTGGACTGAATCATGCAACTGTCGCAGATCAGCACAAGTGTTTCATAAGGCATAATTGGAACAAGTTAAAAATCATTCCTCAAACTTTCAAAAGTTGAGTTGCTTGATGAAGGAGTTCCTGGATGCCTCAGTCTTTGAAGTCCATAGTTAAGTCAGGAGGATAATTTGCTTGAAAGTGTAATTTATTTGGCTTAGGATGGTGCCACAGGAATCAAAAAGGAAGTGAAATCCTCTCAGGTTGGAAGGTCCTTTGCACTAAATTGTGGATGTGTTAAATCCAGCTACATTCAGAATCCCAAGGAAGCAAGGATACCGATGGCAGGCAGCAATAAACCAAGACAACTGGGTGATATTCCAGCAGCAGCTCCTAGAAAGCAAACAGATTGTATTAAAAAAAAAATAAGGGAGGGGAGAGAGCCATTATAGTAAACATTAACTGAAACGACATGGAAAACAAACTTGCTCCTTGATGTCAATATTGATATCAAATAATTTCTGAGTATTTTCCTCATTGCTTTTTAAGGAGCAAAAACCTGAAATGAACAGTGCCCTCTGAATGTCACGTATTTTTTTTTGTCCTTCCTTACTGCTGCAATTTGTAATGAACCCTGGAGTGGGGGTGGGGGCTTAGCCATCAGAGCTGTCCTAACAACAGAGGAGATTTAATTTGATTGTTTCATGGAGTAAAGAACCCAGGTTAGCCAGAGGGACGGGCTAGATGGGTGAGTCAGCAGAACAGAAAAATAACAGAAACAGGAGTTGAAAAAGGAGTTCTTTCTGTGAGTTTGAAAGTAAAAAGTGTTCCTTCAGAGACAGAGAGAGGGAGAGAGTTGGGGAAGTGTTTGCCTGTTGAGAGCTGGAAGTGCTTTTCAGTTTGACAACATTTAATTGCCAAATGCTTTTTCCTTGTTAGTTTGTTTAAATAAAGATTTTATTCCATTTTTTTTAAAACAGAAGCCTCCATACAGTGTCTCTTTAAATTGAGCTCAGTTATACATGCTCCCACAAGTGACACATTCAGTTGTGATAAACCTCAAAACTGCTTTACCCTTATGCACTTAGGGAAAGCAGAAGGGTGATTGAATGTGGAGAGGGAGACAGGAAGTGGTAAAAGGGTGCTGCTTCTCCAGGGAGGGAGAGTGAAAAGCAGGCCTAATCTGTCCCAGCCCTGGCTGGCCCAGATCTCCACATTTTGACACAAGCCACTTGTATAATGCTCTTTACTTCAAGTCCCATTTGATACCAGTGTTGGCCTCATTTCAGCACTGGGTTAAGGCATGGTTCCTCACCCAAGTGTGGGGGGTCACATGACCATGTTCTGTTGTTGGGTTTTGTCTGTTTCATTTTCGGTTCCAAATTGCGTAGATTGCTTTACGAGAGTTCTAAGTTATTTTTATAATCTGTACCTTGTCCTGAGAATTCCAGTTACATTGAGATATAAATAATGTGTGCGTGAGAGAGTGAGAGATGGATGGATTACAGAATAATTCAAAAGGCAGTTATATGGAGGACTAGAATGAGCAGGGAATAGGATATTGATACTGTAAGCTAAGGTTCTTTTTTCCCCACATACAACTGATATGATATGCAGAGGAAGGAAGCAAAAGTTGACTCTCCCAAAACTGCTTAGGTGGAACAGGTCCTGTGAATAGAGTTCCATAGGTGGGAGCTGTGGATCTAATCCAGTAATTCACTGACAGACACAGATCCAGATGCTCTCACCCACCTATCTTCTTATCTTTTGTCAGCCTTCTGATCCTATGGATGTCCCACCACACAAATAGTTTGTAGTCACATAATACATATTCATATTGCAATAATTTTATTAGAATAGCAATGACATGTAGTTTGGAGAAAAGAGAACGTATACTTTTAAATTTCAAAGCCAGGAATATTATAAAGTCTACATACCCGGAATTCTTACTTGAGCTACTTCTCCATCTCCCCCTTCACTGTGCACTCGAACTTCAACAACGTACTGACCCTTGAGAGGAGCAGGAACTTCTATATAGTGTTTACCAGTCTTAAACAGTGTGCCATTAAATTGGCCATCTGGTCTGTAGAGCACCTTTCCAAAATGAAATATAATATGGTGTCAGAAATAAGCCCACGTTATACTTCAAGAACAAAAATGTATAATTTAATCTTTTTAAAAACCTCATTAAAGATAGTCAAAGAATTAAACTCTTCTTCAAACTATAACAAAGCAAACAATCTTGTTCTAATGAGATATTCAGGTAATAAAACTGATTTCTAGTTTCAACTATCTCCACCTGGCTAAAGTAAGGATGTTATTCTTATTTTGTTATTCTTAACTAAGTTTCCTCTCCAAGGAAGCAATAATAACTTTAACAATTTTCTTCCTGCTTTGAGAAAGGCCCTTTCCACACCACCCTCCCACGCTGCCTTGAGGACGGGAGAAGGACAGGACTGTGATGATCCTTCTGCATGATGTTGTCATGTCCCCAGGCAGTGCAATCACAGATTAAATCATTGATGGGTTTTCCCATCAATGATCCACAATTGTGCTGCCTTCACAGACTTATCTATCCTGCAGAAGCCTGGGGAGTGCAATGGCTGCGCTTCTTGCCCCAGCACAGCCTAGGAAGGTACCTGGTTGCACTGCAGAAGGAAGAGGCATGGCCATCATGCTTCCTTCACTATGGAGCAAGCCGGTGCAGAGGGGAACATGCCCGTCACGTTCCCCTCTTGGCATAGCTGATCCCCACCGGAGGAACTCCATGAAAAAGTAGAGTACGGAAAGGGCCAAAGTCTTCAAAAATCACAGTTTTTAAAGCTATTTGCTTATTCTATACAACAACATGACTATTTTGCACACAGAAAAATCTTGTTTTCTGTGAAGGAAACATGCAGGCAATGCTGTTTCTTGAAGATTTTTTTTCTTCTATGAGATGCACCACATGTAAATTCTGCAAAGAATAAATCCCCAATTACAGCATTTTCTGTCCAGGAAGTAATATTTTGGGACAGAAACAATATTTTCTGTGAAGTAAATGCTGTTCGCTGCACCAAACCACTATGGTTTGAATTTTACACACTATGAATTTTACACAGAGTTAAGTTCCAAACTGTGAAGATTCTTGTCAGGGCAGGATTCTTCTCATCAGCATTTCTCAACATTCAAAAAATAGGCTTTTCAATCATTTTCTGAATATTTCTGAATATTCTTTCCATACCTAGTCTAAAATAGATGTGACAACTGGAAACATGTAAGTTACAAAGAGTAGAAGAACAGATCAGACAAACGAAGTTGGAGTTCTTTCTCTCTCTTCTCAAATACTATTCATTTCTCTGCATTTTTCCAACTTGGAAAACTTTGAATTTTCATTGACATATTGCAAGGAGAGGAATCATGAGGCTCTCTGTATCTGGTTGGCCTGCAACTCCCAGTATCCCTCACCATTGGCTATGCTGGCAAAGGGCTGCTGGACATTCCAGTCCAACAAATAGGGAACTCACAGTTGGCCCCTCTGCCTTATTGGCTTGAAAATGCAAAATAAAGTAAATTCAGATTAAAACATGAGCTAATAGTATTCTCTGCAATTGTGCCATGTAATTGTATTAATTTCTTGACTTCTATCTAGATAAACAAGTTATAGGAATCAGAAGACAGTACCACTTGAAGGTACTAATGAGAAATGGTTCATAAAGTTAATCAAAGAATTCATATTTGCCTAAGTGATGTTAGCTGTGCATACCTCAAAGGTTACTCTTTTTTTGTAGCTGATGAGAAACAGTCTTGCTTTCAAATCACTTGTGATTCATTGAGAGAAAACTAAAATGACACACCAAAGTAGCCAAATATTAAACAATGAATCCAAATAGTTTTGATGCAAATCTTACTTTATATCCTTTCACAGTAGATTCATTAGACTGTGATTTAACGTGGTCCCATGTGATGATGTACTTTGAACCAGACCTTACAGCACTGATAATTCTTGGTCGCTGCCTTGGAGCTGAAAAATATCACATATCCTTCATGCCAACAAGTACTATCAATCCTCTATTGTTGTACAACTATATCTTGCCCTGTGAACTCTCTTTCAACCTCTTACACACTATTATTTTGGCAGTCATTCATTTTTTAAAGAATTTGTTATTGCTATTCATACTAAATAATTGCTACCTGTTTTAAGCTTTACTAGTAAAGGCAGGATATATTTTTTTAAAATAGCCCCTGATGTAACTGAAAAGCAGCACCATTTTAATGAGACAGTATGGTTGCTTTTTCTCTGATCTAAAGAACTCTTTAAGGTTTTATAATATCAAATAGCCTGACAAAATTGAGTACTGTAACATAGGAAAAGTACTAAGAGCTGGCTTCCATACATTGTTTTGATGATAAAAGCTTAGTGTTGACATTCATGTAAATATTTTTCATTACTTTTTCATGTGTCTGTACCATGAGGAAAAATAAATGATATAAAACTTATAATAAAGCTGATTTATGGAGCACAGAATACAACAAATCAGAAAATCACCACATAAACTAGTTTACTTACGTGCTTTTTCTGTAACAAAACCCAATGGTGGACTGGTAGGTCCAAAGCCTGCTGTATTGAAAGCTGCCACATCTGTGTAGTATTGTGTGTCAGGTTTCAGGTTTTCTAGCCTGACTGAAAAATTCAAATTGGTCACTTGTACTCTATTTGCAGCTGTTTCCTTTTCACGATTGGACCAGTAACGGATCTGTAAGTGTGAAGAAAGGTGGTTGTATGATCCAGGCAGAAAAGATTTCTACAAATAATGCTTCCTGACTACTATGTGGTTTCAAAAGCAATGAGAAATTATGTTTGAGAATGGAAAAAATTTCAGATCTGACTCAAATTTCACAACCAAAAGACAAGGCTTCTGTTCAGACAATCCTCTAAACCGAACAGGTTAATAATTTGTGTAACTTGAAACATTTGAACTGGCAAACTTTATTTAGCATAACTATTCCAAATCAGACTCAGAAACTGGACATGACAGGAAACAACGAATAGTACTATATAAAGAAACCTATGAGAATTTAAAGAATACTCGCACATGTTCTCATCCACATCCAGAAAAGGTGCCTTGGCACTTCAAGATACCCTGTTGAAAAAATGATTAACTGCCATGAGCTACTTTTGCATTTTGGGACTTTTGTGGGTTTCTGCTATTGGTGTTCTTTATCTTTAATGGTATGTCTACTTATCAAGAAGCCATTGGCTGCTGGATCCTGGTAAGAGTCCAGAAAATAAAGGAACAATTGTAGCCAATGAGCACAAATATGGTGATGGTCCCTAGCACTTTGGGGTGTGTGTGTGTGTGTGTGTAACGGATAGTCCTCCACATTAGTCAGTTTGTGAAGCTTTGATCTAGTATATTGGCTGTTAGAGTAAAGATATAAATGTGTGTGTTGTATCTGCCAAGTTACTGATTTTAATATCCTCTTGCTATTTATGGATATGAATTTTGTGGAGTAGTATTACCTAAATGGATCTAACATTTATAGGTGTATTATGACATCTTTGTTCAATAATGTTTCACATTACCTTTTGAACTCTTTGTACTTTCATTGAATATATATGGTGTTAGCTGCTTTGAATTTCTTTTTGGATAAAAAAAGTGAGCTACAGATAAATTGAATGAATGAAATGACTAGTGAATGTGTGTCAGGGACAATGAAAGATCTCCTCAGAAAGCATCAGACGCTACTGTTCATTTCATGCCATGTAATGTAATCCATTCAAAACAAAGATTTACCAATGTTATGATAAATTAGGGCAATATAGCCCAGAAGCCACGGGTAGATAGTTGTTCCCAAGAATGCATTGTGAAAGGAAATTACAACACCTTCTTTTTTCTAACAGCTTCAGTCTCTTTTCTCTTGTCATGCTTCTGCTAAGTCTTTTCTGAAGACTGTTCACATTCTAAGGATTACGGTTTAGGATAAAATCAAAAGGGAAAAGGGATTTCCTGAGATGTATGGAATATCTCTGTGTTGGGTATTCAAGTGTATAAGGTCACTACATCCAAAATATTGTAACCAAATCGAAGTGAATAGTTGAAGGTGGGAGAACTGGGAGTGATGTTTTCAGTGGATCATCCATGCTTCTCTTCATCAGAGTGGTAAGGCAAGAATGTCCTGCTTGCTGCAGCAGTAAAGACATGAAGAAGCACTTGTCTGGAGTCACTGGTAACAAAGAAGAATGTGCTACCTTAAAAAAGCCTAATTGGTTCTGAGGGAACACTTAAGACCCTAGCTTTTCAATGCAAAGACAGTGTTTCCAAAAATGGAGTTGAGGCTAAGGCCATTTCCACACTACACTGTTATAGTGCTATTATTCCATTTTCAACACCCTGTGGAATTCTGTGATTTGTAGGTTACTGAGGCCAAAGAGCTCTCCGGCTGAGAATACTAAATGCCCCTCCCCAAACTACAAACCCCAGGATTCCATAGGATGTTGAAAGTGGAATAAGAGCACTATACTGTTAAAAGGCCCCTAGAGTAGACCTGCAGACAGGAAGACATCAGTGTCTGAACAGGAGAACAACAGTATCCTATCAGGGTTTTGCAGAACCTTGAGCAACTGATGGGACAAATGGAACAAATGGGATCTGAAAATATCCCAATGTCAGCAACAACGTCAGCTCTGCCTTCCAGCAATCTCCATCAATATCCCAAAGGCCATGCAAAAAAAAAAAAAAATCTTCCACTTTGCAACTCCAGCAGCAGCTCCTATAGTGACAGGAGAATCTTACAAAGCAAAGGTGAGCTGCCTAAAAAGAAGCAGTCCAGAGAGCACCACAAACTATAGAAGGCATCGTGGAGTTATAAGGAGCCAGACAGTGCTGAAACTGCACACCTTCACTACTGTAGCTCCTAAGCCGCACTTGGGGGGGATACTAGATATCACTTTGATATCAATAATTCGGCCTTCTCTACCTACTCCTCTCCATGTGCTGTGAGGTCCCCCAGACAAGCTCGCAGACAGGCACAGCCACTAATCGCTGTAATATTCCAAATAATACAGGCTGGCCAGAAATAGCTGTCCCGCTGCTTCAGGAGACCTCAAAGGCATGTACTCTATTATGTATGCACACTACTTACAAAGAACTCCCTGCCCCGAGCAGGAGGCTTGATTAGGAGAATCCTCATCTGTCAAGCACTCTGCGTTTGCATACTGTCTACTCCTTTGTCAACTCGGACTTAACTCAATCATGCTAAATTCTGACCTTTCGGAGGCTTTGTCTCCAGCCCAAAACTCATTCTTTTCCCCAAATACCGACTAGCCTATGGCCACATTTTCCCCTATAAGAACCCCTGACTTTGAGACCTTCTTCGGATCACTCCCAACTTCCATCCAGGCTTGCTGCCGCTTTGCTTGGCGAGCCTTCCCCTCAGTCCCACGAACTGAGACTCCATACCTACGAACTCAATCTTCAGACTACCTGGGCTTCAGGACAGGTGTAGTATTACCCAAACCAACAACTCCTTTAAAATCCCTCTATCCCACTCCAACCTTTATTTCTATAGTTATCTGTGTGAGTGTGCTGCATACACTGTTTGATTGTATTTTAATAAATATCACAATTATTCTTACACTTCTGTTTGTCCCTGACTTGGCCTGACCCCGTAGACATTGGGTAAAAGATTCCGCTCCGTTGCCCTGCCTCTTGCATTGCTAGCTTGGCTAATTTCCCCAACTTATATAATTGAGAGTGGATTTAGGTGTCCCTTCCGGGACCCCCAGAAAACAGGGTAACACCTTTGCAGGTAAATTTCTACCAGGGTTGGGAATTCCTTTAGGGCATTTCTGCATACCCCAGGCTTTCCTGCATCACACTTGAAGGGGAGAACAACTCTCTTTCTGGCCCTGGGCATAGTGTGGGCAGAGGACCTTCCTCTCATAATCTCCACATTTGATTACAGTGAAGATTCCCTAGGTATCTAACTTGCCAACCAGACAAGGGAAGCGATCAAGGACCTGTATATTCCATACTGACATCTAATTTATATTTATATACAGAAAGAAAGCGAGAGAGAGGAGGAAGGAGAGGAGAGAGAGAGAGAGAGAGAGAGACCTCACCCTCTTCCGCCAAACAAGCTCCTATCACTCCTTGACTGCATTATTTCTATTTCATTCCAACCTTGACTACAAAAAACAAAGCTAAGTACACAGCTGGCAGTTCTTTGTGATATGCTTTAATGAATGAGAATGCTTTTTTTTTTTAGCTCACCTCATATCCAGTAACAGCTGGATTAAAAATATGCTCCCAGGAAACTGTAGCTTCGGTGGATGATCTGACTTTTACATTCACATTTCTAGGTCTTTCAGAAGGAGCTGAGAAAATGAATAGGATTAGCACAAATCATGCCAAATACTTTGAATGAGGCATACTAAAAGCAAATCTGTTAATTTACGGTTATTTAATGTACTGCTTCCTTTGTAGCCCAACATCCCTACTGAATGAAAAAGATTTTCCTTTAATGTACTTTCTCTGTTGTTAACAAAGAGCAGGCAGAGATCCTTAAACATAAATGAATGACAGCTGCTCAGCAACATAGTCAACCCATCCTACACATCAATGGATCTCAAGGTTGATTCTATCATAATTATGATATTACAATTACAATGTTGCTGATTTGGCAGGAATGATTTATTTCCACTGACAATGTTCCTCCAATGTATTCAATTTTCTCTCAGAAATGCAAACTTATAAAGTAGAAAACTATATAAAATGCTACTTCTGCTTAGCTTTTGGCATGGGTTTGTGTAATTTTATAAAAAAAAAGTTCTGGTGCTTTCAGTTTTGTTTCCTTGTTTTAATCTGATTTTAACCAGCAGTCTACCTGAGGTCCTGAAAAGATTACTTGTATTTTTTTAAAATCATAAAAGTCATAAATAAGCATAAAGAAAATGAATAAACAGGTATCGCAACATTTATAGGTGTTGCCCATCAATAATGTTACGCCTCAAGGCTGCATGGCATTTTTGGGATATAGCAAAAGGGACATAGATGTTTTTGTGGAATGACATTGCTAAGGCATCAGTTAGTGCTTAAGATATCCTTCCTTTTTTTCCTTAGCACATAAAGGCTTAAACCTAAGTTTTATTCCAACCTAAAACAGATTCATCAAATCAGTGGAATTTATCTAAGTATTGATTTAGCAAGTTTCTATTAATTTGATGGTTCTAATCTAATTGGGATTAATTACTAGATTTAGGGCAAATTATGAATCCCTAACTGTGTTTCTAACTGGAAATGACGGTACACAAAAACTGAGTATTCTCTATCATGCTGCCGGGAAGGCAGATGAGATGCCTATGAACATGAAATCACGTTTGTATAACTGCATCATGTTTCAGTACAATTAAAATTGAGATTGAAAAAAGGGCTGCAAATGCTACATTGTTTTAAAATGTATTGTTTATTGATTTCAAAAGTCTTTTAAAGTGTCTGATTTTAATATGGTTCTAAGTTCAGTTCAGTTATAATGTAGCTTTTTGTATGTTGTTAATTGTAATCTTTTTAATACGAAATCCATCTTGAATCCTAGTCTTGAGAAAAAGGTGGGATATAAATAAAGATAATGTGAGGATGATGATGATGATGCCAATGACAATGACGATGGCTGATGATGAATTGTTGTTTTGTGCCTTCAAGTTGTTTCTGATTTATGTTGACCCTAAAGTGACCCTATATCACAAGGTTTTCTTGGCAACACTTGTTCAAAGGGGCTTGCCATTTCCTTCTTCTGAGGCTGAGAGAGTGTGACTTGCCCAAGGCTACTCAGTAGGTTTCCATGACTGAACAGGGATTCTGACCCTTGTTTCCAGAGTTGTAGTCCAGAATGTTCAAAATACTGTACACATACTTATTTTTAGTTAAATTAGATTTAGGATTAAATAAGTAGCTAATGCTTGTGAACATAAAGTGGTACAGTGTCTATAAAGGATTCCATTTTCCAAGCAAAGATCAATGCTGTTTTGAGAATCTTCAGTAACAAGTTGCAACAGACAAGCTCAGGAAACCTTTCATATACTTAATCTGCTAACTGGGCATCCATTCAACTATGCATCAAAATAGTCACTGTTCAGGGAAATACAGTTTCAGCTCGGATGAACAGTGTCAAGGAAACTCAAATAATTTTGTATGGGACATCATTGTTTTAAAATTAGCTTTCAGTAACAGCTAATATATCACACTGAAAATTCTAATGTGTTATTCAGAGAAAAACAAAGGCAGTGGATTTTCACATGGTAATCATAACTAACTGTTTCCTTGAAGCTTTTCAACATATGAGTTTATTTGAAGATCAATACAGTGTGCACCTCATCAATAAAAAAATGAATGATCTCATTAATAAAAAGTAGGATCAAATTTTCTCAATATAATTTGCAGATATGTGCAGATATCTGCAGATATTAAAATCTATGCTAAGAAAAAATGAAGATGCCTAGGACTATAGCTGTGCACAGTTTTGGACAATACGCTTCCAATTCCAGAATGCCCTGTAATGTGTTTGCAGAATTCATGATGTTCTAATTTAATAATACGTAATTACACCTAATTTAAAAATTTGTAGAGTTCACATTGTAAAGTTGTACTGGCAACCCTTGGGTTCAGAGAAGTATTTAGCAAAGGAAGAAATTTGGTTATAGTTCTAGTGTGGTGCAATAATCTACTATGAAAAAGTCAAAGTTTATCTGTGAGTTTGTCTGTCTGCATCAGGCAGACACAGACCTCATATGATTGGCTGTGTGAGGCAAGAAGACCTCCTATGATTGGCTGGCTCTGAAGATTCTATGGAATCCTGAGGTTGGCAGTTTAGGGAGGAGTCTTTAGAATTCTCAGCCAGAGAGCTCAGGCCGGTTGCTATGGAGACGACGCCTACCAGCAAGAAGAAGGGCAGTGTATTCCCTCAGAAACCAAATCTCTGTTATGTTACAACTCTGAATACAGATTGGATTGGGGAATCTGGAGAAAAGTTACAGGTACTGGAATAGGTCAGTTGATATGGAGACAAGGCCTAGCAGCAAGGAGGAGGACAGTGTATTCTCTCAGGAACCCAAAGTGTATGTAAATCTATGAATACAGATTGCATTGGAAAATATTTGTAAAAGTTACAGGTACTGAAGAAGTCAGTTTGGTGAGTTCTTAAGAGGAAAATAAAATCCAAGGCAATGCTGGGTAAATACGCTAGTCTAAAATAAAAACTGAACATTTGATTCAACTGTTAATGAAATATTGGCTGTTAAGGATCATTTTCAATTTCTAACATAAAGGTATTTGCTTATGAGTAAGAATCCTTTCATAGTATAAATTCTTTCTATGCTAGCACAGTAATATTTGATGACTGAAACCAGGCGGGGAGAAGCAATCAGAGGATCAGAATTTAGAATAATAATCTTTTTGGACTACAGTTTCAAAAATCCTCCAGCCATGGCAGTGACCATGATGGTGGAAGGATTCTGGGAACATTTCCAAGCTCTGGGTCATTTAGACTTTGATTGTCACTCCATGGAGAATCTGTGGTGCTGTTATTAATGAAGATTCAATCAGGTTTCACTGAAATCAGTTTAAGATTTCATTTAAAATCTGTATTATAGGACCTTAGGACAGGTGTATGTTTTTGAACGTTAATGAAGATACAGTCTGTTTTCAGTAAATTCTAGACTATGGGTAGTCGTTTCTGAAGAGTGAGTAAGAAAAGTTCTGCTTATACATTTAGGCCATGACTCAGCCATAGTATCTCTTTAAAAGTTGGGAAAGAAGGAACAGACAAAAAGAAGCACTTCTTCACACAGTATATAGTTATAAAGTTCAGTATCACAAGACAGCCACCAACCTTGATAAAGCAAAATTAGATACATCCATGGAAGACCAATCTATCACTTGCTTCTAGTTAACATGGCCATACATTATCTTCAATGGTAGACGCAGTATATCTCTAAATCTAAGCTTGGATAAGAACAGGTTGCTTACCTGTAACTGTGGTTCTTCGAGTGGTCATCTGTGCCATCATACACTAGGAGCTTTAGCGCCTGCGCGGTAGCGTTCGGAAACTTCTAGAGCTTGTTCGCTTGGCGGGAACCCCTCCCCCACGCCGGTACTGCGCATGCTCCTCCCGCCGAGCAACGGTCTCTCCTCAGTTCTGTCGTCCGCCGTAGAACCTACAGGGACCTGAGAAAGAGGGGAGGAAGGGCGGGTGTGTATGATGGCACAGATGACCACTCGAAGAACCACAGTTACAGGTAAGCAACCTGTTCTTCTTCTTCGTGGTCTCTGTGCCTTCATACACTAGGAGACTGTGTAGCTTACCGGTCGGACGGCGGGTCAGGTCCTACAGCACGGAAGCCAACACCTCACGTCCAAACCGGGCATCTCTGCGCGACCGGCAGTCGAGCCTGTAGTGGCGCACGAAGGTCGATGGTTGGGACCAGGTCGCCACACGGCAGAGTTCATGCAGGTCAACTCCTCGCAGGAGGGCCGCAGAAGTAGCCACCGCTCTGGTGGAGTGGGCTCGAAGCAGGACTGGCGGAGGCTTCCTTGCGAGCTCATACGCCAGTTGAATAGTCCGTACCACCCATTTGGAGAAGCGCTGGGTGGACACTTTGAGGCCCTTCCGACGTCGCCCATAGCAAACGAAGAGATGCGGCGTCTGTCGGAAGGAAGCAGTCCTGTCCATGTAGAAGGCCACGGCCCGACGCACGTCCAGGGAGTGGAGAGACCGCTCCAACGGTGTCGTCGGGTTCGGGAAGAAGGCAGGCAGGATGATGTCCTGGTTGAGATGGAAACTGGACACCACCTTAGGCAGGAACGAGATGTCAGGTCTCAGGACCACCTTGTCTCTGTGGAAGACCGTGAAGGGCTCATCGGATCGAAGAGCTGTGATCTCACCCGCTCGCCTCGCTGAGGTCACCGCTACCAAGAAGGCAGTTTTCATGGTCAGGAGCCTATCATCCGAGGTCGCCATCGGCTCGAAGGGCGGCTTTGTCAGCTGCGAGAGCACCAGCGAGAGGGACCACGGCGGTAGCGGCGGCGATACCGGCGGGTAGAGATGATGAAGTCCTTTCAGGAACCGCTTAACGGTATCGTTCCTGAAGACGGCCGAGGCAGCCGACCGTGGCGGTTGGTATGCCACGATCGTGGAGAGATACACCTTCAGGGATGGAAACGCCAGCTCCTGTTGCCGGAGGTGCAGGAGGAAATGCAGGACGGTAGAGAGCCCCGCGGGCGATACCGGCTCACTCCTTTCGTTAGCGAAGGTCAGGAAGCGTCGCCATTTATATTGATAGTTGCGACGGGTGGATTCCTTCCTGGCCGCGACGAGGACGGTACCGAGCACGGGATCGTCTAGTGCGATATCCTCCAGGCATGGAGGGCCAGGCGTGGCAGGTCCGGATGGAGGACTCGGCCACCGGAGTGGGAGAGCAGGTCCGGTGTCGGTGGCAACCGGAGCAGGTCGTCTCGTGCGGCTTGTAACAGGGGTGCGAACCAATGTTGCCTCGGCCAGTACGGGGCTACCAGGATCGCGTCGGCTCGGTCGGCGAGGATCTTCGATATCGTACGGCCGAGCAGCGGGAAGGGCGGGAACGCGTAGAGGAGTTCCCCGGTCCACGGAAACTGGAAAGCGTCCCCGATGGAGACACGATCGTGGCCCGCTCTGGAACAGAATCGGCGACACTTCGCGTTTTCCCTGGTCGCGAAGAGGTCGATCGATGGTTCGCCCCAGCGGTCCCAAATCAGTCTGAACGCCTCTCCGGAGAGAGACCAGTCGTGGAGATTGCGTCGCGACTGCCACCATCGGAGGGATGAGCGGACGTCTCCCGGCAGCTGCAGTCGGAGTGTCTGTTCGTCTCGCAGGGGGTCGAATATGCGGACGAACCAGTGTTGAAGAGGTCTCGCTCTCAGCCTGGCGAGATATGTCACAGCGGTCGCTGCAGCCATGTAGCCCAAGAGCTGCTGGACGCTTCTCGCAGATAACGTCGGGGCCGTACGCGCGTGAGCGGCAGCCCGGATCAGGGTTTGGGCTCGAGACTCTGGTAGGTACGCCCTGGCGGAGGTCGAGTCGAGCGTCGCCCCGATGAAGTCCAAGATCCTCGCCGGCTCGAGGTGGGACTTCTTTGGATTCACCCGTAGACCAAGGCGGGTCAGGAGTGACAACGTCATGTGGACGTCGTGGTAAAGTCTCTGTTTGCAGGACGCCACCAACAGCCAATCGTCGAGGTAAGGGAAGACAGAAGCACCCTTCGTCCGCAGGAAGGATACCACCGGGGCCATGCACTTGGTGAAGACCCTTGGGGCAGTCGAGAGTCCGAACGGCAGCACCTTGTACTGGTAACAGGTGTCGTCGACTGCGAAGCGGAGGTACCGTCTGTGCTGCGGGCGAATGGCGATATGGAAGTATGCGTCTCGGAGACCGATGGAGGCGAACCCGTCCCCTCGATGTAGGAAGGGCAGGATCGACGGTATCATGACCATCTTGAACCTTTTGGGGCGGATGTAGTAGTTCACCCCTCTGAGGTCTAGGATCGGCCGGAGGGTACCGTCGGCTTTCGGTACCGTGAAGTACCTGGAGAAGAAGCCGGTGGTCTTGGCCTCTTGCGGGAGCTGCTCGATCGCCCCTTTCTGGAGGAGGGACTGGATCTCTTCCAGGAGGGCCGGACTCGACGGGGTGGAGTAGTAAGCGCCTCGAGGCGGAATATCGTGAAACTCGATGGCGTAGCCAAGACGGACGATGGAAAGCACCCAAGAGTCCGTAGTGACATGTTGCCACTCCGCGAGGTGTCGAGCTAGAGTCGGTCGGTCTCCGAGTGCAGATGGTAGGCTGAAGAGTGGGTATTGGTAGGTCCTGCCAGGCACGTCAAAACCGAGAATTTGTCTCGGAGGAGGACTTCTTGGACGAAGCCGGGCGTCGTCTAACCGTGCGTCTGGCCGACGAGCTGGAGGACGGTCTCGACTGTCCAGACTGGGCCGAACGCTGGAACGACGAAGTGGAAGATCGTCGCCAGGATGGGCGGAAGGCGGAGGTCCTGCGGGCTTGCGTGGCCGGCTGTAGCCCGATTTTCTTGGCGGTTAACCTCGCCTTCACGAGATTGTCCAACGCTTCGTCGGTGGACGAATTGAATAGGCCCTCACCGTCGAAGGGGAGATCTTCAATTCTCCTTCTGGTGTCCTCCTGGATGTCGGCCGGCCGCAGCCAAGCATGGCGGCGCAGGCCGATGGATCCCGCCATGACCCGGGAGGCAATCTCCACTGCGTGCCTGGAGGAGGCCATCTGCTGCCGAGCGATGGAGATGGCCTCGTTGAATATCACCGAGGAGGCTTGGCGGATGTCCTCCGGTACCGCCTCCATCGCCGGTTGCAGGCGATCGAGCACCTTTTTCAGGTATGCCGAAAAGACCAAAGCCGAAGGGGGAGTCCGAAAGAGAGGTCAGAGACAGTCCAAAAGTCCGTAAAACCGTGAAAACAGCAAGCCAAGCACAAAAGTGAGAGGAACAAACTAAAGAACCTTCCGTACGCGACGGCGGACGAGAAAGAACTGAGGAGAGACCGTTGCTCGGCGGGAGGAGCATGCACAGTACCGGCGTGGGGGAGGGGTTCCCGCCAAGCGAACAAGCTCTAGAAGTTTCCGAACGCTACCGCGCAGGCGCTAAAGCTCCTAGTGTATGAAGGCACAGAGACCACGAAGAAGAAGCTACTCTTATGGACTACAGATCCCAGAATCCCCTAGCTGTCTGATCCAGCAGAGCTTTTCTAGGTCTAAGAAATTTAGCCTCAGCTCAAGTTTCAGCTCATCCATACCAAGAACAATGGCTTATCCGGATGTCATAACATTAAATCGGTGGTCTTCTACAGCTAGAGCTGTTTCATGTAATGGAAATGGAGCAACAGTTTGTAGCTACTACACTGCTTGGGCAAGCAGTTAAGTTACAGGGCTTAACAGTGTACTTTGGCAGCTTTTATACTGCATATACTCTTAACTCATATCACACAATTTCTACTTACCATCTTCTGCTGAATGGATGATGGCAGTAAGGCTAAATGGTCCTTCACCTTTGTTATTAAATGCTCTCACTTTCACTTGGTATCTTGAAGAAGGAGGCATTGATTCATCCTTATGCACATATCGACCAACATCGGGTTGCGGAACTGTAACTCTTTTCCATTCTTTTTGATCAAAGGACTTGAATGCTACTACATATCCAAAATTATTACCAAAATGATATTCTCTTGGCAAAGGCTACATGAAAAAAAGAATGAGAATTTATGTTTATAAGTTAGAGTATGCACCAAATCCTTTTCTTTTCCATTCTACACAAACCACTACTATTGTATGGGGACAAAAAAATTAACACCATAGATTAAATATAGAGAACCCTGGTGCCACAGTGGTTAAATGTCGATATTGCAGCCACAACGCTGTGAGATCGATCCTGCAGGGTTCCAGGTTGAGTCAGCCTTCCATCCTACCACAGGTCGGTAAAATGAGCTTGTTGGAGGCAATTAGCGAAACACATTGTAAACCGCTTAGGAAGTGCTTTGACAAGCAGTATAGAAATGTAACTGCTATTGCTATTTCTATACTTTCAGTCCATATGGATTTTTTGATTCTTTGTTTTTCCTTCAGCTTTTATTCCTAATTCAGCAGGAAAGATCTTTAATTAAGAGAGAGCAAGTTTTCAAAGAAGTAGCTTGTTAGTCTCTTGCAGAATGAAAAGGAGGAAGGGAGAGCGAAGGGAAAAAAGAAATATAGTACCACTTCTAAAATTAACTGGTTTATATTTTAGCATTCGTTTCTGGGGACATAAGCCCACTTCTTCAGATGTAGTACAGTTGTCTCTCCAATTTTATCACATTTTTTTATTTTTTCTAAATGTGCTCAATCTAAACATATTAAATCGTCCAACTTTTCTGCCACAGAAAAGTTTCAGAGATGAGTTCATCCATGTTTATATACTTCCTTTTAACCATACGGGACACAGAAGAAATAGTTGTGACTCACAGAAGATCATTTGCTTTGCATGTAGAAAATACCAGATTCAGTCCCTGGCTTCTCTTGGCAAGGATGTAAAACTCTTGCCTGACAAGAAAGCTGGGTGGAACAATGAGGTTTCCTTGTCTAGGTGGACAAATGAGGAGCATCCCATGTTTATTGTAAAATGTATATTGCCCTTATGTTCTACTATCAGTTTAGTCCTCAAAAACAAACACAAAATACTATGGTCAAGACTGTACAATTTCAACACAGCACAAATATATACCAACTTAGTTACACTGGATTACAACGTTCCAGAACAAATAGGATCCTATACACTTTTAGCACAGCATAAACGCATGCCAGTGTACTTAAACTACATCTCAAAGCTGCATAATTTGCCATTGTTGTGAACTCACAGAGTTGATAAGCTTCCCATGCACCACGTCAAGGCTGTGAGAAGGCAGTATGTGTATGTATGTGTCTTCAGGTTGTCTGTTGAATTATGGTAACCACATGAATTTCATAGGATTTTTTTAGGCAAGGGATAGCCGGAAGTAGTTTTGCCAGTCCCTTCCTCTGAAATATAGCCTTTAACACCTGGTGTTGACTAGTGGACTCATTCAAGAATTAATGCGGACTGACCCTGCTAAGCTTCCAGAGTTAAACAGGATCTGTTGCCTTTAAGATATTTAGGCAGTTGTGTACCTGCTGAATAGTTGGCTGTACTTTGGATTTCATTTATACAACCTCTAAGAAATGTGCAATCATTTGTACAACAATTATTACATTTGTGAAGTGCCTTAACAGTATACCAGTCTAACTTTTAATTTGCGT
This sequence comes from Ctenosaura bakeri, assembly GCA_948474755.1. NCBI lineage: Eukaryota > Metazoa > Chordata > Lepidosauria > Squamata > Iguanidae > Ctenosaura > Ctenosaura bakeri. The sequence continues at coordinate 723,884 of CAOLHI010000002.1, forward strand.
TATGAAAAATGCTAAGAAGTTGTAAAACAATAGAAGGAACTTCATATTCCTATCACTCTATTTTCAAAACAAGATTTAGAAATGTCTCACCCACTTGGGCTTAGTGAATCATAGTAAATCCTCAAGGTGTGCCAACTTGCCTTACATTCTGTTCTCATGCCATAACTTATGCAATTAATAGAATACAAAATGCTAAGTGTGCATATTTTTGAAAACTAGCCCATAGCCTTAGCTGAACCTGTTTATTTATACTGAGCCAGGTTAGCATTGCAGAATCAATTCTTTAACATCCTTGATACACGTGCTAGAAGACTGGGTTATTTCCCTAATGAAACAACTGCAAACCTACTCACTTATTTTTCTGGATTCAACAAGTTACTGCATTTAGAACAGATGGAAATGCTGTATATGTGTGTGTGTATATGTATGTATGTATGTATGTATGTACAGACAGATAGATAGAGGTTCATGTGAAAGAACAAACTGATCTTGTTTTTGGTATTCTCCGATCTTGCATTAGTCACCATCCCCCTGGTTATAATTTTAAAAATTTAGTCACAGTTGAAAATAATCCAGACCTTGGCATAGCTAACACTACAAATAGGGGTATGAGTCTTTACTTGCAATATAAGATGTGTCACTACAATTTTTTTCATGCTCTGGGAAATTAAAGATTACTTCATCAGAAAATAAAAGTATGCATATATGTATGTTCATGTGTGTATGTGATTTCATATTGCTTGTTACTTATGGCAATTCCATGAACTTCATTGGGCTGTTTTACACAAGAAATACTCCAGGATTGGCGGGCTTGTCCCGACCTTCTACAGAAATATAGCACCTGGTATTTCTTGGTGGTCATCCTTCCAAGTACTAACCAAGCCCGATTCTGCTTAACTTCCATGATCAGTTGGGATAACACACATACATGGCAAAAAGATAGATAGATAGATAGATAGATAGATAGATAAATAGATAGATAGATAGACAGACAGATAGATAAAAAGACAGACAAATCAAAAGACAGATAGATAGAGATATATGAGGATGTGATGCAGTGGAGGAAGGAACTGATGTGATTTTCTTCCATTTCTCCTTCAGTGTCTAGTGCCATCTCCTGCCATGTTGTAGGATGGTACCAAGCAGGGAGTTGGTTAAAAGAACAATCAACAAAAATTTCTTCTAGTTTGATTAGAGAGTCTCTTGTAATTAGAAGGCGCCCTTTGGGTCACAGAAGGAATATCTGATTAGAATCCCAAATATATTTCTAAAGTACCACATGAAATGATAAAAAATTTAAATCTGACATTTACACAATATTCACATGGATGTGACATTTTGTTTGTATATTACCTATAATACCTTCTGCTCATAACATTTTAAAAAGCTGCAAATGATGGAAACATATTCTTTCTTCCTTTAGATAAGTGCTTGAGTAATGAATACTCTTTGATATAAACATCTTCCAAAGGGGTCTCAGAACCAGATCTTGGAAATGTTACTTTTGCAGACTATATCTAGGAGGGGAGATCTGGGAGAGGAAATCCAAACAGTAACTTTTCAAACTTCTACTCAGAATATCCAACGTGCCATTTTAAGGCACAGTAAGTGAAAATATCCAGCGTTTTCTCTGAAAGATCTTCATCATGAATATCATTTAACTTTTTTTTTTTTTTACAGTTTGTAAAGAAGGAAAATCTTAAGTCTCCTTTCAGGAAGGAAAAAAGGGTCCTGTGGTATGCTTAAGATCAATGAATTTATTTTAGCAGGAACTTCTATGGATTATAACCCACTAAAATACATGAAGCAAAACATGTGAGCCTTGGGCATACAAGTGCAGTTACATTACTGTTGCCATTTAACAAACAAAACCAAACAAAACACAACAACCTTTTTTTTGTTAGTATTAAAAAAGACAATTAAAATGTAGAGTGTTTTTTTAAGCAATGCTAAAAGAAACATACAGACATAAGTAACCGAGTGACAGATGTAAGGGCTGAAAAATAAAAGATAACAGTATTTGCCTTTTAAAATGGGTATAATATTTGCTTAAAACCTCTTTAGAGAAATAGAAAAAAGAGTATTTCTTAACTGTCCTTTATTGAAAATATTCCAGGGCAGTGCATAAAACTGAATAAAATTGCTCATAAAGTACTCATTTGCAAAGTTATTTTTTCCTCCTGGCCCACAATGAAGAATGCTCTCTGAAGGTTAGTGATGAATACATGGTCATTGGGCTTACTGACAATATGAAGATAAGTTGTGAGGTTTTTGACTCTGAAGATTACAAACATCACATGGTACAGACCACATGCAAGTATGCTCCTGCTCATCTTTATCAAAACCAAGCACAGCTTTTCAGAACTTAAGTAAGCGAGGAAAGAGGAGGAAAAGGAATTTAAATCTATAATCTCCATTTCCCAACTCTGCTCCCTACTGTGAGCCAAATCATGAATTTTTCATTATATGACTTGGAAATAAAACTTAGGAAGAACATCTCTCAGTAAAACAAAGCACAATGAAGAGATAAGTCCATTGATGAATTTATACTAAGTGATTGTAAATTACTGGCCTTCAGATATAATTGGTGCTCATATATGAATGAAAAACACAAAAATAATACATGAAACACATCTGGCAGTTGGACAGTTTTCCACAAACTTGCTTCTTAACTTGTAATAATACTAACTAGAAAATCATCTGCCAAACCTGTAGCTTCATCAAATTGCATTTAGGCTCTCCAGGACTGATAACAGTGACCTTTTCAAAGATTTCATTCAGCTAAATTCTTAGCTGAAAGTACTCTTCCTGTCTGCTACGGGGTTTTTTTGGCTGGGGGGGGGCATAAAGAATAACATTCCAGCAAGAGAATGGGAAGCTACATCTTTACCTGCACTAGATAAAAGAGTTGTTCAAAATGATTGACATGGGCCAGACTGGCAGGCCCCCAGAATATGCTTTCTTTGATAACAAAACTTCATTATCTACTACTGGAGACAAGACACTAGTTTATATAGTGATAAGAACCAAATCTGCAGATAAGAACGAATTAACGTTTCTTCTGTCTTCTTATTTGATTTTAAATTTCACTAGATATTTAGCCTCTCATCTTATTGATTCTAGGTTCTTAGAACAATATCACACCTAGAAAATTTCCAGATTTAAGATCAGTAGAATGTGTCCTGTCCCAATATATCCACACAAAAATATATACTAAACTCCACACCCTATAACTGGAATATGACGTCATAATAACCATTTCAGCCATCAGAGTAATGACATTCCAGAGTTGTCAGAACATCTGTGTAGCAGAGTTGCTCAAATAATATTTTAAAATTTGATAGTGTAACAAGAAAAGTAGTGTTTCTCATGAAGTTGTGTTCTAATTAAGAATTCAAAAGTATTGTTTCCAGGTCTTGCATTCACATATTTGTAATTTGTAGGTATATTTTATGTAAGGGAGAGTTTGTGTGTGAAAGTGAAAGACTGGAGGGGGGCGAAGCAAGCTTTTTCTGGCTGAGTTCAGAATCAGGTTGGTATTTACAAACTCTTACGGTGAACAGTGGGGAATGGGGGCATACCTCTGAGAGTTCTCTACTAGCACAAAATGCTGGTAGTGTATGCTTAAAATGTTATATCCATGCAAATTATTGCATTGCACTTGGACAGTGTGGTTTCAATTACCTACCCTCCATCATGATGATGGAGTGCTGCTTGGAAACTCAATCAGCCCCCCTTAACAAAACATACCTGGAAACAAGAGAAGGTCTGAGATTTGGAAGGGAGAAACAAACTACACAAAACATTTACAAGAAACAAATCAAGATGACTAACAAAATATAGAAGATGCTCACCAACCAAAAAAGATGGTGGGTTGGATGGTTTGTCTACATAGTTCTAACTGATCAACATCGAGGAAGATGAGCATTGAAATCTCAATCCCATTGTTAATCTTATTTAGAGTTGCCTGAATAGCAAGTGAAAAGGTAGGTACAGTGACTTCTCCACTTTCACAATGATTCGGAGTGCACAACCCTCATGAAAGTGGAAAAATCACAAATACCTTTCTCCCACATGGCCTCCCATTCCCTTCTGGGCTCCTCCTCATTCTCTTGTGTTTTCCTCAGTGTGTGTTCTCTACACTGGGGCAAAATTCAGGGGAATGAGAGGGGGAGTTCTGGAAGGGAAAAGCAAAGCTCATGCAAGCCTCCCACATTCCTTTGCATTTTGCCTTGGTACAAGTTCTTCCCCTGGACCCAAATGCATGGGAATGAGAGGGGGAACGCCAGAGGAAAAAACGTGGGTTCATGAATCCTGCCATTCCCTTCCCCTATTCCAGGCTGCACTTTGCTCCCCTTCTCCATGCCCAGCAAAATGCAAGGGAACGGGAGGAGGAGAATGGGCATGGGGAAGGCATGCACACTCACAAATAATTAAATTTGCAAAGGTCTAACCTGCAAATATGGAGGGGCGACTGTTATTCTCAGTGATTCAGTGGCTCTAACTCTAGTTAGGAAATTCACCTAAGTAACTTCTATGCAAGCACAGCTCGCTTTGGTTAGCTGGTCTACAGAATGTGTATGTTCTAGAATTTCATTTAGTATATTTCTGCCAGGGAAGAATTTATAAGTCTATGGTGCTTTATTCCTAATACAGATGAGTATTACAAACTTGAGAAACTCATTTGCCAAGGAAGGTAATTCCAAATTTTAGCACCATGTTTAATTTACAAGTTTTAATCTTTTAGGTGAGTTCTGACCATTTATTCAATGAATTTAGCCTCCTTTAAAAATATAACTGATGCGTGCAAAATCAAGATTATAGATTCATATCTCAAATATTTAACTTTTGTGCCTTGCAACAGTCCAGCAACCTTTGGTTCAAAGTCAACACAACTGTGCAATACATGTAGTTTCATTGCAATACCTACCACCCATGTTATTGTCAGTTCTCGATTGCTGCCGCCCCCTCCTCCAACTTCAGAAGGAGCCACATTAGGAGCTAAATAATAGAAAAAGAGAAATGTATTCTTTGCTTTCAGGAAATAAAGAAACCATTATTTAATTTCTCCTTTTATAAAGAATTCAAACAAGCCCCAAAGGCCCACACCAATTATAGTAATGATAGCCTGTAATAGCTAAGAAAGTCTCAGAGCTTGCCAAATGTGAACTGTAAACTGCTGCCAGAGGATGTATGCCAGTTTCCCTTAATTACAATCTAGGTTTGGCTGCAATGAACCATGTTTCTTGATTATATTATCCACATTTTTATTTTTATTTATTGGTAATTGGACATTCAGAGAATTTATCATTCTTACCTCAAAATACATAAGCACATACTTAAATTTAACATGTATCAATTACTTATAATAATAATTCTATGCAGGCCTCACACCACCTAGTATTAAATGCCATCAAAGAAGATTTAATTTTGAGGTCTTAAAGGATATTTGTAATTGGACTACCTGAATTGTCCAAAACAAATTCCATGCAGTGCTAACAAACTCTCTAGTGGTGGTTGAAACATGCCTATAATACAGGAAATCCAGAGCTTGAGTCTGAAGAAAAATAATCTGGTACATTTCATTTGCTATTGTCCCCATCAACTGGCTTGTTATCGCTAACATTTCCAAGGAGACATTAGCAACTCATTAAGTTAATCGCTACTAGCATGTTCTTTAGGAAGTTTTTAATTTTATTTTAAAGGATTGGGGGCACCTTTCCTCTCTTTCTCTTTTTTTTTAAAAGAATGCACCCTCATCACCAAACCAGCCATCTTGATGTCAAAAATTTCCTTTCTCCTTTAAAATTCTTCCTCTCCCACGCCCATTTTTAAACCATGTGAGCAACGTGACTTCTGTTAGCATTCTGGTAAGCCTTTCGATTGGATCCAGAAATGCTCATTCAAGTGTGAGTGCTCTACAGGACTCTATAGCACTCTATAGGAAGCACAACAGGGAGCCTCCTGGAGCACTAATACCAGCTGCCAAGCAAGCCGTGAGGTTCAAGAAAAGTTTAAAGAAAGGGGGAAAGCAATTTTTAAAGACCATAAAGACATCTGATCTGGCCCTGGTAACATATGCCTTAGGCCATTTCCGCACTACACTGTTATAGTGCTATTATTCCACTTTCAACATTCTATGGAATCCTGAGAATTGCAATTTAGGGAGGAGCATCTTTGGCCTCAGTAAACTACAAACCCCAGAATTCCACAGGATGTTGGAAGTGAAATAATAGCACTATAACAATGTAGTATGGAAATGGCCTTAGGCACATTGCATTTGGATTACTGTGAAACACTCACGCAGGACTGTTTTTGAAGAGTCTCAGAGACTATAGCTGGTCCAAAAAAAACAGGCTGCAGCCATACTATTGACCAGAACTGGTTTCAGGAAGCACACAACTTTCTTGTCATGAGACATCCACTGCTTATCAGTTTGTTTCTAGGCACAATTCAAAGTGCTGGTTATGCCTATAAAGCTATCTATGGCTTGGGTCCTGGTTACATTTCTTCATACCAGCCTATCTGAGCTCCATTTTTCCAGGGAATCCATTCTGCCTGTCCCACTAAACAGAAAGGTATGACTGACAGGAATGTGGGAATGGGCCATCTCAGTGGCTGCTCTCAGGCTTAGGAAGTCAGTTTCAAGAAGGGTTATCCAGGTCCCCTCCAAAGTGACCTTCTTTTGGAAGGGAAGGAAATGATGGGAGGCACTAGGAAAAGATGGTGTAGCGAGTGGTTGTCAACTCGCACAGCTGCGAGATTGACGATCAGCGCCTGAGATCGTTTGCCAGTTTCGAGAAAAAGAAACGGGGCAATCTATTCCCTTGGGAGAGGGAATAAGGAGGGGCTCCAACTTAGACTGGGTTCGGCACTCAGTCCCCCAAGAAACTTCGAAGAGCACTGGGGTACAGATGAAGCCGATGGGTCGAGGAGCTACCAGATCTCAAGCAGCCACCGGGACGCAGTAATGACTACGCCATGAAGGGCTTGTTATTAAGCAGAAGATAAAGTCAAGGACAGTTGATAATAGCAGCTGGCAAACTCATTGTTTATACATTTATCATATTTAATACATTTGCCAAAACAAAGAAAACAAGGAAAATATAGGGAACAGCAAAGTAAAGAAGACTTAGAATTCTTTTTTTTTTTTACATTATGACATGCCTTTGAGAATTGACTAATTATAATCTATAAAATTAATACTTTATTTTTTCTTTTGTTATCTTGTCCAGTGCTGGTGAAAGGGGAGGATAATGATAATAACAATAACAGTATTAGTAGTAGTGGTAGTAATTATTTCTGGCAGCAAAGTGGCAGATTGAGTGGTGGGATGAAATGTATTAATTTATTTATTTCTGTTTTTCCTTTCTCAGTAGAAAAGTAGCATGGGAGGGTGGTGGCCCATTGGTCTTCTAACCAAAAAAATGACCCTCTCTCCTGATTATCTGCTTTGCATTTTTAATTTTTAAAATTATGAGAAGATCAACTGTTACCCATCTGCCACCTAACATACTGTACATTGCTGGCATGACTGGACATAGATTCAGTATCTACAACGTATTCCTATAGTTCTGGACTATATAATACATGAAAACTGCAGGATAACTAAATTATAAAAAAAAGTGGATTGTCTGCTGTCCTAAACAGTCTAGTCTGCCATGTTTCCCTCCTAGCACTTAGATACTTTGCCAGTTCAATTCAAAAAAGGGGTGTTTTTTGAAGAAACTATATCCAAGAGTCAAGCTACACTATGATAGGCATTTTTCTCTTCCTTACATTGTAAATCCCTTTTGTTTCCAATTCCATTTTGTCTCTTGCCAACCCCCAATCTATGCAGCACTCCTGAAAAATTATATTTACATAAATTATATTTTATACTTAAGATTTTGTATTAAAGCAACCAGGGGAAAAGGAAATGTGTGGTATATTAGTTCTATTGATTGGCTGATACATTCTTTTACTTAGAATTCTTGGATTTTTTTTTCCGCCAATGCTTTCTTTCCTATTGGTTAGTGTGAAGCATTCCAAGTTCCAAAATCAATGCCACGTTCAACAGTATGCAGTACACATTTCTATTTCAAATGTGCATTCATTCTAGACAATGAGCTAATATCTAGGCTGAAAGGCAAAGGAATAAATTGCCAACGAATGACATGCAGCCTTTTCTGGGCATTTTTGCCATGACATATGATTTCCCAGAGAAATGTTGTTATCTCTTTCACACAGTCAAAACAACATGCTTTTATCTTGCACAATAAAAGCCATGCTAATTCCTCATGTAGGAAGAGTAAGGCCTGTTGAAAGGCAAAGAATACGTGTGCTGAGATCTAACATGAAGCAATTAGACAAACCAGACTATGTGTTATAGAGGATAAGGTCATGTCTTTGAGGCTCCATTAGAAGTCTACAATCAGCTGTAAACAAGCATTCTCTAGTCCAACACACAAGTATGCTTTGACTAGTTTTCTTAGGATCATAATAGAGCATTTATGTTATTAGAGTGCCAAGGCAAAGTATACACACTATCACCCAAAACAGCTTCAGTTACTTGTGTCAAGCCAGTTTGCTCTGAATATAAAAGAGCCTTCTCCAAGTATGTGAAGAGCCATTTAGAATTAAACAACACCTTTCAAATATCAGTTTTCCAAATGTCTGTACTTGTAGACCTAAGATCTAAAAGGCCCAGCACACTGGTATTTTGGGAACTGATTGAGTCATACTTTATGACTGTAAAATCCAGGAATGGCTTGAATGTGTAAATAAGACACTGCAGATAATGGAAAGAATCCTTACATATGAAATACAGTGCTTTTCATTGGACGTTCTGCTGCTAGCTGAAGAAAAAGAAATGATATTTAAGCAAGTTGAACTGTTGCTAGCACTGCATGCTTTACTAAACCGTGCCTTCTTTTATATTTATCATCACTTCCTAAAGCAGACTGGGCAAAGTGCAGCCCATAGGCCCCAGGGCCAGTTTTGTGATCCCCAAGGATCAAAAAATTGCTGTGCACACTCACATATGCACACACACACACTCCAAAATGCCCCAAAATAGGATCTAGGATGTTTATGGATCTCCTAGACCAGAAGGTATCAAAGCAATTTTTTACAAAACATTTTAACAAAAAAATCTTTTTGCCTCAAAATCACCCCAGATGCACTCTAGAACCCCCACGAAGGCTTAAAACATGGTGAGAATGTCCCCAGGTCCCTAAGAAGGTGTTTGAGGGCACATAGAATCATAGAGTTGGAAGAGATCCCAGGGGCCATCCAGTCCAACTCCCTGCCATACAAGAACACACATCAAAGTGCTTCCAACAGATGGCCCTCCAGCCTCTGTTTAAAAACCTCCAAAGAAGGAGATTCCACCACACTCCAAGGCAGCATATTCCACTGCCAGAGAGCTCTGACCATCAGGAAGTTCTTCCTGAGGTTCAGGTGGAATCTTTTTTCCTGTAGCTTGAATTCTTTGCTCCTTGTCCTAGTTTCTGGACCAGTAGAAAACAAGCCTGTTCCCTTTTCCATATGATAGCCCTTCAAATACTTGAACATGGCTATCATGTCCCCTCTTAACCTTCTCTTCTGCAGACTAAACATCCCCAGCTCCCTAAATGGCTCCTCGTAGGGCATGGCTTCCAGACCATCCACCATTTTGGTCACTCTTCTCTAGACATGTTCCAGCTTGTCAATATCCTTCTTGAAATGAGGTGCCCAGAACTGGATACAGTATTCCAGATGAGGTCTGACCAAAGCAGAATAGAGTGGTACTATTACTTTCCTTGATCTAGAAGCCATACTCCTATTGATGCAACCAAGAATTGCACTGGCTTTTTTGACTGCAACATTGCACTGCTGATTCACGTTCAGTTTGTAGCCTACTAAGACTCCTAGATCTCTTTCACATGTACAGTTGTCCAGCCAGGTGTCTCCCATTCTATATTTGTGCATTTCATTTTTTTCTGCCTACATGAAGGACCTTACATTTCTTTCTGTTGAAATTCATTTTGTTAGCTTTCCAATCTGTTAAGGTCATTTTGAATTTTTGATCCTGTCCTCTGGTGTATTAACAACCCTTCCCAGTTTGGTATCATCTTCAAATTTAATCAGCAGGCCCTCTATTCCTTCATCCAAGTCATTGATAAAGATATTGAATAGCACTGGTCCCAGGACAGAACCCTGTGGCACACCACTAGTCACTTCTCTCCAGGATGAGGGAGCAATAAAATGGGGGCAAAAAAAATTGTCTCTTTTTTTTTATGGTGAATACTGCCCTCCAAGGTCTCCAAGGGAGCTAATGCAGCCTCCTAGCCAGTCATGGTTGCCCACACATTGTTTGTTAAGCTGGGATCTGTAAAGCCAATTAGTTTTCAATTGTAATTTAATCTGTAAACCCAATTAAATAATTATTAATTAATTAACTCCAATTAATTAATTAAATCTGTAAACCCAATTAATTTGGAAACCATGGCAATAAAAGAGTGAATCATTCCTCTTCACCCAAACCTGCACAGATGCACAGATGGAAGATGCACAGAAAATCTATGTTGACAGTGACCTCAAGAGGCTACATCTCAGAAGATCCACAGAGGAATACCAGAACACTCTTTTAGGTTGAATATTTTTAGTATTGCTACAGTTACAATTAATGCATGTGATTTAATTTAATTGATTTCATTTATACCCCATTCTTGGCTCTAATAAGTTCAGGACAGTATAATGGCTCTCTTTTGCACTTTAACATCACTTCTGAGAGATAGGTTTGTCTGACAGAAAAACTGAATGGCTCAAGGTTGCTCAATGAGTTTCCAATCTCAGTGTGGAGTATAACTTGGATGTCTTAAATCTTAGCTCCCATTCATTAACCAAGTCACCCCACTGGCTTCTATTGGATTGTAGAAGATAGAATGACTTCCACAATTCACTTTATGATGGAGGAATGGTTGTTTACCTGACTTCCACTGGATCACAGATCTTGACTGTGGGATAAGAATTTTGACTTGCATTCTGTTCTCCAGTCCACCAAGGAATGGGAGTGGGGGGAATGCTTATTTCAGTTTATTAAAACCTTCAAGTACCAAGAAGATTGTTTAGCACAGATCAGAGGCTTTGATGGATGAAACACACAGATAGTCTCTGGACTAAGGGATCTGTGTTCATTATCCTTTCTTCATTGGACCTAAAGACTCTGTATCTCTTGTCCTCCAACTGATAAGTAAAAATGCTCCCATGGCTGGATGCTCCCCGGCAGGGACTAAAACAGAGGTTGCACTGTGATCACTGTATAACTTCTTCTGATTTCAGAATCACTAGGATAGGTGTTTGTATTAGTGATGGGCAAATTTACCCAACTTCATTTGATCAGCAACCTCAGTGACCTTTGAAGAATGCATAAAAAATAAAAATAAACAATCTCCTCACTCCCATGCCAAAAGAATGCCAAACTGATTCATTACGTTGCATGGCCTATGACATATTTCTTTCAACTTGCATCTCATTGTTGTCAAATTTTTGGACATAAAATTCATCATCCCAAAGAAACTATTAGGAATGATAAAATTACTAAATCAGACACATCAGATGCAGGAGCACTTCCAGAAGCAAGAATCATTCCCCTGCGTAATTTTGAATGTCTCTGACAAAGTTCTATTCTTATTTCTTCCCACCATCCACTGACCCACTCACACTGAACATGAACTCTCCATAGCCTGGGATGAAAGCTCTCATATTCAGAGAAAAAGAAGGCAAAAGACCCCTCTTGGCAGATTAGTTCTTTGAAATGTGATGGCATAAGGATGGAGACAGACAGAAGTGGATCAGAGCAATTTCACTCTGCGATGAAATTATACTACGGGTGGAATTTCTGACTCCAATGATTTTCTAGCCCTTTTTCTTATATGCCCAAAGTTTCCTAGATAAGAATGAAGGAGACAATGTATCTCCCCTTAATGTCCTGGGGTATTCCCCCCCCCACAGAGCATGTCTGGAACAGAAGCTCCAGGTCCCATTTAAGAAATTATTCTACCCCTATTAGGGGTATTATGTGGCATCCCAATTTACCCTAGAGAAGGAAAGCACTGGGTTCTTCATCACAATTCACATACATTAATTGTAACTGTAGCAATACTAAAAATATTCAACCTAAAAGAGTGTTATAGTATTCCTCTGTGGATCTTCTGAGATGCAGCCTCTTGAGGCCACTGTCAACCTAGATTTTCTGTGCATCTTCCAAAAAAGGACACCATCATGTGAACATTCACAGACTCATTATGTAATATCTAACCACAAAAATGTTGCAATGCTGTAAAATACTCTGAACTAAACGTAATTTACTTGATTTTTTAGAAATATGCTGTTTTTCTATGATGATGGGATTTAGATAAAAGGTATTTCCCTTATATTCATGGTGTTCTGCAACTGGTACTTGCCAAAAATCAAATGGTCCTATTATGGAAATGAGTATATTTTTCATGTTCTTTATGTATACTGGACTTCCTCCACTAACATTGTTCCCAAAGCCTAAATCCAACCATTAATCCCAACACCAAGAGGAGCAACTGCTGAATGGTAAGTCAACACTTACCATTGATTCAACTGGGATGAGCAATTGGATTTAGGCCAGAGGAATTTCACTACACAAAAAGTGAAAAATATAATGCAGAATGAGAAAAAAAAGTTCACTTGAACACATACAAAGTTTGTCTGCAACAAGATTTAGTATAGTTACCCATTAAACGTTTATATTATTATACTTCAAAATGGAAACTTTAAAATAATAATTAAATCAGATGCAGCATTAGAATGTACATACGAGATCCCTCTGTTTGAATTTTCTGTGATGGAATACTTGGTTCTCCTGTTCCTAAAATATTAGTGGCCATTATCCTGAATTCGTATTCCATCCATGGAATTAAATCAATCACTTTGGCTGATTCTACATTTCCTTCAACAACTGGAGGATCTGAAAGAAAACAGAAAGATCGCTTAACAAAAGAACACCATGAAATAATGGTACCATTGTGTTGATATTTCCATTGTGAAAATTGTTGCTATGACAGATTTCTTACTTGTTAGTTTGGTTCCCTATGAGGCTCCACTCACAGGTGGAACCTAGGCTATTCCAAAGCAGCTGTGCATTATTCAATTATTTCAATAGATGAACAAATTGGGAACTTTTTGACCACGACCACACATCACACATGTGATGTGTGAACTGCGAACTCATAGTTTTGGTTTGCATGTCACTTTGCATGTCACAGAAGACCATGGGTAGAAAATCTGAGATTTGTTTAACTGTTTCTGCTTGTAGGAGAAACCAAACAGGAAAGACTGGGAAACATGCATTCGCTGGCTGCTCATTTCTACTTGTTTCCAAAGAAACAACTGCAGGTGATTGGCCAGTATATACCAACATATGGCTCAAGCACAATATGCCAATGTTTCCCTTGAATTCTTGCTTATTGCTATATCTGACCTAAGACCTTATTTCTTTTGGATGCTATCTTAAAATCAGTAAGGAACACCTGAATGTTCTAGTTCTAAATTTACACCACATGTTGAGTACTACATCGTTTGCTTTCCAACTAGGGAATGACAACATGACAGCAAAATTTGTTTTAAACATAGGAAAGTGGTTAGCTGCCCTATCATTAAACAGTGTGGTCTACACAGATCACTCCATAAGGGCAATTAGAAGACGAAATACCTTAGCTCCAAGGCACATATGAGGCAATGTCCCATCATGTCCTGTCATAGTCAAAATCCTCAATTTGGTACACACAACTGAGTAGTCTAGTAGTTGGCTAGACTTTGTTACAGTATATCTGTCAGTCCCCAACCCCTGCAAGAGGTCTGTCAATGACCAAAAGGAGGTCCACTCATTGGACAGCTATGAGGACACCCTCAGGGAGACAAATCCTTAATCACATGATCATTCAAATGTGTTCACCTGGAGGTCTGAACTGCACTATGGCTCCTAACCTCAAATAAAAACCCAAATAGCCAAATTCAGAAAAATCAATCAATCCAACAAATAAAAGGCCAAACAGAAAACCACAAACTATCACAATACCAAACTAAACAGTGGTTGAAATAGCAGCATTAATCATAAAATAAGATGAATCCTACATTGATTGTGTAGCAAAAAGTAGGTGAAGAAAAGGAAGTGACCCTCAATCATCAAAAATGCTTATTGAGCCCTGAAAATGGTTAATGGACAAACCCATGCTGAAATCTAATTGGGTAGGAAGATGTGTGATGCCAAGAAGCCCAGAATGAAATAGCCCACAAGTAAGAGGATTGTCATTGCAAAGATAACCACATGCATGACATCTCCCTCAATGGCTAACTTCCTCTAAGGCAGTAAAAGCAGCCAATTGTCTTCATTTCCTCTGCACAAGGGAGAGGGGAGTGGCAAAACTGCCCCCAACTATTTATAAGGGGAAAAGCAGCATGATGAACATTTTGAGACATTATGATATGTGTAGCCTTAGTTTCATATTGGAAAAAAGGCATGATATAAATTAAATATAAACAGCCACAATAATGTTATGGCTGTGTAGTGTGTACTGCACATGTATAGTGAAAATAATGTTACTATTGTATCATTACATAACACTCAGTAACCATATATGAAACAAGATACAACATAACCCTAGTTCACAAAGTAATGAAACACATCAGTCTAGCTTTGGACAATTATGCAGCTGTAATTTTGAAGTTTTTCTTACTTAAAAGAAATATGCATGCATACAAACATTTGACATAACTTTTCTGTGTTAACAGGAAAAACATCTCTGCTGAATTATTTCAGATTATCAAATTTAATGCTGAAATATTCAGCTTAACAAAAACAGACTACATGGAAGCTTAGTTCTTTTGTTCTTGCACTTTTCTTATTTAGAAAAAAAGATTTACAAATAAAAAATTCATTTCATTATAACAACATATGTGCTATTTCCACCCCCACCCCCGCTGGATTTCTAAGCATCTGTTCAGTTATCACAGAAAAACTGTTTCCGTTATAACTGGAGAGATACTATCATTGAAGAATTTCTAAGGACAAAAGCCAATATTTCTATTAGTCTTACCTGTTTTCATATCTTTCCAGTATTCAGAAAGAAAAGTTCTTGCCTGGATAGTGTAATTTGAAATAGGACTGTGATTGTCTGTTCCGCGACTCCAAGTAAGAACTACAGATGTATTTCTAATTTCCTCGACTTTGAGTCCTCCAGGGGGACCAGGAGGTCCTGAAAAATAATTTCATGAAAAATAATTTCATGACCTTAGCAAAGAAATGAAAAGGCAGATATAAAGAAAGAAAAGTTTTAAAACACATTATATTTTATTTAGACATTGTAACACATTATCTACTAAGGTACGTTATGGAGTAACTCAAGGGTCATTGTACACTTTAAAGCTCATGTCAGAGTTTTGAAAAGGATGTGTCCAAGACCAGGGTGAACACTAGTTCACAAGGCTCTTAAGAGGTACAACTTCCAAGTGGCACAGGTCTGAAAACCCAGCTGCATTACATAGTATGTCAGAATGACAGAGAAGGAAAGGGGAAGGAAGGAGAGAAGAATGGGGAGGAGACAAAGAGGGAGGGAGAGAGAGAGAGAGAGAGAGACAGAGACAGAGACAGAGAGACAGACAGACAGACAGATGGAAACAGAGAGCTTCTTCCTCTGGTGTCTCCATGATGCTGATGTTACGGCACTAATGTTACTAAATCTAATAATAACCACAAAAGTGAAATTAAGTCTGTCTATTTTTCCTAACGTCAATGGCAGCTTGATCATGAATGGAAGGTAAATAAAAGAGGAAGATAATGATTCCCTTTCATTTCCCAATTCCCAAGCTCTCTGGAATGGCTTAAGAAATATATCTCAGATATATATAGTTCAGTTCTGGGTAAATCCAGAGAGAGTTGGGAAAGTTCACCTATCCTATTACATTTAATATTTAGGCATACTTCTAGAGTAAGGTTTCCAATATTGTGGAAGCTGCAAGGATCAACAAGGTCTCTGACTAATGCTGACTCCCCTTGTTCTTATTTCAGGACACAGTGGCATTTTCCAGTGTGGGGTTATAAAACTCACCAACACTTGACTGGCTCCTCCATGCTATTTTAATCCACATTTACATTCTGATAACACATTAAGACTTGACTCACAAGTTCTTTGGAGGAGAGAAGTATGACATTCCTTATTGCCTGCCAACATTTTAATGGTTTAATACTTTCATATATATATAGCAACAAAATTCTTACCTCTCACAACTAGATCAGCTGAAGCTGTAGCATTATCAACAATTGACTGAGCAACGCATGTATATCTACCAGCATGCCGCAGCTGGGCATTTTTGACTATGAGTTCACCATTATCTTTTATCTAGGAAAAAGAGATTATAGAGATTATTTTTTATTATTTATTATTATTTATTTGTATCCCGCCTCTCCATATGGATCGAGGCTGCGAACAACTTACAAATAGCATGTATTTCGAAACATTTCTATACATGTCCCCAACAAGCTGGGTACTCATTTTACCGACCTACAAAAGGATGGAAGGCTGAGTCAACCTTGGAGCCCGGCAGGATCAAACTCACAACCTTGTGGCTTGCAGTACTGGCATTTAACCACTGCGATATCTCAACAACTTCATTTAGTTCTGAATAAGATGTCTAAGGCCCTTTCCGCACTTTACCTGCATCCCATGATGTCCCCGCGTCATTCTGGCAATGCCTTTGCTGGGATGGGAGTGTGTCCCTAATGCTCCCCTCCAAACCCAGGATGTGCTCCTTCCTTCCACAGTGCAGCCACACTCTTCCTGTGCTGCACTGAGGAATGAAGTGCCTAGATAGCATTTCGGCCCTTTCCACAACAACTGGGGACGCGACAGGAGTTGAACCGTGATGGCATCATGTGGTAGCATGTGTTGTGGACTGGCTTCAATGCCTCCCCATGCCGGGATGGGGCTATAGTGTGGAAATGAACTAACAGCACACACCAGAAGTCAGCATTTAGAATGTATTTCCATCAGTTTGCTTCTGGTGACATTCAAATAGTTATAAAAAATGTGCTGTTATTAAGTAATAACAAATTAGATAACTTGGGACTGAGGTATTTCAATAACCATCTACTCTTCTGGAAACATTGGCTAAAAATCACTTCAGACTGATTCGTTAGCTACAATCTCAGTAGAATTGTAGCTTTCTATGGAATGTAATTTTTAAATATTATGTAACATTTGGTTCAGTTTCATAATGACTTTGGGTACTTCACTGCATCAAATATAAGTCTATATCTTTCTGACTCAACTTTTATTCATTCAGTGACAAACAATTACAATGAAGGCACAATTTCAGTACTGTTTCCTTATGGTCATTCTTCTTAGTATGGTCCTTTATTATCTTACTTCGTAGTTTATTAAAAAATGATCTGAAATACATTGAGTTACACGTATGTTACTCCTTTAAAGCATTTTCATAAAATTTTCTGTTGTTCTCTTAAAATATATCTAGAGAACTTGCATATGTTACAGGAGATTAACAGTTGGAATGCTATCATAACATCTTGAAATTATTAACATTTACTGCCTTAATCCCCTGAATTCATTCCAGATTGTTCCTTCACTTCATTTTATCCAGTTTCCCAATGGGAATAGGGAGATAAGAACTCCTCTGAGGTGACAGAGATGTTCACTCATACTTGCTTATTGAAGTATTAGGAAAGAATACAAAGGAATTGCCTTCCAGCGAAACTGAAAATATTTTGAGGCTTTCATTAATGAGTCTTGATGGAAGCTGCCCTGTTATTAATGGACGTAATTTTCAATAGTGACAAAATTACCTCAGAGGGAAAAAGAAACTAAATTAACTTCAGGTATGGAGGAGAAATATATTATAGCAAGAGTAGTGAGACTGGGAAAATTAAAAGCCTCATGTATAATATTTGTTTATGCAAATATTTATAATCTACCTTTCAACAACTCAGTTACTGAAACTCTTACACTCAAATTTGGGATGGAAAGAATATTAAAAGATATTTTTAAAATAGTTGAAAACATGTCAGGAAATACCGAGAAGAAGAATCCCGGACTGACCAGAATCTTTGCAGTTCAGTAATTATTCTGTATACAGGAAACAGAATATTATTTATTTGTGTGTGTGTGTAGAAAAATCTATTCACTGCACAGAAAAATCTGCAATTGAAGACTTGTTCTGTACAAAATACGCACATGGTTTGATTTGCAAAGAAAAGTACATTTCCAGTAAGCAGATTTTCTGCACAAAACCCCTCTTTCCTGCACAGAAAATGTTGTTTTCTTGCAAAACAACACATATGAGTTTTGTACAGAATAAATCATGAACTGCAAATCAGCTTCAAAAATTGTGTGGCTTTTGCAGACTTTCTCACAGTGGGAAGAAAATTACTAAGATTACTCATTGTTTGCTTCAAGAAGAACATTAGTAAAAAATTACGTCGCTAAATCATATAGTCTTCCTAAAGTTGGCATTTACAGGCATCCTAGATCATAACATTGATCATACCTGACCACTGACCATGCTGCCTGGGGTAACAGACACTATAGTCTAAAACTATGGGAAAACACCAGGTTTGAGGAGTATGAATAAAAAGAACTCTAAAGTTGAAAATGCTGGACAAATATACTTTGCCTGGCTATTACTTTATGCAGTCTAAAATGTAACCAATCACTCTATGCAGTGCCATGGAAACAATGTGTAGCTAAGGCTGTTTGTATTGATGCTGCACAACTGCAGATTTGAGGTAGGAAAGCACGCTGTAATCTTCATATCTAGATGGTGCCTGTTTGCACACAAAATCTCTAAGGAAACAAATATTTAGTGGTTTGTAATCAAGCTTGCCAGTCCTCCATGGGAATGTGGGTTCTCTCAGAGGTAAAAGTAAAGCTCAACAAGCAAATAATAAGCATGATCAGCAGTATGGGTTAGCCCCAACACAGAAATCCATGCCCAGTTATAGTTGCACTGAAAACCTCAATTTGGCTGGATTACAAACTACAGGAACAGCTGAGTCATGAACTGGAAATTTTGATACAAGCTTGAGAGAAATTCAAAATGATACATGCAGTTTACCATTTAGAAGTCTGATTAAAGTTCAGAGTAAAAGATTCACATTTCAAAAGCATTCTTCCAGGCTAATATATAACCTATCTTTAATTTTTTCCACTGTCACAATAGAAGTTAACATATTCCTCTCACCAGTACTTCACAGCAGGTATCCGGATACAACTTTCTGTATTATAGTAGAAGTAATTCCATATCACTGACATGTCCTTAAAGTATAGTTTGGACAACAAATGGATTCATTAAACCTAATATTTTCCTATAAGATGTATTTTTTAAAAAACAAATTTTAGTTGATAGTTTGCTCTGGGTGCTTTTATGTTTCCTGCTTCTTCTACCAACATATTGTAATGGCTGATTATTGTTTATGCACTCTGTATATAACTTAGTATAATTTGGTTTTACTCTTGAATAATTATTTTGTTGAAGGTGTAAAAATTTCTCAAATAAAAGAATTATCCCCTACACCATTCTGTGTACTTTCCTGTAATGTATCCCCGCTCTCCAGCAAGACATGGCAGAATTAACATGTTGTTATAGGGGAAAAATACCAGCATGGTTATGCAATTAAAAAATTCATTGCACAAGCATGGTTCTGTTTTGCATTCAATGGTGCATCAACTACAGCTTTGTCAAATATTAGGAAAGATGACATGGGAAGAGGACTAAGGTATCTAGGACATAAACTATTAAAACTTTATAGGTTATCCTATGGGGATGAACAAAAGTTTGTTCATCATCTTTTGAAACTGACCCTCAAAGAGGGATTGGAAGTATTGCAAGATTGTATCTTCCCAAACTTGTCCCCACCAAGGAGTCCTAAATGATACCATGGTTGATAGCATGGAAATTTGATGAGGCCAGAAAAATCAACAGGGACACACTCTGGCCATCAAGCTATTGATATAGACAGCCAATCGAGACAAACAGCGCTATTTCAGTGTCAAATCTAGACCTGAAACCGAACTAAAACAAGGCTAAGAATCATTAGATATGAAATCTCTAGTTGTCTTAACTAGCTATGAATTACATGCTTCTTCAATTTTCCACTGTCTTTTATGACATTTCATAATGTGGACAACTGGACAAATGTGCAGATGCAATGGTGGTGGAAAAGTACAATCTGTCTGGCATTACCATCACAGCATAGACCGCGACCCCTTAATACAGTTCCTCATGTTGTGGTGACCCCCAACCATAAAAACATTTTCGTTATTTATTTATTTATTTATTTATTTATTTATTTATTTATTTGTTAGTTAGTTATTTCCAACATCAAATACATTGGAAACACTGCCCTAAATCACTGCTCTGGATAGACTTCTAATGCCTAAAAACTGGTAACCGCCCCTTTTTTTTTAAGCACAGAAAGCGTCCATCAATGCCAGAATTAAGGCAGTAGTTCCAGTTCTGAACGTTGGGTTTCCACAGTTCAAAAAGCCAGTCACTCCCAAGGGCAATGCCGAAACAGCCCACATTTTACATGAGGCGCAGGGAGGAAAGGACAGGGAGAGAGGAAAGATGGCAGCGGCATAAGCAGACACATTTTGTTTTACTCCCTCCCTTCTCCCTCCCTTAAAGGGAGTGCGGACGCTGAACATACAAAAAGCGAGGAATGCAAGACAGTCAGGGTGAAGAACACAACACGTGCATGTGGCAAGCGCCAAGGGTCCATACACAACAAAAGTGAGAGGAGAACATCATCCTGGCTATTTCTGCACTAGACTGTTATAGCACTGTTATTCCACTTTCACCATCCTATGGAATCCTGGGGTTTGCAGTTTGAACCCCAGCACAGGGGTCTCAGAAGCACTGCTCCCATTGGCTGTGAGGCCACCTTCTTTTAAAAGGGGGGGCAGGATTGAGGAGTGGCGACCCCTGTGAAATTGTCGTTCGACCCCCAAAGGGGTCCCGACCTCCAGGTTGAGAACCACTGGCATAGACCATAATATGAACTCTACCCTCTACCTTGCTGGATTTGTCCCAAATTTTCTTTCATTCTTGTCTACTGTGGTATTGCTGCTGTTCCATTGTTCTGGGCTCCCTGGAAAACCACCTGGCTCCATCAACAAGAAGATGCCTGGGAACAGGATTCGGTCATTTCCCTATCCCAAAGATCAGTCTGAGTTACAACTGAAGCACCAGTTGAGAGCAGAAAATTCCCCTCAAACAGCAAGAAAACCACCTGAACCTACTTCTCTTTGAGTGGATCTTTCTAGTCTCTGCAGAGTGCCTTAGATAGCTAAACACTATCATAAAGAGTTCTGTCTGTGAAAAATGGGCCCCATATCCTGATCACTATCATCCCATCCAGAATGACAAGAGAAAGTCAAGAGAAAACTAGCATGTGGAATGGAGGGATAATCATTTGGGACAGCTTTTGATTTTTATGGAGCCTACAAAATCCCTCCCTCAGCAAGACAGAATAGATGGTGGAGTACTATCAGTCAGAATCCAACATTGCATTTGAGATACTCTCAGTCAAGCAGTTTGTTGGGCAACTGGATGAGTGGTACACCAAGATAATTCCTATCCTGCTACAGACACATAACTTCAAGAAAAAAATGTGGAAGACTACTGCATGGTCAAAGTGACAAAACTAGAGAAAATCAGAGCAGTTTAACTCCTTTGTTTCCCAACATTGGCTCGTGCTGTTCACATGTACATCCAACTAGGACTTCATAATACATACCAGACTTACTTCCTCATTCTACCTATTATGGTTTAATAGCTTGTGCTGAACTGGGATTTGAGTAATCCAGGTTCTAGAGAGGCGTAAAATTCAATGGCTGACATTGGGCCACTCACTTTCTTATCCTGATTTACCTTACAAGGGGATATCTAAAATAATTACTTATTACTTCCCAGCCCTCAAAGATGTCAGAATCCCAGACAAATATAACATTTATTATTACTAACATTTTTACTTTCAGATGTAGCTTTTATGCACTTTTATGCTTTAATGAGTATGATTTTTCTTATTTTTCTTTTTAAAGAAAAAGTTCAATTTCAGTTTTAGTTCACCAAAGCTTCCCAGTAATGTCTAGGGCATGCTTCTGCTTAAGAAGTATGTATGTATATGTATGTGTATATATACACACACACACACACACATATATACACATACATACACGCACACATACATAATATTTTTTTATATTTTCACTGTTTACACTCTTATTATGGACAAAGCTGCAATAATTTCATCCTGTCAAATGGCTGGACAGATCCCTTTTTGATCTCTCCAAGTTCATAATGCTTCATTTTTTGCCACCAAGAAAAAGACCACTACTGTACACCTTTGTCCACAATTAAAAAGAAAATAAATCACATACTTTCCTATTTTTGTTTTCTATTTTATTTAGAAGCTCACAGCTCAGCAGAGTATTGCTTTTAGAAATGCACTATCACTATTGGTTGGGCCATCCAGGTTGGACTGGATGGCCCCTGTGGCCTCTTCCAACTCTACATTTCTATGATTCTGTTATATTGTGACAAGTGAAACTAAGCCATTTAAGCAGCAAATGGTTTCAAAAACAAGAAAAGATGTACGGTAATATCAGCATCATGAAATAAGTGGCACTTTTTCCCAGTAAGTGGCACTTATTCCTACAAAATCTGCCTGCAATTCTAATGAATGCAAATTAGTTTCTGTTGTATTGCTGACTGCATTATGACAGATATACACAAATCTACTGAGATACCCCAGTAAGTTTCATTAATATCCTGTCATTCTTACTTGAGTATAAATATTATTTAAGCTATCAAAATGTAGTTATCACTGTGAAGCTCATCAAAGCTCTGAGAAATGCCTGACATTTATTCAACACAATATTACGACACAAAACTTTCAGCAGAGTTTTATGGCAATAAACACTGGGATGTTTAATATTTTGATTTTTGGGGTAATTTTGGTCTTTATGGTAATTGACCATACTTATACTTTGGTGGATAAGCACAGTTTGCCCGCAATCATGGCTGCTGCCACCCCACCTATCCACACCTATCCATACTTCTCAAACTAGAAAATAGTAAATTTTATTCAAAGCTGCCATCTGGTGGCCACAGCCTATAGAACTCCATGCTATTTTTTAAGAGAGAAACCGCAAGTGGAGTGAATTTACCCTTAGTATCCAAGTGTGGATGGGAAGAATAATATATTTAAAACTGCCAGGTTCATACTCATCCCTCCATGGCCTCTATTACCAGGTTTTCTAGTGGGATAGAAGAAATGTGTGTATACATCACCAGAAAGAACATTATACCATCAACTATTTTGGTACCGTCACTTTATCTATCTCAGAAGTGGGAATTATGTGGCTCCTAGATGATGTTGGAATGCAGCTCTTAGGGTTCCTCACTACTAGCTTTGTTGGCAAGGCAGTCCAGATGCTGTTGCAGTCCAACAGCATCTGGAAGGTTGAATCATTCCTACTGGTTTCTTGAATCTTATTATCCTAATGTTAATGCAGGGTAGAAAGAAATTTTGAGAAAAAAGGGCAAGATGGGGCATGGCTTTTTTTTAAATTTTAATATGAGTTCTCCCCCAAACATGATGCTCTATGTTCACTAGGAACTATGTGGCCAACAGGGGATCTCCTGGTTTTATCATAATCGTTGCTTCAGGTTTGGTTCCTAAATCTAAGTAGCTAATAAACCAACCTGGTTGTTCTGACTCCTGATTCTGAAACACAGCCAAGTGTGACCATTTATCATGAATACATGACTCTCTTGTTACAACAGTCACATTGGCTTCTGCTCTGTTTCAAGTACAACTCAAAGTTTTGGTTTTAACCTATAAAGGTCTGGTCTAGGTAATCTGAAAAATTCTACCATACAAGCCTCCTTGGCTTTTGAGGTCTTAAAGGGAGGTTCTTCTCTCTACTGCAAAACTCTCAAAAACATGTCCAGTATAAATGCAGGAGGGGGCTGCGCCTAAGGTCTGGGAGTTCCTTCCTATAGAGCAGGGCTTCTCAATCAAGGTTCTCCATAACCATGGGACCCTATCAGAGGTCAATAAGGGATTCTGCGAGAACTTGTGATTGATTAAAAAAATGTTTTGAACTATAGTTATAATAATTTTTAGGCAGGGATTTCCTGGGACCTGAAAAGTATTTCAAGGTTTCCTCCTGGAGAAAAAGGTTGAGAAACACTGCTAGAGCAGCAACATAGTTACAAAGGGCATGTGAGTACAAATACAATAGTTTTAGCTGTGAATTCAGTCTCTGGAAGAAATGCAGGGACTGAAGGAAGGAATATTTCATGGGAGGAGGGCAGAATTTTTATTTGGAGCTGTAATGCCCTCTCCTCCCCATAGCTACATCCCTGGCTAATTGTACTTCATAAAATTATGAGCTACAACTTTGAACTTTCTTAAATATTAGATCAGCATTATCTTAAGAGCCCTCATAATTGCCAATTTTTTAAAAAAAACAGAATTTGGGATGTTTCCTTATCTATAAAAATTCCATTTTTTACCAGTACCCTTAACATCATCATTCCAAACATGCTTGCTTTTCTATCCCTAGGAATAAATTGCTATTAGGAAGAAAGTTTAATAGTTCTTGGAAATGATTATTGCTTATCCACCCCATAAGAGTAGACCTCCCAATAAACTGGGAAAACAAGAAAATAAAAAATAATCATGCCATCCAGATCTAAGTACATCAGATAGAATATATGTTATCTTACCATGATGCTCCTTTCATAATATTCACTCTCTTTATCAACATCTATTGGATATCCATTGAGAAGCCAAATGAAAGTCAAGTCTAAGGAGGGATCATGGGAGGCATGACACTGCATGGTGGCATTCTGTCCAACAATGACATCAACATTAGTTGGAGCTAGATCTATCCTTGTAGGAGCTGTGCAGTGAGAAGGAAAAACAGAATATGCCAGTCAACAAACCAGGATATGAGCAACCACTAAGAATTTGTATCTGTTAGTCTTTCTGTGCTGTACCCTATGTGAAATACTAAAGCTTTTCAGAAAATTTTCAGGAATTTTTTTTCCATACGAGTTTGCATTGGACTTAGTATTTAAAGTCAGCCCTCCACATTTGTGGGTTTCACTTTTGTGGATTTGATTATTCATGGATTATTTGCTGTCACCTCTGCTGCTTCCCTATGCCATTTTTAATAGGTGAGACTGAAAAACTGCAAATGGGGCTTCTAAGTCCTTATTAAAAATGACGTGAGGCAGCAGTGGAGGTGGCAGTAAGCCTTACCAGCCACCCACTTCTGCCTTCTGAAGGAACCCTGATGCATCAAAGGAATCCATGGTGGGTTGATATGGTGATCATACTTTTTTGTATATTAAATATGGTTTGGGAAGACCTAGAGTTATTCATGGTTTCTCCACTTTCATGGGGGTCCTGTGACCCTAAACCTAGTGAATGTGAAGGGATGACTACACATGGAACAATTTTAATTATATAAAATGTTTCATAGAGATTGCCACAATAATATTTATAACAATCCTGTGTAAACAAGGCCAATCTTATTACAGAAAAAATAACAGTACAAGGGAACTGTGACTAATAGAACAGTTTATTTATAATTTCATCTGAATTCATGTCTAAGACCTTCATGCTCTAATCCATTTCACTACACCATCATTAATTGGTTCTGAAATGCCCTCCTTATAGAGAAATGAAGAAATAATAATGGTTTCAACAGCATTTAAAATAATGAAGTATTTTCTTTCCAATACATTACAATACCCAATCTCTCTGTATGTGTGTATGTACGTATGTACAATTATATATGTGTATTACCATATATTAAAAGTTGACCAAACAGAAAAAAATACACCCATATGTTAGAAAAAAGTTTATAAACAGAACCAGAGAAAGAGCTTAAAAGATAAAAGCAATTTCTAAGATCAAGAGACCTTTTCACGTGATGCAAAGAGTGGGTATGAAGCCCCCAATCTGGCCTTTGGTGGAGACAAAAGTTTAGTCTCCTCATCTCACCAGGGTCCCTTGGGTTTCAGGGCATGTCTTGTTATTTATTGTAAAAGAAGCCCATGTACAATTGCTATTTTCATGAACTGTGTCATGTAGAGGCCCTATGTGAGCTGTGAAATCCATTAAGTTAGAGAAGTATTAAGTTTTCCAGAAGAAACATTAGCCTCTTGTCTATCACATGACTTTTCAGTTCCAACACCTTGCTTCTGAAACTTCTTTTCTGTAGAACATTGAAAACTTCAGCAGTCTTTTTAAAAATCAAGTAATGACAACTTTTAAACTGTATAGGTCTTATGTCTCCTTGTTCATTATTTTGGCTTTATTTTTATTCTCAGTTTTATTGTACTTTAATGGACTTTTAGTACATTTTCTTTGCTTTTATACAACCTATCTTGACTGCGTTGACTGAACGAATTTTCCACAAAACTGACTCAGAATTGTACACGTACAGTCAAAGACTTTCACGGCCAGAATCCATAGGTTGTTGTGGGTTTTCCGGGCTCTGAGGCCGTGTTCTATTAGCATTTTCTCCTGATGTTTCGCTTACATCTGTGGCTGGCATCTTCAGAGGATCCTCTGGAGAAAATACTAATAGAACATGGCTCAAAGCCCGGAAAACCCACAACAACCTATATACATGTACAGCTGATCTGAAGATGGTCTTAGGGCATGCAACAGCAACTAACACTGTGAGGTCTTCTGTTATGTATTACTAGTGTATTTTCCTTGCATTTATGCAACCTATCTTGATTGCTTTCTTGTACAATACTGTATTTGCCGGCATATAAGATGCACCAGCATATAAGATGCACCTCATAAGACACACACCAGATGCACTGGCATATAAGACGCACTTCATTTTCAAACAGTATTTTTCAGGAAAAAAAGTGAGTCTTATACACCAGCAAATAGGGTATACTCTGAATGAATTTTTCATAAAACTAACTCTGAAGTACATATGTACAGCTGATCCAAAGGTGGTCTCAGGGCATGCAACAATAACTAGCACTGTGAAGTCTTCTATTTTCTGTGCATTGTGAGTTTAGCATACATATATTGAACAAAATACCTGTGGTCAAAAGTGTAGAAGTACTATTAGCTTTTCCTTTGAAATTTTCTACAAAACAAGTGTAGTTGCCTGCATCTGCTGCTGTCACATTAATAATTTCCAGACTTCCATCATACCAAATGCGTATCCTATTCAAAGAAAAATAGTTAGGAGACATATCAAAAGGAAAAAAACCCATACCTAATCTAACAGAGATATGATTAGATTCTCTCATCTGAACAGTCCCCTGAACAGTCTGTATCAACCAGCAAAAGATGACAATTTCTAAATCTCCAGTGATCCACCAATGGATCTCAGCATCAAGAATGGGCTATAAGAATTCAAACATTTTTTCACTCCCAGTTATGTACATATTCATGAACACGTTATCATTTATTGTCAATAATCTAAATAGCAAAGTTAATTAATGGCTTTCCTTTTGGGCTACTTTTGTGGAGACAAATAAATAAGTAAAGATTTTCAAAATTACCTTATTAGTTAAACATGATCTAGTTAACAGGATCTCTTTGCTAATTCTGCAAAGTGTTTATGATATATCCCCAACCTCAATGCTATCTTGATGCAGGTCACATGAAAGCTCACAACTAGTACTTTAGTGGCTAGTTGCAAACAGGTATGTACAGTACTTGCCTGGCAATAAGCCCTACTGAACTCAGTGGGGTTTACCTCCAAGTAGATACAGATAGGATTATACGGTTGTGCTGGTTTTGCCCTGACATTCTAAAAACATAGCCTGTGCAGCACATCCTTAGAAGTTACAATCTGTAACAGTACTTTAAAATTCCTGCTTTCGCCTACAATAGATACCATAGTGATATCACAAAATGCTGAATGTTGACTGGAGATAAATTATTCTTTTTCTAATAGCTCCAATACACTTAATTAAACAGAAGCACATTTTGGAATTCTCCAACTGAATCCAAGTACAGCACATGATTAGAAACATTATTATTGAAAGTATGCTTTGGCTGATCCACTAAGTGTTTGCAAACAGAGCTTAGAGACTGTTTCGTTGCTTTGGCATGAGAGAAACTCCAGCTGTGTGGGTATCATAGAACCAGCATATAAAGGAATACAGTGGAGGGACTTCTTTCAATTTTAACGACATGTCATGGTGTATTTCTCTATTCCTGTATACTGCATTAAAACTAATTATTTCATACATATCATCACACTAATGTTAATAACTAGGACATTTCAGATTATCACATCTTTTATTTTGGAACACATGTGGCAAGTTCCCAATATACATGTGTATATGTGTTGTTACGTGTGTGTATGTCTTGCAGAAAGAAAGGGAAACGGAGAAGGAGAGAAAAAGGGATTTTTTTTCTGACAAGAAAATTTCATAAAAAAGAAGACGTACATCTGTTTTACTGTAAGGAGGCTGAGTTTAAGAACACAGAAATTTGAAAAGTCAGATTAATGATTCACCTAGCTCAGTGTCATAACAGCTCTCTAGGCTTTCAGTCATGAGTCCTACTTTCTACATGTGAGTCAGTGGTACAGAATAGGATTCACCGCACACATTACAAAAATCATTGATAGACTTTTCCACACATGAAGTTTCCCATCTGCAACATATATGTAAATTATGTACTTTAGAAATAGAAATTTAATAATCTCTAAAGCATGTGAGACTTCATCCTAACTCTGTAACATGTGGGTTAAACTGTCATGCCTAAGAAAATCTGGGAGTAGCCTGCACAAATTGGGATAGGATGTAGAATAAAAAAGTCTATAGAATACAAGATCTGTGCTCTGCCCAAAACACTAAGGCCATTTCTGCACTACACTGTTACAGTGCTATTAGTCTACTTTCAGCATCCTATGGAATCCTGGTTTGTAGTTTAGGGAGCAGCCTTTAGAATTTTCAGCCAGAGAGCTCTTTAGCCTCAATTAACTATAAATCCCAGAATTCCACAGGATGTTGAAAGTGGAATATATAGTAGTACACTATAGTACTATAGTAGTACACTATAGTAGTACAGTGCAGAAAGGCCCTAAATATATTAAATTAGTATTTTAAATGTTTACTGCTATAGAGACTAATATCATTTTGCTTTTTCTTCACAATACCTGAAGATAAGAACAGTCACATGGTTGCCAAGGAAAAGCAGGAACACGTTTCTATTTTCTCCTACTGAGCAGGAGTACAAGACACCAACAGGGAAACATTTTGCTGCCCAGACAACTAGGTGACATTTCCCTTTTTCTACTGCTGTGTTGCAGCACAGCTATGGAAAAATAAACATTCCCATGTTGTCTAGGCAACCAGGCAACTGTACTGCAGCCCAGCATTGGGAAAAAAGAAATCACCCCTCCCATATTGTTTAGAGAATCCAATGGCACCCTACCCTCCATGGTTAACTTCACCTCAGCATCAGTAGACAGGAAGCAGTTCATGACTGTGTAGGGATACTGGTTCTACCTGTGTGTTATCTTGATATTGGTATTTCTCATACTGTGTTATGTCGCAGAACAGAACTAGAATGTAAGAAATGTCTTCTATGAACTGGGGAAAAAATGTATCCCCTTGACAAAGCTCTGAAATAATTCTGGAGGACAGGGGAGTATTTAATCATGGCATGTAAAGGTTTCTTCTCCAAGCAAACCATATGTTGGCTAAATATACGTCAATAGGATGTTGATTTCTGTAATGTACACAAAGCAGCTGAAAGAAATTCAGGTCATGATGACACCTGGTTACAGTTTTGTGTTATTTCACTATCAGGACCACCCCTATCATTAAGCAGAATGATGCAATGGCCATAGACAATTGATATTGGGAAGGGTAGGGAGTTACAGTGAAGTTTCTGAGGACAGAGTTATATGTGACAGGTGTTTTAAACTGCCTTTTCCCTTCATGTACAATGGAGGACAAAGAGAGTGCTGAAGTGAGATTCCAGTGCCATTCCTGCTTCTGTGCTTTGAAGAGGGGGCACCATCTTGCCCATTGTACTGCAGTAGCAAATGGGCCAGGACTTTCCAGTGTTGTGAGCAGACATGTGATCATGTCCGTGGGTGTGTTAGGAAAGAAGTGGGGGCAATATGAGAGGTGAAGGTATTTGGAAAGCTTCTGTGTTATAACATGTATCTTTTTTTACAAAAAAAGAAAAATCGGTATGCAAAGATGTATTAACTCTTTTCCTGTCAGAGAAATCAGCAATGAACTCAGCTGGGTTAATAAATCACCTGAAGCAGAACTAGCAACATAAGAAATTAAATAGTAGCATTTGTGGCTGTGGGACCTCATTTCCTTAGCTAATTAGCAAGCAGAAAGATTAATATTTAAACATCAGTATTTTATAGAGACAAAAACAATCCCCAAAAGCTCTTTAACTTTCATCATTCCTCCAAAGACCCTCAACACCACTCTGCAAATTCTTGCTGGTTGTAACATATAAGACAAAAAATATTCCTTGAGTAAAGGAACACATAACTTGGTTTCATATCCTTTGTAATACCCTGACATTATACCACAAAATTAGATCTAAGTTAAATCAGGTTACCTTAGTTGCTACTGAAATGAACAGAAAATGACTAAAGTAATCCCTGAAAGGGGATGTTATCTGTATTAAAATTAGTCTTGGACAGCTGATATATTTATTTTTAAAAAAAAATCATTTATATATCATAGTTACAAGAATGTATTAACTTATTCACACAATGTGATCCCCCCCCCCAAAATGGAGTACCTCTGTCGTACTGTGAAATTACCAATATAAATACCACATAACGATTTCAAAAAGTTTCTTGCTGATTCAGGCCAGCACAGGACCCCCCCTCCATGTGTTATTTCCATGAAGGAGCCCTACGAATAAGACTCTACTGCTGCACCTTCCCTAGACATTGCAATTATCCTCAGTTTCTCTGCCCTAACCTGACATTAGAGCTTTGAGTTATCTAAAGAATGATATGGCTGTACTCATGAACCTTCCCTCAACATGCAGAGTTCAGAGGGCAAAGACAGGAGACTGACTATAACCCTATTCTCTTTAATTGTATGGAACCCTTTCATATGACTAAAGCAGGAAGGAGGCTGATGCGATCCACTAAGTTAAACATAGCAATCTATTCAGTGACTGGTAAAGTTACTTCTTCAACTACAGTTCCCAGTATTCCCCAGACAGCCATGGCCTACACACTCCCATGGTGGTTATGAGAGAGGCTGTCCAAGGCAGTAACTTTTCCAAACTGTGCATTTATTTTATCCTGTTGGTGCTTCCCACCACACCCCTGTTCTAGATAAACAACAAAAGTGCACAATTATCAAATTCCTGGTGAGTCTTCATATTTGACTATTCATGGTATGTCCCAGTGGGCCACACCTTCTGATGAGCTGACTATGGTAACCAATAATACTGACCGGGTTGAGTTTCTAAGAATATCCGCCCCTTTGATCCATGTGAGTTTTGGCCTGGGAGCTGCTCTGGGTTTGCACTCGATTATAGCTTGACCTCCTCGAGCAGCCAAGACTTCTTTCTTCATTGGGTAGAATTCAAAGGTTGGAGCCAAAACTGCAGAGAAAGTCATACACTGCTAGACAAGTATACACCCATGTAAGACCCTACTAGTACAAGCCTACAGTACCTACTCAGAAGTATATCCTCTTGAGGCTATCGCTCTTACTCTCAGGAAACGTATATTTAGACTGCAGCTACATTTTATACTAGCCCTTAATTGATTCCCAGGATAGCTTAGATCATTATAACAGAATAACATGTGATAAAATATTAAACACACAAGAATGTAAAGCAGTAAAATCTGAAAAAAGTCCTTTGAACATTCTCCTGGTGGGCCCAATACAGATCTGCTTAGATTGAAAGTTAGAATGAATTGAAAGATGAGGGAAAATAACATCAGGAAGCCACCAGATGAAGCTCCCCACGGTCAGAGCTTTGCACTATCAGGGTGTCTCCATCAAAAAAGGTCCTTCATATGTAACCATCTCTATATTTCAGATGGTGGGAGCACTCAGAGGAGGCCCTTGTAGGAATTGCTTAGAATCTAGAAAGACATATATGGCATTACGCAATCCTTTAGTACCTAATTCCAAAATATAGAAAACCAAACAAGCACTCTAAACTGACCCCAGAAATTACCAGTCACTATAATGCATAACATATTTTATTTACAATTGTTTAAAATAATGCAAAACATTAATTTTTTTTTACTAACCAATAACTTTTAGTTCAGCATTTGAATAAATCATTCCATGTATATTCTCCGCTACACATTGATACATGCCACTGTCTTCATTCTTCAGGCTCGAAAATCTCAAGTCTCCCTTCCAGTACTTAAAAGAGAGAGAGAGAGAGAGAGAGAATATTATTTAAAGTTTAAAACATTTAAATTGTATTTAGGTATTTAGGTTTGAGCAGGAGAGGTCCCACATCTCCTTAAAGTCCTCTTCCACAGTGGATGTATTTGCATTTGGGAACAATGTATGGGATGATTTGTGCATCAAACAGACAGTGTGGAACTCAGCAAAGTACTTTTTTGATCTACATCTCCCAACATGCCCCAGCCAGCATGGCTAGACGTTGGCTGGAATCTTCCTTAACACACTGTGATGAGTGCACCATATATTTTCACCGACACAGTATATAAAAATACTGAAAATGCGGAATAAAATTTATGTGCTTTTAGTTTCTTAATATCTGAGTAAGCAGCTTGACATCTGAAAGCACACATTTCAAAAAAGGACTTCCAAGCTGATTGTGCTTCCATCTGTCTGTCAAAATGTGCTCCCTGGTATGCCAAATTACCTATACAAATGCCTCATCCTCAGTACTTAAATAGTATAACAAATTTTAAGTGGAGATATGCTCTCATAGCCCTCCATTGGAACTCAATGGACTCAGCAGTAGTTCCTGGAAGGTACCATCATATCCCTAAGGAGGACAGAGTCTGCCCATGTGGGAGCAACACAGTTGAAGATCTAGTACATTATCTATTGGTATGCCAAATTTACACATACTTAAGAAAGGCCTTGTTTAAAGAACTTGACCTTATACCCAATAAGCCTAGCTCATTTCTAATTAAATTTCTTCTGGGGGATTCAGTTCCACACACTTTCAATAAAGTTGCTTGTTTTGCTTTTAAAGCATCAATTTTGAGAAGAGAACTTAGTAGTAAGGATAAATAGATACTAGAGATGAAGGATGGAACCATAAAGTACAACATTTTTTGTATTGTTTTAATGCTGTTTTTATCTGAAATACTTTGTAATGGCCTTGGCTATACAAATAGATGATGATGATGATGATGATGATGATGATGATGATATATCTACGACAACGACGACGACGACTACTACTACTAATAATAATAATATCTGAGTACAACTGTATGCATATACAAACAAAAGTAAATCTCATTAGCTTCAATTTACATGTAAGTTTGGGTAGGACTCCAGCATAATTTCCATGTATTGTTAATATCAAAATGTATCTCTAGGAGGAAAAAAAGGTTAGTTTAACTTCAGTGTACTCAAGAAGAATCTGAGAAATTAGATACCATACCATTGATAGATCTATATATTCTTCAACTTCTTTTTGAGTACACTTGCATTAAACTAAGGACTTTTCTGCCCTATACTGTTCTAGTGCTATTATTCCACTTTCAACATCCTGTGGAATTCTGGAGTTTGTAGTTTACTGAGGCCAAAGAGCTCTCTGGCTGAGAATTCTAAATGTCCTCCCTAAACTGCAAACCCCAGGATTCCATAGAAAGTTGAAAGTGGAATAATAGCACTGTAACAGTGTAGTGCAAGAAGGCCCTACTTATTTTTTTTCCCAATGGATATATTAGCTCTATTGTATCATTAGATCGAAATTCCCTGAAAGGCCCAGATTCTATCTGACACTGGAAGACAACAAGCTACTTGGGTAGTACTTGGGTGGGAGACTGTTAAGGAGTACCACGAGCTCTAGACTATCAGAGGAAGGCAATGGCAAACCACTTCTGAGTACTACTTGCCAAAGAAAACCCAACGAAATTAATGTAGTCACTCTAAGTTGACAGTGACTCAAAGGTACATACAATATCATTATCTAATAAATTTTAGTGTGGAAACAAACCAAAGGAAAAAAACTTCAGTAATATAATTCTGATTTCTACAGTTTTTAGTAAGTCAGATTCTTCTCTGTGTACAAATAGCCACATAATAAACCCAGAGGCAAGACTGTGTTTAATTTTGAATAGTGAGAATTTTGTTAAATTCTGTGTTTGACAAATGATGGAGAATGAACCACACTGAAGACTCAGAGAAAGTTGTTACCGCAGTTTCTAGCCTGGACTTGAGGGATATTAGATATCACTTTGATATCAATAATTTGGCCTTCTTTATCTATTCCTCTCCACGTGCTGCGAGGTCCCCCAGACAAGCTCGCAGACAGGCACGGCCGCTGATTGCTGTAATATTCCAAACAATACAGGCTGGCCAGAAATAGCCATCCCGCCGCTTCAGGAGACCTCAAAGGCAAGTACTCTATTATGTATGCACGCTACTTACAAAGAACTCCCTGCCCCGAGCAGGCAGTTTGATTAGACGAATCCTCATCTGTCAAGCACTTTGCGTTTGCATACTGTCTACTCCTTTGTCAATTCGGACTTAACTCAATCATGCTAAATTCTGACCTTTTGGAGCTTTGTCTCCAGCCTGAAATTCATTGTTTTCCCCAAGTACGGACTAGCCTACGGCCACGTTTTCCCCTATAAGAACCCCTGACTTTGAGAGCTTCTTCGGATCGCTCCTGACTTCCATCCAGCCTTGCTGACATTTTGCTTGGCGAGCCTTCCCCTCAGTCCCATGAACTGAGACTCCATACCTCTGAACTTCTGCTGCAGACTACCTGGGCTTCAGGACAGGTGTAGTATTACCCAATCCAACAACTCCTCTTAAAAATCCCTCTATCCCACTCCAACCTTTATTTCTATAGTTATCTGAGTGAGAGTGCTGCATACACTGTTTGATTGTATTTTAATAAACATCACAATTATTATTTCAATTCTGTTTGCTCCTTGACTTGGCCTGACTCCGTAGACATTGGGTAAAAGATTCCGCTCTGTTGCCCTGCCTCTTGCGTTGCTAGCTTGTGCTCTTTGCTAATTTCCCCAACTTATATAATTGAGAGCACATTTAGGTGTCCCTCTCGGGACCCCCAGAAATCAGGGTAACAGAGTGAATGATTGATACAGCTCGAGTATATGCAGTCTAAATGGCTCACCATCTATTGATTAATT
The DNA here is from genome assembly GCA_948474755.1 of Ctenosaura bakeri. NCBI lineage: Eukaryota > Metazoa > Chordata > Lepidosauria > Squamata > Iguanidae > Ctenosaura > Ctenosaura bakeri. Next base: position 759,283 of record CAOLHI010000002.1, read on the forward strand.
GTATTTTTTAAAAAAAGCAAATAACTCATTATTACATATGACTTCATCTGTATTTTATTTTTCTTCATTTCACCCTTTTTTCCTCAGTGGAGGAGAATACAGAGAGAGAGAAGTATCTGGGTTTAATAAATACAAAATTATGACAGCAATCAAGACATTTTGTTCTGTTCTGTTCAGGGTAATTATATGGCTTACTGTCTGAAAATAATGTGCTGCTTTTTGCAATCAATTACACAGACTTCTTATCAGAAATGCTACATGCTCTAACCTCCACATAAGGAAAGAAAAATTATTGTAGATGTGCTGACATCAGTTTTTTCTTGTATCTCAATATTTTGGAAAAGCAAAACGGTTCCTCATTAATCTAGATGCTAGCATTCATATTATTACAATGACCTTTTGTCACGTATTTTAGTACTACTCAAAGTGGTGGTCCATTGACTATTGCTGGTCCACGGTGTGTTTCAAAGAAAGAAAGAATTGTAACCAATGGGTACAAATATGGTTCCGGTTCCTGCCATAGTAAGAAAAGTAATTGCCAGTCTCACACATCAGAGAGCCTGGAAGGAAAGTATGTGGTCCTCTTGCTTACTTCACCTTTTGGAAGTTAAAAGGTGATCAATACATTCTGAGAACATCTCAAAGAAACATCAAAAGATTTTAAAATGCTATGTATGAACTGTGTGACAAACCTATAGTGCAACTATGGCCATTTCCGCACTACACCGTTATAGCATTATTATTCCACTCAACATTCTATGGAATCCTGGGGTTTGCAGTCTAGTATGGAAATGGCCTATATTGCAACAAAAAAGAAATGAGGAACAAGGAAAGGGAAAATACATTCCAATACTAAAATGGGCTACTCCTTGGCTGTGATTTAGTTTTAAGTGATGCTGTCTCCCACCTTTGCTAGTAAACAGCCCCTGCCATCCTCCAGATTTAAAACATTTGCCAGCCTTTCTGAGTATGTCACTGTAAACAGGGCTGCAAAAGTGAATAATCTTCACACAAGATAACTGTTCAAACCTTTTCTGAAATTTGAAGAAGTGACTGCTAGTTAAAAATACAACTTTTCTGAAACCAAGATTCATACTATGAGTTCATATACACTGAGATTATAATGGAAAAGTTGCAAATTGCGTTAAGATGTTTGCTGGTTTATTTCAAAATAAAATATTCTGACTGATAATGAAATAATTTCTTGTGTAAAAAGGGGAGGGGATGAATGAATAGACATATAAAAGACCACAGTTATTTTCAACAATACCATTGGTGAAAACGCCCATTACACAACCAACAGAAAATTTCAATGAATGTATGCCACGAAAATATATTTTCGCAAACATATTTTACCTTAGACACATTATTTAGCAAGGATTTATCTTATATACTTTATAACTACTAGAAAGAGCAATTTAAGCCTACCGGTATTCCATCTTTCAGCCATCGTATTGTTGGAAGAGGTTTGCCTGTAGCTACACATGGCCAGTGGAACTCACTGCCTAAATCTCTCTCCGTGTCATTAATGTGCTCCACCCATTCTGGATATGCTGAAAGGCATAACAAATACATCCCTTGTATTTTAAGCATACTTGAAATCAATTATTTGCTTGTTTTCTAAGCCAACATGCATCTCCAAACCCTGCTTATCTTCATCAGTCTAGTCCCCTGTTGATACAGTCCTATGGGACTATTGATAAAGTATGTTATACCTTAAGATAATTTTGAGTCCACTCCATCCTTATCATTTCTTGCAATTTTAATACATTCTAATGCCTTTCTAAGGTCTTTCTTATTTTTTAACTTTGTTGACTCATCTTTTTTCCTCCACTATATGATATATTTAATGGACAATCTTCATTTAGAATGTATGGTATGAAAAAACTAGATGTATCTTCTCTTTGATTAGAAGAGGCAACCAACAAACATGACTTTACAGTTGTCAGAACAAACATATGCTGTTGTCTGGTTCACTAAATCATGGTTTTCCTTGTACTGATGGATTCCACCAACTTCTCCCCTTAACAATAATCGGACAAGTTTGGAAATATTTGCTTTCTCTTGCAAATAAATGATTAATTCCTATCATATCCAATTTCAATTTTACTTACTTAAATTTTATTTAGGCTTTTGTGACCTATACTTTTAAACCAGGGATGGATGGTCTATGGACTTTCAAATGTTCAGCTGCAACTCCCATCACACTTTCTGTCTGACAAATCTTGCCAGGACTGATGGGAATTGTAACCTAATAATATTTGGAAGGCTACATGTTTCTCATCTCTGGTTTTAAACAAACCACAGTGCTCTGAGTTCAAACTAATTGTGAACTGCATTTTGTTTAAAAGCAGGTGCTTACCATCTTCTCTTCCGGCATGTGTTGGTGTGCTCACAAACCCAAGGCTCACTTCAGTCCATTCACAGAGAGCAGAAATCATAGTCTCCCATTAGATTTCCACACATCAACCTTGTTCAAGCATTACTCATTCCACATTCCTCAAACTGTGAACTGAGGACTGCCAGCTCTACCCTTTACATCATTGCTTTCCTCACACAGAAACTGAAATGTCCAAAAAGGAGAGGTTCCTGTTCACATGGAGTCTCTTCACAGAAACCATGCTTGTGTGGAAAGCTTCTCTATGAAAAGGGATACCTCCTTTTTAAAGATATCACTTTCAACATGAGGAAAGCAATAATAGAGGAGGCAGGGCTGGGGACTCCTCTGTTCTTGTGTTGAAGAAACTAGGATGAGTAGCACTAAGCAGGACTACATACTAGACTATAGTAGGACTATATAATGGAGATGAGTATATGTTTCTGTACAGATATGCAGCATTAGACCTAAAATATAGGGCTTTAAAATCTGTATAAATTAATATTTGAAGCAGCCCTTGTTGTTATCTGTTTCCTGTTTCTGTTTCCACACACAGGCATTCTTAATTTTTATGATAAGGAAGAGTCCTTTAACCTTGAATTTAGCAAACTATTAACATAGAAGAATCTGCAGTACAGCATATCATACAATCTGATAAATCAGATCTTGGCAAAAATACCTGCAAAGCAGTATAGCAGTGATAAGCAACATGCTGCTCAACCTAGACACGTGTTTTTTAAAATCTTTTTCTGCATGAACAATTAATAAAACTAAGGATGCTTGATGCACATGATTGCTGCTAATTCTGATATGAACTGATGTGATACGTACCATGCAGACTAATATACATCATGGAATGTCATTGCAACCTCCTGATTTTGCATTCTATTGCAACATGAAGTTTTTGTCTCATGAGTGCATGTGCACATGTATGTGTGCACTCACGCACACACTGAAATACATTAAATAATATTTTAGGATAGAATATGTGTTGGAAATAAATCATTTTTAGAAATACACATTTTGTTAGAAAATGAAGAGAAAAGAGAGAGAATCTGTGTGTGTGTGTGTGTATATATGTGTGTGTGTGTGTAAACAGGCACACCTCAGTTAACAAAACTTCTGACAAAGAGGCTTCTGTTTACAAATTTTTTGTCTGCAACCACCCATTTTCCTTCTTTGTCCTCTGTCTATCTGGAAGGATTCTTTAGCTGCATCAGCATTGGGAAAGTGGTGAAGGAAGACTGGAGAAATAAATATTTTCAGTGTCAAGGTGCAACAGCATGTCTGTAGTAAACAATGAAAAAAAAACTTGAGGTGAGAAACTGCAAGATTCTACTCTAGTGGATTCTACTGTAGCCACGTGTGCCTGACTACAACCTGCAAAGTAAATGGCAGCTACCTCTGGAGATCCTTACTGAGCATGTAAGAGCAAAACAGAAGTGTAGGAGAGTAAACAAGGCTGCCTCACTAGCATTCCACAGTATGTTTTTTAAAAAGCATAGCTCTGTACAAAATGAAAATTGTAAGAAAAATAGTGGCTTATGAAATCAAAAGAAAAATTAATTAATTAATTAATTCCTGGATGCATTTTGGAAAAAGACTTCAAGCGATCTTTAGGAGGATCAAAATGTTGTTGAACTACTTTGTTTTTCTGTGGTGTTGGAACCTCTCCCTCTGCTTCCCATGTTATTTCTGCCTCTGGTACCAAATTTTTAGTTAAAGATGTAAAGCCCATGAACACATCTACTTTGTTAACAGAGGTATACTCTGTTGCGCTCTCTCTCTCTCTTTGTATGTATGTGTATGATTATTTTGTGTGATTCTGTGTGCTTGTTTTCTTAAAATTACACTTTAATGCTAAGGCAAGAGGAAATGTACTGAATTACAAATGAAGACATGGGAAATTGGTAAAAACCAAAATTAGACTGATCATACCTCTAATCTCAATACAGTCAAAACTAAATAAGTGCTGTTTTATTAAAAGGTAGAATAATATATTTATATGGTGTCCTAGCTGGTAGCAATATTGCTTTACAGTATTACTTCTACAGTTGACTGATCTTTGTATTATTCTTAATTGTCTTGCAACATAGTCACAATTTAAATACAAGACAGTACACCAGTTCTGAAAAGTTATACTGTCCATTAACATGCTTTGCATTTAGGTTTCATAAATGTTAGAACTGAAATGCAGCTGTTTTGACCATGGTATAAAATGCAACAGACATGAACTTTGGGAGTTTTCAGCACAGTTTTCACCATTAGAAAGCATTCTACTTACCCTGAACATAAACTTTTCCTGAATGCTTATCTTTTCCTCTATGATTTTCAGCTTCACATTCATATGTCCCTTCATCTTCAAACTGAATATTGTAGATCCTGAGAACTGCCCCAGACATGCTTATATCTGCACTAGTTGGCATAGGTTCCAGATACTTATTCCATCTAATCTCAGGAACAGGGCTATGAGAAAGAAAACAGACAACATGTGAATAGAAGAGAATGGAGGTTGGTTGGTAATCTTATGTGGTCCCTCCATCCTTTTTGACATGCTTACATACTACTCCACAAGCTTCATTTCTTCAAGAAACTCTTTTTGAAACCAATCAGATTCTCACTTCATTGCTCTTCCACTATCTTTTGACATGCTCCTACCACCATTCACCACTGTGTTAGAGGTAGCAAGCTTAGTGTACACAGTAACTGCTAGTTTGCATGGTTAAAAGTTTAGGCATAACATGTATTAATGACATTTCTTGTTTGATCTCAGCCACAAATTCTCTCTTCCTGAATTCGTCTCTACAAAATCCTCTATCTTATAGCCTGTAATTCTGTCTCTCTCCACCATGTCTGAACAGCACATGATCATCCCACCCTGAAATATTATGAAATCTTAGAAAAATTAAACATTCTTCATATAGTTTTACACAGAAGACTAAACATCCTTTATATCCCTGCTAAATAAACAAGGGGTGTGAAAGTGGGATGGGTTATTGCTCACCTTCTACTTGAAAATATGAATTCATTTGTTTGTGAGATACATAACTATCTCTCACATAACCTGACAAACTTTTAAATACTCCCTCTCTTAATTCCTTGCTTTATCGATTTAATAAAGATCGGCTAGACTCTGCATGACTTCTACACATTTCTTAGAACATTTTTAAAGTACTGTATATATTCATGTATAAGCCTAGAAATTTTAGATGAAAAAATTGACCCAAAAAATCTGGATTGACTTATCCACGGATCAGTGTAAGTACCGTACCTTAACTCTTATCAAAAAAGGAACCATTCCCTTCTGAACAGGGTGGAGAAAGGTGAGAAAATAGTCAATTCCAGAAGAACATAACCTCTTCTGTTTTCTCCTCTGTGGCACCACTTTTTGAATGCCAGTGCAGAAAAATGGCAGCAGCAGTGGCAGCTCTTTGGCACTTCCCCTCAAATGAGTGCCAAGAGAATAGAGGGAGTCAGTGCTTTTTTCAGGTTGTCCTGGGATGAACCAAGCTCTCAACTTTCACCACTCTACTCAGGGAAGGGTATGGTTCCTTTTTGGTAAGAGTTAATTCTGTACCTTAACTTTAACCCAAAAAAGGAACTATCCTGTTCTCTGAGTAGAGTGGCTAAAGGCCTTTTGGAATCCCTGGGCAGTGGCGGCTAGGGACGGGTGGCCCTCTTAGGCTGTGTTGGCACTTTCCCCTCTTCAAGGAAGAAAATGAGACTTAGAAATATGCGTTGATGAACTTCTCTCACACAGAAGGAATCTGCAGTCAAATATTTTGGGACAGAATGAACACAAGAAAAGATAAAGTCCACTATCAGAGAGATAGGAGATGTATGTGCTGGGAGGGATGCAGTGGCAGTACAGATCCTTTCAAAGCTAGACAGAAGGCATTTTTGGAAAATATTTATTTCCAGTTTTGCTGCAGTCAGCTTCTTTCCCATTCTGAGGTCAGCTATATCAACTATGATTTTCAGTGGAGCAGGGAGTTCAGCCTCGCACATAGCAGGACACATGTATACATTGCATATCAATCACTGTATATCATATCATATCATGACATGATTGCCTAGCTAAAAGCTGCAACTGAAGGCTCTTAAGCCTTTCAGCAAAGCTGCCTTAAACATGAGAAATGACTAAGGTGAGAGCACTTGGACCTCTCAATTTTAAGCCAAGATAAGCTTTGACAGATTATTAGGGCTGCCAGGTCCCAGTCCAATTTAAGTCCACCCAAACTTTTTCCTTGTACATAACTAAATTCAAAGCACACTTACTTTCCAAGTGCAAAACACTCCAGTGTCACATTTTGCCCTAAAAGTGCATATGTGTCTTTGAACTTCACTCTGATATCTGGAAGATAGCCTTTTGTTCCTATTGGGAAGGGAACAGCAAACAGAAGCAAAGAAATAATCAGCCTGTCACACAATACATAAAATCTTTTAAACATATGATCTTCCACATAGTCGCACCATGTTTACACCATCAACACTTGGTAGAATGGATTGTTTGGACATCTGAGTGGGATAAATGGTGTCAAAGGCCTTTTGAACAATTCCAGACCAAATTCTTCAACAGAGTATTTTTGGTTCTTATTAATGAAACATAAAATTATGCCTTCAAGTGGTTATTCATTTTGCCCTCTGATTTAACTTTTGTGCAAATTGTTGCCATGTTGAGAGGAATTAAGTTTTCCCAAAAGTGAAAGAAAAGTCACAGGTGCTTAGTTCTAGATTCACAGAGCTAAGAAATGCTGCAACTAAAAGAAAGGTGAACAGGGCATCTGCTACACAAGACACCCTGGATATTTACTTACTATCTGCTTGAGGAATAAGTGGAATGAAACTGCTGAATACACTCTTAGTGATTGAATTGCTGGTCACAAAGCAAGAGTAGTTGCCTTTGTCTGATGCTTCAACTTTGGCAATGTAGAGATTGCCATTTGATTGTGACACGTATCGTCGTTTATCCAATGTAATGAATTCTGGGAAATCATTGAGAACCCAGCGATAACTCAGATCATCTGGAAAAAAAGAAAAACATTTTAATTAAAACTAGAAGAGAATATATCCTGAAGAAAATATGTACAGAATTAAAACGTTTTAAACATTTTATTGAGGTTAAAGCTATTGGTTATTTGAGTTAGCTGACTAAGCTGACTGAGAGAAGTTCTTTAACATGTCAGGTAAATGTCTCACCTAGATTTCCTTTTAGATAAATAAGCTAGTCAATTGAACCTTAAATTTAATATACAAAGATCTTGTACTTTGCCTCAACCCATGATATTACCATATACTGCATTATAGGAATACAAGAAGCTACCTTACACCAAACCACACTCTAAGTCCTTCCAGTTTAGTATTGTTTATACAGCAGCTTACCAAGATTGAAGATAGTGGCCCTCCAAGGTTATTTTCCAGGCCTAACTGAAGAGCCTAGAAATTGAACCTGAGACTAGCAATATATTCCCTAGCAAAATATATTCCCTAGCAATAAGTTTTGGCCCTTTCTTTAGCCACACTATTCAGAGTACATTATACATGTCTTAGTGGTGATATATGCTTTGTTGCTATGTGCTTTAAAGTTGTTTCTGACTTATGGCAACCCTAAGGCAAACCTAACACAGGTTTTCTTGGCATGATTTGTTTAGAGGAAGTTTGCTTTTGCCTTCCTCAGAGGCTGAGAGAGAGAGAGTGATTTCCCCAAGGTCACCCAGTGGGTTTCCATGGCTAAGCAGAGATTCAACCCTGATCTTTGCGCTCATAGTTCAACACCCAAATGACTAGACCACACTGATCAATAATAAAGTCTGAGGTTTAAAAGAAATTAAAATGTTTTGTAGGAGCTGAACATTTAAAGGGTGAAAAAAGCACTGCAAAGCAGCAGGTGTAGCAGCCAATATAGGACTATTTGTTTTGTTATAATTTGTTAGTCACTGCATCACATGCATTCTCTAGGCACATGAAATAACTATATTCAAAACAAGATTAAAACTTAACATAGAACAGTACAATCAAATTCAGCACTAAAAGTAAGGCTGAACATGCAGAATAAAACCAAACACAGTCAAATAATCTGATCATATGCAGAAAAGTAATAGATTCTGGTAAGGTTTAAAAGACATCATCAGTTGGTAATATTAATGTAAATATTTAATAGACATTATATATATATATATATATATATATATATATATATATATATTGTTTTCCCTTAGCTATTAAAGATAAAAAGTCAGAGAGGGATACAAATGATCTGATTGCTCACTAGTTTTACAAAAGAATCTTTTGTGCTAGGAATTCATTGGCTCATTTATTGGAATTTATTGGCACCTTTCCTTGGTTTGCTGTCATCTGGGTGTCATCCTGGCACTACCTCTGCCGGAATGGGAAGGTCTCTCCAAAACTCTCCTCTGTACCTGACTGGCTGCCTGAGGAAGGGAGCATGAAGGATATGCTGCTTCCTTCTGCACTGCAGCTGACCTTCTTCCTATGCTGCAGTGGGAAAGGAAGTATGTGATCATTCTTCTTGCCCTTCTGTATGGCCTGCTGTGGCAGAAGCCTCCTGAGATCAGGGGCCGTTGATGGAGTTTTTCCATCAATGATATAACTGGCAATTGTGCTGCTGGGGCCACGAGAAGGGCAGGACTGACAACGTCATGCTGAAGCACTGTCACAGTCCTGCTCGTCTTACGTCCCCATGCCAGGACACAGCTGTCCTGAGGAAAGGGCCCTTCATTTCTTTAAAAAATGAAATAGGAAGATTTCACTATGGATTCTGCACTAGTGAGCTGGCTTCTACCTGGCTAGTATCTAGACAAACCCATTTACAACCAATTTTAGCAATTTTATATTGAGATCTTGCCTTAAAGGCAGTGTTTAGTTCTAAACAAATACTTATTCATTAATGCTTATTCTCTTAAAGCAGGGTTGGGGAAAGTGCAGGCTACAGTTTGCTTGGGACCCCTAAAACAATTTTATGCCACTCCAAATATCCCCCCATAATGCAAAAAATGGGGAAAATCTTTTTGCTCACAAGTAGTCAATAGCATGCCCTTGTATCTGCTTCCCCTGCCCCAGCCAGTCCCTGTATTTTACTCCTACAGAGGCCTTCTTTTACCCTATACAGATCACTCTATAAGTGACACAAAGTGATCAGAGCACTTGTTACTTCTTGGGGTTTTTTTAAAAAAAAGTTCTAAATGTCTGAAATAGGTGAGAATGTGCCTGAAAATGTGGGAAAACTGTAAGTAGCCCTGTTGACTATCTGCGGATAAAATAATTTACACACAAGAGATAACAGTGGGCATTGTGCTGCCCCCCCACCCCTGCCAGGTCCTATGATGTATCAACACAGCCCTAATCTTGAGGCAGTTGTCCACATTTGATTTAAATGATTGCCTTAAAATTCATATTGCTCAGTGCACACAAGAGGGATATTTCCTGTCTTGTGATACAGGAACTGCTTACAAATGGGTGCCTGTATGCATATGATCAAAGAGGCAAAGCTGAGAAAAGAATGTAACTATGGCCCTTTTCACACATTACTCGTTTGCACAGCTGGGGGGGGGCATCTTGCGCGAAAAGCCTCAGCAGAAACGCTGCCGCTTCCCTGCTGCTTGAGTTCTGGTTGTGCGAGTGTCGCGTGAGCGCCCCGCCCCTTCCTACCACAGCGCAACCTGGGAAATGTAGGCTAGCGCTGCGGCAGGAAGCACGACCAGCCCGGCTCCCGATGTACCGCACAGCAGGTAAGTGCACGCGGGCCCCGGGAGCATTGCGTGACTGTGCACCATTTTCGGCTTAAAGCTGAAAATAAAAAGATGTGTGTCCACTCTGCATCCGGCTCTTGAGCGTTGCGTAAATGGGAGTGCGTCATAAGGACCGCCGCTCCCATTTACGCGATGCTAAGGGGCCCTCTCGCAAAAGAAACTGCATGCGAAACGGGTCAGTGGGACACACTGACCTTTTGCCTTGGAGAGGAAAGGTTGTAAGGACTGTACTGGTCAGGGATGAAAAGTCAGATCAGCAAAACTGATGAGGTCATGGACAAATATAAGCAGCTTAGGAAAGGAAAAACATGAGGCATTTGAGGCACTGCAGTGAACTTGTGAATTAGAAGGATGCTTTAAGATACACAAACCAAAAATCATAGGGGTCTTTGGCAGAGTCTTAAGAAGCTCTTTGGCAGAGCCTTGGACATGTGACAAAGGGTGTTGGGGTTTAATATGCTCCTGTAGTAACAAATTCTCTGCCAGGTGCAATGTAGCTTTTCTTAAATTGTGAATTTGGTTTAACAATTGTGCAGTGCCTAAAAATAAGTATAATTTAGTCTTCTAGCATGTCTCTTCTTGAGTACTAGCAGCCAGCATTTGTCTTCCAAATTAATTTGTTCTAGCTTTGACACCCGTGAATGCAGGTTTGTATGCGTAGAGTTAAGGTGAGAAGTGGTAGTTAACTGAACCAATTTTAAGGAAAAGATAAAGGCTTGAATCCTGTTGGTGCACTATACTAGCAGCTGTACTCTTGGAAGGGCTTCACAGGTGGTCCTTGAAGCCTCTACAACAAGAGTGGGCAATGGTCAGTACTCTTATCCACGAGACCTTGGAGGCTTGTGGCCCCCTCTGAACCCCCTAAAATCAATACCTCTATAGGAAGCTTTGGGAGACAGTTTTTAGCCTCCCTTGGGCCACTTTAGGTTCAGGAAATACTTAAAAAAAAAACAGTAAGTGACTGAGAATTCAAGTTCATTTCCAGTTTTAACAAAGGCCTTTCCCTCTAGAAGGTGTTTGTGTTTGGGGCATGGGGGGAGAACTATTTGGGGGTTTCTCTGACAATCATAGAAAGGAGCCTGGGAGGCTGTATATGGCCCATGGGACACACATTGCCCACTCCTGCTCTACAGCAGTTACCTCTGCCACAGGCAGGGCATTTTACCAGTCAGCCTTCTGAGCACACCCTGCCTTTGAAAGTTCACCTGAAAGCCAGGCATTGCAGAACTAGGCTATTTTGAGCTGTCAGCTTTCCATCCTGATAGTTGATAACAGTGACTTTATCTGCCTTGGCATGGTGTGTCCTAAACTTTTTGCTTTCTGTTGCTGCCACTGCAGTAGTTACTCCAGATTAGCACACTTCCAACAAGGCCTGACTTTAACTATGGTCTAACTCAGGGATGGGCAACTATAGTGGGGAGGGGCATCATCACCCCCATCCCCACAGGCCACATCATGGCTCTAGGTGCAAGTAGAAATGACATTACATTATTTATGGCTCAGGAAATCAGACAAAACAAAGCCACTTTCTGGGGTTTTTTGGGGTGGACTGTGGAGTACTGAGGGTCAAGGGAACATAAACCCCAATGTTTTTGTGATGTTTTAGGTAGGTTTTCAGTAGATTTTCACATAAATTTCCCACCTTTTTTTAAAATGAGGAGGAGGTTTGGGGGCTTTGGAGATCTTTTGAGTGGGCTTCAGGGTCTACAAAACAGGTTCCCAAAGGCTGCACGCAGCCCAAACGTTGCAATTTTCTCAGTCTGATTTAACCAGTAGATGTAGGAAAGTCTTCAGAAGTAAATAGTTAATCTGAGGAATTATTTAATTTGACCTTAGAGAAGCACAATACGTAACTGGACTTCTCTCTGTATCAACATATAAAGCAGCTTTCAGAAAGTACATATTTTTAGGCAGATTAATATAGCTTTGATTGTTTCAACTTGCTAAGGCCAAATGAGTAAGCTGGTAGTTGGAGATCTGATTCTATATGCTCATTAGGAATATTGGAGTTTCTAGCAGGTGCTAGAACTGTGACCTATGTTTTGCTCTTTTGTTCTCTGTATAGAGCTAGCATGATGTGGTGGTTTAAGCATTGGGCTATGACCCTGTAGACCAGGGGTCTTTTCACATGGCAGTTTAGAAGCGAAAGGGCCCCTTGAGCATTGCGTAAATGTCAGGAGTGGTCTGCATGACACACTCCCATTTCCGCCACGCTCAAGGCCCGCAAGCGCAGCAAATACACATTTTCTTATTTTCAGCTTTTAGCCGAAAATAAGCTGCGCTTGTGCAAAGCTCACGGGCCTGGGCCGCACTTGCCTGCAGTGCAGAGCCTCTGGAGCCGGGCCTGTCGTGCGTCCTCTCCTCAGTGCAGCCTACAACTCCCAGGCTGCACTGCGGGAGGAAGGGGCGGGGCGCAGGCGGGGCTCCCGTGCGAGCAGGAAGAAGCTGTGGAGCCCAAGCAGCAGGGAAGTGGGAGGCTTGTGAGTGCCTGCCTTCCCAGGCTTTTCACACAAGGCCCACACTCCAGCAGCATGAGAAGGTAAGCTGCGGAAAGGGCCTAGGATTTGATTCCTCTCTCAGCCATGGAAAATCCCTGGGTGACCTTGGGAGCATCCCATACTCTTATCCCCAAAAAACCCTGTGATAGGGTCACCAAGGCTACAACAACAAGAGTCAACAGTTAATTGCCCCTTTATTTCTGTCTTACCGATTACATTCAACCAATTATTATGCAAATTTCCTACTTCAGGACCATGATTTTCTGATTATACTAAAAATGGCAAAACTTTGAGCAACTACAAAAATCATAGTCTAGTGATGGGTTTTAGTTTGTACAGTTTCATTTCTAAATGAATTTGATCATTTACATGCTTTCCAAAGCTTTCTAGTTTTAGTATCAGAGATATATTTTTTGATAAAGGATGGCTTTAGTTTTAGCATTATGATGTAATCAGTATTTCATGATCATAATATTTATGGTATGTGCTGTAGATGCTAAAATCACAAATGTCTAATTATCTTGATGCAAATAAAATTTGACTTCCTGTGCCTTGTCTTAGACATAAATAATTACAAATAACTAGTTGTCTGCATTTAGTTCCTTTGCCCCACCATATAACTACAACTACATCTGTTAACAAAGGATAATTTCATACTTTTTGCAGGGTACCAATAATGTGCAAAAGTTATATTTATACTTATGGGAGTATATCCTCACTAAAACTCCAGAATATATATAACATAAATCAAGTCCCGGTTGGTGTTCTTTTGTGGGTACTGAGGAAATGAGAAGGAATGAGAAGAGAGCACATTTGCCTCATAGGCTTGTAGAATTTAGATGATGCTGTTTTTAAATTACTAAATGGTAACTATGATAATTACTACTGAGAACTGGAAGAGTAAAGAATTAATTTTAGAAGACTATGGCTGGTATTCTGTTCAGTAATTCCAATATTGTAACCCCAACTTACAACATCATAATTATACAAAATTCATTTTTATGGCCATCCACCATAGCAATGACCAAAATTGCCTCCAAAATGCTATCTTTCAAGCCATGCAGACCTCCACAACAGAAGAATTTCCTGACCCTGGACAGCAGGTCAATAAGCAATGATAAATCCATCTGTCTCCTACTGACAGGGCACCATGTGACAGCCAGCTGTGATGGGTTCCCACCAGTCTTCCTTCCACTGTCCCATTGTGCCCCATTACTGGAAGAGAGCTGGAGGCATCAATACTCACTGTCCTGCTCTCCAGACCTCAGAAATTCCTCTGTTGGGGGCATGCTACATAGCTATTAAGATAGGTTGTTTTTTTTTGTTTTTTGTTTTTGTTTTTGTGATAGCATGAGATAGCACAGATGTGTCATTGCAGCTACATCTCCCAGTCTAGGATCTTGGCAAACAACTACATATACTTGTTTTTTAAAAAAATTCTGGAAGAAGTGAAGTAATTCTGAATTACTTCAGGCTTTTCCACCCTACATTGTTATAGTGCTATTAATTCTGGGGTTTGTAGTTTATTGAGGCCAAAGAACTCTCCAGCTGAGAATTCTACATGCCCCTCCCTAAACTGCAAACCCTAAGATTCCATAGGATGTTGAAAGTGAAATAATAGCACTATAACTGTATAGTGTGGAAATGGTCTTCCACTGGCTACCTCTTTTTCAGGAATAAATTATTTGACTTTTTCAGGAATAAATTATTTGACTTTTTCGTCACCTCCAGAATGGAAACCCTAAACTAAATATTAAAAAAATGTGCAAAACATTGTATACAGCTCATCCTGATCAATTGTCCCATTCTTCCTGAAGCCAAACAATGAACTAGGACCACTAGTAAGGACACAGTAATGGTACTAGCTATCCTCTACACTCTTCTAGCTCCATTCCTGTTCATAATCTGTCCCTGCCACCAAATAACTACAAGTTGATGCCCATCACAAGAAGGCAATTCTACATCTCTTTCATTTGCCCACCACTTCAGGCATCCCATGAGGGGAATTACACTATTTCATATGTAAAATATATTTCCATGTAAGCTAATGTAATCTTTATGCCAAGAGATGATACTGAGTGCACTCCATTTATGCCTCAAAAGACTGCTTTCCATTTGTGGGAATACATAATTATAAATACAAAGTTCAACCAGTTACATATGAAGTTTTCACGAAGCTTAAACAATGAAAGCTTTTAAAGCAACCAGATGCAGTCACTCTTTGAACTGAAGAACACCAGCAACTCTCTAAAGCAATAAAAAATGTCAAGCAGAGAGGTCGATCAGCAATTCTCATATTACAGGGCTTAAGCAGCTTATGTAGCTTATACAGTTGTATTCAAAGTTAGTGATTTTGTAATCATATTAGCTTCTGTCCTGACTTTCCAGTGAAAGCTGAAAAATATGGATTTAATTACCTGGATAATGAGGTGGAGGGTTACAGAGAAGGACAGCACCCACGCCTTCCCGTACTTTTACTGGGTGTCTCTCTTCAGGTGGGAAAGGATATAGATCTGTTTGAAAGAATGTGCATGCATTATATAATTATGTTATATCAGGCAGTTAATACTACAGAAATAAAGGCAAATAAGATATCAAGAAGAAATTCACCAATGATACACAGATGAACAGATATAGACAGCAATACAATTGTTGATGTTGTGTGCATTCAAGTCATTTCCAACTTATGGTGACCCTAAGACAAACCTATCATGGGGTTTTCTTGGGCTGAGAGTATGTGACATGCCCAAGGTCACCCAGAGGGTTTCCATGGCCAAGCAGGGAATCAAACCCTGGTTTCCAGGGTCACAGTCCAGTGTTCAAACGAAAACATTACACTGACTCTCACAATACAGCTATATATCAACTTTTTTTTAAAGGATTCCTTTCCATGTTTTGCTCCAAAATAATATTGTGATGAGCTAAAAAAAACTCCCTTATTAGTCTTTACCTTGTTTCTCTCACTCCAGTATTTAACAGAAAGGATAACTATTCATCTCTGAAGGATTATTTTCATGTACTTATGTCATTACAGACAATGGGAAATTAAGCTTTCATATTATAGGGAGAATATGTGGAAGCTGCTCTATTTAGATTTTCTGAGAATAAGATGCCTTCTGATAGTGAAATAACAGCAACTTGCAGGAATGGTATATATAAGGCCAAATGGCAAACATGGCTTAATACTTAATAAGTAGCTGTGTTAGTCTCTTGCAGCGTAAAAAGAAGGAAGGTAGGGGGTAAAGGAATGTAGCAGCATCTTTAAGATTAACTGGTTTTTATTTTTGCAAGAGCTTTCATGATATGAATCCACTTCTTCTTCAATAGCAATAGTAATAGTAGTTACATTTCTATACCGCTTATCAGTGCTGAGCACTCCCTAAGCGGTTTACAATGTTGTAAGCTAATTGCCTCCAACAAGCGGGGTACTCATTTTACCAACCTATGGAAGGAAAGAAGGCTGAATCAACCTGGAGCCTGGTAGGATCAAACTCAAAATGTTGTGACTGCAGTACTGGCATTTAACCACTGCTCTACCAGGGCTCTTCACTCTGTACTGCTCCTGAAGAAATGGGTTTATATCCATGCAAGGTCATGTAAAAATAAAAATCATTTAGATTCCTCCCCCCTTTCCCTCTGCCTTCCTTCTTTTTAGGGCTTAATACTTTTGAGGTGAGAGCCAGCATGGTGTAATGGTTTGAGCATTGGACTCAACCCTGGAGAGCAGGGTTTGATTCCCCGCTTGCTCATGAAAACCCACTGGGTGACCTTGGGTGCATCACACATTCAGTCCCAGAAAAACCAGTCATAGGTTTACCTTTGAGTCACCATAAGTTGGACATGACTTGAAGGCAAACAACAAGAACCATTTTAACAGCAGTAGCAGAGATTACACTCATCTTCAGACCAATCACCAAAACAAACATAATACTTTCATTCAAGTGGGAGGATGGAGGATGGATATAAACTCTGAATATAAAATCATTTATGTTCTTGTTAAATGAAATCTAGTTAATAACTTCTAAGTGAATTATCAAGAGCATCAAACGGCTTATTTAAAAATTCTCAATCAGTTAATCAGCTCAATTCCAAACTTTGCTGATGCAGCAGATAAGCATTTATCATTGACAACATCAACTTAACATCATAAGTCATGATGCTTCCCTAGAGAGAGGGTATCCCTATGTTCCATGCAGACATGCTGGCACAAACAAATCAGTCTGATGTGTGAGAAAAGAGATTTGAGATCATCAGCACCACTCCTTCAGATCAGCTGTTGGAAATGTGTAACCTTCCATATTTTTTTAGATACAACTCTCATCATTCCTTGCAATCATCAATGCTGGCTAGGACTAAAATGGCATGGAGCTAGGATGACAGACAGATGATTAGTGCAACTGGCTGACAGGAAGGAGCTATAGTAGCCAGAAGCTCCAAAAGGCATGCTTCAGAGAATAGATATTGTTTTATTGACTACCACTGATGGTCTTTGACACTTTCTCATCAAATGTAAATAAAGAGACTCACATAAAAGAGCCATCACAAAGAGTCTTATCAAAGAGAAATTAAAATCTTATTTCCCTGAATTTCTCACAAATTGGAAATGTGAGGATCACAGAGCAACATGCCAGTAAGTTCTAAAAATCATTACGCAGAATTGCCACTTTCCATGGTAGGAAGTAGATACCAGCTATGATAGAGATGGTCTAAACTACAGTAGGACCCGCTATCCATGGGGGATTGGTTCCACACACCCCGCGGATATTGAAATTTGTGGATAGGAGTGAACATCCAGTCCCCTGCCTGCCTGCTGCCGATCAAGGTGACGAGGAGCTGCTGCAGGAGCCACCATAGCAGGATCATGCTCCTTGCTCTTTTCCTGCCCGCCACTGCCACAATCAGACCCCGGGTGGGGGGCAGGAGGCAGCGATGAGCGCGATCCTGCACTCCTGGCTTCTCTCTCACCCGCCGCCACTGAGATTGGCCCAGGGCAGGAGGCAGCTAGAAGCACAATCCCACACCCCTCACATCTCTCCTGCCTGCCGCCACCGCAGATAACTGAATAAGCAGATAATGAATCTGTGGATACGGGGGTCCTACTGTAGCTGCTGTTCCTCAGCAGCTACTTTAGAAATCTTTAAGAAGATCACTGTAGGCATATTTTTGTTCTTCCAGATCAATAATATGACATTTATATATACATTTAGGATCACATGATAGCTGAATCATATGACAACTAAAGCAGTACTACAGAAGAATTTACAAAACAACAATTATCAAAGGTAAACATTGCTTACATCCAAAATTCAGAGTTGCTTCTCGGCTCCTTATTGTTCCATGTACATTGTATGCTATGCAAACATATGTTCCTTCATCCCTTGATTTTTCAGGATCATTGATTTCCAGGTTACCTCCTACCATAACATGGTGTTCCTTTGCAATTTTGATATCAATGTCTCTGTTGTTACGTTGCCACCTATTGACAGAGATTTAATTGTTTTTTATTAAAAAGTAAATATGTAAATACACCTACTTGATTAACACATTACAGCCCCATATATCTGTTCATCTACTTTGAATAGGATCCAAGTACATGAATATGAGAGATGGAGCTGTGCACAGTCACTCTAACACCAATGTCTTTGCACATGTCTGTCCCAATATCTGCATCTCTGACCGTTCTGTGTTGAGCTGGGAGGTCTGCAGAGGGCTTTTACCTATTCTTCAAGATCTTGCAAAGGCCCTGAGCAGACATCCCTCCAATGGGAGAGCATGGATGCTGAGGTGAAAGAATAAGCACACTCACAGTTAGAATTTTTCATTTTCATTTTGATTTCAGTTTTCATTTGATTACAGCTTCTGTAACCTTGGCAGAATAGACAATTTTCTTTCCCTGGAGTTTTGACAGTATTGAGTATTTCATGCAGCCTTTTCAGCCTATGTAACAAACTCCCTAGGTTGCCCCTTTTTCCTTCCTCCCACACCCAACAGAATGAATTGCCTCACCTGGAAGCCTCTAGGAGCAGCATTTCATCTTTCATGCCCACCTGCACTGTCTCACATGGAAAATAACCTGTCCTCTAAAATGGGAAGTAGACTTCCAGCCATTTCCAGGTTTCTTACTTTCTTTTGTTTTTTAGCAGTTCATGCAACTCTTAGAGGATCATATGGGATAGAAAACTGCCACGGTATCCACCACAGTTGCCCATTCCTCCTGTAGAACCCTCCATTTTGGGTCAACCACTGCTGACTTTCAACAGCATAGATACTTGGATGTACTGATTGGATATACACCCATCAGCTTGAGAGACGCTGGTCTTTACATGGTTTGGTCTTGATATTATTGAAACAGAATGAAAACCTAGGCTGACACATGCACAAAAACTCATGACTGACTTAGTATTCTGTAGTGCCTTATGTTAGGGATCTCTCTTTTTCCATTGGTGGTGTGTTGGAAAGACACCCGCCTTTGTGTGTGTGTTTGTGTACAAAATTTTGATTTATTCTGAAGCCTTGATAAGTCTCTGAGTCTGATCATTCTCAGAGAGGCAGCCATTAACGTTATCAGCTTCCTGTGTGGAAAAGTTTGTCCACCAGAGGGAGTATCCACTTCATATCCAACCTTTTCCACACAAGAAGCTGATAGAATTTTAATAGTTGCCTCTCTGAGAACGATCAGATTCAGAGATTTGTCAAGGCCTCAAAATAAATCAAAGTTTTTCATGCAAACACAAACACACAGGAGGGTAGAGCAGTCTACAGTTTGCAAAAAGAAAATTCACAGGAAAAAAAATTGTACAGAACATTAGACCAAAATGGGAAAACATCATGGGAATAAAAACACAGCTATATATTCTTAATGAATATTTAGAATTTTAATGCATCTTCTGGAATAAATATTAGCTCCTTTTATAGGACAGAATGATCTTCAGAAGTCAGGGTGAAGTAAAGTTAAATACATGAATAGTGTATTTATCTTTTGAAATGTGCGGAAGGCTAGTATACCAGTCAAAAAACAATGAACAGGTAGGATATGAATGCTAATATATTTCTAAATGCACAGTCTTACAGACCCACTAACAAAACAGAGAAAGAACATTAAAGTCATCATGCAATTTCCCTTCACCCCTCCCCATAACCCCTCATGTTCCCTGTGTATAGTTGTTATTATTCCCATGAGGAACTGAGAGATTCTGACTGGTCCAAGGCTTCCAGAGCAACAGCACACACTTTTCAGACCTATTACCAACATCAATTTATTAGTTCAGGCTAGAGTAAGTTTTGATGTGGCAAGTCACCAATGATTTGATCAGTCTGGTCTAGCTGAGATGAACAATTAGATTTAGGTCAAACTCTATGACTGAATGGAATTGCAACTCCTATATATTTACATATACATTAACTTACTTGTAAGTAGGCGTAGGGATTCCTCTGGCCCTACAGTTCATGGTAACTCTTCCTTCTGGAGATTCTTCTGGGTAGACTGTATCAATAGGCTGTTCTTCAAAAATTGGCCCATATCCTTTTTGCTCATCTGAAAATAAATGGAAATAAATTCACTCATTTATTTATTTAAACCATCACTTGAAAATATTGTTCTAGAACAGATACAATATGTGGAGTTTAAATGCCTATAGATAATTTTGAGTCAGCAATATCAACAATATCTACAATTTAAATGATTTAATTTTTTATTTTCCACTTTACCGTTACATTTCTGAAGATTAAACTATGTAATGTTCTGTGAAAGGTCCCTGGCTCCCTATTGATGCTGTCAACAATTCTGTCAACAGGTGCCTAAGCTAGTGGAGGCATTTGTGACATCTGTATGTCTGGAAGATACAGATGATTAAAACCTCTCCAGCAAACAGCCCCACCAGATGGCGATGACATCTGATGTCCTCAAGCTCAAGTCATTATAAACAGCAAAAATGAAACTGAAAGTTTAGCTTCATTAGCTATTGATTTCAATATTCTGGAACTAACTACCACCTGATTATTCTGCTAACTCATTTTCTAGGACAGCACGTGCTTCCAGACCTCAGTCTAGGAATCAATGTTCAAAGTACAGAGTTCACTTCTGAGAAAGCCTATTAACAATCTTTTCTTATCCTGGATGAGAAATTATGTCTTCACATGCTGACATCCTCAGCTGGAGAAGAAAATCAACCACCACAAGATTTTTCACAGTTTGGGAGACTGGAGTAGGACTTTCAGGAAGAGTTGTGCAAGAAAGAATATTGAGCTTTCGGGTTAAAATGTTTTAAGCAAAAAACAAAACAAAAATCTCTTTGTACAAAAAGCTGTATTTTATGCAAAACACAATGGTTTTATACCTCAAATCAACATCATTATTTTTTCTAAAGCAAACAATTATCAAAAATGAGGAAAAAGTCTTATAATATTGCCCAGAGGGGAGAAAACTCTTGATTTTTTTTCTTAGGTGCAAGAACAGAAAAAGCAAAGATTTACATTTCTAGTTGTGCATGAAGTAGCAAAGAAGAAATACATAAGCACACCACCTTTCCTCAGCACTAAGTTCCCATAGCATGTGACCAAAAATATATTATCATTTATAATATCTGTCCTTATATCACCCCACTCAAATCCTCATGCACGATCCTAGTGAGGTTTTGGATTGACAACTATTTCACGGACCTTCCTGAAGTATACTGCCAAAGTTGATGTCTAAAATACTGTTGGTTACATATGGTGGCTCCCTGCATACTTCTGTCCACCAGCACTACAGGCACTGACTGGCTGTGGAGGTGCATCCAAGTGTGTGCTATCTGCCCTTTAGCATCCAGAAAATACAGAACAACTGCTCCTTTTATCCAAGCAACCAAAGGCTGTGAGAAAATGCCCCAAGCCACTCCTAAAATCAATCAGGGCCACAGGGACAGCTCCACAGACCTCTGGTGCAGTTGTACACCCTGTAAGGAAGCACAGAAAAATGAACAGCTTCCACCTCTAGATGATACCTAATGTTTTCTAGAGGAGACTTACTCTTTACCAGTAGGCTTAACAGACTTGGCCAATATTGGCAATTAGGTTGCCATCTCAAAATTTGTGTGCAAGTTTGGAACTGACTGGCAAAGTTTAGCTATTTTCAGAAAATTACAGCATTGGGGCCTACAGAGGATTTGCTGTGAAACAGATTTTAAGGATTGTAGGTATTACAAACTTTTCTTTCACGTAAGTCATAAGGGAAATCATCAATATCAGCACAGGCAATGCTGGTTAAATTTCCTAATGTATAAGACAAGTGGGAACATTTTTCAAATGAGGACATGTGACTTTCAAACAGCATAAAGCCCCTGGCTCATTTATTTCAGAAAATGACTGCCCTTGAGAAAGTGACTACTTCCACAATAACAAGACTTTTAATAATGTTTGAAGGGGAAAAAGCTTGTCCTTACATTTCCAATTTACAAGGTTTTATTCAAGCTTTGGCATACAGAAGCAGAAATAATGACTTTCATGCAAATCTGCACAGTGTAACTGCAGGGAATAGATGAGCATTGAGCTCATTTCAATGTGTCCACCATAGAACACTGCCTGGGCATGCCCCTCCAACAGTGGTAGAGATTATTATTTTCTGTTGAGAAATGCATTCACTCAGGAAAATCTAACAGATCCTGCATAAACAGTAGAGGAGGGCACAGATAAAAGTAGTTGGGAGCTGCTCTTTCTATCTTTATCCCTCCCCTCCACTACTTCTACACAATGCTAAGAGAGGGGCAGATTGCTTGTGCCAGAGGGAAGAATAAAGATGAGTTGCTGAGGTATTTTGATCATTATCTAGTTAAATTAAGACTGAGACATGGTAAAAGAAATAAGGTTACAGATGAGAAGCAGAGATATAGGTATTAGCAGGGCATATGCATATTTTCATATAAGGTATATATACCAGATAGCAAACTTCTTCCTGTGTTCAAATTACATAATTCTGTTCTATGGAACAGAATATATATATATTAGATATAAAATGTTTATATCTAATTTTCCTACAAATGTTTCAAGGCAGTGAAAAATTTTTTTAAAAGCTATAATAATTTATAAACAGATAGAAGCCAATGGTGAATCAAAGGTCATTAAAAATCTTAAGTAACAGAACAGACTTTCACATGCCATCTAAAAAATATTAATTATTTACTATTTATAGATGGTAGTGACACTTTTTGTTTCCATACTTTTTCACAGAATTCCATAACCTGAGTTAACACAGTCCCACCCATCTAATCTCAGAAAGAAGAGGGATCCAGACAAAATCTTGTTTGTTGAATGGGTTCAACAAAAGGCAGTCCTTCAGATAGTCCAGGTTTCAGCTATTCAGGACTTTAAGAGCCAAAATGAGCCTCTCGAATAGCTTCTGAAAAGCTAGTGGGCAATAAAATTCTTTCAGTAATTCTTATAGCATGTCATGGCATTCAGTCTGTTAAACAGTCTGGTTGTCATGTGTTGATTCATTACAGTTTCCAGATACTTTGGGAGGACAGCTGTCTATGCAGTACTAGAAGAATCCAACCTGGATACTTCTGGTCTGTGGGAAGATCATCTCTAAGAAAGAGTGAAGGTTACACAATATATAAGAGACTGGTAATAGGCGCAGAGAACTACTGATATGATCTCAGGATCCAACAGCAGTGCTGGATCAGTGAAGCTATAAATCCATCCACTATAGGATACTGTGGTCCTGTCAACTTATTCTGAATACCATTTATTTGGCTTAGCAGACTATCACCAACAACATCTATCTAGACTGAAGTTCATATATTAGCCCTCATTCAGCCCAGTTAGTATGATGGTTCTGAGTAAAGCCATAGATAAATATATGTCCTAGAATCTATTCCGTATAGTGCACTTTGTTTACTCATGACGGAAGCTGATATCACATAACAACCTCCAGGCCAGTTTCTAAACATGTAGACTTCAATTATTATTTTCTGAAGCTGGGTTGTTTAGACATTCACCAGAGTGTGTAAGAAACTGCAGCCTCTGATCTGTACATACTAACAAGTGAATGTGAATGTTAACAAAATTCTTCTTTATTTGGAAAGAGATGGAAGGGAGAATAACATACAAACCTGAGTTTCATCTAGGCTTGTTCAGCTCATGGATGTATATGGTTTACTATTACATACTAGAATTAAGAAATCTATATCATGGTAAGGAGCTGCCAAGAAGATGATACCAAAAAGTGGGATCGAGGGATCTAAAATGTCCTCATCTAGCCTTATGATTCTATGACTGAATTCCCAGAATAAGTAATAATTTATTATTTAGATGATATTGTTAGATACAGTTGCAATTTCTTTTCAAAAACACATTCTTGTGCACTATCCATTAAATAAAATATCACATTCTTTTTCAGAATCAATCTTAAAAGTATTCCATAGAGGCATATCTCATTCATTTCAACTAACACTAACAATCCTACATATTATGGGAGCAAAAGTTTAGTTCCACTCAAAAAATGAGTAGGAGCTAAAATTCAGTTACAATCTTCTGTGAAAATAACATGAATAGAAATATAAAATATTCTACTGACAGAAGCCATGATGTTATTTTTAGGATTATCTTTCTTACATAACTTGTAGATATAAATAGGGTATATCAGCATAACTTTACATAGCAAATTTCTTGAAAACGTATGGTTTCACTGCATTTTTAGCAGGACCAATCAACATTCTCTAGTATCAACAGAATTACGTTCTTGTGTTCAGGTAATGACAGATATCCAGTGTAAAACTGGTACATGATTTTTTTAAAAAAATATTATTAACCTTTGGAATAAGATTAATACTCTGGATATTTACACCACAGAAAATTCCCCTGATCATAGAAAACAAGGTTCAAATCTATGCAACTGCAAAGTCATTTCAAAAAATATATTCTTAATTTCCCTGAGGAAAATACATATATCAAAAACTTGATCTGTATGTATTAGATTCTCTATATTATTCTCTCTTTCTTTTTTAAAATAATTTTATTAACAATAAAACAAACAAATAACATTTACATTCATATTGGCTCATACAAAATCAAATATACATATAACAACAGATATACATACATACATACATTTGTCCAACCATCCTAACTTCCCCCCGGATGAGAAGTAATAAAATTTCTGAACAGTATTTTGAATGTCTATCAATCAAATATTACATTGCATGTCCCTGTGCATTACCTCAACAATGGTAAAAGTCAATATTAACCATCTTGATACCCAACCATTGATTTCTGAAATATGCTATTACGCTCTCCCAAACTTTGACAAGTTTTTCTATGTTAGCTCCTTTCAATATATATGTAAATCTATCCATTTGTAACATATCAAAAAGTTTCATTTCCCAATCAATTAATGAGGGGAGGGTTTTTTGTTTCCAATTTTGAGCTATTAACATTCTAGCTGTGGCCGACACATAAAATATCAGTTTCCCTGCTTTTTTCTCTAGATCCTCATTCATCATTGATAACAAATAGAGTTCAGGGGACATTTCAAAATGAAACCCTAAAATTTTTTTATATTTGAGTGTGAATTATGTTCCAAATTTTTTTAACCTTTTTACATGACCACCACTGGTGGTAAAATATGCCTGTATCAGTATCACACTTCCAACATTTATTTGAACAATTTGGATAGATCTTTGACAATCGTTCAGATAATCTTGTATAGATTTTCTCTAATATCTTGACATGCTGTGTAGTGCATCCTTTTGTTCCAGGTTTTTTCCCATTGGTCTAGAGGAATTGAGTGGGAGAGATTTTGTGCCCATTTTACCATTGAAGTTTTAATTTGTTCCTCCTCAGTGTCCCATTTAGTAGAGTTTTGTAAATATATGAGATAGATTTGGTCTTTTCTTTACACAAGATTGTCGTCAGATCTTCTTCTTTTACTTGGTATCCATTCAAATTTAAATCAATCTTTAACTTTTCTCTAATTTGTCTATAAAGAAGCCAA
Organism: Ctenosaura bakeri; assembly: GCA_948474755.1. Lineage (NCBI taxonomy): Eukaryota > Metazoa > Chordata > Lepidosauria > Squamata > Iguanidae > Ctenosaura > Ctenosaura bakeri. The sequence continues at coordinate 784,894 of CAOLHI010000002.1, forward strand.
TGTCAATTAATTCCATTTTCATTTAGTTCTTGTTGTGACCTAATTCTTATTTGATCAACATTCTTATATTATTATTTCTGATTGAAATAAAACCCCTGAAGTTTTGTTTATTGAAGAAATATATTTTCTGATTATTTTAAAACCCTGCAAACAGCCTTTGATTGCACATATCATCTTTACTGATATCTTATGAGTTCTCTGGTTTGGAACACTCTCGATTAGTTTCTAGCAATAAATATAGTCAGATCTATAGAAATCTACCTGCTGCATGTCTGTGATATATCTGTGCTATGAACTCATCTATCTATACCCTCTTCATTTTAGAACACATAAGAGAGCATAAGGGAAGTAGTCTGTTGACTCTGACATTCCTACTTGGTTATCTACAGTATGATTATTAATAACATAAAAACAAAGAGGAGAAAATTGAAGAGGAGGGATGGTAGGAGGAAGTACGTCTGCCTGCCTGCTTCTGCCACAGTTCTAAGAAAGTGATGTTAATGTTAAGTCATGTTAATAATTAGCATTTTTAACTCCCCCCCCCAGAACTTTGATACGGAGTTTTTGAGCTGGAAATTTAATGGTGTGTATGTTTATGTACTCATTGATGAACTATTTCACGACACAGCACATTATTTGAATAATGACTAATAATATACATACTGAGCAAATGTCTGAATTTGGCTGCCTGGATTTGAGGAACTAGAAAATGGCAACTACAAGCAAGAGATAGGGAAGGGAAGGGAAGGGAAGGGAAGAGAGGAAGGAAATACTTATGCTGGTAAGGGTGGGAGGAAAGTTAGGAGATGGGAAGACTGAATGAGCACTAGGGATAGACAGAAAGAAAAAGGGAAGAAAAAGTATGAGAAAGAGAGAGAGGCCATTTCTACACTACACTGTTATAGTGCTATTATTCTGTTTTCAACCTCCTATGGAATCCTGTGGGTTTGCAGTTTAGGGTGGGGCTTTTAGAATTCTCAGCCAGAGAGCTCTTTGGCCTCAGTAAACTACAAGCCCCAGAATTCCACAGGATGTTGAAAGTGGAATAATAGCACTATAACGGTGTAGTGCAGAAATAGCCAGAGAGAGAAAAATAGAGAATGAAAAGTAGGTGAGAGAGAGTGACTTAGGGATTTCTAATACAGCTCAATCTTCTTAAGACATCTGAAACATCAGCAGGGTTTCTTCTACTAGTTTCTACCTGGTAAACACAGGGTAGGGGGAGAGATGAGAAGGAAAGGTGGATAACCTTCAGGTTGGGCAGGGGAGGGAATGGTCAGCAAGAAAGAGTTGAGGGGAGGAGAAGAAACAGCACCAGGGAAGAAAGACGGGCTAACATATCTCTAAACCTGCTACTCTGTTGCTCAATTTTATTTGGTAAAAGCATTTGTTTACCACTTCAGCCAATTTAGCCAGGGTTCCCAAGTAAATGTATTACAATAAAAAAAGATACAAGCATTATTTAAAAACAGATCTGTTTTCAATATGCTAACGTTTCAATATTATATGAGTGCACTTTTAAAAGTAATATCAGCTATAGCTAGAAGTTAAGGAGTCCTGGTGGTGCTTGCAAGCATTTTGTGCTGTTGATATCACATACCATAGGGATGGGCAAAGTTCAGACCATGGGCTGCATGTGGTGTTCCAGCTCCAAAACTGCGCCCTCATGCTTCTGGAGCCCTCCCCACAAAATCTGAGTGATTCTTGCTACTTGAAATAGCCATCATTATTTGCCAGACCTTGGTGTAAACAATCCTCTTCTGGCTGCTGCAACCAAGACAGACTTACATCTTCCCACCCCTTCCTTCCATCTTCTCATTGTAGTTCCTACTTAATGTTCTCATTGTCTGTCCTCTCTCAGTCCCCAGCAGCAATCTTGTCAGTCCCTTCAAATGCTCCCACTCCTCCTTCCATCCTCTCTTGCTTGAATCCTTACTTTAAATCCTCTTTGTTCAACCCCCTTCAACAGCTCCTTGCTCAATCTCCTTTAAAAGAAACCTTGTGGGTCTCTTGAAATTCTCCAAGTGCTTCTTCCTGAAAATACAATAGTCAGAATCTTCTTCTTCTTCTTCTTCTTCTTCTTCTTCCTTCTTCTTCTTCCTCCTCCTCCTCCTCTTTGTATTATTATTATTATTATTATTATTATTATTATTATTATTATTATTATTATTATAATTATATTATTATAATTATATTATTATTATTATTATTATTATTATTATTATTATTATTATTATTTAACAAAAGTGCAGTGCCAAAGTTCTCCCACATTCCTGAATGCGGTCCCCAGGCCCGACACAGTAACCCACTCCTGATATACAGTAACAAAGAAGAGCAGGAAACAATTAAGTCAATTACAGCAATGATGGGAGAAATGCTTAAAACTCAGACACTGCTATTTTCCCTGGCTCATAAGTAGGACACATAGGCCTAACATTCTTTACTTTCCCTTCTTGCAAATGTAAGTCTAGGAAGACAATAAACCCCATGCAATATGGTTCAGAATGATTTCATCTTTTTTGGTTCTGGGGTAGAAAAACAAAACAAAAACATACAGTAATTAAATAGAGATGCTCAAAGATCATTCATTCGGCATCTAAAGGCTTTATGAAGTAATCAGCATAGCCCACCACCACAACTTATATATTATGTGACCTTGCTTCCTGACATCAATGTCAAAATTATGGCGCAAGCAAAATAATTTCACCCTGGAGAGAAGCAGCAAAGCCTCACCCTTCTAAAATCACTTTCATTTGAATCAATTTATTTTATCATCCACCAAATTAGTGTGCGCATGTATCTAATTTACTGCTCAAAATCAATTTTATCCACAAATAAAAGCTGTTCTTGGAAATGAAGTAATGAACTGTCATTCCATAACCCTATGTATGTGTTAGGCTTTACCAATAAAATATTCTGCCTTCAACATCAGCAAAATTTCAGAACAGTTCAAAAAGGCTCATCTTATGCAGTGTACTGTACCACCGCTTTGCAGCTCTGAGCATGGAAATTTAGGACTTTACAACATCAGAAAAATAGTCCATATGCAAGAAAACAATTCAGTAGGGAGATATACACTTTACACAGGGTATCTCTGGTCAACAGAGAGGGGCAAAAGAGACTTCTGAATGCTTGAGCCTGCCTTGGATCATACTAGATTTGATGCTAAATGTATCTTTCATAAGAACATAAGGACTGTGCTGGACAGAACTATATCAAAGTAAGTCCAACATTTTATTCACATAACTGGCCATAATCACAACATGAATAGGATAGTGTCTTCCCACTCATGCAACAAAGCATGTTAAAGCGAATTTGACTAACTCCCCTTTAAGCCATCCAAGCTGGCATTCACCACTACACCTTGCAATAGCAAATTGTACAGTTGGGCCATGTGCGGAAGCATTTTTTTAAACTGGTCCTGAATTCAATTTGAATTGATGATTATAGCTTACAGAATAAAGATGGAGGAAGCATTCTTTCTCTCTACCTTTTCCACACCATGAATAATTTTATAGTGTACTGCACTTTGCAGAAGCAAACTGATACTTCAGAGGAAGAACAGTTCTTCAAAAAGCACTGAAAATTCTCTGCAGCCATCTTTGCATATTAAGAAGAAAATAGTGCAAAATTTGAGAGATAAATTTGCCCTGCCTTTGAAGCAAATTTGCATTGCCAAGCCACAAATAGAGCTGTTTACTTCAACCGTTGTTCTTTAAATGTCTTCTGTTGAACAAAACATTTCTCCAGTCCAAAAAGCAGCAAAATGTAGTTAGTGGGCTGCTTGTACCCTCCAAAGCCTGAGAGGAGTGTTCCAACAGTCACCATGTCCCCCACTCCCATGTTTTAAAAAATGAGTTTAAAAGGTTTAGCTCTCTAGCTTTCCTTCCAGTCTGTTTTAGGCCAGGGATGAGGTTTACCCATCCAACATTTCTGGCCACACTGTGGCCAGTTCCTGAAGCCTGAGGGACTAAAACGTTTCAAAAAATGAGCCAAAAATGTTGACAAATATCCCCTGAAGACCCCAGAAGATACAAGAGGACTTCTTAAAAACTGGGGGAGGGGGTGTCATCAGACATGTTGTGTATGTCCCTCTGAGTTCTGAGGCTCAAATGGGCATGATCCCATTTTTCAGGAAGTTGTGGACTTAATTTAATCTAATCTCCACATCTCAAGAAAAAAATATCACTGGAAAAGTACATGTGCCACCCTCTGAAGTATATATTTCAATACTGGCTAGTAAACCAGTTGCACAGAATATGACTACTATTTCATATTCAGACTTCTACATATGTATTTCAAGATGTATAGCTCTACTGTGGTTCCTTGGAGAACACAATTTACAGCAAAGTGACCCTGCTACTGTGAGAAAAAATCATTAAGGTGGTCATGCCAAAGAGATGAATGAAAGCATATTTCACAAGATTGACAGTTGCTATTTCAAGCATACAAGACATAGAGAGTTTCAGGATTAAAATGAAAGTAAAACCAGAGCATTGACTCTCAATTTGAGAAAAGCAGCAAGAGGAGCTTTGAAAAAGGAAAACACAGAAAATATGCAAAGTAAGCAGTTGATTGTTCCAAATTTCTCTGGATGTAATATTTATTAGTGTATCATCTGAGGGACGTAAATGTAGACACTTCAGTCCACTAACACCTGGAATCCAATATTTCTCTGGGAGAGTAGAAGTTTACAGTTAATTCCTGCATCAATATCTCCAGTGGGGATGTAACAAACACTCAGAGATTTCCTGTCTGAAATGAGAAAGTTGTCTCTACAAAATGATATACACCATTGAGAAAATGGTAAACTGCTTCTAGATTTTTCATAATCTGGGACTTTTTGTGAAAAATTCATTTGTGCAAAAACTTCATTTTTGCACAAAATACACTATTTTCTCACCAAAGCCTGTTGAGAGTTTTTTTTTATATGCAGTGTTTTTACTAGAATTATCAAAAATACACACAAAAAACCCCCCCTTTTGTAGTCTCACCTAGCAAGGAAAAACTCGAAATATGCAAACTTTTGCATATCAAAACCAAATGAGAAAACATAAACACTCCTAGTTTGTAGTGGTCTTTTTGACTATTACAATATATTGCTATTCTACCTCTTCTGTCGCTGTTCAACATTTGTTCCACCTGACTTATCAAAACAAATTACATCTTAATCTTCACCTGAGTATCTTCATAGGCAGAATGTGATAAATAAGAGTTTATTATTCTCCTCATCAACAGGGTCATCAACTCAGCAGAGAGTAGTTCCCTACCATTTTGCTGGCAGAGTTCCTTTTCGTTCTTATAAAGCTGAAAGAGTTTTCTGCTGTACTGTAGCCTTTTGCATGTTATGTGAGGAATATCCTGCATAGTTCAATGTATGGAAAACATTAAACAGATCCTAGCCAATATATGGTTGCTTTTTTCTTTTCTTTTCTTTTTTTTTTTTTTTTGCATTGCACTAGCAGAGATTATGGGTATTTAGTTGGTTGTAGGAGAAAATATTAATAGTGGAAGAACAATATATTATTTAATGGCTTCTTTTTTGCAATTAGAGCTTCATTATCATGTTGAAGCTCACATTATAGTAAGATATAAAATGAAAAACCCAGAAGAAGGCAAAGGCAAATCCTCTCTGAACAGATCTTGCTAAGAAAACCCCATGATAGCTTAACCTTAGAGTCACGATAAGTCAGAAATAAATGGAAGGCACACAACAACAAGAAGAAAATGAAAACACTAATATAATTTCCCCCATACTCTACTTCTTTCATGATCAAATCAAACTTTGTTACCATCTGTAGATTGCAGATTCAGTTACTTTTTTAGGAAGAAGCAGTGATGGCTGCCAACTTCAACAGCTTGAAGGGGGGATTTGATTTTCAAAATCTTGGGAGATGTGGCAATTAGTGGCTACTAATCACAAAGGATATACAGTCCCCTCAAGTGCCAGTATAATATTAGCTGTTGGGGAGCGGAAGCAGGAGTGAGTTGACTCAGGCATGCCTTTCTTGGGGGCTGGCCATAGGCAACTGGTTGTCTGCTTATGCAAACAGGCTGCTGGACTGGATTGTTCTTATCTCTTCCCTGCATCTCATTAACTTTAATGTCGTGGGTATATTATTACAGGCAAACACTGACATCCCTGCATTTTGACTACAAATCTTTTTTTTTTTTTTTTATAATACTAAAGATTATTTCTAGAACTGTCCATCCCTTTAAAACTAACAGAGGTCCTAAGCCTTTATAAAACCTGCAATGACAGTAAATTAAAAATGAAAACAGACTTGCAAATAATATGGAAAACAGCTGTAATTTCCAGAATATTTGCCTATTTCAGCAAAAGCAACAAAAGTCCAAAGGCAAGAAAGACTAACACACTTTTTTAAAGCATGGGCTTTTATGTACTATAGTCAGTTTCATCAGATGTGAGATCCTTCATGTTTATAGCACCTTTCCCAAGCTCACAGCACTGTATTCTATTAAATTTATTTTGCTACTCATTTGTTTTGTCCAACTATTTATATCCCTGTGCTAGAAAACATGAAACATGCTTTTGAAGAATGCTAGCTCATAACTGAAACATCCAGAAACTATGAAAACAGTTTCTGGACTGTATGCAGAGGATCTCCCAAGTGAACCTCTTTACACTCTAGACACCACATGCCAGTGGCTAGGAGGATGTTTGCATCTCAAATGAAGCAGCACTTAAATTAGGTCACCTTAATTGAATGAATGCAAACAATGTTCTGAGTAATAGTTTCCTTTTAGTGGCTTTTTGTTTTCATCTGACCTTTATTCTCATGAACCAACTGCAATCATATTATATTCAGTAATGAAGACAAAAGGGGAAGCCAATGGATTCTTAGGGAGAAAGCAATTAATTAAAAATATAAATTTCATTTTTAGCCAATGACAGAAATTTAGCACAAGCTTCAAAAATATTGTGATACATTATGAGGGAAAAATATAAATTACTTGAAATGTTAATCCTTACCTCACATATCCATTGTCAATGCATATCCAATTTATATAACTTTAACACTCATGTCTTTGGTTAAACAATCCTGGAAACTTTGATTTGGTGACATTCTATGATTCCAAAATTCCACCAAAACATAATCCCCTCAAATAGAGACAAGGGATAACCTTTAAGCTAGTTCAACTCTGGTGGGGAGATTCTTCTTAGAAATATTAGAAGTTAGTCCTCTTCATTGTTGCAATGAGCAGCAATGACTTATTTCATGATACATATTCCATCCCCTATTTCCATATCCCACATATACCAGATGGTATTCAGTGGCCACTGATCATGCTGAGAAGAGGAACATTCATCACTGAGATTCTATTGCTCCCAACCTTTTTTTGCACTTCTGCAAGACTTTGGGATTCCCTGAATATGATTATACTTCTCTCTTGCTTCTCAGTAGCTTTCTTTTGGTTACACAGCTGACATTGATGGTGAATGGTGATGAAAAGTTTTCTTAGGAAAATGGGAGAATTCCAGGCAAGTTATACTTTCTTTTGCACCTCTTTTTATTTCCACAGAAATGTACCTCTGTCCATTAAGGAGCTACCTTGTGTCAGGGTACCAAGTGCCTAGGTGAATGTACCTATCATCTGAGAGAACAAACAGCGGAGGAACCAAGACAGACCAAAATGACATACATAGAGTTAGCAAGAACATGACTGTGGTAGTCAGGAGTCTAAGCACAAAAGGTAGTTAAAGCATGGTCAAAGAGTTATCAAAGAGAATTATTCAAGGAACAAAGGGGACCTTCAGGAAACAAGAGAAAAATAAATGTCACAGAATGCCAAATGAAGATTATGGAGCTGTTGTATGCAGCAAAGAAACAGTGTTATCACACCATACACCCCCACTCTGCCGGATGTGCTGTTTTCATAATTGGACATATTCCATGGCTGAAACACATGCTTCACATAGGCTGCATGCCTATGCCAGGTCAGAATGACCTCAGATTTGATCAGGTCATAAGTTCAGAGAGGATTAGGTGAGAAAACCCGAGGCTGATGGGTTGGGATAAACCTTTCAAAAGCTATAAATTGAGAGTACCCCCCCAAAACAGTAGCAGGTGAAACTGCCCAGGTGAAGCAATCAGGACTCCTACGGTGAGTATATCTTATAGAAGCCTCTTCCATTCACATACTTGGACAAATATTAAGAGATTGTCAGGACTCCCATCAATGTTTTATCACCTAGAGCTAAGGTAATCAGCCCATTCCGGAATTTTCTGTCAGTGTCGTGGGGAAGCCATTACAACTTTGTCTACTCACTCCCTTCCGAGTGGAAAATAGAGTATATAAACTCTATCTTCAACACCAGTAATTTGTAGTATGATGGGCATCACATTGCATGTGGTTTCCCACACTTGCATTGCTCCATATACCCTCAAAGACTTGTTTGAGCCCCTCCACTCTGATCTTATGTTTTCAGACCAGTATACCCCTTCCACCCAAAGCTTATCTCTATGCAACCTTTTTCACTTTTTCCTTCAATAGGCTTGCATAGTTCATGAGGTTGCTTGATTTCTTGTGTGTGTCTATCAATTTCCAATAAAATACTTTTTTAAACTTTCAACTGGAGTACTCTCTACAGTTAGTACTGGTATACATAGGTGAAAAGATCCTGCCGTTACCCTCTTCTCACAGGTCTCCTCTGAGCTAATAATTCCCCAAATCTTAAAGAAACAGTGGCACTGCTGGTGAACCTCAAGGTCTCCCACCTTTTAGAGTAACAACAGTGCTGACTGTTTAAATGTGTAAGCCAGCATAACTGGCCTAATCAGCATTTCCATTCTAAGGCTTGCAAAAGCCTTTTCCCTTGCTTTGGTTACTGTTATTTCAGTCCACAACACTCTAAAAAATGAAGTTCAGCCTCTAACTCCATCTTTTCAAAGTCTCCGTGTTTCCATCACAGGGCTGACAGCCTCTTCTAGTTCCAACTGGAACCTGTTATCTTGGCTTTACTTTTACTTTTCCTCATCTGTGGGGGGCTCCTCCACAGGTAGAACATGACAATAATTTTGTATTTTTCCTTGTTAAAGGAACCTGCTCCCCAACACTATTTTTTTTAAAAAAGACCTTCTGTCACTAGAAAGCATGTGAACTGTCAGTGACACTCCAGATTACACAAAAAATGTCCACTGTGTGCCAAACTTCAGTTCTGTCATGCTCTGCGCAGTAATGCCACCCTTTTGAATCTTTAGGCAAGTTATCCCCACATTATTCTCACCTTTAGCCACCGAACAAAATAAATAATTGTTAAGAGGAACAATGCATGTCTAAATACAGCCTGCTTGTTCTCTTCCAAACTTGGAAGCCTAAGTGACTAAACAGTGAAGTAATTACATGAAGTAAAAAAAATATAAACTTGCTAAATTGTATCAGCTAAAAATATGCATAATTATTCCCAGTTTCATGGCAACCAACATCTGAATTTAGATTTGGCTGCAAACCATTCTTCAGTGTCATTTAATAAAGACTCTGGAAAATGTTCAAGGATGAGAAGGTGTCAATGCCAAAACAATCTTACATAAGGTATGAAATCAAAATGTTTGCCTCTGCTTTCTTAATAACTGTTCAGTTTACGCTTGTTAAAAATGAGTTCTCAAGTAAAAATGAAAGGATATCATATTAAGTATTAATGGTTTTGGGGGGGAAAGCCCAAATATCTGCTATCAGTGGATTTAAAGAAACTACAGAGTATATTCCAATTTTTCAGAAGATGATGGTCATACAAAATAATTTGTAGTTCTTTAATTTCATCAAGCACTGTGTTTACTTCTTGAGACATTCAGCAAAATTAGCAGCATATATTTGGCATACACAATCACAAAGTTTTTATTTTCAGTAGCAAAAACTCTGTAAAAATTGTATACAGCTTTTGCCGTGGATTCACTTTCATTCTCTTTCGAACAAAAAATGTCCATAAATTAAACATAAAATGATTTCAGCAAAACTGGAAGACATGCTGCTGGAAAGAGGGAAATAAAATGTCACTGGTAACCTAAGTTATGAGACATCTTCTTATGTATTCAAAAGCCCACTGTCCCTTTACTCCCAACCAAATAAGCTGTTGTTCTTTTTCTCCATTAAGCACAGAAAACACTCTGAAAAGCCATACGTTAGAGAACAAGTAAGTGAAACTGGTTCAGTTAGCAGTTATCTGAAACACAAGTGATTATTGGTTTTCTAGCTAATTGCTGAAGACCTTTGGTTATCCTAACAGGTACAGATTTCCCACTGACAAGATATATGAGATGTTTTTTTTTTAAAAAAAATAGTGATATAAATTTGCACTGTTTTGACCTTAATTTTAGTTGCTTTCTTGTCAAACGAAACACATTTATGTAAATTTCTGTATTTTTATATTAATATGTCTTTAAGCAGAGCACATCAGTTCGATTTAGATTTAGATTTCGAAAACAGGTGTTGTTTTTCAGGGTTCAGAAGATGAAATAAATCCAATTATTGTGGTAAACCACTTTGAAAATCATAATGACTTAAGGTCAGTTCATAAATACTGTAAATAAGTTATGTTTACAATTTTATATGGACCCTCTGCACCTTGAGTCTCATCGAATTTAGTCAGACCTATGTCTGAGTAGACATATGACACAGTTTCAGACAAATTAAAATGCTTTTGTGTTCTAGCCTAGAGTGCTCAGCCTTGTTTTTGAGCCAAGCAAAACATTCAAAGGAAATAAAATTGCTAGATAACTGCGGAATCTCATTTGCAAATTGGAGAATAGCAACTTACCTCGTACATAGACTGTGAGTCCTTGGATATCACGTACTTCAAGCAGAGTTGAGAAAGAAAGAAAAAGACAAAAAATTACTTTCCTAAGGGTTTCTGAGGATTTCTTCTGGAAATTTTTTTTCCACTAAATTAAAAAGTGCCAGGAATAGAACTTGCAAGAATGGATTACTGAAGATTACTGTGCGATTTGTCAAGCGTTATGTTTAATTGTTAACAATAAAATAATCCCAGTAAAAAGAACTTAACATTGGCTGGAGCTGACCTTCTTGAGCCCCAACTTGTAGAAGGCAAATTCTGACTCTTCAGTCAGTTTGAAGAATGTCTACCCACTGCTCTTTCAGGGCACGCAGATATCAAGACCAAAACCACTGAAGAGATATGTCATTCTTATTCCAACACTGAATTGGTAGCTTTCAGGAAGGACAGTATTATTCTATAACACAATCCCAGATTCTTTACCAAAACAGGAAATCTGCATCAAAAATTATGTCAATAATCAACATTACTGATAGATCAGTGTAAATTATAGATAAGCAAACTACTGATTGGTCACATTTGGAACACTTAGATCCTTAAAAATAATTAAAATTTAGGAAATTGTTTTATGTTAAAAATATTGAATCAATATTGAGATCATTGACCTAAAGATTAGGTGCAGTAGAGAATTCTGTAGAACAACGAAGTCTCTCCAAATCTTCATACTGGGAATATTTATAATCTTGATTTATGAAGATTTTTTTTTCTAAAATCTGTGGCTCAAATCCTACTGTTAGTCCAAACAGAGCAGACAATGTGACACAGTGGTATTGTCGGGAGCACTAGAATTTTCCACAGATTCTTTCAGTGCACTTTCGGATATTTCTATGGCTAAGAACTCTTAAAAAGATTAAGTAAAGGGTTATTTGGATGTGATTTTGAATAAGTGCAGAAATCAGTGTTAGAGTACTGCCAAATTCCATACATCATAATCAACTAAACTGCCTGTAGCACACTGAAATCTCTACTGCCAGCACAGAATTAGGGATGAAATTATTCACCAACTTTGTTCTCAAATGAAGCAATGAGTAATCATAGCAATTTTCTTCCCACCTTGAGAAAGTCAACAAAAATCGTGCAGTTCTCAAAGACTATTTGCAGTTTGGGTTTTATTTTACAGAAAATTCACACGTGGTATTCTTGCAAGAAACAATACATATACTTTACAAAAACAATATTTTTGCTGAGAAATGTTATTTTGTGTGAAGAAAATTCTGTTTCCTGTGCAAATTTTGCACACAAAGTATGCAATTTTTTTTCAAAGAAATATTATTTTCTCTGCAAAAAATGGTATTTGACATGCACAAGATGTTGGTTTCTATTAAAAAAAATGTACATAATTAGTCCTGAAATGAGAAAATTCTCATCAGTGCCAGATTCTCCTTATCAGTTTCCCAATACTTGAGAAATAATTTTTTAATGAATTTTCAGATATTTTTAAATACAAATAATTTATCTGCACCAACTCCCTTCAGTGCTGCCTATGTATACAACATGTATCTGTTCAGAAACAAATCAGGAACTGCCCTGATTACTACAATACTCACCAGGAGTTCCTGCTGCACTGGAAAACCTCAGACCTGTTTATAAAAAAAGAAGAGTAAACACCAAACAATTTTAAAGAAGGCATTGCCTCTTATGAAAATATCAAACTTTTTCTTCCAGTTTAAAAATCTCTTTGACAATGGAATAGGAGGAGAAAGAAGCAAAAGGTAAAAGATGGAAGATAAAAATTCTGCAGGGCCTTACAAATCAGCTGAAAAGTCAAATTCTGAAGACCCTTCAGAGAAGGAATGTATGAATGGTTTCTGGGGATAATACTGCACAGTATTATGAAGAAGTTATGGGGTACAAGATTCATAGTGAAATGCTATATACGGTTATTTAGATATAGGTCTCACTGAGTTCAATGGCCCTTACTTTCAATCAAGTGTGCAAAGAACTGTAGTTTCAATGGCACAAATTATAGCCCCAGGGATAGATTTCATATGCCAAAATTAGGGTATTTAGCTTTTGATCTTCTCCATTTTTCCATTTGTTGTGTGAATGCAACTCTTAGCTGTCAAAGCTAGCATAGTGAGTGAGAGGAATGCTAGAACCTGCAGTCCAACAATATTTGTAAGATCACATGATTTCTGCCTCTGAGTTAATTGATGTCTATATTCACCATCTCACTCCATCTCACCCTGTTTTATTACAATTAATTTGCTTTGTTTTATCACTTTTGCAGTACCTGAAAAGTATATAATATACATACACGTATACACATATAGAATTAACAGATTTTAAACATTCTGCCATTTTCCAGTGGACATTTTTTTTCTTAACAAGTTCTCCATTTCTGCCTTTCTCCTCTGTTTCAAATTACTTAATTTACTAATAATGTGATACTGTATTACACATTTATCAGAATATTTTCCCCTAAGGATGTGGTTTAGTAACAGGCACCGGGGTCAGGTCAGGGAAATTCAGGGATTTGTGCTGGCACCACTTAAACAGAGAATACCTTGGCTGTGATTCCTTCTACAGCCACATCTTAATCTCCACTGATGCTAGAAGTGATGGCTTCAAAACATAAGCAAATCAAAGAGGTTAAATTGTAAAAAACAAGGCTCTCAACAGATATATAACAATGTAAAATGATTTTCTGATTGTCTGCTGTTAAATGTATTAAACCAACTTAAATCTTACTTTAGTTTCACAGTTCTCATCTAATAGTGCAATCCTATAGACATATATTCAGAAGTGGTGCATACTCATGCATGGGTGTGCATAGGGCTCCAACCCTGGAGCCTTTTCAGAAACGGTTAGCTGGTTGCAACTTAGAAGTTATCTTACCTGTCAGGCAGAATATGGAACAGATTGCTACAAAATGACTGGTCAAAGGCTGTAGCTTCATCTTAACAAGGATGTTTCTTCACAGGGATTTACGTTGTGATGCCGATGTTCAGATAATGGAAAATAGCTGACCATTATGAAAGAAAGAAAGATACAATCATCAGTGATTTTTCTCCTAACAAATGTATATCCAACTGTAGACCAAAAGCTGGTGAGAAACTTGGATTCAGTGCCTAAAATTATTGTTAGATCTATGAAAATGACATTTCTGAAAATAGTATGTTGTACAATGTAAAACACCCCTAATAGTGCTATTCAGATATTTTAAGAGAAAGAAAATATTGTCAAAATTAAGTGGTATCAGCTATCAAGCATCTCTCTCACTTGAGTCACCAATATAAATGTCAAGATCAAGACACGCAACAAGAGTGTAACACTGCCCACTTGTTCACTGCTCAGAGAGATATCTTAGGTACTAGCATTCACCTTCTTGTCTAGCTGAACAATAATGTGTTATCAGTTACTGAAAGTTACTCCAACTGACTAAAGTCTTCTGTATCGCATATTTTACTTAACCTATTATGGGGCAGTTAATTCAATATAATCTTAGAGTGCCAGTGGCTATTAGATTTTGCTCAGCTCAAGGTAAAACTCTGTCATCAGAGGAAATCTGAGTACTGCTTTTTCACTTATTAGCTTACGTTCCAACTTTTCCCCAAAACTGAGGCTCAAGATAGCCCACAAGATTAAAACAGATAAAAACATAAAATGTAATATATTTAAAGCACAAATTATTGTATTAAAATAAAACTGAATTAAAAACCATTTGCATGTTTAGGGGTGAGATGTGCTCCATACAAAAATACACCGACACAATGAGATATAGAAGAAAAAGACCACAACATTTATTGGTTACAGATACTAATGTAGTTGGCATCAGCATAGGTTCAGATTTATGGATCAATCAACCCGCCTGTTGATCAATGACCTGGCTCACTGCTGGATGTGCCAGAATGACAGGGAAGGACCCCCTGAGGAGTTGGCCACTTGCAATTTCCCTGCCACCAGGGATTGCTGGCAAGTGGCTGCTCCCAGCCAGGCCAGGCCATGCTGCCCTACATCCCTCTGAGTCCCCTAAGGGGACTTCCAATATACCAATATCCACTAACTGAGAAAAGATATCCTGGATCCATGCAACTGCCATGAAAAGTTGTGACAAGTACAGTGAAATACATAATAATGTCCCAATACAAAAATTAGTTAACACCTGTCAATGAAGAGGGTGGTTGGATTGATGTTTGCAGCACAAACAGCTGCACTTTCAAGGGAGCTGGAATAAATACCGCACAGGTGGACCTGAGTGATGCCTAGATGGTCTCACTCAGGTTCCTGCTTCCAGTCAATCTGTTCAAACTAGAGTTTTAAATTCACTGGCTGGCACCCCTGCTCCCTTCCCAGGGCCTGTAACATCGTACATGCACCTCGGAGCAAGAAGCTGGCCAGCCCCATGGTTGGCAACTGCTAGACTCCTGTTCCTGCCCCAAAGTGGCAACAATACAGTGAGGCGAGTCACCACCACATACTTGAAAACTGTTGGTTCTTGCTGTTGTTATGTCTTTCAAATCATCCCCAACTTGTGTCACCCCATCCTAGTGTTTTCTTGATAAGATTCTCTTATAAGAGGCTTACTACAGCCTTCCTCTGAGGCCCTTTCCACATGGCATTTTCCATGCAAAAGGGCACCTGGAGTGTTGTGCAATTGTGAGGAACGATCTGCATGATGCACTCACAATCGCGCAATGCTCCAGGGACCAGCAGGTGCCGATCGCGCACCTTTTCATTTTCAGCTAGAAGCTGAAAATGGTGCGCAATTGCGCATTGCTCCCGGGCCCTGCGCGCACTTACCTGGTGTGCAGAGCCTCCGAGCTGTGCCAATCACAGGTCCCACGCTGCACTATGGAAGGAAAAGGCAGGGCTCTTGCCTGAGCAGGCAGCTCATGTGGAGCCAAAGGACCCCAGACACGAGAGCCTCTCGCCAGAGGCTGCTTGCGCGATCCCCACATCCCAGCGCCAGAAGAAGGTAAGGTGCAGAAAGGGCCTAAGACTGAGTGTGCCTTGACTAAGGCCACTCAGTAAGTCTTAATGGCTGAGCAGGGATACAAACCCCAGTCTCCTAGAGTCCTATTCCAACATTCAACCCACTACACTATGCTAGCTTCAGTTTAAAATTCATGAATAAAGAAGTACAGCACTCACCCATTAAAAGTCCCTTCCTTAACCTCCAAAAGTCCAGTGAATAAAAGTCCACATTTACCTGCTGGCAGAAGAACAGGGAGTGGAGCTATCTAACCTTCCTTGTAAAGGAGTTTCACAGTAAGCTGATACATTTCCCAAATTTCCCCAACAAAGAATTTTTTTCATTTTGAAACACTCTGTTCCAATAGATGCAGACTCTCAGATATTAATTCTCTGCTAGTATTGATTTGTTTTTGTTTTTAATGTCTTTCTTTTTTCCTTTTCTCCTATTCATTTCATGCTTACTTCAAAAATTTGCACAGCAGTAACATGCATTTTATATTTTAAATTACCAAAAATGGATTCACTTGAGTAAATTGAAATAATAGAGCAACCCCATGGGGAGGGGACTGATGATAATTATGCATAAATGCATGTCAAATGTTATTACCTACTCATCACACTGTGTCTTATAAAGGAGGTGGCTTAACTAAGGGGTCAGACACTCGTATACCAGCACATCACTTGTCTGGAGTATGGTCCTTGGATTTGCTTTTATCTAATCAGGTTCTCTTTGAAAGACTGTCAGATTATCAACTGCGAGCAGAGTTGCCACCAAGACCTCATTAGGGAGCTGCAGCAGTTCCATTCTGTGCTACATGCACTTATTAAGAACTGCTAAGGGGTACATGCAAGAGAGGAAAGGCTGCTCCTATATTTTCCAGTCTTTCAAAACAGCAGAAGCTAGGTGTGTAGTATGTTTAAGCTTGTTCACCTAGTGAGAAGTGAATGTAGGGAGGCCCTTTGATATACTACTATCACAAATATCCTAGAGCTTTCTGCTGCTAATGAGGCAGCACGCCAGTTTCTTTCTATAAAACTAAAAGCTGTAACTGACTGGGCTACTCTGGCTAAAATGCTCAAATAGCAATTCAAGCTGATCTTTGAAAAGATGGACCTACCATGTATACATCCTAGCCACTCCTTCGTAAAAGATAGGAGAACCTGGATTTTTGTCATGAGAGAAAGAGAAAGACAAAGAGAAATTACAGACAGAGACAGAGAGGACTTAGTATTATATTTGAATGGAGTCCAAGTCTGGGAACAGTGAAATGGCAATCCAGAGTTGACATTCATGGTCCTGCAGGTATAGCAAGGCTTATATAGGTTTAACTGCATGTTCACTGTGTTGAGTCTCTGGGAGATATAAGGCAATTTAGAGGGGATCAATCCAATCTTCTGCAAGCTAATTGCTTTCTTGAAGTTTTGTAAATAAGATTTTGAACCTCTAATTATCTATAATGTTAACTGATTATTCTTAGAGCCTAAAACAGACCATAGAATAACATATTTTTTTAAAAAATAAAATAAAACCTCTCTCCACTGAGGACAAACACAGTAGGAGATTTTTCTCCAAACTGCATGTTTCCTAGCAACTATTTCAAATGGAGTGCCTTTTTAACATCAGTCACTTGCTTCTTTTGAGAATGCTTAAAAACATCTCTTTCATCCTGTGAATGCACAATATAAATTAGACTAGCAGGCAGCTGCAAGCTAGAAAGAGGAAATGGAACATCAATCCAGGTCTCCAGTTGATTTGGAACAATGCTGTTTGCTGGTTGTTTATATATTCAATTATATGTGTACTGCCTAGACATTGTACCTCAGAGTTAATAGGCAATCTTAACACTGACTGACCTATAGTAGGGGATGGATGAATCTATCAATTTCAGTTTTGATCAGGGTTTCATTTTCCCAGACTTAAGTTTGTTTGTCTAATTTCTGCAATAGTTTGGATACACACAAAAAATATATGCATTCTACATATACACATTTATCCAAGTATATGTATTTTGAAAGTTTTGTCTGTCTCAATGTAGAGCTGGATCTCCAATAAATCTGAACAGAAGTGATTATAGTCCATAAGGCAAGTGTTTCAAGTGTTAGGGTGGAAGTGGAAGTGTTTCAAGATCAACAAAGGTGCACAATTAACTTGGATGGGCCTGCAAGTTCTCATGCATGAATTCTATGTTTGCCATTTTCCATGATGGCTGGGATGACTTATGAACAAATGGGATAAACTATGAACAACTAAATGCATGTAGAAAGATCAGTCTAGGGCTTAAAAAGTTGTTAAATGTGGTTGAAGGATGGGTAAAGCCACGATTATTATTACTATTGTCTATTCATAGAATGCTGAACTAAAGGCAAAAGACCTGGCTTTGAATGCTTGCTCAGCTATTAAACTCATTGGGTAGCTTTTCACCAGTCACTGTAGCTTAATCTACTTCAACATGGCTGTTGTGATGGTAAGAGGAAGAAGAAACATGTACATTATTTGACTTCCTTGGAATAGTGGGATAGACATGAATCAAAAGATTTATTGAACAACCACTGAATCAGAAGTAACATTTCTTTTAAGGCATGGTCATCTTTGAATTTCTGTTTGTTTTTAAGATGTATGTGACAAAGTTTTTAACATCTATATAAAGTACAGCAGATGTGCAAGCAGACTCTGGCTCTAGTCAATAGGGCAGAGATTTGTTGGAGCACACCTGGAGGACCAAATAATTCCCACCCCTGAAGTAAAAGAAATCTTTGACAATTTCTTGCATTTGCCCATTCTTGTGTGACATGTATGTGTCCACACAGTCATCATTGCTTCTGGTACAGATATAAGGCACCTGGATGCTTGTAACACACCATCCATTTCCACCCAGCGGCATTTCAGAAGATGTAGCATTGTGAAAATTCAAGTAAAATTTCTGTTTTGCGCACAAATCAAAACCCCATCCCAAGAATGTTTCACACAGAATCTAAGTTTCTATGCAGTTTTTTTTAACAGTTCAGAGTTTTGTACAGTTCAGGAATGAACTGAACACACAGTAAAGGATTTACAGTTTGCAATTCTTGAACAATGAAATTACAAAAGAAGACTAGAAAGAAAAATTAATGTATTATTCACAAATTCCAATACATTATCAGAGGTATGAACAAAGACAATAGCTTCATGGCACACTACATATATTAATATGAGAGTCTTTGCTACTGCACATAAACAAAAGGAATCTTCTCAAAGTGAGTTTTAAGCCCTGGGAAACTGACTTGGTAAGCGGATTTACTGCTTTTGCACATCAGCACTAACTTAGTAGTCTAAAGATCTGAAAGACCTGTATCACATTACACAGCCCTCTGCAAATTTAGGGCAAGAGTCATGAGTTGCATCTTTCTGGCTCCTATTACATTCTATCCCACTCCCACAACTGTATAAGTGTCCTTTATGACTGAGGCCTTAATACTACTCAGTACTGCATCCAAAGAAGTGGGTTTATATTCATGAAAGTCCATGAAAAAATAAAAATCAGTTAGTCTTAAAAGTGCTGCCACATTTTTTTCCTACCCTGTCCTTCCTCTTTTTTGTAATGTTTTCTGCATTAGTTAT
The DNA here is from genome assembly GCA_948474755.1 of Ctenosaura bakeri. NCBI lineage: Eukaryota > Metazoa > Chordata > Lepidosauria > Squamata > Iguanidae > Ctenosaura > Ctenosaura bakeri. The sequence goes on from CAOLHI010000002.1 coordinate 804,222, forward strand.
TTTTAAGTTAAACATACAGGCATTCTTCACATAAACTCATAATAGTTGCTCCAGTTTGTTATTTGATTCTTGGTCAGAAATATTGTTATCTATCTGTTTTCTATACTTATAACTGTGCACATGAAATGTATGGGTACACTCATTAAAAGTTTTCACACTCACGAGTTATTATATCTTATTGTAATGGAAATTGGACAACTATTCATGTCCTGCTAAAACTATTTATTTTTATTTTTAAGTACTGATGTTTATTTATGTCACTGTTCCATATGGTGTATCAAAAAAAAAAGAATATTAAATGCTCCAGATCTTCATAATCATCCCAACAATCACGTCATTTCTTTTTCTCCTTCCCCAGTCCCCATGCACATACCCTGCAGACTGTTAAATCCATTAAAATCAATGGCAGATTTGCTATTAATTTGAAACAATGAATGAGTAGCACCCTGACAATTTATCTGCAGACTGACAGATGTGGAACATATGACATGTCTTTCAGCCATTTACAGTTAATAAAAGTGATTAAAAGCGATACTAATTTAAATCTCAGCTAGATTTTAGACATGAATACACAAAGGGCATAGGGTGAGATGCAAAAATTGTTGTAAAGTTTATAGTCCATAAGGCAATTTATACTCTTTAACTTAATAAAACATTTTATACTGAATTACACAGTAAGCTAAAATACGTCAGTACATAGAGTTTGATACAGCCGAAGAATGAGCAAGTAGTTGCTTGGTATAATGTCACAATGTGACAGTGAAGTGTCAATAATACTCATTAGTACAAAACAACATTATTTCTATTTTCATCATCAGAAAAAGGACTGTGCCCATTTCTGCAGTGTGATTATCACGACCTTTCCCAGATCATCACTTGACCCAGTGGAACCCAATTTGAATCTCCCATCAAAAATAGTATATCTGTGAGCTGAAGTTCAAGCTGCAATTTGCCACTAGCGGGGGGAGAGGGTTCAGAAAGTTTAACAACCATACAATTAAATTCCATCTATTAATTATCTTTGCTAGGTGCTACCTTTGCTAACTTTAGAACAAGTTTTCTGGTCTGGAAACGTCAACTGTCATTACCAAAATAAAAATGTATGCAGTGCAGATTTTAATATTTTTGAAGCAGCGATCTCATTCTATCAACTCTGTGTTCATACCATTATGCCTGTACATATAATTAACATTTGGAAAATAATGTTACTGGTCTTGTTGATTTAGATTCTGAAGAGTCCACCACATTGTCCAAGGGTTATGGGTTGCATAATTGCATTTTCATATTTGGTTGTTTCAGGTCATTAACAAAAGACTCTGCCTCTTGTGCATAGCTTTTTCCCCCAACACATAATCAAATACTAAAAACTATGACAGTAAGTGATTCTTTAGAATTTTGACTTGACTTCTCGTGTATGGGTTAATAACCATTTCAGATTAACGGTACTGTTTCAAATTGATCATCAAGCTGATCTCTGAACAACATCAGCCAGAAAGTTACTGTAAAGATATGTCTTTCTGTGGGCATTCTCCCAAACATATACAAATAAAGCACCAGGAATAGCGATAGGGAACATTGGACAATTTCCCATTCCATCTGTTCTTTTGATCAATGGCCTCCCTTAGAGACAACTCCCAGCAATGGTATTTGGATTGTATGTTTAGACTGAGAAACTGCAACTTGAAAACAAAAGAGAAAAGTGTATTGGGATTCACATTGCTTTTATGTATTACTATACTGTAGCCACAAAAGTTTATTTTTCATTGACAGTGTCAAGATCAGAGACCTGGGCGGCGAGCCAGCCCAGAGAAGGGAGTGTGAGAGCCAGCAAAGTCCAGCTGGGAGGAGACAAGCAAGCACTTTACACAAGGGAGTTCATTTACCAGAGCGTCAAGTGAAAGCTGTAGTCAGAGTTCCAAAAGCCAAGGGTCAAGAGATCAATTCAAGGTAGCAGGAACCAGGTGCTGAGAGCAAGGAACAGGCAAAAGGAGGACTTGAAAGAAGTAAAGGAAAGCTTCCAGGCAGACAGTTATATAGCCCAAGACACAGGTGTGGCTAGTCACTGCTTCTTGAACTTAATCAAGGAAGCCTCCCTTTGCTCAGCTCTCTTGAGTCTCTGCCTTGTTTGTGGGCTGATCGGCACAGGCACCAAACCAGAATCAGATCCCTGTTGCCCTAAACGAGCAGGCAGAAGAATGTCCGAGCCTGCTTGGTCCATGGCAGCAGGGGGAGCTCTTGAGCTGCAGGACTCATCTTCAGCCAGAGCCACAGGGACCAACAGCTGCTGCTCATCATCTCCACCCTGAGCAACAGGGACCAACAGCTGCTGCTTGTCATCAGCAGCTCTGACAGGGGCTTCAGTTATCACACTATCAACCCCCAGGACCCTCCCTGTCCCACGCCGGAGGGCCCAGCTTGTGGGGATAGCGGCGATGGAAACTGCAGATGAGCTGCAGGGCATGGACTCGGAGGCAGCCTCCCACGACCGCTCCTTGGGCCCGTACTCTTTCCAGTCCACCAGGTTCTGCAACTGACGTCGCCGCCAGCGGGAGTCCAGAATCTGCGCCACCTCGTATTCTGGCTCCCCATCCACAAGGACAGGAGGAGGAGGTGGAGCCACAGACCAGTAGGGGCTGCTAGGAGCGTCCTGGGACAGCAAGGACACATGGAAGACCAGGTGGACCTTGAGAGAAGCGGGCAACCGAACCCGGTAGGCCACTGGATTGATCACTGCCTCCACTGGAAAAGGTCCCACGAAGCAGTGGTCCAGCTTCCGCACTGGGCGCTGGGTTGGGAGGTGGCGAGTCGAGATCCAGACAAGGTCCCCGACAGACAACGTAGGGCCAGGCCAGCCTGCTTGGTCCATGGCAGCAGGGGGAGCTCTTGAGCTGCAGGACTTATCTCCAGTCAAAGCCACAGGGACCAACAGCTGCTGCTCGTCATCAGCAGCTCTTATAGGGGCTTCAGCTACCACAGGCAGTGCAACCCAATTCATGTTGACATGGTTGTCAGCCCACTGATATTGAAGGGACTTATTCATAGTTAAGTGGATATAAGAATTTAAGAAAAATGTTTATTTTAAATATCAAAATATTTAAAGCACCAGAATCACTATGTCAAAAAAAATTAAAACAGTTGCAATACAACAACTGTCTCTTTGCTTTCACCAGCAATTTTATATGTTTTTAATGAGCTGTATCACCGTGGTTGATCTCCTCTGGTTATGTTGCAATTTATCAATATCCTTCTTGAACTGTGGTGCCCAGAACCAGTTCAATATTCCTAGTGAGGTCTGAACAAAGCAGAATAGATTGATAATACTACTTTCCTAAATCTGCCCATTACACTCCTGTTGATATGGCATAGAACTGCACTGGCTTTTTTTTAACACATCACCCTTTTGACCCATGTTTAGCTTTAGATCTTCAGATCTTCCTCACATGTACTGTTGTCAAGACAGATGCCACCTGTCCCTTTTGGCCAGCCTGGGAAGCTATGGAACTCGGAAGATGCTTGCCCCTTATCCATGGCAGTTAATGGATGGGAAAAATTGGGATTTTCAATAAAAATCTATGGCACCCATTTCATGAAAGGCAGAACTCTAAATCTGCCTCTTCAGGTTACAGGAACCTGGGTTTTGGAACGAGACTACCTGGCCGGGGGGCTGAACCTTCACTTTAAGTCATGGGACTTGGAGAAGGGCTTCCTGTCCTTGGCAGGCCAGTCAAGGGGCAACCCAGAAGTTGGGTTCTCCTTGGGGCTCAGTTGTTTTGCTCAGGGGAAGCTGAGGAGGACATCTATGGGAGACCACCTGTTTCAGCTGCTCTCACACTAGGTAGCTCCCTTCCTTTTTGCATCTCCAGGAGTTAAAAGTTAAATAGGTTAATAGTGAAAATGAAGTGGCCCTTATTAAACCAAATCTTTGTGTCTGGTCTCTTAACTTCCATGACTAGACAGAAAACATACAACTGCTATCATAACACAGAGTTAAGTCAGCATAATGCCACAACAAAATTCCATATAATTGTAAAAGTAATACTGAGTTGAAATAAGAAATGTAGCAGAAGCATGGCCATCTACTCTTTTGCTTCAGGCAGAAAAATATACTACTCTGGAGCTGTGAGAGCCCTTTATCAGTTCAGATGGCAAGATAAATTTAGTTGAGAATAAGACAACAAACTAGACTGAAAAGAATCCTAAAGTATATGTGTATTATGGCCTAAAGAAGCCAACCCCATTGACCCCTTGGTGATGGGATCATCAATGATTACTCCACATCTCCTGATCTAAGAAGAAAAGTAATGGAGCCAGATGGCATTCATCACACTCAGTTTCAAAGACAAAGGACATTAAAATGGCCTTATTTAATTGTTAACCTGTTATCTGTTAAGAAAGATAATCAGAGATATGAATGGTTGCTTCAAAATGTATATTAAAATCAGACTTCTACAACCAAAGAAAGAAAGAAAATCACTTCAGCAGAATTTTGAGGAGGCAGAAATTATGAGCAGATCAAGAGGAGGAAATAGGAGATAGTAAAAGTTAATCACAAGAAAAATAGAACAATGCCAGTGAGACAATGCAAAGAAAATTTTAAACTAAAATGTAAACAAAAGACTGTGTCTTGGATCCCAAGGTGCTTTTGCAAGGGATATATGTGCACATGTCAAATTTTACCAGTCCCTCACCTACATCTGCATATATCTTGCATACTACATGATATTCAGTTAGAGAGGTTTCTTCAAATGTCAGGAACTGTTTTTCCAGGGGCTGCATTGAGATGTATAAAAGATTCATTTCCTACGTAGAACAAAATTTGCAATCTAACCCAAGTTTAGTATTTGACAGTGACGTATTTAAGTCTTTTACTCCAAGTCTCAAGTCAAATCTCAAGTCCTTGAAAGATACTTTCAAATCAAGTCTTGAGTTAAGTCTCAAGTCTGGGAGCCAACTTCATAACCCAACCTGTATTCCAGAATTCCTGGACAGAGTTGAATAAAGTCAGCTCTAATAATTTGAGCCAGACACCTACTTTTGTGATTTTCTCACCTGCAGCTTTGGAAGTGGGAAACACGATCCTTCTTATTTCCTATTTGCAAAGCTGAAGGCTTTTTCAGAAGTGGAGAATAAGATCCTTCTCATTCCTGAAGCTTCAAGAGCTTTAGAGGAAAAGATCCTTCCTCCTCAAGTCCACTGTCCAACACATTTTCTGTTCCCCTCTGAGATATGTGCCCTGTACTCTTGGGCACAAGCCTTGCCTTCTGCTCTTGCAAAGAGTTTTGGAAAGCTCCTCCTATATGTAGAAGGAACAGGCTGCTGAGCAGACCTCAACCTCATCTCAAGCTTATCCCATTTGCTGCTCCCTCTGAGAAATGTGTCCACACTTTGGGCTTGAGACAGATCATTATGCGACCAGTAAATTGTAAGATTTCTAAATTAATGTGTTATGTTACTGAACCAAATGCAGCAAGTCAGTCACTAAAAATAAGCAAGTCTCAAGTCAAGTTGAGTCAGCGTGTAATTTTTGCCAAGTCAAGTCTGAGTCAAATCACTGAAGTGACTTAAGTCTGACTTGAGTCCAAGTCAATTTACTTGAATGTACATCATTGGTATTTGACTGAAAATCTGAAACATTTGAGATTTTTGTTCTTTCTTTCTAACTACTTTGAATTTTATTTGGTTTTGTTTTCCCAATGGATATTGTCCTTTAGACAGTTAATCTCTTTTTATTTTTCCAGACCATTTAACTTAACTAGTTTTACTTTGGCTGAAACAGTTTGCCCTGCTGTTTTAGATTTTCCCAATCTGAAAGCTAGAGAATTATGTAAATAAGGAGTGTATATTAAGGGAATTGAAACTGAATTACTTGGAATTGAAATTTAGGTTAAACTTTTTTAAAAAGAATCTGTGTCACTCAAATAATTCTGAATGGCAACACTAACTAAACAACAGGGGAGTAATAATTTTTAGGATTCATTACTAGCCTGAAAAAATCTTAAGAACTAACAGAAAATATATTTCTTTTGTTTAACATTTACTTCACCATTTTGAATAACATTTTTTAAATAATGGTGGGATGCAAATCCAGCAAATAAATAAATAAACTGGAAATCTGACATTTACCATAACTCAAAACAGATCAACATAATAAAAATACCAAAATCAAATAGCAGTTGACGTGCTGAATTAGAGTTTAAATATTATTTTTGTTTCAGAATCAATGATACCAGATGTCCAGAAAGCCTTTCAGAAGGAAAACAAACCAAACAAAACAGCAAATAATTTAGCAATGCATGCTTTACAGGGCATTCATATAGGGAGACCAATCAATGCATCAAGCTAAAAAGGCCATTAAACCACTTCATCAGGTGGATGCTAATGTAAATTACTCCTTAACCTATGACATCTTACCAATAGGTTAGATTTAGGGAAAGAAAATTAAATGGGAAAAGCCTAACCTCCTTAACTCCACATTCAAGTACCAGCACCCCATAAAAAGAACATTGACTTTTATCAGCTTTATAAACAAGAAATGTAGGAATTTTCCACATAAGACAAGAAGCAGAAGGAAGAAAAAGTGGGACACCCATGCTCTGTTTATGTTTACTTAATGATATATTAAAGATGAACTGTACACCTCCTCATCAGGAAATGTGTACTAGGCATGATCTGGTGACAGCTTAGGGCTAAAGTAGATGTTCTATAAATACACAGCATGTATTACAGATTCAATTTTGCTTTAGCTGTTTCAAAGCAGGCACAGAGGCAGTAAAAGACAGCCAGAGACAATGTATCACATTTTCTGTAACTTTAGAGAAATTACCCCAAATCCTGATAATTGACATACGCTGTAAGACTGAGCAAACGAATGCATGGCCCAGAATATGCCAGCTGGTGGAAAAACTGTCTGTACAAGAAGATGCACTCAGTCTCAAGTTGAGCTTGGGGAGCAATTCAGCACATAGTTATTGTTCAGTTCCAAGAAACTTCAAGTCTCACTTGCCAAGTCAATTTCACAATACTAGGACAGTTATCCAAACATTGTTTCTTTTATACTGATGGTAAACTTCCTGTACCATGAAAGCATCCAGGATTATTTAATTCCAAGTGCAACCGTGCCAAGACACTTTGTCCCACTTACAGTAAGCCACACAAAGACCAAAACAAACACTTTCAGGCCATTTTCTACTAATCCTTTTGCTATAAAATTCTATTTTCCTTTTCTCTTTGCCTATGAAAAGTTGGCTTCTCATATTTGGTATCTGGTACGTCTTTATTCTAATTTAAAGATTATTGGATATTAATTACCACAAAACAACATATACAAGTACATACAACCATAATAAGGATGTAACTTTTTATGTGTTCTCAGATTAACCAATAAACTGACTAAATTAATAACAAATATTACATTTGACAACCTGGTAAATCGATAGAAGAGAAGAAATGAAGGTTATTTAGAACAAGCAGGTGGGTCTCAGGCCAGTGGGGCTGTACATCCACTTTGGGTTTTCACCTGAACTTTGAAGGAACTATCCAAGATGTTGAAAATACATCCAATTTTGGGTTGTTCTTTCACAAAGCTGTAACAATTCCAGGGAGACGTTGTGACTTCATTCATATACAACAGTAATTTGCAACTGAGCACTATAGCTAGAAGCCTGCTCTGGCCCTGGATCCCAGTCCTCCTCAAGGCTTTTGAATTCCTCCTTGTGGCCATATCAGAGAAGGAGGAGAAGGGAAAGTTCATAAGCCTAAAGCTCATTTTTGGTTTGGTACTACATTCTAACTGACCTGGCTGTGGTTAATTTAAATTAAAGTTTGTTGAAACATGTCAAGATCATGGTTCCTGATCCTGGTTTGTTCAATAAATCAATGAACCTCTCTCAATCTACATGTAATGATAAAGTGCTGTTAGTTTAAACCAGGAGTTAGATGCTTCCAATCTCTTCCTACGGCCCTGAAGAAGACAAGAATGGGGAAGAGGTTAAACAAGGCCATTTGTAGAACAATACTGTCTGTTTTAAAGTTACATCTGAGAAGGTGCTTTATATTCTATTTAATTGCTCTTTACCTAAAATCTCATAACAATGGGGCTAATATTGACTATGGAAGAATATTACTATTTTTTTCTGCTTGACTTCGGTAGTGCATGTGTATTTTGTGAGACGTTGGGAAAGCAGGTTAAGAAAAGAAAAATCAGAAGAATCACCCATCTCACCATCAAATGTAGTCATTCTGAATACACACAATCCTTATTTTGGCATTTAAACCCCACAAAAAGAAGAAAACAGGTCCATGCTCATGAGCTTCATGGCCCACATGTTTCAGAGACACACGAAGAAAGGAGCCTGCCATAGTCATGCAAGCTCCTCACGAGGCTCAGAATCCTGAACAATGTTTTTCTCAAAATTGAGAAACTATACTTTCTAACTTTAGAACAAGCCAGGATCCTAAATCACTTCCTCATCAACTTATAGCTGCCTACTGAACTGATTCTTGCTCATTTGTGGGTCCTGGACAACAAATATGAAATTGTGTGGTGGGTGAACAGTCAAACAGGAACAGAGTATTAGCCACAACCAGTAAAATTTCTGCATGAAAAACTGCAGGAACATTATTGTAATAATTGTAAGAAAGCTAACTCTAACAAGATTAAAGCTGGCATGTCAAGATTTTTTTTAATGTTGTAATGACAGATAGGTTAGTCTGGAGATTAAGCCAAAATATTTTAATGCTATAGAAAATAAAGATAATATTTTAACGCTTGCGTCGAAAAAGAATAAACCTAAAAATAGAATGAAGAGTTAAAATGTTACACCATTATTTATGCACACATATTTTTGCTTAAAAGACTGAAAAAGATTTTGGATATATACCTCAAGCATGTTCTTGCCATTACTTCATTCAAAATCTAATTTGGACCTTTTCGCATCTTACCTTTTCCCGGTGCTGGGCAACGGGGCTCGCGTACAACGACTTCGGAGGAACGTACTTGCATCCCTGCTGGTTGGGCTCAGCCTCTTCCTTCTGCAGTGCAGCCTGGGACCTTTCCCAGCCTGCACTGCACAGGAAGTGTGACCGGCCCGGTTCCCAAGGCTACACACACCAGGTAAGTGCGCGTGGGGCCCTGGAGCTATGCGCGAGCACGCAGCATTTTCGGCTTTAAGCCGAAAATTTAAAAATGCTTGCATGGTCCACGTTAGGCTCTTGAGCATCACCTAAATGTGAGTGCATCATATGGACTGTTCCTCACATTTACACTATGCTCAAGGGACCCTTTTGCTTCGGAAATGCAGTGTGAAAAGGGCAAAAACTATACTGAAAGCTACAGTGTACTACACTGTAGTCCCATGGATGATACTTCTGGGATCTTAGACATTTATAAAGTCAGAGCCTTGAAAACTTTTTTTAAAATAGTTTTAAAACAATCTTATTCACAATCAAAAGGAAATACATTAATTAGAAAAAGAAAAAAGTAAAAACTATCAAAAAACGGAAAAAAGCTAAAACTAAAATACAATACTAACACATTAATCTAATGAACTAACCACTAGACTAAAACACTAGACACTAACTTACTAACTTACTAAACACAAAAGGTCTCTGATCCCTTCCAGACCAAACTGTAACTAAAAAAAGAAAAAAGAAAAGAATATTCTACCATTACAGATCCAACTAAGTAACTAGTAACCATAGACACAGATTACTGCATTGTTAAATTTTTAATTGCTCAAAAAGTCCATAAACAGTTTCCAGTCTCTCAGAAAATCTTCGGTTGGCCTATCCTTTAAAGTCCACATTGGTTCGTCTATTTGGGCTAACTCAGCAGCCTTCACAGATGATTCTTCCATTGTTGGTGCTTCAATCCATTTCCATGTTTGATCAAACAACATTCTTGCAGCTGTTATCATACAATGAAGAAGTAGTTTATACCTACTATCCAAGACCATTTCTGCGCTAAACTGTTATAGTGTTGTTATTCCACTTTCAGCATCCTATGGAATCCTGGGGTTTGCAGTTTAGGGAGGGGCATTTAGGATTCTCAGCCATAGAGCTCGTTGGCCTCAGTAAAATACAAGAAAGCTAAATTTTCTTGTAAACTACACAAGATTAAAGCTAGCATATAAAAAAAAATTCTTGAATGTTGCAAGGACAGATAGGTTAGTCCATTCCAGAATTTCACAGGATGTTGAAAGTGTAGGGTGGAAATGGTCTCTGTCTTTGTCCATAATACCCAGTAAAAACATTCTGGTGATATTACAAAATCCACATTTATTTATTTATTTATTTATTTATTTATTGAATTTACACAGTTGAATTTGAGCCCTCTTTATGTGACATCCCAAACGTTGATTTGAAACATCCTTAGACATTTTCAACAGCTTATTTGGCCTTGAAATCTGAGCACTTGTGGTATAGTTCTGGGCATCTTTTTTAACTGCAAAACACTAAGAAGACAAGAGGGAAAGTTCCCTAGCCCCCACCCCAACTATCTGAATTACATGCCTCTTCCACTAATGGAAGGCAGACCACTAGGATTGGAACAAATGGGAAGCAAAAATGGAAAATGCAACTGTTAAACAAGTAGGTTAGTTTTCTGTGTTATCCCTCAATGTTTCATCCATGCAAGTTGCATATAGCTCTCTCAGAACACACTGGAATGTAAAAGTTACAGGAATTCAGCTTTTATGTAAAAGCTAAAATTGTAAGATAGAAAGCTGGAGAATACAACATGCCAAATGAAACCCTCACCAAACTAAGAGCAATGAATCAAGTTACAACTGTGATACATGTAGCTGCCTTATCTGGTTGTATAACTTGTCCATTGAGATAGTTATTCTAAACTCTGGCATGGAAAAAACATACCAGTCACTTCAGATGGATTTCCATACAGACACTTTTGTTACTCAACACTGGGTTCAAATTTGAGAGATCCTCAGCTAACAGCTCTCTGCAGACCATTTTATGCATCAGTGTCTCACAGAGCTGTGATGGTACCAGTAGGCAGCAGTGAGCTGCCATTTCAAATATGCTGTTTTGTTCAAAATGGCATCACTTCAGAGCAGTATTGGTAATTTCTCCTTCCCGTGGTGCCATTATTTTAATTTCCCACAGTGCTTCAGACATGCACGCAGACACAACTCTTGCATCTCTGCGATATTGCAAAAAGTTAAAATAGTGGCTAAAAGCTTCTTGGAGCAGGGGCCCCCAGAACAGATGCCAGAACCACAGAGTTGCCCAGGAATACCGGGTTTGAAACTTATACACTAAATGGCAGAATGCAGACAATCATGAATAAATGAATGCATGGTGCTGGTGCCAGGCCAGCTGCTGCCATCCTGATTTCTGAATGGCTATGCTGGAGACTAAAATCTGGAACTTCTGTAACTAAACTCCTATCCTATAAACTGAATTATTGTTTTTTATGTACATGTTCTTTTGCTCATAGACTGGACAAAGGCAACAGGGAAATATGTGGACCAATTCAATCAACCCATGCATTACAAAGTCTTAACATCAAGGGTGTGTCTGTGTGAGTAGTTCTTCACATATCTTGAAAAGCTGTAGGGAGGGAATGTTCGTCTCATCTCAGTGGACCCATATAAGCCCTGGGAACATAGATTTTTAATCCCAAATTTCAGATATAGAAGTACTGATAAATTTGCAATCTCAGGTATTAATTGTCTAGTAACGTTTCTGAATTTCTCGCAAACTGCATCTACAGCTGCTTCAGTTGAGTACTAATGTCGGCGGCTGGGCGGGGCCGGGCAGGCTCGGGTCTGGCTCAGGCCGAGGCTGGCGTCCCGGAAGCCTCAGCCAGCAGAGTCACCGCAAAACTAAAGCAAGTCTTACTTCAGGCGGTAAACAGGAACGAAAAGAAAGGGTTTTCCTCACCCGGGCAACGAAGGGTTAAGCTGGCTGGCAAGGCTTCCGAGCAGAGTCTCGGCAGGAACGAGGCGGGACCGTAGCAGGGGCAAGGCAGGCAGGAGCAAAGCAGGAACAAGGCAGGAACAAGGCAGCAGCACTGACGGGCAACACACGGAGAGCCGTTGGTTGTTGCTCCGTGCTGAACTTGGCTCCCTCTGGCTCTAAAGTAGGAGCCTGGCGCCGGCGCCGGCCAATCCTGAAGCTGCTGCACAGTTGGGAGCCCTCAGCCGGGCTCACAGCTGAGCGTCCTTAGCCAGCTGCGAGCCCTCAGCCTGCCGCTGATGCTCCAGCAACCGGCGGGAGCGGCGGGCAGCCTCCTTGGCCTGCCGCCGCTGCGAGAACGTGGGAGGGAGGCCGTCAGGCTCCTCCGGATCGGGCCCGCGGGTGAGCGGCAGGCCAGCGACCTCCGGGCGACTCTCTTCCGCAGCGCCGGCTCCGTCGGTGTCTTCAGCGGCGTCAGGGCAGGCAGGCTCGGGACGACCTCCCGTAGCGGCAGGTGGCTCCATAGCCTCCTCTGCGGCGGCAGTGGCCTCGACGGCGTCCGGGCAGCTGTTCCCGGCGCCGGAGGCCTCCGCCGCTACTCGCGAGGAGACCGGATCCTCCGCCGCTACTCGCGAGGAGACCTCTGCCGCTACTCGCGAGGAGACCTCCGCCGCTAGTCGCGAGGAGACCGGATCATCCTCCTCCTCGGGTGCTGCGTCTGGGGCCGCGGAGGTCCCGACATCACTCCCCTCCCCAGGGATGCTCCTCCCCCTGGGCGGCCGGGGCTTGGCGGGATAGCGGCGGTGGAAGGCCTGCACCAGCCGGGGCGCGTGAACGTCGGCGGTGTCTTCCCAGGACTGCTCCTCCGGACCGTGGCCGCGCCAGTTGACCAGGTACTGGAGATGGCCGCGGCGGCAGCGGGAGTCCAGAATATCAGCCACCTCGTACTCCTCCTGTCCGTCGACCATGACAGGACCGGGGGGCGTCCCGGCCCGCGTCGGGCCGCACCCCCGTTGCCGGTTGGAGCAGCGAACGGTGGAACACGGGGTGGATCCAGAGCGATCGTGGAAGCTGCAGGCGGAAGGCGACAGGGTTGACCTGGGCCGTGATGGTGAAGGGGCCGATGAAGCGGGCGTCTAACTTCCGGTTTGGGCGAGCGGAGGGGAGGTAGCGGGTGGACAGCCACACTCTATCTCCGACCTGTAGCGGAGCCCCCGGCTGACGGTGTGAGTCCGCCGTCCGCTTGTACTGCTCCTTGGCCTCCTCCAGCTGGGATCGCAGAACGGCTTGCAGGGCACGCAGTTCCTGCAGCCATTGGTCCGCTGCTGGCACAGCCGACGGAGCTCCGACGGGCGGGAACCATCTCGGGTGGTAGCCATAGGTGGCCATAAACGGCGACTGCCACGTGGAGGCGTGTACGGCGTTGTTGTATGCAAACTCGGCCAGCGGAAGGAGTTCGCTCCAGGTGTCCTGCTGGTAGCAGCTGTAGCAGCGCAGGTACTGCTCCAGGGTCGCGTTGGTCCGCTCGGTCTGGCCATCCGTCTGCGGGTGGTGCGCCGAGGACAGGTGTGGCTTGACGTCTAGGAGCTGCAGGAGGTTCTGCCAGAAGCGAGCGGTGAACTGCGCCCCCCGATCAGTCACCACACCTTCTGGCAGGCCGTGTAGCCGAAAGACATGCTGCAGGACGAGACGAGCTGTCTCCTTGGCGGAGGGTAGAGCCAGGCATGGCACGAAGTGGGCCATCTTTGAGAACAGATCCACTACCACCAGGATGGTGGTGTGGCCTCGGGACGGCGGCAGCTCCGTCACAAAGTCCATGGAGATTAGCTGCCAGGGCCCTGCAGGAGTCGGCAGAGGCTGCAGTAGCCCGGCGGGCTTCCCAGGCGGGTCTTTGGCCCGGCGACACACTGGACAGGACCGGACGTAGCGATCCACGTCGCTCCGCACCCGCGGCCACCAAAACTCTCGCAAGATCAGATGAAGAGTCTTGAAGAGGCCAAAGTGCCCGACCGGCCTCCCGTCATGGAAGAGACGAAGGACTTCCTCCCGGCAAGGCCCCGCCGGGACGAACAGCCTGCCCCGGTGGTACAACAGACCCTCTCGGTGGGACCAAGGGGACGCGGGGTCCTCCGCTTGCAACCGCTGCTGGAACGGCTCCCTGGCCTGAGCCGCGCGGATGCGCCGCGACAGGTCCGCCACATCGACGGCGGCGGCGAAGTTCTCGGGTCGGAGGATCGTGGACCGGAGTCAGCCTCGGCCGTGGCGGCGTACTCCAGCTTCCGCGACAAGGCGTCCGCGCGTCGGTTGCGGGCCCGGGGGACGTATTGCAGCTGGAAGTCAAAGCGGGCGAAGAACTGGGCCCAGCGCATCTGCCGCGGGGTTAGCTTTCGGGCGGTCTGCAAAAACTCCAGGTTGCGGTGGTCCGTCCTCACCTGGACCGGTTGCTGGGCCCCTTCCAGGAGGTGGCGCCATGCCTCAAACGCCACCTTGACCGCCAGGAGCTCCTTCTCCCAGATGGTATAGTTCTGTTCGGGGGGAGTGAGCTGCCGGGAGTGGTACGCGCACGGCAAGAGCTGGCCCTCTGGTCCGGACGCCTGGAGCAGGACCGCGCCGACCGCCACCTCTGACGCGTCCGTCTCCAGCACAAACGGACGCTTGGGGTGCCGGAAGCTGCAGGATCAGCTGGGAGACAAACCGGGCCTTGAGGCGCTCGAAGGCCTGCTGCGCCTCGGGAGTCCACCGGAACGGCGCCTTGCCCCGGAGGACGCTGGTGATGGGCGCCGCCAGCTCTGCGTACTCCGGGATGAACTTCCGGTAAAAGTTCGCGAATCCCAGGAAGCGCTGCACGTCCTTGCGGCACCCCGGTGGCCGCCACCACAGTATCGCTTCCACTTTGGCCGGGTCCATCTCAATACCCCTCTGCGTCACCCGGTAGCCCAAGAAGTCGACTTCGCGGAGGTCGAAGGCGCACTTCTCGAGCTTGGCGTAGAGGCGGTGCTCCCGCAGCCGCTGCAGGACGGTCCGGACGTGGGCTTCGTGTACTCGCTGGTTCGGCGAGTAGATGAGAAAATCATCTAGATAGATGATCACGAAGCGATCGAGCAGGTCCCGAAACACGTCGTTGACGAAGTGCTGGAAGACGGCCGGGGCGTTGCACAGACCAAACGGCATCATGGTGTACTCGTAGTGCCCGTATCGCGTCTGGAACGCCGTCTTCCACTCGTCCCCCCCCGGATGCACACCAGGTTGTAGGCCCCCCGCAGGTACAACTTGGTGAACACCCTCGCGTGCCGTAAGCGCTCCAACAGTTCCGGGATTAGCGGCAGCGGGTACCGGTTCCGGATAGTGATCCGGTTTAGGGCGCGGTAGTCATTACAGAGCCGGAGTTCGCCTGATTTTTTGTGCACAAACAGCACGGGGGCCCCGGCAGGCGATGTGGAGGGCCGCACAAACCCCCGGCGCAGGTTCTTTTCCAAGAACTCTTGCAAGGCCGCCAGCTCCGGCTCAGACAAGGCGTAGATCCGTCCTGTGGGGATCGGGGCACCCGGGACCAGGTCTATGGCGCAGTCGTAAACCCGGTGTGGCGGCAGGCGGTCCGCCTCCTTTGGATCAAAGACATCCGCATAATCCCGGTACTTATGCTGCAGCTCCACTGTGGAGTCGGGCCCCGGGGACTCCAATGCAGCCATCAGCCGCTCCGGCCAACAGTGTTCTTGGCAGTAGTGGGAAGCGAACAGCACCTCGCGCCGTGACCAAGAGATGTGCGGGTCATGGCGCGAGAGCCATGGCATTCCCAAAACCACTGGGAAGTAGGGCACCGCCGTCACCAGGAACCGGATCCGCTCGACGTGCCCCTGGATCTCTAGCACCACCTCGGCTGTCTGGTGAGTGACAGGCCCTGACCGCAGCAGACGCCCGTCAATGGTCTCCACTGGTCGGGACTCGGGCAGCGGCTCCAGAGGAATGCAGTGGTCTCGGGCGAACTGGGCGTCGAGGAAGTTGTTAGATGCCCCAGAATCAATCATCGCCCCCACCGGGGCGGGCGCAGCATCACTGTGGCTCACCGTCGCGGCAACCAACAGTGGGTCACGTTTGGGTGCAGGCGAATCCTCAGGCCCTTGGCCGCCAGGCTCCCCCAGGCCTCGCAGGCCATCTAGGTCTGGGGGGTGGCATTTCCCGGTCTCCCAGCCGGGGCGGACTTGGCGGGACACACCCGGGCAAAATGTCCACCGAGGCCACAATACAAACAGAGTCCACCGCGCCGTCGGCGCTCTCTCTCCTCCGGAGTCAGTCGAGGACGGGCCCCTGCCAGCTGCATCGGCTCCTCCATGTCCGTAGCGCCACCGGACGCGCTGCCGGCGGGCCGAGTCGCAGGCGAGTCTCGTGGAGCAGCTGTCCCGGAGCGCGCTCCCACCACTGGCCGCGGGCCAGGGGCCGCCGCCCGACGGGCCTGCCTACGGGCTTCCAGGCGCCCGTCGATGTGGAGGGCCAGCTGTATCAGCCGCTCCAGGGTAGGAGGCGGCGAGTTGCGGGCCAGCTCGTCCAGGATCTCTGGCGACAGCCCGGCCCGGAACTGGTCTCGGAGGGCGGCATCATTGTAGCCCAGGTCTTGTGTGAGCAAGCGGAAAGCAGTGGTGTATTCCCGCACGGAACCTCACCCTGGCTGCAGCTGCCGAAGCTGCCGGCTCGCTGTTTCCACACGCACCGGGTCGCCCCAGACCTCCCGGAAGGCCTGCAGGAATGCCGCTATACTGTCCAGGACCGCGCTGTTCTGTTGCAGCAATGGCGTGGCCCACTTAGCGGGCGAGCCTGACAACAGGCTGATGATAAACGCCACCTGGGCCCGCTCAGTAGGAAAGTCCTGGCCGCGTACCTGTATGTAGAGGCGGCAGTTTGCTAGGAAAGTCTCTAGGTCCGCCGGGTCCCCAGAAAAACGCTGCGGCACAACAATGGGGATTTTAGCTGCAGGGGCCCGGGCTGCCTGCAGCTGTCCCACCTGGAATTGCAAATTTTGCAGGGCCTGGGTCATCTGGTCCGTTTGGGCTCGCAGGCTCTGATTTTCCTGCGCTAGGGCTGCTACCTGAGCCCTGAGGGCGGCGTTCTCCCCCTATCCTGCCCGGCAGGGACGGAGCAACAATCTGTCGGCGGCTGGGCGGGGCCGGGCAGGCTCGGGTCTGGCTCAGGCCGAGGCTGGCGTCCCGGAAGCCTCAGCCAGCAGAGTCACCGCAAAACTAAAGCAAGCCTTACTTCAGGCGGTAAACAGGAACGAAAAGAAAGGGTTTTCCTCACCCGGGCAACGAAGGGTTAAGCTGGCTGGCAAGGCTTCCGAGCAGAGTCTCGGCAGGAACGAGGCGGGACCGTAGCAGGGGCAAGGCAGGCAGGAGCAAAGCAGGAACAAGGCAGGAACAAGGCAGCAGCACTGACGGGCAACACACGGAGAGCCGTTGGTTGTTGCTCCGTGCTGAACTTGGCTCCCTCTGGCTCTAAAGTAGGAGCCTGGCGCCGGCGCCGGCCAATCCTGAAGCTGCTGCACAGCTGGGAGCCCTCAGCCGGGCTCACAGCTGAGCGTCCTTAGCCAGCTGCGAGCCCTCAGCCTGCCGCTGATGCTCCAGCAACCGGCGGGAGCGGCGGGCAGCCTCCTTGGCCTGCCGCCGCTGCGAGAACGTGGGAGGGAGGCCGTCAGGCTCCTCCGGATCGGGCCCGCGGGTGAGCGGCAGGCCAGCGACCTCCGGGCGACTCTCTTCCGCAGCGCCGGTTCCGTCGGTGTCTTCAGCGGCGTCAGGGCAGGCAGGCTCGGGACGACCTCCCGTAGCGGCAGGTGGCTCCATAGCCTCCTCTGCGGCGGCGGTGGCCTCGACGGCGTCCGGGCAGCTGTTCCCGGCGCCGGAGGCCTCCGCTGCTACTCGCGATGAGACCGGATCCTCCTCCGCTACTCGCGAGGAGACCTCTGCCGCTACTCGCGAGGAGACCTCCCCCGCTACTCGCGAGGAGACCGGATCGTCCTCCTCCTCGGGTGCTGCGTCTGGGGCCGCGGAGGTCCCGACAACTAATCAATTCCACTCCTAGAATTGTAGACAAGTCCTTCATCTCTGAAAAGTCTCATTTTCTTTCATAGAAACAACTTCATTTTCAATACATGATTATATGTCTATTGATCCCAACTACTTGGAGCACTCTCATTCACAATATTAGTTCTTTAATAAAATTTGGAAACATTATATTTTGGAGAGTTGTAGTCCAGAAAAACTGCCTTTTCCAAGATGTACCATTTCCTATTATCTCTGGAATTACAGCAGCTCCTTTTAAAAATTAAGTGGTGTAAAACAGGTTATTTGATTTGTCTAAGAGAAGTTATTAACTTTAACCACACTGCCTCAGATATGTATATACAGTCTAAAAACATTACAGGTTTTTCCTGCTATAAAATTATTTGCGGTATTAAAGGTACACTTTATTCAGGCAATGAAAATAAGCATCTGGTGAAACTGATCTCATGTTATCCTCCTTTTTATTTCATTGTGATATCATAATTTAATACATAATGAATAACCTTTAATTTGCTTAGAATCTATACTTATTACCTATTTAACACAAACTACTTCAACAAAAATATTAGTCTACCAATGTCATTTCTTTGTGCTTTCAAGTCATTTCCAACATATGGCAAACCTAAGGTGAACTTATCATGGGGTTTTCTTGACAAGTTTACTAATATGCTTCTCTAAATATGAACATCGATGGAAGAAAAATCTCATAATATGCCCCCCATAGCTTTGATTATACAAAGTAAACATATGAATCCCTCAGCCTCTTTTCTCCTCATAAAAAGGCTTTCCTCATTTGCGAGAATCACCTGGAGTGACCTTTTCTGCGGGCAATTTCTCCACTCTGCGTCTGCCACACTTTGGTTTGGATTATTTTTCTTAATCTGAGAGCTCTAAACAGGATCCTGCCTAGGGGAGAGGACTGGTCTCAAAGGTCTTCTGGTCCTGAATGTACTATTTTGTTTAGTCTATTTTGTTTGCAAGACAATCCCCAACCCAAAAAACATGATCATAGGTCTATACTGCAAACTTTTCAAAAATCTTTTCAGTGGAGTGTGCAAACTATGCTTTAAACTCTGGAATACAAATATGTAACAAGAAGAGCAATGGATCTGTAACACTCTTCCCGGTTAGTTTTTTAGAGGAAAAACTAACAGGCCACTGGATGTCACTGTAGCAAAGAAGAGTATGTTTCATAACACAAATTATCAGGCAGTAGCCCTAGGCTGCAGGGATAAAAATTGTAAAAGCTGTTTTTAATCTATTAATCTCTAGTGTAAAATATCATTTTCAAGGGTTTCAAATTAGCCAAGTTCATGGAATCACCACAATTCTCAGGAGTACAAAATGTTTATGAAATTTCATTTTGGGAAAGAAAAAATACCATGTTCTCACTCTCTGTATTCAATCTCCCCCACTTTCTGAGACTACTCAGTGGTGGTGGTAGTAGTGGGGTGAGTGTGTGTATATGTGTTAACCATGACCAACAGCACAAAACTGTTCCTTATCTAGCAAGAGGAAAAACAGAATGGCATCTATGCCAACAATGGACACACTGAGGAATGTGTTGCAAAAATTCAACAACAACAACAACAACAACTCTATGGCATCCACAGGATTCATGTGATAACACTGCAACCAAGGAGGAAAAAACCTGCCAAACATAAACAGAGTTAATTACAATAGTCTAATTGGGAGATTACCAGTGCATGAACTAATAACCTACTGTGACTTGGTTATCCGTGTCCAAGAAAGATCATAGCTGGAAGATGTCTAAGCGTGCCCGAAGCACTCCAAGCTAAGGAGTCCACCTGGGCCTCTTATGTTAGCGACGGATCCAGGAGTAGCCCCAAGCTATGCACCTTCTCCTATTATAAAACTCCAAAATATTATAATCTCATTTTCCTTAAGATGTAGCACAGTGGAAATACACTGTGGAGACACACAATAGAGATATATAGAAGTTCCTTTCCTTCTGTGTCAAACTTGGCATACATGTTTACTTCTCTTTCACAGGAGTCTAGCAGCCTATTTAACAGCAGAAATTTCTGGTATGATAAAATCACACTGATTTGCACTTCCTCACTTCATGCCTCACCAGGCACAACAGGAAAGCATGACTGTTCTCTTTCTCTCTCTAACTCTCACACCCAGAGAGACTAAAAATACAAATATATGTATGCCACAATATGGCAAATTTATTTTCCTAATTACAAAGTATTCAAAGGTAAGAATGCAATTCTAATTCACACTAAGATAGGAGAGACTTAAATACCAAACATATGTTCTAAGAAGCTTGGCTGAGAAGGTGTCCAAAAAGCAGGCCATGTACACAGAGAGAAACAACTAACAGATCGCACCTGACAATGTTCCAAGAGGAAGTGATATAGAAAATTTAATCCCTTTTTCTCAGACATATGAATACCTACTAGAAGAACTACATGATGTTTCAGGATACCAAACATGGGGCTCCTTTTATTATAATAAGGAGATGGGGAAAACACAGTATACGAATATGCATTTTTTTCTGTTGCAATCTCTTCACATTGTAAAATATATGAGACACAAGGTAGTCTTAGTTTTCTAACTACTGGTAGAGAGCAACACAAGGGCAAAATGTTAATATCTCTTCATATGGCTATAATACTGTTTTGTAATCATACTTGCAAGTGGATAAGCGCTTCAGCATTTTTTGTGACATAATGTACTTTAAATAGTCAGAGATCAAAATCCAGGATATTTCAAGTAAAGGTATTTCTCGTTACCTATGCTATTTATTTATTTATTAAATATATATCCCAGCTTTTCTCCTAATGGGATCCACTTGCTATACTTTGTAAGAATATATGCTGTATAAAGTGAACTGCATTTCACTGTCACATTCATCATTACAATTGGCAAGTAAAATAACTCACATTTGTGTTGATTGATAAGCAGTTTCAAAAGACTGTAAAAGCTGCCAGTGTGAGTCACAATTCTAGGCATTCTTGTTCAAAATATACTTCAGTAAAATTCAATGCAACTAAGAGAGTTTCACATGTTATATTCAACCTAGGATACAGCCTATGGACAAGTGTATGACGCTTTGTTGGTCTGTACATATTATACTACATTTATATGTAATAGAGTGAAATCATGTAGTTCTATAGCTATTTGAATGATGCCACAAGATCCTTTCCCCACCATATAGTATTATTGTCACCTAGAATGGGACTGGGAATCACATAGCCCTTCCAAGGCTACTTATGCAGCCTTCAGTAATACACACACACACACACACATAATTTCCTGACCAAACTAAATATGTCTTCCTTCCCAGGAATTGTCCATCCCTCTGATGCCTGACTGTCCTCTGTAATGATTTATGACACCATGCTTTTTTTTTAAAGAAAGAAATTTTGTTTCTATCCCCAAAATACCAAGTTTTTTTTTTTCAAAATGGAAGGGATAAGCACAGCTTAGAAGGCCTGCTACAGCTCCCAAAGGACCTAGAGAGTAGGGACTTTTTACAAGTAAAAAAAAAGTGACTCCTCCCCCCGGCCACAAGCTTGCTTGCATCTGTCCTAGAAGAAGATGAGATACAATACTGTACCCTTTTCAATTCAGTAACATCATTAAAGCTCCATAGAAATGCAAATACCTATATCTAAAGGGTAAGTGGATAATGTTTTTTAATAGAAGCAGTAGAAGTAGTATTTTTCCTAGACAAGATCAACAAGAATAAAGTACTGGGGGCTTGCACAGGATTGTGTTCTCTGTCTCTGAAAGTTGATAGCATGAGCACATTGGACCCATTCGCACTACAGAATTATAGTATTATTATTCTACTTTAACTGTTGTAGTTCCATCCTATGGAATCCTGGGATTGGCAGTTTAGGGAGGGGCATTTAGAATTCTCAGCCACAGAGCCCCACCAGACTACCTTTCCCAGGATTCCACAAGATGAAACTATGGCAGCTCAAGTGGAATAACAGAACTTTAATTGTGCAGTGTGTAATTGGGCTCATATAAAACTGACATGGGGTAGAAACAGACAGAGCCACCAATCCTCGCATATAGGACCATCTGCAGCTACAACACCTTGGTCCAGCATGTAGCTGACATTCTCTGGTTGCATGGTTATTCACTCTTCCTGTCATCTCCCCAGCACCTTTCCACTCTTAAACTGTCCACTCTCAGAACAGCCTCAGCAAAGAAATGTTGACAACAAAATCATTGTCCTCAGACAATCTTATTGCAATGCCTCAGGGCCAAAGAGGCATCCTGCATGTGGCCACACACTAAAGCAGGGATAAGTAAACAGCAGCCCATGGGTGACATGTAGCACCTTTTTATTTTCTAGCATACCTTCAATGCCCTTCGTTTTTTTTTAATTAAAAAAAGTTATTTTTAACTTGGAGAATATATTCTCCAAGTTAACCAACAGAGACGTTAAAAAGGTTCCAAACCCATGTTTACAAACCACATTGCTGATGTTGAAAAAATGGCAACATGTTCTCGCACCTTACCCATCACCAATCAGGCCCTTCCTTCTCCATCCAAATTTCTATTACAACCACAAATTTTCCCAGTTCAGAGATTGGAAAGACAAAGCACTGTTTACAATTCATGATTTATTTCACAATTCCAAGCCAAAATCAAGAGATGAATTGATACAGATGTTATCCCCTGATCCCCCTACATGGTTCCCCTTGTATCAAATACTTAGTTTTATTACCAGACTGTCCCACATGGGGGAACTTCCACGCAGCTTGTCTCCATTTGAAAATATGTGTCTCAAAGGATCTCTCTCTGAAAGGGTTGGCATCAAAAATTAATAAATGGTTGATCGATGAGACCTATGGTCGAGGTCTCCTGAGTAAATCAGGATGGGAAGCTGAACTTGACATTCAGATATTGGATGCAAACTGGTTGAAAATTTGGACATCGCTCCCATATAAATCTTCCACAACCAAATTTAAAGAATGTACCCTTAAATTGGTCCATAAGTGGTACCTTACACCTGTTCAACTGAGTTACATCATGAAAACAGCATCATTTAATTGTTGGCGGGGCTGTGGTTCTAAAGGTACTTACCTTCATATGTGGATATCCTGCCCTGTTGTAGCCCATTTTTGGTCGGAGGTTTTGAAAAATATTAGTATGGTTACAAAGCAAACAGTAATTGCTTGTCCTACCCTCCAGCTGTTTTCAATATATGACTCACAATGTAAACAACTGAACCACAAGGATCTGATTAATTTCTTTCTCATAAATGCTAGATTGGAAATTGCCTCCAATTGGAAAGTAGGCAATTTCTCTATCAACAGATGGTGGGGAAGAATCTGGGATACATGGCTGCTGGAAAAGCTGGCACATAATGGAAGGTTAACAAAAGGTTGCGCCACACAGGACAACTTTGAAAAAATATAGCTCCCTTTTGTTGATTTTATGAATGACACACCATACTTACACTGGAGCTCTCACCATGTGGTTCAGAACTCTGGTTGATCACTCCATGGTAGTGATTCTTGTTATAACCTCTTTCTATTTTGTACTGTCTTTGTACCGTGTTTTACTTTGTATTGTCCTTTGGATTTTTTAATAAATTAATTTAAAAAAAGGTTATTTTTGTCCCCTGCTTTTGGAGGTTTCCCAGAGTGGTAGACTGAGCTAGAAATGGGAGTGCATTGCCCATCCAAACCCAAACTTCCTGAGAGCTGAAAAAGAAAAACCAAGTAGGATACTGGAAAGCACTTCAGATTTTGATTTTGTTTACATATCTATTGCTTTTTCAAGCTAGTGCAGTTTGTACATAGAACTGTTTAGAACTGGTGCCCAAATGTTATGCATTCATACCTATTTTGGATACCACATTTGAACTAACATGTATTTTAAAGTACAGTGTGGTAGTAACAGGACTAAGCTGTGCAAATTGAATGCATGGCAAGAGTATTATTGAGTTCAAAGAAAGGGAAAAATGCAAAAGAGGACGTAGATGTCCTCTTTGCTCAGAGTGGAGCCTTTCACACATTACAATTTTCAAAGTTATGCTACAGTAATGAAGTCCAGAAATAGATTTCTGAAATACTTCAGATTTCACATTGCATTCTGCATGAGGTAGCAGACCATGAAAAAATGTGGTAAGCTCAGAGTTGCCGGACAATATTTGTTCGTGGAAAGTAATATATAATAAAGCTTCTAAATATGTGTCACATCTATACAACTCACATTTTGAAGATATGAGGGGAGAGACACCTCTAGTTTTAATAGTCAGCACCTTGACCATACTGGCTGGGGAAATCTGGGAATTTTGCCTCCTCCTCGAAGTCTCTTATTTCTAAGTTAAAAGATGGAAAGAATTGCTTTTTACAAATATCCAAGTGGTAAAGCTAAGAATATGGCCATGAAATAAGACAAAATCTGTCAATCTTTTAGAAACATACTAAGTGTGCGTGCTTTTTTCTACTGAATGAAACAATTTGCAGAGAAGTTCCTTCTACAGAGCCCACAAGGAACAGCCAAGCTATGGTTTGGCTGCCACTGTAGAAGCATGCCTATCTTATATCTTAATGATTTCCTACTTAACAACACCCACCCCCAATTTATTACTATAGCATACTAGGCAAATTATAATTTTGTGCAAACAGTAGTTTACCTGATCCAGACATAAGGAAACCTATGGAGATAATCACAAGACAACAACAGGAGGGAGATGAAAGAATTTACATATCCAAGACATATCCCCCAATAAGAAAGCCAGATATAGATCAGAATTTTCTTTTGTCCTTGCACTGCAATATAAATTTTGTTCTGGATTTCCAATGTTATTTTGTATTCTACATTCACAATGATATTCCATTACTTTACTGCGGAACAGGAAAGAACAACCCACACTAGGGAATGAGGACAGAGCAAACCTGGCTTTAAACACAGGCTTAACTGTATTTAAATTAAACTAGTCTGCAACCTGGAAGTTACTCACACTACCATCAAACAATGTGGTCCTAGAAGTTGTCCTATGGGGGCAATCTGAAGGTGAAAAACTTCAGTTTAAAAATGTGTATGAGACAATGCACCATCATGTCCTCTCACAGCCAGCTGTGAAAGGAAGCCCTTGCCTAGTGAGCCAGAGCAGAGTTAGATAATCCAGTCTACCTGTCAGTTTCCCCAACACCATGCTCAAAAGGAGGGCCTAACAACTATGGAGACACCACCAGGTAGACAAATCCTTCATTAAGTGATGCTTCATAGGTTTTCACCTGGATCTCCAAGTCCACCTTGGACTGCACTGCATTAATTAACCTCAAATAAAAGATTATTAGCCAAATTTAGAGAGAAAACAACTCGGCGAATAAAAGGCCAATTAGCCATATTCATAATGATAACATAATACAAGGCTAAATCAAATAGGAGTTGAAGTTGCCAGATTAACAATCAGATAAGATGACATCCCACCGCAAAGGCCTTCACAGGTACACCTGGTGGGAACATGGGAAAGGGCCTTTTCAGTGGCTGTTCTCAGTCTCAGGAATTCTCTTGCTGAAGAGGTTAGATTGCTATGTGTCCTTTGGAAAGTGAAAACTTTTTTGTTTCAGAAAGCCTTTGAGGGCTGATTGTTCAGGCAGGAAGGACCTAAATGTGCTATACTGCCTACATTCGTTTTCTTTTCACATGTTTTATTGTTAGTCTGTTGTTAGACTAACTATACTTTTAACTTTTGTATGATGTGAATTTTTCAGCTGTATCTGTTTTTATCTCTGTAGGCAGCCATGAATCCCAGACTGAAAAAGGCAGGACCACAGTCGTAAATATAAACATAGCAATAATAATCTCTATCTGCTTAACTAGGTTTCTCTCATCTTATTTTAATGATGCATGCTAGAAAATTTTATGTCTGTTTCACACATTTTTTTTCGTACATGGAGAAAAATCCTGGGTAGGCTTAAGTGAACTGTTGACTTCAGTTTCCATGATGGTGCCACCATAAGTGTAATGTTCCATAAATCAGCCTAGAGAAGCACATATACAGAAGGAATATTGGGAGACACATTTTTAGGGTGAGTATCCAGGCTATGTCAAGTAAAAAAAAAATGTTTTCCAGAGAACAGTCTATTTTAGCCCAAGCCTTGTTTTAGTTACTTTGACAATAAAAGGTAATATAACATTCTATCCGGCTCCATAAGACATATTGTGCATCTTTATTTGAACCGTTCTTTTAAGTCAGTGTACAGTTTTCCCCCCATTGTATCTTGTATACATACTGGCACCAAGTCTGTGTAAAGATTCCCCCATGGAAGAGGCAGAGGGGTAGACTGTAAGCCTTCACACCTAGATTGGGAAGAAGAGAAACATATAAAGCCCATTATTATTTTTTTGCTTGACCTAAAAAAAGGGGGGAAGGGGGTCAGATGACCAAGTGGGATTTTTTTTTTTGTTTATTTTAAGGTGCAAGATACAGAAAAACACTTGTTGGATTAAATGGTTTACACACGAGCAATACTTTCCCAGAAGATTGGAAAAGTATTTCTGTTCCTTCTGGAGCTGGGCTGATGCCTTCAGAGGCTGGTTTAACTTCCTCTTAATGCATTGTCCAATATTTGAAATGACTATTTAAAAAAATCACACAAATGTACAATCAAAGTCCTCAGATGCATTGTAGAACTTTGCAGGACATTCTAGCCAACATTTTTTTTTTAATAGACTGTTGCCGTCAACTTTTCACCATTCCAGTTTTTATATTCTGAGTCAAGCACCAAAAAAACACAAATAAAGCCATGACAATATCAACTCTTGTTTTACGTGCAGTTATGGGGCTTTTGTCAAAAAAAGAGAAATGTCATTGTGGTAACTAGTCCTGTTTAGAAGCATTTGCGGTGGATGATGGAAGGTCCAGATTCATCGTATTCCTGCTTGCTGATCCACATCTGCTGGAAGGTAGACAGGGAGGTAAGAATGGAACCTCCAATCCAGACAGAGTAATTACGCTCAGGTGGGGCAATGATCTTGATTTTAATTGTGCTGGGGGCTAGGGCTGTGATCTCCTTCTGCATTCTGTCAGCAATGCCTGGATACATAGTAGTACCACCAGACAGGACAGTGTCTTTACATAAAGATCTTTATGGATATCCACATTGCACTTCATGATGGAGTTGAAGGTGGTTTCGTGGATGCTGCAGGATTCCATACCCAAAAAGGATGGCTGGAAGAGGGCTTGTGGGCATCTGAATCTCTAACTGCCAATGGTGATCATTGACCATCAGCGAGTTTGTAGCTCTTTTCCAGGGATGAACTGGAAGCAGAGGTGGCCATCTCCTGCTCAAAGTCTAGCGCAACATAGCACAGCTTCTCTTTGATGTCACCCACAATTTCTCTTTCCGCCGTGGTGGTGAAGCTGTAGCCTCTCTTGGACAAGATCTTCATGGTGTAGTCGGTCAAGTTACGGCCAGCCAGATCCAGATGGAGGATGGCGTGGGGCAGGGTGTAACCTTCATAGATGGGCACAGTGTGGGTGACACCATCACCAGAGTCGATCACTATACCAGTGGTACGGCCAGAGGCATACAGGGACAGCACAGCCTGGATGGCAATGTACATGGCTGGGGCGTTGAAAGTTTCAAACATGATCTGTGTCATTTTTTCTCTGTTGGCTTTGGGGTTCAAGGGAGCCTCCGTCAGCAGCACAGGGTGTTCTTCAGGGGCAACTCTCAGCACATTTTAGAAGGGGTGATGCCAGATCTTTTCCATGTCATCCCAGTTGGTGACAATACCATGTTCAATGGGATACTCCAAGAACAGGATGCCTCTTTTACTCTGTGCCTCATCACCTACATAGCTGTCTTTCTGGCCCATACTAACCATCACACCCTGGTGTCTGGGGTGACCAACAATAGAAGGGAATACAGCACGAGGGGCATCATCCCCAGCAAAACAAGCTTTGCACATTCCGGAGCCATTGCCAACAACGACCGCAGCAATGTCATCATCCATGATGACTTTTTAGAAGTGAAGTTTTGTTTTGCTTTTTTAAAGGAAATTTAGTTCTGTTGGCTTTTTAAAAAATCAACCCTTGGGGTGGGTGGTGGCAGGGAACCCAGGCTCGGCGATCCACCCAGCGTGACCACACACGGCCAAGAGCACTTAACGGCTGCCCCATAAGACATAAAAACTATGGACAGTGAATGCCTGAAGCCATGTAATGGTGGTGTCACAAAAGCTAAAGGACCTTTTGCTCTTTGTGTAGTGAGGCTTATTTGGCTGCTACCCTGGTAATGTTCCTGCCTCCATTGAAATCTTGGCTCTTTCACAGGGTTTCAAAGGGTAACATTTTTCACTAGGAATGTAGTTTTCTTTCTGTGTAATCGAAAGTGTAATCAACTGGTTTAGTTGATTGTATCTACGGCAGAAAATTTTAATTAATGGGAAAAAAGTGGTAAAGCTGCCTGTTCAGAAGATCTGTTCTTATTATTCTGGAATATTATAGCAGATTTTTTTTTTAAAAAAAAAAGATGGCACTTTAATATAGTAATGTGGCAACATCTCATGCTTTAAATGCCCTCAAAAACTATACTGAAGTTCTGTTAATATACAAACTTATTTAAATTATTTAAAGCAACTGATTAAGTCAGTCATCAAATCAGTAAACAATCTTATTTTCAATGCATCTTCCTGCCATGAAATAATCTTTACTGCCCCATTTTGAGCTATTATTGCTTAAACAATTTCACATCAGTTCCTATTATTTTATAAAATCAAACTCCACTTTCACATGGCATCAAATAATGATAAAAAATTCCAATAGTTTCTGATTAGGATAAGATTTTCATGCAGCAGAGGTTTATGAGATACAGATAACTGTTTATGCCTTAATGAGAAGCTCTGTTACAGTTCCACTTGGGAGAACAAAGAGGTGCTAATGTGCAGACCAAATTACTCTCTGCTTTGGTAAAGCCTGCAGACTGGGGCAAAAATGATTCATGAATTTATGTAAGACCTTTTACTGGGTTGTCTTGTCTTCTTAGAAAAGAGGACCACTAGCGATGTAATTAAATTAGGCCTTGATTGTAATAGTTGAACACTCATAAGCATGCAACTTTTCTGTTTTCCTTCCTAGGCCTTTTCCGCATGATGATGCAATCCTGGCAACACCTTTGCCAGCATGAGAGCATGTCCTCAATGCTCCCCTCTGTACCCAACCGATGGCCTGCGGAAGGGAGCACAAGGGGCATACTCCGTCCTTCTGCACTGCAGCCAGCCATCTTCCCATGCTGCAGTGGGGAAGAGAAGTGCATTATGGTGCTTCCAGCCCTTCAGCATGGCCACCTGCAATGGAAGGTTCATATGATTGGGGGCCATTGATGGAATTTTTCCATCAATGATATACCCCACAATAATGCTGACTGGCAATGTAAGAAGGGTGGAACAGTGACAATGCATGCAGAAACATCATCGTGGGCCCGCTCCTCTCACATCCCCATGCCAGGAGGACTCCATCCTGCAGAAAAGGCCTCAGTTTGAGAAGTATTAAATTCTATAGGCATATATAAAAAATAAAGAAGGAAATGTCAGCAATTTTTTTTAAAAAAAACCTACAATTATTACAAGAATTGCTTCTATGTGTACTTCCACCTGCTGTTAATGCTGGGGTAGGAAGTTCATGGCTCTCCAGATATTGTTGCACTGTAATTTCCAGCAATCCTCACCACTACCTATGCAAGCTAGGTGAGATAGAAGCTACACTTCAACAACATGTGGAGGGCTTTCTATTATCCACCCCCAATTTAACTACTTGTGTGTATGTGTACACTTATGTTCCTTCTTGTGTCTTCAGATCTATGGGGAAGCCCTATTCTGTGCCCTTTCAGATAGAAGACTCTGAATGTACCACATAAGTATGTAAGCTCCATGCTATGGAACACCCTTTCTAGCAAGACTTTAGAGATGTAAAGTAAACAGTGGGCCCTCCATATAAGTGACTTCAAGATCTGTGAATTTAAGTGATTGCAGAGTATTGCATCCTATGCTTGGCAGTGACATGGGACACGAGCATTCATTATTTTCCCCATTTGTAGGGGGTCCTGAAATGCAACCTCATGCCATTCACTGTACCTGCAAATTGTCTTTTCTTCAACAAGAATGGGAGTTTCAAGCACAGAAACATTCTATCATTAAAAATGTCACTGGTTACAAGATTGCTCATATTTCCCAAAAAAATTTGTAATTTTTCAGGAGGTTCTCCCACCCCAAGAAAACGCATTGTATTCTGCACACAGAGAAATGTTCTATACACAAAAGCCATCTCCTGAAGTTTTTGCAAAACAGTTCTGAAACATGAACATATACACACATCAAAAATGGGCAAAACTACAGAATTTGAACAGCAAGGGAAAAACTGTTTTGTTCTTGTGTGCAAAAATGAAATAAGTAAACATCTACATCCATACAAGGTTCATTTGGTTCCTGCCCTGCTGATACCATAGGCTGAAGTGAAGGCTGCTTCTTTCAAAGAACTGTCCATGCTTTCACTGTTGTCTTACTGTAGTTACAAATTCTTTTATGCAACAGTATCACTAGTTTACACTGACAACACTGACAATATTATTTTTATATTGATTTTTGTGGTTTTAGAAAAAATTTTACAACACCATTGGTTTTATCCCTGAGGATAAATGTTTATATCATAACTGATGCTGCACTGTCTCTATACATAAATAACTCTGTGGTCTGAAGAACTGTTTTCATAGTCGCTGCATAGGACACAATAATTAATTATCCCTTCCTCAAGACAGATTGAAAGATCTGTTGTGAATGGCCATTTTTGGACAAAACAGGCTACCTCTGGGTAAGATCTTTCTAATTACAATGACAAATGCAGCAATAGCAGGAGACAAGAACAGGGCACTCATACATACATACACAGTGCAGACTAGCTTCTTATCCCATTCATTCTACATTTTTCCATATCTATCAACATTTCACAGATGAAAACTGGGACATCTGAGGTCCAGCAACAACAGAGTGCAGTCAAGATGGCAAAAGTTATTAATCAGGAAGAGCAGATAAGCTGGAAAATGCTGAGGCTATTTGCTTTTGCCTCAGCTTACTGGCAAGATTCTACCCTCTCCACTCCTCTACGAGTCACTGAGATGGTTAAGTGCAACTTTTGCACTTTGAACTCAGTTTGCCAAAACTGAAGTAAACCAGGGTAAAGGGGGAAAGTGGGAGGAGGAGAGAGAAACTGGGACATTTTAAAAGTAGCAAAAAAGGTGGGATAACAGAAAAATAATTAGGACTCTCCTTGCCGAATCAGGACAGTTGGAGAGTGTAGTCTTCACATCTTGCAATGACAATCTACCTGTATTAAAGTATTCCAAAGCATGAATGATCAATGTCCTAGACAAGCAACGCTTAGTAAAACTGCTGGGTAGTACTGCCCCCATCCATATTTCTGGACCATTTGTTTTGCTTACTGCTTTACATTGATCATTCGTAATGGGAGCCATGGCACTTAAAGGGGGTCACAGACTGAAAATTGAAAAAGGGAGCCTCTCCTTTTTTTCAAAGTTTTGTCCAGTATGTTGGAGTGTTCAGGTTTTCTCGGTATTCAATAATGGATTATTTTCTGTCTATATGTTGTATCATGATTTGACAAGAGGCCCTGGACCTGAGAAGAGTTCGTAAGGGAGCTGTTGAGAATGGCTGTTTTACACGATCTAAGAGGTCTGGACAAAACATATATTTGGCTTCAGTTCAACAGGATCAACTACTACTATTGTTATCATTGCCATTAATTATGCTGCTATTCTGTCTTTCCACCAAATTAAGTGCTCAAGGCAACTAACAATAATTCAAAGTCAAAGTAAAACAAATTAAAAACAGGTTAAAACAGATCAGATAATAGAACTATTAAAAATTACATTAATCAAACAATCCAAATCAACAGGAATGAACAAAACAGTCTAAAACAGAAGTTTGAAACCCTGACAGCCACTTAAAGTAGGAAGTGGTCACAGCTCCGAAAAGACAGAATTCCACAGTCCAGTGAGAGTAACTCAGGAGAACTCTTTTTCTATGTTCCTATCAAACAGATTTATATTCTCAAGAGGACCTTTCCTGAAGATCTTTACAAGCACATAGGTTTAAAATAAGACAGTAAAATCTTAAGAGGACATATTCCTAACGAGGCATGAGTCCCTTAGACTGCCAGACCCCAAGCTAGTGATGTTAAAAATAACACCTTCAATTGATCTCCAAAATGTCTTGAATTGGTCTTTCAATTATATCTTCCTAGATGAATTTAATGGCTTCCTCTGAAGATCTTTTTTTTTTTAAGGTGATTGTCCTAATTAAAACAGAAAATAATGGAATAAGCCTCTCTGTTTATGACATTCATACCCGAGAGCACCTCTATGTTTCAAGCAAATAGAAATCTGTTGGGATCAGAAAACAAACAACCCTCATCAGATGTAGAAGACGGCAACAGATGCTGCAGTTGGAAACAACTCCAAAAAGTCACCTTGAAAAAGCACTAAAACACAGCATTTATCTTCACAAGGGACAGTAAATGAAGGGACGGGATGACATTTGCCACACACACAAAGGAACAGTTAAGAGAATGCTCTTTCCATGCTGTTCTCTATTTTTAGACCCATACTGCCATTTATAAATTGCTCCCACTCACTTATCTTTAAACAGGCTTTCTTGAGCTTTTACTGAAAACGCCCTGCCAGACCCTTTATTAAAAGCAGCACATGTGCCACACTAGTTCTGGTCCTCTCATCAGAAAGGCAAGAAAGCAATCTTATAGTCTGAAGAAGATTGTACTTTGGAGCTCGAATGCTGAGAGTGTATAGCACAAAAGATGTTGAAAGATGGGATATTCCAGATCTATTATAATTTGGCAATATTTTATGCCTTTTCTTTAATCACAAGGGATTAAGAAGTAGCTCCCAATCTGAAACTAGTAGTCTCAGTTTTTGAATTCAGGCTTGATGCCAATGTATCAAACAGAGCATTTCTTGCTACTGTCATCATTTAGACAGACATTACCTACAGAAACAGCAAGAAAAGAATGTGCATTTTTCCAGATGGAATTACGTTGTTTCTGAAACCCCCAGCTTTCAAACTAAGGTAGACAGAATCATGGGTGTAAATAAAGGCATGCATGATCTATTTTAATTTTTTTGCCTAGTCATAAAATAACAAGAAACATTTTCTCCACTTAAGAGAGTCAGTGCTTTTAAACTACTTCTTACATAAATGTGTTTCTTTTTTAAAATGAAAATTATGTGTGCGATGTCTCTAATATCTGAAATAAGAACATTATGAATTCACCAAAAGAAGTAATGGAATAACATGGTCCCTGACTTAACAGGAAAGCCCATTTGTTTAGATAGAG
This sequence comes from Ctenosaura bakeri, assembly GCA_948474755.1. Taxonomy (NCBI): domain Eukaryota; kingdom Metazoa; phylum Chordata; class Lepidosauria; order Squamata; family Iguanidae; genus Ctenosaura; species Ctenosaura bakeri. The sequence continues at coordinate 837,555 of CAOLHI010000002.1, forward strand.
TGTGATGGGGGCAGGAAGAGGGTTGTCATTTTCCTGCCTGGTAGCTCTTCTTCCCAGAAGTCCACATGTTTTATGTGGGTTTCTGGGCAGTTGATCAAATGAGTGGACTGGAAAGTAGGACTTTCAGCTTTCTGGACTGACCCTGGAGGATAAAGATGCTCCCCTGAAGGCTCCTCCAGCAGTCTGGCTTTGACTGCCTTCCCACCCTTCTGCCTTCTGTTGTGTTTTGAGCATGTTATTCTTTGATTGTGGGTTTTTGTAATTTTGTCACAACTTGGCAATGCAGTGTGGTACAAGATGCAGTTTGGAGCAAACACAATTTGGAAACAAGCCCCTGGATTCTCCCACTGGGGGTTCCTTTAATTTGCACCTTGGGTTGCAAGTTACCATGGTCAAGCCCCGGTTATGAGTTTAAGGGCTGGCCTCATTTCAAGAAGACAGAGAAAACACACAGTAGCGGTGCACCCATGTGGAATCCTCAACTGTCATTTCATGGTCGTCCTCCCTAAAAAGAAGATTGGGTATACAGAATGACAGACAGGTTATCTTGTACCTGGATTTGTTTCTCATGCCATGTCAAAACTATTTCATTGGTACATAAAAAAGTTGTGGCCTTTTTAATTCCAGCCACTGGTGTATCCCTTGGCTCACTGTGCTCCATGTAGCTTCTTGCCACTAGACCTTTTTTGCATTGCCCCCAAATGAATATTCACTGTATATTTTTCTTTTTTCACTTCTTCCCCACAGCTTCTTCTTGTGATATAGTATCACAGCATGAGCATTCTTCTCTTTGCAAAACTAATGAACTAGTTTAAAAAACAGAGAAAAATACACACAATTATATGTTAGGGATTCAACCATGAATTCTTCTGAAGCATTCATTATATGTAATGAATGTAGACTAACGAAGTAAGATTAATTTGCTCTGTACAAGTCTAATTTCAGTAGGAAGGTAGCATTAAGATAGCCAAGCACATGATTATGCCAGAATCAAGGGTATCTCATTACATATTGGTAAAATTCAAAGACATAGACATGTTGGTTTGGATCAATATGCAAAGGGATCCTACAGTACCTTTGAGACTGAGAAAAAGAAGTTGCTAGCATAAGGTTCTGTCAGATGTAAGATACATATTGGACATACTCACTGAACAGGACAAAAACGACTTTATTTGAAGTCAGGAAGGAAATTAAAGACATTTCAGAGACCCTTTTCTCAGTGCCGGCGCTTGCGCGACGGAGGAGGGTGGCTCGCGTGACAACCGTCTCCCGAAACAACGCCGCTCCCCCCGCCTCCTTACCGCACCTGGCGTCTTTTCCTGCGACGGGCACTCTTCAGCCACGCCCCCAGCTCCTGCAGCGCTCCCTGGGAGCTGTAGGCGGTGCTGGGGGCGGAAGCGGGGAGGAAGCGTGACAGGCTCGCCTGCGACGGTGCTCTGCACTTTGGTAAGTGCGAGGCGCCGCTGGGAGCCTTGCGCGAGCGCCGTTTATTTTCGGTTCCAGCCGAAAATAAAAAAATACGCGCTCGCGCAGTGTCAGCCCCATGAGTGCCGCGGAAGTGGGAGTGCGTTGTGCAGAGCGACGCTCCCACTCCTGCGAGGCTCAGGGGGCTCTCGCGTGACAGAAAGCCCATGCAAAAAGGGCCAGAGATAAGATCACAATGCCTTGTATACCTTTATTAAGCAATGTTTAAAATGGGATATCATAAGGGAAAATACTACAGAATACCATAGATAACTGCCTAAAACAGATGCCAAGTAATGCAAAAACCAAACAAAAGTTAATGAAAGAGTGTATAATGCAGCCTTTCATTTAAGCACTCATGTGGTAGCCATGGGCAACAAGGAAATGCAAGCTGGCAACTGCATGGAATTTTATATAGACCACTAAAGGAGGCTGCCAGAGGAATGACAGTGTGCCCCTGCCTTCACATTCATGACAGCAATGCAGCTAGAAGGTTCCAAGAGGCTAATAAAAAAAAAAACATACATATCTGGTTCATTACTTTTTCATTTAAAATGTATTTATTTATTTAAATACAAACCAATTCACAATGAAAGCATTATATATTATTCTACTATTACAGATCCAACTAACAAAATAATTCTACTAGAATTACTAGTAACCGTAGCCACAGATTATAATATCATTAGATTTCTTACTGCTCAAAAAGTCCATAAACATTTTCTTATCTTTCAAGAAATCTTCAGTTGGCTTATCCTTTAAAACCCACATAAGTTTAGCAATTTGGTCTAACTGAGCAATCCATTTTTTTTCAGTGTCTCTGCTTCAGTTTGTTGTCAGCAAAGAATTTTCTTGCTGCTTTTATCGTATATTGATGAAGTAACCCATATTTACTATCCAATTCTATACCCATATTACCTAGCAAACAGACTTCTGGTGAGATTACAAAATCTACCTTTAAAAACGTTTGAATTAACATGTAAATATTAGACCTTTTGCCTTTTTACAAGTCCATTACATATGGAAGAAGGAGTCCTTACTATCTTGACATCCCCTATACAGATTTGAAACATTCCTAGACATTTTCAATTACTTATTTGGGGTGAGATACCATCTATACATCACCTTATACAAATTTTCTTTTAAATTGCAACACAAAGTAAATTTTATATCTTTAGACCACATTTTCCGCATTTGAACATGGAGCCCAAAATTTTTGGGCCCACTTATCACATATTATTTCACAGGTTCATCTTCTGTCCTGAGTTTCAAATGGCATTTGTACACTTTTTAATTATATGATCATTATCATTACACAACTATAAATAAAACTAATTTTCTCTAGCCTATATGGCTTGCTCTCTCTCACCATGATTAAATCTATCCTTAAGTCGCATGTAAGCAAACCAATTAAAACATTTGCCTTCCTTAAGCATCTCACTTCCTTAAAACTCCCAGCAGTACTGTTCAAAATATAAAAGGCCATCATAAAACAACGATCTCTGATTTTAACCCATTCATTCTTGGAAGAGGTTTCCTGCAGCGAGCTGGCTAATATTATTTCAGGAAAATGTCTCTTTCTGTATTTATACCAAACTTGTAAAATAGCCTAATACAATGATTTTTAAATTCAACACATGCCTTAAATTTATCATACTAAAGTGCACATGCCACCCAAATTTTAAACCATGATCTTCAAGTTCCAAGAGTCTCTTATCTTTCAACAATGCTCATTCCTTCAATACAGGCCTCATAATGCAATTTAATATTGAGAATTCTCAGATCATGCCTTTCTTTAGCATCATACAATACTTTAAATTTTATTCTGGGTTTCTTTGCTTGCCAAATAAATCTGGAAATTTCATTCTTCCATTGCATAAAGGTTATTTCATTTCCTAACAATAGGCATCATTTGGAAATAGAATAAAAGTCTTGGCAAAAATTTGATTTTATTACAGCAATTCTCCCCAAAGGGATAAATTTAACTTTCACTATTTTTCTAAGATTCTTTTAAACTATTGTTTTGAAACAATAGATGATTAATTTTTGTAATTGTAACTTCCAGATATTTAATTTCCTTTTCTTTCCACTTTAAAATTGGAAAGAACAGTTAATGCATTTTTCTTTTCTGAATCTGGCTCATTATACTTGTGAGTTTATTTACAAGTCTGCAGTGATTAATACATGACCTAGGCTAGACTGGCTTTGGGATGCTGGGTAGAGGAGAAAATGTGAGAGTAACAGTTGCAGAGCTTAGGAATGTCACTGTTAGGATTACAGCTCCCAGTATTCCCTTGCCAGTTTGATGGCTAGGATATTCTAGGCAGTTTTCATCCAAAAAACCTGAAATATTCCCAATTTCTGAGCACTTGCACCTGTGGAAACTGAAAAAGGTATGTCCCTGAATGATTAAAAGAATGGAGAGTAGCTGTTGCAGTATAAAGGGTAAAAACAACAAAAAGAGGCACTTTTTGGCAACAGATATTAAAGAAACATCCATTTATTGCTCTTGGCCATAAGAAGACGTTAGCACATGTGGCTAAAAAAGATCTAACCTATACCCATGATTACTGGCATTTCCAAAAAGATTCCTGGATGTTACATAGTAAAAAGAAAATGTCATCCACACACAGCACACATTTGAACTCAGCACAAACTTCTACCATGTTTGTTTCCCACTCTCACCTACTTTTTTGTGTGTTTTGAAAAACTGGGGGATTTAATAACATCCCATAGCTATCTAAAGTACACACATATCTCAGTTAATGAAGTAGATGACTTTCTGGGCTTTGCATCTTTAGCAGAAAATGTGGTACCAGAGGCAGAAATAACAAGGAAAGATTAGGGATCAGGTCAGATAAGCCTTGCATAAGTGAACAAAACCATTGTGAACTTTCCAGATACCACTTCAAGGCCATTTCTAAAAAGAATCCAGGGATGACTTTCTTTCGTCAGTCTTCATTTTTCTTATGGTTTGTATTTTCATATCCAAACTTACAGATCTTTCTGCGTTCCACCTTCTTTTCTGTTTTGCTGTTCATACATGCTCAGTAAGGGATTCTGAAGCAGCTATTGTTTACCTTGCTTCTTGTAGGGAGGCACACACAGCTACAGTAGAATCCTGCTGTTTACCACGTTAAACTTTTTTTTTTTTGGCATTGTTTACTGCAGACACGCAGTTGCAAACTGTCTTTCTGCAGTTGTCCTTCACCATTTCCCCAATGATGGTGCTGCTCAGAAAAAAATTTCCAGCTAGACAGATAAGGAGAAAAAGTCCACTTGGGGGAATAAAAACGGGCTTCAAAGTCAGAGGCTTTATTAACTGAGGTATGTCTGTATTAGCATTTTTAGCAACCTATGGGAACAGCAGATGTACACTACCATGCAGAAATATACACACACCCACACACTTTTTGGTTATATATGTATCTACTTCCTTTGCTATGACATATCCAAATAAGCAAATAAGTAGTAGTAGATGAATGTTATCTACTTATATGCAATTCCAGTACCGCATGATGTCAAATTAAATATACCTGTTACTGGAAGGCACTAGTGTTTGAGGGAAAGCATACAACATGGAGAAGAAAAAAACATTATCATGAAGACCAAGGAGTTATCAAAATAAGTTTTGGAATGAAGCTGTGCAGAAGCACCAATGACAAAACGGTTATTTTTTTAAAAATGTCCCAAACTATAAACATCTCATGAAACACCATTAAATCATTAAAAATTACAAAGAAAATGGCTCAGTCTGGAGAAGGCTATCAACCAAAATTTTGTGACCAAATAAATAAGACATCAGTCAGACAAACAAGAGAGAATCTAATGGTGACTCTGAAGACACTGGTGAGAGCTCCAACTGCGATGAGAGAAGCTATCCAGTGGACAACTATCACCTGGACACTCCATTAACAGTGCTTTATAGTAAAGTAATGAGAAGAAAGCCATTTCTGGAATAAATCCATATCAAAGCCTGTTTGCAGCTTGCAAAAAGGCATGTAGGAGATGTACAAAACATGTAGAGAAAGATTATCTGGCCTGAACAGATCATAATTGAACTTTTTGGCCTTGCTGCAAATTGTTACATGAGGTACAAAATCAACTCATGACCCTGAGAACATCTTCTCCATAAAAACATGAATGCAATAGATATATTTCACATCTTCTCCATGTAGAGTATTTTGTGAACATCAAGTGGTACATCGAGAATCCATTTCAATGTCAGGATGTAACACAGCAAACAATGGGAAAAGTCAAAGACTTCTGCAAGAAACTGTAAGTAAAAATGGTAGGTTAACTGCAAAGGAATAACAAACATAACTGTTCATTTCACTGTGATACACTACTAGGTCTTCTCCGAACTCTGGAAATGAGAAGCCTAACTCGCTTTTTCAAACCCTGTTAACTGATCTGCAGCAACACTTCCTCCTATCACTGAGATCCCAATACTGCTGCATACAGCTTGCTCTCTGTTCTCTTTCTTGCTGTTACTCTGTTGTTGGCTCCCCCTTCCTGTGCATAACTCAAACCCTTTCTGCATCTTACCTTTTGACGCTGCTGGGTTGGGGTCCTCACGCGAGAAGCCTGGGCAGGAAAGCTCTTGCAAGCCTCCTGCTTCAGCTTTGCAGCTCCTTCCTGCTTGCGTGAGAGCCCCGCCCGCGCCCCTCCCCTCCCCTTCCCTTCCTTCCGCAGTGCAGCCTGGGAGTTGGAGGCTGCACTGAGGAGAGGACGCGCAACACAACCAGCCCAGCTCCAGAGGCTCTGCACAGCAGGTGAATGAGGCCCAGGCCCATGAGCGTTGCGCAAGTGAGGGTCATTTTCGGCTAAAAGCCGAAAAAAATACGTGCTCGCTGCACGTGAAGGCCTTGAGCGTTGCGTAAATGCGAGTGCGTCATGCAGACTGCTCCTCACATTTACATGATGCTCAAGGGGCCCTTTGGCTTGCAAACTGCCATGCGAAAAGGGCCTCAGTGATTCCAGAGACTAGATCATTCAGTGATTTGCAGTAGATGAACAGTGCAATGGCAAAATGACTACTCAAACTTGCTGTCCTAATTTCTTATGCTGAAAAAACAAACAAACTAAAAACTTAAAATAAGCAGTAGTGGATTTTTGTGAAAGGACTGTGATTTTTCCCTTGATTCCAATTCTCAAAACAAATTCCAGGCCAATCTTTTTAAATTCTAAGCTTCTGTCTTTGGCATTGACCTCCATTTGGTGGATCTCCAGGCTGTAGGGGGAAGAAAACAGAAACAAAGAGGACCTTGTAAGCCTGAAGTCTCTCATCCCTGTGGCAAGAACAAAAGGAAGCCTGGAACTTTTAGTCTGTGAGAAAGCATGCCCATTCACATGGCAGTGGCACACACCTATCTGTCTCTCAAATGATAAGTCCTAGGCCATTTCTGCACTATACTGTTATAGTGCTATAGTGCTATTATTCCATTTCAACATTCTATGTAATCCTGGGGTTTGCAGCTTAGGGAGGGGTCTTTAGAATTCTCAGCCAGAGAACTCTTTGGCCTCAGTAACCTACAAACTCCAGAATTCTACTGTATGTTGAAAGTGGAATAATAGCACTATAACAGTGTATTGCAGAAATGGCCTTAGTTCTCACCATTCAGTCTCTTGTTTGTTTAATTTTAACACTTCTCCAGTGTTAGAAAATCTAGTTGCTTTGTTACACACACACAAATAACACTGCAGAACAATCCTAAAGCATGATCTACTACTTGTCTTCTTCTTCCCCACCCCCCCATACAGCTCAGGAAAGTCAACTCCCCCCACCACACTTTACCTTTCCATGCTCCGCCCTCACCTTGGTTCCTATTTCCTTAAGTACCCATTTGGATGGCTTAATTTTCATTTTACTTCACTTCCTTCACTGCTCTTTTTATGACAGAGGAGTCAGCTATGGTAGGATGATGTCTGGCTAAAAACAACAGGCTCCAAGAGGTTGCTGAGTATTAAATGCAGAATTAGATGAGGGATTCTCATGCTACTGTCACTGAATTTTATTTGTCTTTGCTTGGAAGAAATCTGACTGTCCTTCCCTTCCCTTTCATATCTCCCAAGGCATCTAAATTTGAGCACCCACTCTATGATGTATTCTCAGTCAAATGAGTTGGTATGCAAAAAGACTAGGCATCTATAAGACACTCCTAATTTCTTTCATCCCATTATCCAAAAGCCTGCCCAATTTGTCAGTTCAGCTAACTTTTAAACTCAGCACTTGGTAGTCTTTGCAGGATTGAGGCTACAAGACAGCACTGAGGGATGCATCAGCTCATAGGAACAAAAACATGAGTTCATGTGAGGTAGCTGAAAGCTAGATAAAGAAGAACCGCAGAGCCTTTTGAAAGCAAAAAGAAATCAACACATGTGTGAAGTGATAACTGAGTGAAGGAAGCTTAGATAACCGCTCTTTGTTTCACTTCTATATTTTAATTTGCTCTACCTACTCAAGCCTTTTACTTCCTTTTTCATCTGCTAAGGTCACTTCCCCTCTCTTCCAAATTAAATATTCTTTGTTCACTTTGAGAAAGGAGTGGCTATGGGGCTTGCTACTAGCTTACTTCCATGCATGAGAGCCAGCTTTAGGGGCTCTTGTAATCGCATATAGATCAAATTCCTATGTGTATCCACTTTCATATTCCAAAATGGATTTTCAAACACAATGGATAGAAGGGTTTTTTTTGTATGTGTGTGTGTCCTTACATGAGCATTCTGAGTAATTACTTCTCCTTCTACCACAAACTCATATTGCACTAGCCCTGCTGCACTCTGCTTAATATAGAAATTAAATATTCCTGCAGAGCCAGGAACAAAAGTCCAAGGGAATAATTAAGCAAATATTAGAAGGAGCATGCTCTGAAGATGAGAAATAGTGTCTTTCATAAACAGCTTCTACTTGCATAGTTCTCCTGCCTCCCAATCCTTATTTACTATGTTAGTGAAAGCATTCAAACCATGTCCTTTCAGTTAATACCTACATATGGGTTGTCCTCTCTATCTTTGTAAAACCTCCAGCTCTGTCTGTTATGGGGTTGGAAACTTTTGACCCTCTAGAACAGTGGTTCTCAACCTTCCTAATGCCGCAACCCTTTAATATAGTTCCTCATGTTGTGGTGACCCCCAACCATAAAATTATTTATTTATTATTTACAATGCCCCCCCCGGCAAAGGCTGCCTCACCGGCCAGGAACGAGGGGGGGTGGGCAAGGAGGGAAAGAGGAGCTGCGCGTCTCCCCTGGGAAAAAACTCTGAGAACCTTCCCTGGGCTCTGCTTCTGCTTCGCTCTCGTTTCCGCTGGGGGGGCAGTGTGGGAAAAGTTTCCAGAGTGTAGACCCTGGCTGGGGGGGGGAGGAATCCCAGCACCTTTGTCTTTTGCGCCGGGCGCAGCTCGCCCCCCCTGGAAAAGCACCACCTTGCAGCCCCTCGGCCCTTCCGCAATGCCCCCCTCCGTGGCAAGTGGGGCAGGGGCCATGGCAAGGAGGGGGCCTCCCCTCGTGCTGGTGCTGCCTCCCCAAGCTGGCCCATCAGACGGTAGGTTCTCTCGGTAGTGGAGAAGGGGAGCGATTTCAGTACCTTCTGAACAGGGGGCAGGAGGACGCGAGTGCGTGGCTCGTGCTTGCGCACCACCACCAAGGAGGGAATGGAGCCTAAGACCATCGGAAATACATATTTTCCAATGGTCTTAGGCAACCCCGTGGAAGGGTCGTTCGACCCCCAAAGGGGTCGTGACCCACAGGTTGAGAACCGCTGCTCTAGAAGATCAATCCTTCTTTGCCTTTTTACCCCAAGGAACCCTTGAAATAGTATGCATGCCTCACAGAATTCCTGTGATAAAAATATTATATTTATGTCTCAAAAAACAAAAGCATTGGTTATTTTTCCCCCCAGTCATGATCTCTCACAGAAACCCTAACAACCTCTCATGGATCCCTAGCACTCCAGGGAACTCTGTTTGAAAAATTCTTCTTTAGATATTTTGGTCTAAATTCCCATGACCCCACCCAGTGTAGCCAAGGATGAGGGACTGTAGGATTCATAGTCAAAAATCTGTAGGGCCCAATATTCCCACTTCTGTTCTAGTTATTAGTACTGCGTGTTTGTACTACTACTACATTTAAAAAATGTAAGAAACAAACTGTACCACAATGACACAAAAATGTCAGAGATTTTTCCCAAAGTGTCAGTATGTGAGGTAAAAGTACCAGAAACTGTAAATAGTCTGACCAACATAACCCCTTTTCTTCTTTGTTGCTACTATTGTGTTAGAACTGCATATTCATGTTTCTTCAGTCACTCAACCAGATGACATCTTTTTACTTAACATGTGAAAATAACACAGCCAGAGGTATGCTAGGAACCACCTTTTGAAATTTTAGATACTGCTTAAACTGGCAAGGGTATCTAAGGTTTGCCTGTTACACATTTCTTTTTTAGTTACACTTCTATGCAAGCAATTCTTATTTCATTGCAAGAGCCGCTGAATAATATATTGCCAGAAGCAAGCAAGCATTGCCTATAATGTTCTAAGTGACTCAGCATCAAAGAAGCCTTCAGAACACAAGCAATTCTGCCTCACAGAAGCTGCACGTCACCAACTCATTAACCAGTTCAGAAACCCAGTGTCGAAAAGAGACAGCTGAACTCTTTCTCCAAAGGTTACACTCACCAATACGACAATGAAATGTTCTACCACCATGGTGACATTAATTACAGCAAAGTAAAACTATTCATAGGGGTTTTCTTATAGAACTCTTAATACCATGTCAATAAAATCATTCTGCATATTTTTACTATGCATAGAACACCTGTCGGGTAACTCTCCATATTTTAGTTATGGGACATGTAGTAGGAGTTAAGTAGCAGCTTGCTTGTAACAAGGTATGAGAACCAGAGACTGTTAGATAAACAAAGCTAGGAATGCAGTGATAAGCGCTACCAGGCAAAAGCAGCACTCCAAGGTCTCTTGCGGGCGGGATGAGAAACTCTTTGCCTTTAATGTTTTGAATTTTGCTAATTGCCTCCAGTTCGCTCACGGAAGTCCTGTACTATGTGTCATGCTCCTAATCAATAGTGTATTTGCACTGTTATATTTGTGTGTATGAATTCAGTTCCTGACAATACCCCTACTTTAATCTATAGCCAGCACAATTTTTTTTATTTATAAGGTCTCATCTTGTCAAATTTCTTAAGGAGCCCTTCCAAGCTGATTAATTTCATACCCACACGCACGCACACACCATGGTGATTAACAGTTGGGTTGCCATACCCTCCATTTGGGTGGGATTTTCTGGAATTCTAGGCATGCCACCTGATGGCAATTTGGGCCATTGCCTGGCCTGGATTCCAAACGTTCATTTAAAAAAAAAGTAAGTTTCTACCCTCTGTAGGTGTTAAGATATGGAACAAAGCATGGAAGCAATCTTCTGTGAAACTGCTCAGTGAGAAACAAGTCTGCTCTTGCCTTTCAGGCAAGAGGGAAGACAGAGTAAAACATGCATCCCAGGGCACAGGGTGGAGTAAGAGAAAAAGTGGAAGGGAAGGAAGAGTGGGTGGCAGGGTGTAACATTGGGAGTTGAGGAGGAGGGTACGGGAATAAGCAAAGCAAGTGACAGTGAGGGCGTGAGGTGAGGAGAGACATGGGAGGGGTTAGGAGGGAAGGGGAGTGAGCACTGGAAGGGGTAGTGTGTAAGAAGCAAGGGAGGGGTTGCGGTGTTGAGGGTACAAGGGGAGGGGAGGGGAATGAGTGGTAGAGTAGAAGCAAGGTAGGACTCATCGCAAAGGAATGAGGTAGAGGAAGGATTAGGAGAGGGGAGAGAGTAGAGTGGCATTGGGCAAGAAGCAAGAGGGTTGGACTGTGAGGGAGAAAGTAGGAGGCAAAAGGAATAAGCAGCGCAAGTGGTGCTGTGTAGGAAACAAGGAAGGGGTGAAGTGTGAGGATGTGAGAGGGAGTAGAAAGGACAGGCTATTGAGAGGGCACAAAGTGTGAGGCAAGGGAGGGTATAGGCAGGAAGGGGAGGGACAGAGGGGAAGGAGTGAATACGGGGTGACAGGTGCTATAGCAAGGTGAAAGGAGCATGCACAGGATACATTGCAAGGGTGTGAGGGGAGGCATGGTATGGAGTACAGAGAAAAGAGAGTAAGGTGAGCAGCAGGGCACAGGAAACAAAGATGGGGCTCGTAGCAAGGGCACAAAATGAGATAAGTAGGTTGGATGGTCTAAATCCAGCCATTCAAACAATATTCTGCACTGGTTCACTTAGATCAGTTGTAACTGTAAAAAAATAGTATGAAGTTTGAAACATAGTAGAAGAAATAAAAAATGTAGCAATTAATGTGTTGAATTTGCATAATAAGAATTTGAAGGAGTAGAATATGGCAACCCTATCAATATCCACACATAATCTGTAATTTCTACAACCCAGAATAGTTTTTTTCCTAACAGTTCAACTTAAGAACATATGCATTTTTTTTTAAAAAAAAAGAGGGCCTTCGGAGCATGTACAAAATGTATTTCTTTTACCAGTACACAACTGCAAAAAAGTTATGATGTGCAGAAGAAAGTAGACAGACAGCTTTCTAACCAGAGGAAAGACTACAAACGGATTCCTGCTGCATTTTATGGAGGAATTTAAACATGTTATATTCATGCATACCACCACAAAAAGACTTTAATTTAGATTGGCCTTTGTCCTCTTGTTGTTGATTGACTTTTTCCATTTATGGTCCATGTTAACACGCTTTCATGTCAATACTATTTTTTCTTCTTGTTCTTTCACCCCTTTATTTTGGCAGATATTTTTTTTAAAAGTTTTATTGCCTTTTTATTACTTATAAAATTACTGTCTTTTTATTAATAAGCTTTATTAATTATTTTTGTAGTCATACTTTCTCAGAGGGAAGCAAAGACACACACACACACACACACACATGAACAAATCTTTCAAAGAAAACCCCATGATAGGGTCACCTTAGAATCACCAGAAGCCAGAAATGACTTGAAGGCACAACAAGAAAATGAAAACACTAATATAATTTTCCCCTTACTCTATTTCTTTCATGATCAAACCAAACGTTGTTACTATCTGTACACTGCATTCATCCAAAATGACTTGAAGGCACACAACAGCAAATATAATAACATATTATTTTTATTATCATAGTTGTTAGGAGCCATATGGGACGCTATATGTAGAAAGGTGGGGTATAATTTGAAGTAATAAAGACAGATGTGCATCCGGAATGCTGTGTGATTACAAACACACAGGTAGACAGTTTACTTGTACTTAGCCTTGTTTGCAATATGAGATGATAACAGATGGGTTATGCTAAAGACTTCCTAGAAGAGGTGACACAAGGCCATTTCCACACTACTCTGTTATAGTGCTATTATTCCATTGTCAACATCCTGTGGAATTCTGGGGTTTCTAGTTTACTGGGGCCAAAGAACTCTTTGGGTGAGAATTCTAAATCCCCCACCCTAAATTGCAAACCCCAGGATTCCATAGGATGTTGAAATTGGAATAATAGTACTATAACGGTATAGTATGGAAATGGCCAAACACAGATGTTCTGTGAAAAAAAGAAAAGGGGCAGAGCAGCTTTAGGTGGTAGACCTGGAGAAGAGAACAATAGATTAGAATCTGAGAACAAACTTGAAAATAAAGATCAGAACTTTGCACTGGATTTGGGAACATGGGAGAAGCTTCCTTCTGTAGCATCACTGAATACATGAAAATATAGGCAGGGACAGAACTAGGTAAGAGTCACAGAAACCTGGGGCACAAAGCAAATCAAGAATCAAAGAGTCCTCAATGATATCAAAGGTTCAGGGGGATCACAAATAGATGAGGCCAGAATAGAGAGGGTCAAAGATTCTGATGAGGACAGATTACTGAAAATTGTGCAGAAGATATAAGCAGTATTACAGGAAGCCAACAGAAGTTAGAGGAAAGTCAATCTGTCCAAAGGTACCAGGCACACTCCAGGATTTTGAAGACAACAGGTATAAAGGAAGGCAAAGATGCAGAACTTTCAATTTACCCCTCCCCCAAGGGATTAAAAATTATAATACGGAAAAAGATGTGCATTTTACAGAGTACAGGAGTAACCAGAGGAAAGTGGAAAATTTCAACTTGTTACCACTATTTTGGAAAATGAAAAACAAAACAAAACAGAGATGGCTTATAAATTCACAAATAAATACAGTCAATTTTTCAGATCCAATATTTGCAAATATTATTACCACAGTGATCATCTGACAGCATCATCAGCATACTGCTCACACAACACTTAACACATATTACACATTTGTACTAATCATGTGTAATTTCGGTGATATTTCATCTGTTATTGGATTTATAACTATTTACTTACAGGCACGGGTTATGGAGCACTAACATACGAATATAGGATGTTCTACTACAGATAATATTCAATTAAATAAACACAAAATGAATCATTTTGAAAAATACAAATTAAATGTATTTTTAACAGGAATATAAATAGTCATATTAGTTCTGCCTCTCTCCCATCCAAATTTGATGTTTTTCAAGTATATGGGGCTACAATTTCCTTTCCCAAAGGCCATCTTGTTCAGGGATGATTGAAGATGTAGTTCAAAACATCTGGAGGGTAATTCTAACAGTAATAAATCCTCCCCCTTCCCAATAAGCACAACACATTTTTGGCATTACAGTTTTCATAAGAACATATTTTTCTTCACTAGCACAAACATCCAGCAAAAAAGTCACCAAAGTCATAACCCCATTTTTTAAAAAACATGCACACACTAAAGCTTATTCTGAACCCAAACAATCAGATGTATTCTCTTGATGTATTTTCTCAGACTTTTAGCCAGTTCGAACATCTTAGTCATTGCAAGCCATTTTGTGATAGCCCACCTTGCATCTGTGCTAACAGCTTGATCACAAAGCAATACAGGCAGTGCTACAAAAATCAAATGCATGCATCAACAGCAACATTATCTTGCTTTGGCTGATAATGAGTACATTGCTTCTTGATTTAGCTCTACTATATGGCCCCTTCCCATGATGCAGTCATCAACAGCAGACCAGACTGACCCAAAACACAGATAATAAAAAGACTGCCACCCACATTTGGAAGCCACCTGCAAAAATAATATTTGAAGTAATATAAAATTAGCTCAGTTCCACAGCATAACAACAACAGCTACCCAAACAGCCTGACTCGGCATTCTGATACATGGATTTGACCTGAATGAATGTTAACAACTCTGCACTATCAAGTTCTGTCTTCCTAAATTGCCATATTTGAAGGGAATATATATATATATATTTACCTTAGACGAAGAGTTCCTTTTTGTCTTTTTGTCCATAATAAGTACCTCAAGTTTATGTTTTGAAGCACACAGACACAGGCGTGCACCAATAAACTTCAAAGATCCTCTCCTGCGGCAGAGAGTAAATTAAAAGCGAGGGAGAGGAAAAGAGAGAGGAGATTTCAAGCTGTGACCTCAGAGCAAAGCACAGCCGTTATCTCTCAGCCAACCTTCTGGAGAAAACAGGCTA
Source organism: Ctenosaura bakeri (assembly GCA_948474755.1). NCBI lineage: Eukaryota > Metazoa > Chordata > Lepidosauria > Squamata > Iguanidae > Ctenosaura > Ctenosaura bakeri. Next base: position 852,581 of record CAOLHI010000002.1, read on the forward strand.
GACAGCAGGGAAACTGGCTTTCTAGATGGCTGCAACACTGTCATATCAAGCATTCTATGCACTCTAAGTGCAAGGATTTATATCTTCTTAAACAAGCCGCCCCACACAGCCCTGCCCAGTGTGCCTGGCAGTATAAGCATCTCACTGCGGTCTCTTTCTGCAAAAGATCATCCCGTCATGTTGAAATCTTTGTTGCTCAGCTCCGAGATGAAAAACAAATGAGTCCAACATGCATTACCACACACCAAAATATTCTGTGCTCTTCCTGCAGTCAGCATTGCAGCTAGTAATGGGAATATATTGATCAGTTCAGTGAAATAAACAAGATGAGGCACTGAGTCACTGCAGCAAACAGTACGTGTCTGATGAGAACTGGGTTTTCAGTCTCTAGTACAGAAATATAATGCCAATATGCATGGCTCAATATATGTATAGATCCCCTGCTTAATCTGAGACCTATTGCTCTTTCTTTTAAGTGGAAAATAATGATATACCAACTCCTTTTTTACCTCCCCATTTATTCCAAGTGCATATCATATGCACTTCCTGGCAGATAAATGTATGGTTGTGTTGTCACAACACACTAGCCTACCGAAATCACAAAACTAGGCCCACACATTAACCTTTATTTAATTCTCTGTTTTCATAATTTTAAGAGGATTGTATTTTTTTTTAGTTAGTTGTCCACCAGTACAGTTAGAGAGTAACATCTACTAAACAAGACAGAGTATGTTAACTTTGTCTTAAATAGTCACTGTTGACAACAAACTGACAGCAACCAGTAAAAATGAGATCCCAAAGTGTAATTTGTGACCTATCTGGATAACGAAAAATGCAGATCTGCCCTGTCTACTCAGTTATCTATGATTCTCATTACCTCACTGACCATGTGGTTCTACTTTGGTCAGTGGGTTGGATCCAGACATAGTCGTGCTTGCAATATGCCTACCAAAATCAAAAGAGCTTAAGCTAGTCAAGACGCACTTGTTACAACTAGGTCTGGATCCAACCCATTTTTGCACCACAAAATGCACAAAATGCTTGAACTAATATTTCAAGAACTGCAGATCAGTAGGTTACAGTAAAATGTATGCTTAAAACTGTTTAACTGAGTACTGTGACATTAGGAGCTCAGATACAAGTAAATGCAGGTAAAATCGGTCTGTTGTTTGCACTGCTAAGGGTACCAAATCCAGCACATTTTAATTCTAAATTAGTATCTCGCTAAAAACTACAAAATCGAATTTAACCACTAAAACACACACACACACACACACTGTAGCAATGAGGCAGCATCCAGAATGCTATGTGATTACAAACACACAAGTAGACACACACACACACAAAATGGGCAAAATGAAATGAAATAAAAAATATTGATTATTACAGCATGTTTCAGATTCTTAATTATACTGGTCCTTCATCAAGGAAATCTACAATATATGAACAAATAATTTCTTATAAAACTTAAACTTGCTTCTAAAACCAGTTGAATGCCCACACCCACTATTCCTAAAAAATACAATATCGCCATCCCCATCAGTAGTATTTTTTCCAGTCATTCAGGTATATATATAGGTATAAAACAAAACTCCAGTGTTCATGATACATTTGAATTAAAATGTGAAGCTTAACATTTATAGAAATATAATAATGAATAAGAAAAAGGGTTTTTTTTATATATATTTTCAAATCCTGATAAGCAGCAGCTTTATCTCAAAGCAGCGTTGCAACATCAAGAGACTCATTAAAGCCAACAGGAATAATCTTTTTCAACAATAGAATCCACCCAGCCTCCTTTTCCAATATATCCTATTTATCTGTCTACACTTTTTCTCTATTACCCCAAAAGGGAGATATTTTCTTCTATAGGATTTATTTTCAGCACTGTGCCATTGGTGCACCACATTTCAAAGACTGGTATTAGTTTGATCCACACATTGCAGTATATGCCATACTTCATTCTTGTAATAAATGAAATTATTGTTGCATGTTGTAAAAATCTCTCAACATGTATTCCTTTCCATCATTAGAATGTATAAACTGTTTCAATCTTCTCACATCATAATAATAACATTTTTTTTTTGCAATGTCAATAGGAAAAACTATCTACTGAAAGATTTCATGCTGGCAGGAGAAACTATTTACAAGTTACATCCTCCCCCAGTGTTTCTGATTAACCAATCACCTATACTTCTCTTTTATTTACAGACTTTTCGTTTTTTATTGCACAGCAGTAAATTTAGCCAAATATCTATATTTATTGAGGGATTCTCTGAAGGAAACACTGATATTATTTAAGTGAAATTTACACACTATGCTATTATTAAAGATCTTCTGTTCTGCAGTCACTGAAGATCTGTTTGCACTACCTACCTCTTTGTAATTTTCTGCAACAGTCTATCTATATAGCCCTCTCATCTACATATTTGATATAAATTCTATAGTTTGAATCACTTAACAATATCTTTTAGCTCTTTTAATTGGTCCAAAAATAGTGCTTTCTGTAATGTTGTTTGTGGTTGGAACTGCCATACCAGTGAAGTCTATTCCAATCTGTACTTTTTCTTACAGAGCAGAGCTTTCCAAACTTTTCATGTTGGTGACACACTTTTTAGACATGCATCACTTCACGACACAGTAATTCAGTAAGTGGAGGCAGGCCTTCCACCTGACCCTGGCCCGCCGCTGGCACTCTTGGCAAAGTGTTCCTTTAGTGGTGTTGGGAGAGGCAGACCCTCCACACAGGCCTGGCCCATCACTGGCCTCACTAGGGTCTTCCTCAGCCCAGGGCAGCAGCAGAGGCAGCCCCTTCATATGACCCATCTACACACTGCAGCCAACATACTAACATGTCACTCTGTTATAGACTGTAAAGTTCAATTATTCTCTTTAACTATCCTTATTCGCTGGCAAATCTAAAAACTTAATATTTTGGTACCCATCTAGAATTCCACTTGTGCAAGTATGAAATGAATACTTTCACAATGACCAAGAAAGTACAAACTGATGTGTATGGAAACTTTAAGCTAATTTTCATCATTAAGCTGTCTATATGCTTCCTTTTCAAAATCAGTTCTGTCATTCAAAGCAATAGCTGTACCTACTAAGGTAGACTTTTTTTTTTTAAAGAATAAGGTTCAGCATGTGGAAAATTGTCCACAAAATCGATACCCAAAAGTTAATAGAATATAACTAAATTACACCTGTCATTTTTAAATGTGATAACTATTCTAACTAGGATAGGAGGGGGCAAACTCTGGAGGCCTACCACCCCACCAAAAAAAACCCACTGTAATATGCATTATCCCTTTAAAAAAGCCCCAAAATGCACTTGAAGTTTTGGGGATAAAATCAATTGCAGGGAGGGAAGAGACTGCACTTGGTCTTCTAAGAACTCCCTCCCTCCCTCCCTCTCTCTCTCTCTCTCTCTCTTTGTGGTGATATAGTAAAACTAGCTGCAAAATGTAGTGATACATATAATACTACTGATCCACATATATACTGTGATGGAGGGAACACAAACTTGATAGAGAGTCAAGAAGAAAAGCAAACTTTATCTGCCTATTTATATTTATAGTCACATAATTATATACATTAAATTTAAATATTTATATTTTCTCTTTACATAATTAAGCTTTATGCAAATATAAAATGCACAAACACATACACACAAATATTTCCAGCACAGAGCTGCTTCTTTCCCAAGGCAACAGCCAGATTCCAATTTTGCTTAAAGAACTGTGTCCTCTGCATATTATTATTATTATTATTATTATTATTATTATTATTATTATTATTATTATTATTATTATTTATTTGATCCCGCCTCTCCATATGGATCGAGGCGGCGAACAACTTACAAATAGCATGTATTTCGAAACATTTCTATACATGCCCCCAACAAGCTGGGTACTCATTTTACCGACCTGCGGAAGGATGGAAGGCTGAGTCAACCTTGGAGCCGGGCAGGATCGAACTCACAACCTTGTGGCTTGCAGTACTGGCATTTAACCACTGCGCCACCAGGGCTCCACATAACATGCAACATATGTCTCTACATAACAGAAACATGAAGCATTGATACTCCATCACTGATTTGACTTCTTGACTTCCACACTTCTCTCATTCCTCTTTTTTTTTTTCCCACCTGCACTGATGACATATTCTGGAAAATTTGCAGTGTACTGTGGAATTGCTAATGATCCCAGTAAGGGTATTGTCCAGCAAAGGATTTTCAACTTTGCTTTGTTCATACAGCAACTTTTCCCCACTTTGGGAGATACCTCACTTAGCCACTTGGAATAGTATCTATCACCCAAGAAATCAGATCTTTTGTCTACCTGAAGAGGTAGATGCTACTCTGTATTTGGCTTATTTGACTTTTTAACTTAGTGCATCACCTAAATTTTAGCTTCCAGAACATAAAGAAAATGCTGTTTCCTGTAGGTCCAGTGGTGACCAAGACTTCACTTAACAATAATGATGCAAACTGTCTTTGTTGTGATAAAACAGGCCACAGTTTTTATTGGGTATAGATGTAGAAGCTTGGCTCCAGCATGGTTTCATGCCAACCAATGGGTACTAATCACCCAGCCTACATGCTGAGTCTACCTCTGGAATGGCAGACTTGGAATTCCACATGAGCCTAAGCCACTGCATGATTTCCATGCAGAAAGTGTTGTTTGATGCTCAACCATGGAATAAACAGACCAGACACAAAGTTGGGTTAACTAACGGCCACTTTAGTTTGACCTGTTTTGAATTAACCTGAAAGATACAAGAGCAGGGGAAGCAGCACGATACACGTCCAACTGATGCCAGGTCACAACTTGACAACCTGCTGAGCATACCCATGGCCAATAACACCTCAGCCACAGGAGCAATCCAAATTGCTTTGGTTGCTCCCCAGTCTAGCATCTTGGAAGGTAACCCAGGGACTCCCACCCAAGCTGCAGGGCTGTAAAAGTGAGAGCCTTATTCCCAGGTCAACCTCAAGGGTAGCTTCCATCACCGACCCCCTGGGAGGCAGGGCCCTAAAGAGGTGGTTCCAGAGCCCTACTGTACACCAAAGGAGTGCCAATAGGTGATTATGGAAGTTTTATTATCTCCTATTATCTGGCAAAGGACAACCTACTTAATGATACCACCCAGAGCCAATTTTCCCAGTTCCATCAAATACAGTATGGGATGGCGAGGGACAGAGAAAAGGGGTAAAAATTCTTATCAGCCACCAAAATGACCAAATTAATTCACACTGCATTGAGGGTGGGAGGGTGGGTGAACATCAAGAACCAAATGACACATATAGGGGGTGAACTGTTTCACTGTATCCTTTGCCCCATCACATGTCTTGATGTGGTGCTTAGCACCAATCAAACATAATGTTCTGGTCTCACTCAATGGAGATCATCAAAAGTTTATCTTCCGCTTGAGTGACGTTGGTCACACAAATCCAGGTAAGTATTCTTTGTATTTTTGTTCTATGTCATCCCACAACCCTATTGAAAGGAGATAGCACTATAACTGAGGTGAGAAATTGGGCAAATTAAATTGGAGCAGAACACAACACTGAACCAGCCTACTAAGCTACCCTGTGTGAGCTGCAGAAGCATTTCATCTCAATTCTAATGAAACTTGTAGTTGCAGCAGCTTCTTTGCTCACATGCCAACAATCCAGTACTTATACTGACAAATCAGGGCCGATTATATATACAAAGTGCAAAGTTAATTTTTAAATATCTGTAATTCAGAATATCACTAATTTTAAATGTAATAGGGGGGAACCTTGAAATCTATGCTTCAGGATTTTATACATTTAGATCATTAAAACTTCTTGAATATATCTGTCAATATAACATATAACACAGCACAGCTTTTCAGTAACAGTGATCATTGACAGAAAATACTAATTGTACATCCCACTGAGATTAGATTCTGATAAGCAGAGTGTAATTGTCTAAAATAAAGAGTAATACCTGGCATTAATCAGTTACATCACCAAGTCTTCTACAACTGCGGAGAAAGGGAAATAGGCACCAGAGAGATGGGGAATCATTGGTCTTCCAGATACTGTAAAAGGATGTGTGTCTGAACCCATTTTGAAAATTGAAGGATATTACAAGTCTATTAAGTATTACTGCATGCCAGGAAAACTCATCGTAAAGGGCATTCACAGCAACAAAGCAAATTATACTGAGTCATAGGATAGACACATAAAAGATTAGCAGGAAACCTTTAAAACATTTCCCAAATAGAGTCATGTGATAGGTTAAAAGTTCAGGAAGATCAAGTTCTCAAATATTAATATAAGGACAACATCCTTAAGTGGTACTCAAATCACTATTCTTATGTTGCATTCTCATGCACATTTATTTAGGAGCAAGTCCCACTGGACACACTGGGACTTACTGAAATGAAAACATACACAATGAAAACAAGCAAACAAAAGGCCAGACATTTTCCAGAACTGAGGAATAAGTAGCATTTTGGCCTTCTGTGAGAAGGGACTCAATAAGTATTTGTTGGTATTTGTTGTTATTAGTTTATCACATTTATACCATAATTCCTGGCCAATCCCCTCTATAGATACACAAACACACCACCTACAAGGATAAGAAAACAAAACCATTAAAAAAAAATTGATGATGACAAAAATGAAGTAAGATCCAGTGGAGGAGAAAAACAGATCAAACAAGCTTTTCTAACAAGGAATAGAATCATAGAATCATAATGTTGAAAGAGATCCCCAGGGCCATGGGGAGTCCAACTCCCTGCAATACAGTAATAGATAATCAAAGCACTCCCAACAGATTACCATCCAGCCTCTGTTTAAAAACCTCTAGAGAAGGAGACTCCACCACACTCCAAGGCAGCATATTCCATTGCTGAACAGCTCTCACTGTCAGGAAGTTCTTCCTAATGCTTAAGTGGAATTTTGTTTCCTAATGTTTAATTTGAAGTCATTGCTCAGTGTCCTAGTCTCTGGAGCAGCAGAAAATAAGCTTGCCCCATCTTCCGAATGACATCCTTTCAAATATTTAAACATGGCTTTCACGTCACCCCTTAGTCTTCTCTTCTTCAGGCTAAACATACTCAGCTCCCTAAGCCACTCATCATAGGAGATGGTTTCCAGGCCTTATACCATTTCAGTTGTCCTTTGCCGACCATGCTCCAGCCTGTCAATATCCTTCTTGAATTGTGGCACACAGAACTGGACACAGTATTCCAAGTGAGCTCTGGTCAAAACAGAATGGAGTGGTACTATTACTTCCTTTGATCTAGATACTACACTCTTATTGATGTAGCCTAGAACTGCATTGGCTTTTTTAGGTGCGTCACACTATTGACTCATGTTCAACTTGTGGTCTACCAAGACTCTTAGATTCTTTTAAATGTACTGTGATCAAGCCAGTTGTCACCTATCCTATATTTGTGCATTTTATTTTTTTCTGCCTAAGTGTAGTATCTTACGTTTTTCCCTACTGAAATTCATTTTGTTAAGTTTTGGCCTAGTCCTCTAATCTGTTACTGTCATTTTGAATTCTAATCCTATCCTCTGGGCTATTAGCTATTCCTCCCCTTCTCCAATTTGGTGTGATCTGCAAATTTAATAAGTATGTCCTCTATTGTCTTACCCGAGTCATTGATAAAGATATTGACTATCACTGGGCCCAAGACAGAATCATGAGGCACCCCTCACTAGTCACTTCTCTCCAGGAGGATGCATGCAATTGGTGAGCACCCTTTGGATTTGGTCAGTCAACCAATTACAAATCCACCTAACAGTAGTGTTGTTTGACATTTTATTAGCTTGTTTGCAAGAACATCACAGGGGACCTTGCCAAAGGCCCTGGTGAAATCAAAATATGTTGCATCTACAGCTTTCCTTCCATCTACCAAGCTTGTAACTCTTATCACAAAAAGAAATATGATTAGTCTGGCATGACTTGTTTTTCAAAAACAAGTCCAAGGAGGGACATGCACAGCAGAGCAGTCTCATATCTATAGCCCTTCTACCATTTTGAGTCATTTTTGAGCAAATTCCTTATTTTTTCTATCTAAGAGGAAAAGAAACTCCTCATGCCTTCTGTTGTCTATGAAATAGATATCATCTCTAGTGAACAATAATTAACGAACTTTTTTAATGAAGCAGCAAATCTTCTTCTTATTCTTGAATTCCTGTGATATTCTACCCCACTGCCAGTTTCTTATGTTCTCTTACTGCTGAATATGTCAGTTTCCCACATCTTCTCTTTCTACGTAACAAAAGGACAAGAAGTAAAGCAATAACTACTACCACTATCACTACTACTACTACTATTATTATCATCATCCTACCCTTTTTCTTTTTCCCTGTTTGGGAGTCCAGGCAGATTACAACAGTTAAAACTAACTGAACATTAACAGCATGACAGCCCTTGTGTCAGGTGTACCATGTGAGTTGAAGGGAACATGAGAGACAGAAAGACGATAGTTTCAGCATAGCATTTCTGCAGAGGAATAGAAAACACGAAAAAAATGAAAAATTCAATGTTTGGATCATATACTAACATATGTGGGAGTGAGGACATAATACAAATGTTTCAGAGCTGGTTTCCACATTACAACTGAATATTCACTAGCTGTAGGAAATTGAATTTAAAGAACCAGAATAGGTCTACCCCTCTTTTTTTTTCCCCTATTACCACATGTAATTCACATGCCCCTCTCAGGATTCCCAGGGTTTAGATGTCATTTGGGATCAAATTTGAAACTCTAAAACATCTTGGATTTCATTAAGGGATATAGGACTTGTTGCTTTATATACCTTGAAATACCTGTAGAGTACGTGTGGGCAAATTCTGGCTCTTTAGATGTTACTGGACTACAATTCCCATCAGCCCTAGCCAGCATAAGCAATGGGAAGAAGACTGGGAAATGCAGTCCAACAACATCTGGAGGGCAACACTGGGCCCATCTGTGTCCTAGAGTTCAAAATGAAGTTTTGGAGCGTCTCACATGGTGGCAAATCTTGGTAACTGCAAAGGTGAAATTGCTGAAATAAAGCCGAAGGGAAACCATCACTACATCCCATGTCCCATTCACAATCCCCAAAGCCAAGGTTACATTTATTCTGCACATGGCCTGGTGGGTCAATTTTCTCATGCTGTCTCGTAGACAGAAGATGACACTAGCATACACTGGCACTAAATGAGCTGTCATCATGATGCAACAGCAGCTACTGCTGGGAGGCATGCAATTTGATACCCTCAGAGTACTTCCAAAAATAGCTTCCATTAATGCAACATGCGGAATCAGGCAAAAATGAACAAAAACAGCAGAGGCTATATAATATGCCTTAAGACCACTTGAAATATCACATATTTCACCTAAGAGCAAATCTCTTCCATGAGGAAAAAGCAATGAAACACATATATAGTCAGATATGATCTCTGCTTGCACATATGTTCTGCTCCATATACTAGGTATCTACTTGTTCTGCGAGCCATAGCCAGTCCTAAAATATGCAGATACAATGAAGCAAAGAATGCAGAGACATCACATGTGAGACAGACGTACATACAATTATTTTCACTGTATGAAAGAACTTTGCTTATGGCATATGCAAACATTTCCAGCAGCTCTGTTCAGTGTTTCTAAATGGTTATCAAGAAAACAGTCACAAGATTTACTTTTTCTAAACTCTCTTTTACTGCACACCCCATTATTTAGACCTTCTTTATTTGTCCTCTCTTAAACAAGTAGTTTTTATATGCTTTATTTCTCCTCACATGCCTCATATTTCACAATCCATGTTTGAACCTTGACTATGCACCACAAAAGTTCTGTTGGCCTCCCTGGGATGTTTGTGCTGGGATCCATGGTTTCTCAGGGCAATGGTACAGCTTTCCAAGTGAATGACCATGAGCTGCCACATTTGGAACTTGCTGCCTTATCTATCAGAAGTAGAGTCTGACAGAATTTCAACTGCACTGAAAGGCTTTTTTGTTCACCCAGGCTGCTGAATGCACATTATTTTGTTTTTGTTCCCTACTGTTCTTTGTTCTAGTTAGTTGAGCATCCCAAGCCAAGCAATTTGTCCCAAAGAACTGCACAATTCAAATTTAGTTGGGAAGATTTTTTTTAAAAAGAAATTTTATCAAGCCTGTACCTTAAAGTTATATACAAATACCTGAATCAGGATGCAGGAAAGTCCATTCTTCAGATGGGATATAACTCATCAGGGCAATTGTTAGGCATCCCAGGGCTCTAACAAAAAATTGGAAGAAAATAGGCCAAAATGATGTCACAAACCCAGTAGAAATTAGGGAAACAATTTAGCCACATATTTCAGCCCTATAGGCCATTTTATGCCAAGAGGATGGCTTTTAGAAAAAGAAATTAAATGGAAGTTATCCAACTTTCCAACATTTCACAGATGAAAAATCAGGATATGCGTGACAAAGCAACATCAGGGGTCAAGATGTCAAAAGTTTTAAATGAGGAATAATAGATTGGAGAGCTGGGCCAAGGCTAACAAATGAAATTCAACAGGGAGAAGTGGAAGGTCCTACACTTAGGTAGAAAAAATGAAATACAGAAATATAGGATGGGGGACACGTGGCTGGATAGTAGTACATGTGAAAGGGATCTAGGAGTCTTCATAGACCACAAGCTGAACATGAGTCAGCAGTGTGATGCAGCAGTCAAGAAAGCCAATGCAATTCTCGGCTGCATCAGTAGGAGTATGGTGTCTAGATCGAGGGAGGTACTGGTACCACTCTACTCTGCTTTGGTTAGACCTCATCTTGAATATTGTGTCCAGTTCTGGGCACCCCAATTCAAGAAGGATATTGACAAGCTGGAGCAAGTCCAGAGGAGGGTGACCACAATGGTGAGAGGCCTGGAAGCCAAGCCCTATGAGGATAGACTTAGAGAGCTGGGTATGTTTAGTCTGCAGAAGAGAAGGTTAAGAGGGGACATGATAGCCATGTTTAAATATTTGAAGAGATGCCATGTAGAGGAAGGAGAGGGCTTGTTTTCTGCTGCTCCAGAGACCAGGACAAGGAGCAATGGATTCAAGCTGCAGGAAAGGAGATTCCACCTGAACCTCAGGAAGAACTTCCTGACAGTCAGGGCTGTCCGGCAGTGGAATGTGCTGCCTCGGAGTGTAGTGGAGTCTCCTTCCTTGGAGGTTTTTAAGCAGAGGCTAGATGGCCATCTGTCAGGAGTGCTTTGAGGGTGTTCCTGCATGGCAGGGGGTTGGACTGGATGACCCGTGTGGTCTCTTCCAACTCTACATTTCTATGATTCTATGAACAAATAATGCAGCAGCTTGCTTTTGTCTCTGTCTACTGGGATGGATGAACTGCCCCTTCTCTCCTCTTTCTTTCTTGCTCAATTACATGAGCACAAACTACTTTTGTACTTTGAACTCAGTTTGCAGTGAGTGAAATAAGCTAAGGAGAAAGGGAGAAAGTGGGAGGAGGAAAGAGAATCTGGGACATTTTAAAAGCAGCTGAACAAGATTCCAACATGACTGTCCCTGCCAAATTTGGGACAGTTGGAGGGATTAATTTCACAGTTTTTTTAAGGCCTCTCTTTGTCCTAAAATGGTCCATGGAGCCCAAAAGTGTGGATTTTTATTTTATTTATTTGTTTGTTTATTTATCGGGTCTATATATTTCTTTATTCTAGTTGCAAGAGCATCTCAATCAAATATATTTCTGGTCATTTTTTAAAAGGTTTTTTTTTTTAATTCAAAGTTGGATGCATGGCATGCCATTAGATGGAGATCCAATGAAGGCTCCAAACTAGTGGCAGTTGCCCACCTCAACCTCAAGAAATGCCAATATGGAGAAAATAATTGTTTAGTGAATGATATCATAAGATACTTGTTTCTACCTGCAAGTGATGATCACATTTGAATTCCACAGAAGTCTACCATCTCTGGATACTTGATATCCAGGGTCAGAAATCCTCATGCAACCCTCTTGTTTTTTCTTTAATTGAATAGTCTTGTCCTGACACTTGTTAACTCATAAAGACATTATTGAGTTTTGGTTCAACTTAAATATTAGGTGAATCCTCCACATGTAGATACTTTACTTTTTTTCTCACTTGAATTTTGACTTCTGTGATTCCTCCTTCTCGGGTGCATTGTTGCATCGTTGTCTTTCCTTCCTATTCTGCTTACTAAAATATGAGAGAATCCAAATCAGAACGCAATGTCCAGGCTCTAAAGGTGGGCTGCATATAGGGAGAATGCACTTCACATGCTAAAACACTTCCTCTGAATTCCAGTTTGTATTGCAAGTGCTAGTGATGATCCTGAAAGCTGTGATTTCCCACCACCTCTGTCTCGCAAGAAGCTCTCTAGTATTAACGAATTATGATATTCAGTGTTTGCTCAGGTAGTGTCACTGCCCTCATTCTGTTTTCTGTAGTTCTCTGGCTGGGGCACCCTTGTTATATCCCTGCAAGGAAGGCTGAGGGCAAAAACACTGTAGGCAAGGTCTAGAAGAGGAGGTTGTCACTTACTATTGCTATGACAGCTAGAGTTGACAGAACCCAGATGCTTTTACAACCTAACAACATCTGGAAGGCGACAATTGTTTTATCCTGGTCTAGAAAGGATTCCCTGTACTACAGGCTTATTTATTAATAGGCAAAAAGGCAGGAAAACAAAAACAAACATGCAAAATACATGTTCAAGAGTTTTTAAAAATTGCTGCTATGCATAAGTTTACTAATTTTGGGGCTCTTTAACATGTATATGAGGACAAGCTTAGATAGAATTTGCTACCTTCCTTTTTCTCAGGCCAACACCTATCTACCAAGTCCCAACTTTCGTGAAATTAGGTTCTTTTCTCTTCCTTTTCTAATTCTACTATGAAGGAAAGGTCTTGTAGTTGATGATATAGTTATTAATTTCTGCCTGCTTGTAACAGTTAAAATAAATATAGCCAAAAACTTACATTCACACAAAAACTAAAACTATATTTAAACTATGAATCAAGCTATTGTTGTTGCTGTATACCTCCAACTAGTTCCCCACATATGGCAAACACTAAGGTGAATTTATCATGAGGTTTTCTTGGCAATATTTGTTCAGTGGGGGTTTGTTACCACTCTCCTCTGAGGCTGAGTGATTTGCCCAAGGCTTCCCAGTGAGTTTCCATGGCCAAGTCAAGAATCTGAACCTTAGTCTTCAGAGTTATAGTTCAATGCTCAAATCACTATACCATGCTGGCTCTCATCTATAAAATTACAACTAGTTTAAAATATAGCCATTAAAAAGAAAACAACAAACAGACAATATAGCACATTATACAAACACTGTTTCCCCTTGAGCAGTCAGTCTTCAAAGGCCTGCTGAAACAAAATTAGTCTACACCAGCCTGTGGAAAGATAGCAAGGATAGTGTCAGTCTAGCTTCTCTAGGAAGGGAGTTACAGAATCTGAGCCCAGCCAATAAAAAGATCTTCTCCTGTGTTCCCACCAGATGTACCTGTGAGGATGGGTGGATTGAGAGAAGGGCCCCTCCAGAAGATCTCAAAATGTAGACAGGTTCATATAAGAAGATGTGGTCCAGCTCACCAACTGTTTGTCAGTCTATGGATGCCAAATAATGATTGTAACTGCCCCTTTATGGTTGAGAATTGGGTTATCTGAAGGGCTGGACTGTATGAGTCTGCTCATCTAGTGAGATGTTTTTCAAGGTTCTCATGTGAGTCTAATAACCCTAAGAAATATGTCTAGCTGTGAACATAAAGAGAGCCTTTTCAACAGCTGCACTTGGGCTATTCCCTTTTAGTATAGCCCTTTTTGTTCAGTATTTAATTCTTTTTCATATCTCAATTAAAAAGATCTATTTTAGAAAGACACCGGTTTTAGCCATCTCTTGTATCCTTTTTATTGCCACTGCTATAAATTACTTCTTCCTGTTATTGTATAATTATATAGCTTACATTTTAAATGGTCAGTTTATGGTTTTATTTTTTTAGTTAGCCACCTTAGCACCTTATATTATATCTGTAAATTAGCCTTCAGTGACAGAGTGAAAGAAGAATGTCTTAGCAATGGATCAGTTCTTAAGACACTGAGACAAAAATTAGGTCAGACAAATTTGAGAGATACAGTGTATAACATGGCCCTTGCATTCTTTGTTTAGAATCTGTAGATGGAAGTGAATGGAGGAAGATAGTTTCTATCACACAAGGCAGTTAAAATAACTTATTTAAGCTTGACACCACAAGATTGAAGGCTGCCATGGCTATACTACAAGAATAAATTATGGATGCAAATTTAACAGAGTAAAAGGTGCTCATTCAATTTTAAAGAAAACAGGTTAAAGGATGAAGTTCTAAATAAATTTAGACTACAAATTAACAACAAAAAGAGGTAAGTGGTCAAATAAATTAAGATCTCAAACACATAACACTAGCCAATTCCATTGTGGGTTTTTCAAGTCAGAGTTTGACAAATATAGGAGTGGTGGCTATCACATGCTTAGTTTGATGTCTTGCCATCCAGAAGCTAACTAGAAGACTGTGAGCCTGGAACTGGATTGGGGAGTATGGGGGAAAGTTTCAGGTACTGGACAAGACAGTTTGGGGAATTAGGGACACAGGATCTCAAATCTTTCTAACAAGTATTATTTGGGAGAAAATAAAATCCCAGGCAACACTGAGTATATACGTTAGTAGGACATAACAGCACTTTGCATTCTTGTCCAGAAACAAACCAATAGCCAGTGGAGCTGTTTCAGCACTGGAGTTATATGTTCCCTGGCTAAGTCTTCTTTATCCTCCCTTGAAGAAGGTAAAAGATAAGTGAAGCCATTTCAAACAAGGCACCAGCTGACAGAGTTCCAGGGGAGAATCTTGACCCTGATCCTTCCAAAGTTTCTCACTCCTTTCTCAGATTCTGCTTCAGAATCAGAATACAATTAAGCATTCATTTTAAAATTTAACAGATCAGTGTGTGGGGGTGGGGGTGTAAGAGTGTGTGAGTGAAGATCACTACAGTGACTGCTTATTCATTGTGATTTTCTAAAAGCATGTTTAAGTGGTTTGCTGGAATGAAGCCTAAATATTCTACTTGGAACACACAGAACTTTGACAAGATAATTCATGATACTGAACGTTTAGTTCTCTAAAAAACAGCAACTTTATTAATGAATTAATTTTGACAGAGTATGCCAAGAATACATACCCGGATCTGCATGATGACACTTGCTGCTGAGGAGGGTAAAAATTTGATGGTCTCCATGGAAGAGACCAGGGCGGGACTGTGATTGGCATGTGATGCCAGATCACAACATGATCCAGATGTGGGACTTGTGCTATTTGAAGCTAGCTCACCTCTGTTCTTGTCTACTTGGTTCTGACAATCGACACAGCACAGGAGTCCAGGACACTCCTAGCAGAGGATCTGGCAGACTTTGTGTGTGGGTTGATATGCAAAAGCAGTTCTGGGCTTTAACATCTTTTGAGGCCTTTCAGGCTTTTGTTTATGGAAGGCCTGCTTGGCTATTTGCCGCATGGTTCATTAGAAGCCTTTTAGGGCTACTTGGCTTATGTGGCTGCTTAGGGGCCCATCAGACCTAATTGCACTTGGGGAGTGCTTGGCCTGCTTCAGCCACATTGGGATTAGAGGCCTAGTAGCATATAGGGCCTGGTGGTTGGATAGAGGTCTGCCAGGCCTTGCTGGCCACATTGCTTTATAGAGGCCTCTCAGAGCTGAGCTTCATTCCAGAGGCCTACTAGGCCTATGGCCTATTACTTTCTACTAGTGGTGGGGGATTTTTGCTCTGCCTTATTGGATGAGAATGATGATTTTGGGTGTCCCATCAGGGCCTTGTCCCCCTGCCGCCCTAATTGCTAGTCCTTCATTTAGCTGAATTGGTTAGACAGCTTGGGATTAATATCTAGGTCTTGATACCTACAATTATAATGTTTATATTGGTATCTTGTTTTACTACCTTCTTGATTCCTTTAAGGTTTGTAAGATGGCAGTTTAGTGGTGCTAGCAATAGAGTGATGACAACAATAATGATAATAATGACAATAATAATAATAACAACAACAACAACAAACAATGCATGCTGCTGCTGCATCAGTGACAGTGTTGGATTAAAATATACATGAGGGATATTAGGAGATTCCCAATTGCCCTCTCATTAGTATGATTATCAAGAATATTGATTAACTGCTTCTATAGACACATTATATGACTAAGCTCTGTTTTGTTAACTTCTGTGTGAAATATTGAATGTATTTTAAAGAATGTATATTAACTTGCACAAGACATTTTTGTAA
The DNA here is from genome assembly GCA_948474755.1 of Ctenosaura bakeri. Lineage (NCBI taxonomy): Eukaryota > Metazoa > Chordata > Lepidosauria > Squamata > Iguanidae > Ctenosaura > Ctenosaura bakeri. The sequence goes on from CAOLHI010000002.1 coordinate 868,885, forward strand.
CCTGCAACTTTCAATTTATAAGTATATTAAGCAGAAGTTAAATTTCTCTTACAACATACTTCTAAACAACTGAATCCTATCCATGCAAACTCCAACGTACGCACCATTGAGTTCAGTTGGACCTATTCCCTATTATAGATGCGCAGGATGGCAGCTTTAAGCAAATGTAGGCATTCCAGTCTATGCTCCAAATATTGTATTCAGTATATTGATATTTCCATGCATCGAATCAAAGGAACATCAAATCTGCCTCGTCAATGATGGTAATCACTGTTAGCTGCACATAAATACGTATAGAGCACAATTCTCTGTGTGTGCTTAAATCAGTGATCTCTTTCTCTCTCCTTCTCTCATCTACTCTTTTCTATCTCTGTCTCCTTCCTATCTTCCATTCCTGCCACTATCACATAGTAACCCAAAATTCAATGGATGCCTCACAGAATATCTACCCTAACAGAATTCAAATACAAGAATACGTGAAGCATATTGCTGGTGATATTACTGGTCATCTAGCTTAAAAGGCCTCTAATCTTCTGGGGCTGGTGGGCACATTTGAAATTTTGAAAAAGTGGCATGGGAAGTCACAAAAAAAACAACCATGTGGGTGTATGCAAAGTTACTAAAAAGTCACTATAGCAGGTGATAGTCAGTCACAAAATACTATTTTCACAGATATGTAAACTGTTGTGGGTGAAACACATGCGGTATGTCCAACAAGAACCTAAATGGGGTGGGGGTTGAGTCCTCAAAGACAAATCTTCTATGAGCCCACAGCTCTCTTCCCCTTGTTCCATACTTCCAGGACCAGTTACACAAGATATATTCTCCCAGTCTCTCATTTCTTTCTCTTGCACCATCTGCCTAATTTCCTTTTTCCTTCTGTCACTCTTTCATGCATTCACACACTCATTCTCACTCTCTCCCACACACAGGCACACCTTTGTCCCATGCTTTCTTCTGACTTCCAAAATCCCTCCCTAACTTTTCTCAGTACTGCCAGCTTTCCAGGGTGCCTGACAAAACAAATGCAGGTACATCTGTTTATTACTAGAGTTGCACGTGGCTGTCTTGAATATAAGCAAAATCCAGTAAATCAAGTCAAAATGAAAGGAAAGTTGCACATGAATGTATATCTATCAACATCTTTAATCAATTGCTAGTAATCCCAGATAAATGTCCAACATCATCTGCAGGAGGATGGAAGATTTCTTGAACAATTAAAAACACACACAGTAAAGTCTTCATAATATCCTGTATGTTGTCCAGAGAAGTTTACAGCTAGTACAAAAGGCTACTGGGTGAACTTTGCATCTCTAATAATTTAGATAACCTCTTTCAGTTTGGGATGTAATATCATCAGTCTTTCACTGAAATGGTTAGATTTAGATCACAGTGAGTTTTAGGAATCCCACTTTTGGGAGCTGATGGGAATCAGCATCCAACAATAGCTGGACAGCCATGTTTTCTACTGTGACGAAAAGGGAAGATTCTTCATCTTCTGCTTCGAGTGTAGAGTACTTCCTCTCAATCTCCTTTATCACTCCACAGCTTTCTTTGTTCAGTATAAATGGCTAGCAGATAGCTATCAGAGTTTGTTAGAAACAAAGCAAAGGCAACTCAAATTTGGGGTAACACTGGCATACATCCAAATGACCTCATGGTGTTTGCACATAGCAATATTCTACGAGTATGTTCTTATCTTATTTGCTATTATAATTAGAAATTCCCCTACCCTTGAATAATTCTGTAAAGCACTCAATCATTATATTATTCAAGGATAACACTTTGGAAAACACCAGGAGCAGAGGCAGTTGAGTAATTCATCTCTCTTGAGAGAAATAAGACACTATTGGCCTCTCTGCACTGGCTGGCACAAATACTTCAACAACAATCTAGCATTCACAGGGCTTCTTTTTTGTATATTGTTTACACATTTTCTGAGGCATCGATATCTTGACATTTTTAAACAATAAAAAAAAAGTTGACCTGTGTAGGAACCAAATAATAAGACAACCCTCTCTTGTCTACAATTTTATCATAGACGTTTTCTTTTGTATTTTCTTGAAGTTAGTTTCACATATTATTTCACATTTTACAAAACTGAGTACGTGAAAATATCTTAAGGCTTTTCAGAGAACTAAAGGTATATAGGTCTCACCGCATGCAAAACTGCATAAACAATTATGTTATCCTGATCTACAGACAGATTTGCAGGAAGTTACATACTCTGAGCAGTACCTAGTGAAAGGTGAACCTAGCTTCCAGAAGTAGAATCAGCACTTCTGAAATAGATGCTGGCATAGCTAACTGAGATCAAGAAATAGAAGCATCTTCCATATGAGAAAAGGCTACCATGATTAGCTAAATAAAAAGATAACAAAAATAAAGGTCATAAGCATATGTAGCACGAAAACATTGAAGAGAGCAGTATTCTTGTCTTACAGTAAGGAGATTAACAAGAAGATAATGGAAGATCAAGTAAAAACACTTGTCCTCCTGTCACAAGTGTTTACTCTGGAAAAAAAAGTGTGGGGGGATACCTTCATAGTTGAAACAGAAGCTCCCTTCTGAAATCTTAAAGTTGATAGATTTGGGATGATTTCATAAGGTTCTGAGTTTTACAAATAAGGAATGTATTTGTCACTAATGGAATCTTTTAATTTCCTGCAAATTTCAAGTTGAAGATCTTTTATAGGTAAATCAAATTGTCATTAACATAGCATACATGTTGTATATCAAAAGCAGCATGAGGCTCAAGAAGCATTTCTTTAAAGAATCTGTTTATTTAGAAATATAGGACTCATAAAGTGTCCCCATAATATACAGTTCATAAAAGACCCTTCATTGTTCTAATGAATAATTCTAAGCCTGCTACGGATAAGTGCCTATCTCTAGCATTCTGTGAGATACAAAATTTAAAACATGACTTCAAAGACCAGAGATTGGAAAGTTAGATGGAAAAGATGAACACATTACACTAGTTGATATCTGATTTGATTATGTTTGTTTTGAAAGGCATTGATTATGTTTGAATAATTAAACTGATTTTAAATTGGCACATAAATTTCAATTATCTGGGTATGGTGGAAGGGGGACCAAAGCAGTATTATTGAACATCCTAGGATGACCATCTCATTGACCTTCTCCCAACTAACAATCTTAATTTATTTTATGTTAGTATTTATTGAGCATCTTCTAATCTCTGAACATTTATACTTGACTGTCCCTTGAGCCCTAAAAAACTCTCACTTGACCCCTAAAAAACTCTTACACTGCAGTTATCAAAATCACAGCAAACATTACATAATCTGTGAAGCAGTATGACCCAGAACATTTAAAACAGGTTCAGTAAGCATTAGTTTTGCCAGCACCACAACTCTAAACCACAATCTATTGGAAGGATTTTTGTGTGAAGTAATTCAAAGCAACTGTTATTGTTGATGCTGGATTGAAGAATGTGCCAATCCAAAACTGAGCAGGACACCACAGATCTAGCTGAGCCTCAGTTAAAAAAGCAAGGCAGCTATCACAAATAGGTGTGTGTGTGTCATGTGGTGAGAGGGTACAAAAGAAAAGGAAGGCCTGCTTGGGGGCTAGTCCAGGACACAGATAAACCAGGCCTGCTTTCTTTTCTCCCTCACTGGAGTACCAGTGCTCCTTTTAATCGCAACCCAGTTTCCCCTAAAACCCACAACCTTTATGGATAAAGGGCAAAGCTTATTAATGATTACTCCAAAAGGAATAGATAGCCTGTGGTAGTGTGTTATTAAAAATAAAACTGAAGAAAATACTTTGTTGAGGCTGTACTTACAGAAAAACAGAATTAAATCTTTATTAAAAGAACAAGGAAAAAGGTATTGTGGATTCAAGAAGATTCAAACAAAATAACACTCTCTTAAATTTGTTCAACTATTTCCTTCAAAACACCATAATGTGTACCAACAGAGCTTTCACACACACTCCTTTGGTTTTCCCAGCCGAAAGGTCTGTTTCCCCACTCAGGGTTCCACTCTTTGACCCTTTCAAAAGTGCCTTGGTTACTTCTCTGCCCCCCACTCTAGGCCTCTGAGAAGCTAACCCTCTCCCAGAAAAACCTCTGACTTAGAGTTCTCTCTGTGAATCTCACTGAAGGAAACCAAATTCTAAACCACACCCCCACTATATACGCTTTCTGCTGTCTCCCCCCCCCAGCTCCTCCCTCTGGCTACGGCTGGGTTTTCCTTAGTCAGAGAGCCAATCTGATTATATCACCTATTATCTGGGCTGCTCTGCTAGCCATACCCCCAGGTGCTGTCACAGTAGCCTCTTACACCAGCTAAAAGCAAAAATATTACTTAACACATACGTATACCACTCAGAGAAGGCTCATAAAATGACTTAAAAGCTATTGTTCTGAGGATGGCGATGTTACTTCTATCAAATCTGTTCCTCATAATATTATTTCCCCTTTAAAATGATATTTTAAACATCCCAGCCTCTTCAGTTCCCAATCCCTTCACACATGTGCTTTAGCACTCCTTCCTTTGAATATAATTTTCTTCATGAAAGCAGTATTTTACATCACAATTATTAATCATTATAGAATAGTGAATATATGAATCATTATAATTTCTCAAATTTCTGAATGCTTTTATGACACTCCACTCCCACAGACTTTGCAATGCTATGGAAAAAAATTGCTTGATTTAGTTGAACCTTTGTTCAAGCATCTTCAGCTACCAAAAAGAATAATAAAATATGCTACATATCCACCAAAGACTTGCCATTCAATCCTGAGGAATGTAACAACACATAGTATTATATTCTCTTAAAGCCAAAGCTAGAAACACAATTTCCTTATGTAGACACATAGTATATCAACATTTCAGAGACCAATTTACTACTAGGAAAAACTACCGGGGTAGAAACAAAAGATAAATGTAAATGAACATCTTTTCTGTTTGTTTGTTTCTCAGACACAATTCAGCATTACTGAAATCAGATCTATGCATACAAAATTATTCAGGATATGCTTAATTTATAAAACAATTACATAGAGAAAAAGATTTCAATGTCTTACTATTTTTAGAGCACAGGTAAGTTGCATCACCACAACATGAAAACAGGATTAGTAAAAGACTCAAATTTTCAACATATTTTTTTTCTTACTAGATTCACTATCTTGTCACAGATTAACACAAGGTTTCAGATACTTAAAAAATGTAATGAGGGGCAGGACATTAATGTCACATATATCTTTTGGAGAATTCTAAATAGCAGTAGATAAGCAGACACACATTAACTTGTCAATGCTTAGCATCACATTACTAATTACATGCATGGTTTAGGCTCACTGAACTTTCTACCTATTGCTTAGTATTGGTTCACACCCCTAATAGGATTTAAAATGCAGATCTATCATATTTTCTGTTAAATTCAGATGCACAAAATATACATACTAGGTAGAACAGACTTTCCATGTATGTGAGCTCCAGATATGCAACTTTAAAAATGACAGAGCGCTGCATCCTATACATAAAACGGTGGGTGGCAATGTAAAAGAGGATGCACTGAAGCACATCACCACCATTTAATAATATGGGATGTGATAATTTGCATTTTTCACTAATTTCGTGGGTCTGGAAACCAACCTCCACACATGCAGAGGTTCCACAGTACATACCCAGTAAATATACCAAGTTTTAGAAGACTATTGTTATCATAATGGCCATGTTTGGTGGTAAGAATGTAAGCTGTAAATGGGGTTCCTGGACAGATCATATATGCTCCTTCTCATGAGACAAAACTGAGTTTGCCACAGGAGCTATAAGAAGTTACCAGAAGAGAGTGGAGAGAAAAAGGAAAATGGCTTTCTTCTGCAGGAGGACAAAGAGTCAAGGCCAATTCTCTTTTATTGCCTGATGAGACAAGAAAGAAAGTTTTGTTCTTAATTCATGCAAGATCTGTTAGTTTGAAAGCTACATACTACCTACCAAAAACAGGGAAGTGAATGTTGCACTTTCCTGTACCTGTCTGTGCCTAAAGAGGGCTCTAAGGTCTGAACTCAGTAGGATGTCTCACGACTGCAAAGTTCACAGTTTATGTTCTAGTTCAGTCATTAGTACATAGTTCTATACATTGGAGTCAGCAAGATAAAAGTGTTCTAAAAATCCAGTGTAGACTTATAGTTAATGCATCTTCCTGCAAAAGAGAGACTGTTTACAGTATTTGTAGTTTAATGCCAACATATTCCTTCTGATCCAGTTTAAACTATTTGATTTTGACCACAAACTAAACTCTGTCCATTTTTTGGCTTAACCTACTGGGACCTGAGCAGATCCAAAGACTCAAAAAGCACTAATATCGGATGTAAATGAATAAGCCACAGCAATGTGATCTTAATGGTTGCAAATTATCTGCATTTATTTAATTGATTGGGAAAACAGATCAGAAGCAGAAGAGAAATGTACTAAAGTGCTAAAAGTAGCCCTATGAAACCAAAACCAAAATACTTTTAATAACAGAATACAGAATACCTCTAACTGAAATTATTCCAATGAAACAACTGCAAAACCTGTTTTTAGCTCATGAATGGGAACTGTAGAGGCAGAGGGAGTTTTCACCACCATGAACCTACACCAAAATCAGGTATTTTTTTAAAAAAAACAACACAGCTGATAATTGGAAGTGACTAGAACTCCTTTGGAGTTTATCAAATTGTTGGGAGGGGGCGAGAGTTTCTAAATCACCATTCCTTCAGGCATCCAGGAATGGGGACTGTTCATGGGCATTTCTCTCTCTCTCTCCCCCACATCCACACACGCACACACAATTTCTTTTTTTTAAGATGTAGGGGCTGTAGAAGGTCCAAATCAAGGCAGGAATCTGTGACAAAGGGGCCCTGAAGGCCATATGGGGACTGCATACCATATTTTACTCAAATATTTTTAAAATCCATACGGTAAAAGCCCTTCAAATATTTTCTTTTGTCGGAATTTTGGCCCACTACAATTCTGGGACTCATAATAACTTGTTTTTCCTACCTTAGGAGCAGACCTTAAGGACTTCTATGCAAGTTTCTGCAATCTTATTTGGTGCATTTGTAGTGTATTTAAGAGAGTACTTGGTCTATCCTAAAGGTTTGGATGGAATATAGGAGTGAAGGTGGTCTGTTATGCATGCTGTCACTACCTCTATTGGTAGAATAAAGTGTCTGTTGAAAGCTTTGGACAGAAGGCCTGTAATTCTCAGGCAGTGAGAAACGAGCTGCCAAACACCTACCTTAGATGCACTACAACTGTCAGTTATCTCAATAACATTTATATTTATCTGGTACTTTTCTCAGAAAATCAGTTTGTACATTTTGAAACGATGGCACATCTGTTACTCCTAGTACACTGTCTAGGACATTCCAAGACACATAAATACACCAAGTGGTAAAACACTGTTAAAAAAAAAGCCAGTTGACATAGCCAAAGATTTGCAACATTGTAATAGTCTTTAAAAGAAAGAAAAAGAGCACTCAGCACCTTCACAGAATGGTAACTTATGGGTTAAAGGTATTTCGAGATTAAAGACATAGGCTGTGATCCTACATTGGAGACATATATCTAACACATAGCTAAGTAGATACATCTCCCAATGCTACCCCCTAAAAAACTTGTGACGGCACAGCCACCACTCCCCAAGAACATCATTTCTATGTGTGGAAATGGGATGAGCACGCTGTAGCTGGGCACACTGTGGCTGGCATATGCAACATTCTCTGGGTGTTCCTGTCCTGTCCCAAATGATATTCTTGCAGCAGGAAAATGATTGGATACATCCACTTTTATCCCCCCACTCTCTGACAACACTGAAATGGCCATTTTAAGGGGATCCACTGCTTACAAGGTATGTTTTCAATAAGATTTTGATCATTGACCAGTCAGAACAGAATTCTGACCTCTGTAATAACCAAAAATGTGAGTTGCAGTAGCATTGGTCTGACTTGCACCATTGTGATATACAGACAGAATACCAAACACTATTTCTTAACTAAGGAATAATTTGTCTTTTGAAACACACACACACACACACAGCTTGTATTCAATTGTGTGAGGCAACAATAGGCATTTGTAGGGTTAAAATCCATTCATGCAGACTAATAGATCTATCCACTAAGGGAGATGCTCTGAAAGCAATAGAAGCAGACAAATGGATGTGAAGTGGATGTGAAGAATTTAATGGGAAAGGAAGCTGGTTGTCAATGGACCCGGCTGGATTTATGAGGAAAGAATAGCAGCCAGCAAAGGAATCTGCAGGAAAACGGATGAAGAGATAAAGGAAAAGTGGTGAATGAATGGTGGGGTGCCTCTGACAAGCAACAGATTCACCAGAGGAGAGTTAATAAGTGGTAGCCTATAATAATACTTACCCTTATTGCATAGCTTGCAAAATGATGGTGATAATGCAGCATGTATTTAGAAACAGAAATGGAACAAAGGAGAGATTCTCTGAGATTCCTCTTATGAGAGAGAAAAAAAATGGGGCTCCTTTGAAAAAGCCCTAACTCTACTGACTGAGTGTAGGGTGCTCCTATGCCCAGTGTCTGAATTTAATCATTAAAACTCAAATCCTGTAGCCAAGCTCATCGGAATCCAAGATGGAATTATTAAATGACTTCAAAGTGTCAATCTGAGAATAAACTGTCTGATCTGTTCTTCATCCTCTTGGCTTAAGCAGGAAGGTAAAAATGAAACAGGCTATTGAAAACACCTGGTGACTCTGAAAGCTGGCATCTGCGGCATCATTACAATGCTGTAAGCAATACTTAGGCCAAAAAATTTAGTCTAGAGAACAATATACATGCCGCAGAGTTGTTTTGTCCTCATGTCATACACATGGTTCTGTCAAGCCATGGGGGGTGGGAAGGAAACATTTCTCCTGTTTTCCAAAACTGGAATGACTCCTCTTTACTAAGGCTTTCACTTGTGTGTATTTTTTTTTTTTAAGAAAAACTGTAACAGCATATAAAGCAAAGCTACAAGTGATTCTGACTTATTTGTGGTTTATTTTTATTTCATTTTTTAATGATAAAAATACTTCTTTACAAATGCAACTATGAGGTGACCTGGAGGAAACAGTGCAGATGTCAATGGAGAAGCATTCCAGTAATCTCTCTTTACAAACCCTGACACTGTTCTCCACTAGGAATGTAAATTCCCAAATATTTCACCGTCGCATTGGAGCAAGTCCAAATGAATAAAGGCTAGATCTCATTAGAAAGTGTATGCTATGGCGTTGGTAGCAGTAGAGATAGAGAGAATATTTGAAAATATTCCCCCAAAAATCGTTTAAACCACATATTTCAAGTGTTGAAAAGAAGAATCATGGACTGATTAAAATCTTTGCAGTTCAGGACATACTCTGTACAAAATTTGTACATGGTTGTTTTGTGCAGGAAACAGCCTTTTCGGCATGGAAAATATTTCCATGCAGAAATATTAATTCCTGCACATAAAAATACTGTTTTCTATCAACCATGTGGCAAATTTTACACAGAATACACCCCCAATTACAGCATTTTCTGCACAGGAATTAATATTTTTGCATTGCAATATTTTTATGAAGGAAAAAGTTATTTTCTTCCCAGAAAATGCTGATTTCTGTGCAAAACAACCATGTGGCATTTTTTTTTCTCAGAATAAGTCCTGACTTGTGAAGAGCCTTTGAAAACTGCAAGGCTTTCAAAGAGTTTCTTACAGTGGCAAGAAAATTGCTGAAATTTCTCCTTGCTATCTTTGAGAAGAAACTTAGCAAAGAACTGCATCTCTACGTGGCAGTAAAGAAAGTTTTCTTCTCTGCTACTACTGCATCTTCACAGTGTCACCCAGCAGAACTGTCCTGAGTGGTCAAGGGACTTCTATTCAACAAGAACAACATACGCAGCAGCCAACTGTGAAGAAGGTGTGCAACACTGCAGATAAAATTGCTCAGATCCATTCTGACTTGGATGCTGTAATTGATAGAGATCCCATGGATATAAAGTTGGCTTCTGGCTGTCCTATATTATTGGATACATTTCAATATTTGCAACTTGAGCATGTAGACAGGATTTTGGGAGAGGTGAGAAGTCCCACATGCAAATCTGTGCACTTTCTGGCTCTTAAAAGCAGCTAGAGGTATACTGGCCAAGTGGGTAAGTGGAGAAGTAAATGCCTCACTGCAGCAAAGCAAGCAGCCTAAAACAGGCTGAAGTGAGGCCATCACTGAAAAAATGTTTCTTAAATCCCACCATACTGGACAATTATTCTGTTCTTGGGCAAAGTTTTAGAAAGTTCGATGGCCTCTCAGCTCTAGGGAGTCTTGGATGAAATGGATTATCTAGATGCATTACAAGCTGGCTTCAGGACTGGCTACAGGACATAGACAGATTTGGTTGCCTTGGTGAATAACCCATATAATGTGCTGCATAAGGGGGAGTATGTTGTTGTTAGTTCTTCTAGATCTCTCAGTGGTTTTCAATACTATCAACCATGGTATCTTATGGGGCTACGTTCTTAAAATGGGATTTGGAGTACTGTTCTACAATGGTTCTGGTCCTTCTTGGAAGGGTAGACTCAAAAGATCTGCAGGATGCCTGCTTGAATCCCTGGTTGTTGGCTTGTGAAATCCTTCATTCCTTCAGAAGTCAGGTCTGGCTACAGTGACACATAACTTGATTACATTCTCTTTGGATTACTGTAACACAGTCTACATGGAGTTCTCTTTGGAAACTATTTGGAAACCTCAGCAGGTGCAATCTGTTGTGGTCAGGGTGTTGACAGGGGTAGGTTATAGAGATCATATAACTGCCCTGCTGAAACATTTCCACTGGTTACCAAACATTTTGCACGCAACTTTCAAAGTGCTGGTCATGATGTTTAATGCTCTACATAGCATTACAAAAAGATCATATCAGACTATTTAAAAGATTGTACCTCTCTGTATGAGCCAGACCACCTTCTATAATCCTCAAGAAGGGCTTCCTCTCGATCAGATCACCATCACAAACTTGTTTGATGAGGACATGGGAGAAAGCCTTTTTAGTACCTGTTCCATTGCTATGGCACTCCCTGCAATGGGAAATCCAAGGAGCCCCTCCATGCCCTCCTTCTGTCATCAGATTAAGACCTATTTAAGCAAGCATTTGATTGTTTTTTTAGGTTATATGGTGGAGTAGTATTGATAGTGCTGTGATGTGTTATCATGTTTGTTTTTAATTTTATTTTTTTTTTTTTTTTTTAACTTTTTAATGATCTGTTTTTAACAGTACTGCTGTTTAAATTTTTTAAAACTTTTGTAATATACATTTTAGTCAACCTCTAATTTGAATTTTGTAAGCCTCCTTGGGTCCCTTGAGGAGAAAGGTGGGATATAAATTAATTGATTAAAGAAAGAAAGAAAGAAAGAAAGAAAGAAAGAAAGAAAGAAAGCAAGCAAGCAAGCAAGCAAGCAGAAATATGACACCAAATGAAGAGAAGGAGGTGTGTCTGTTGTAAGCATGGATGGAGCCTGCTCTTCCTGTTTACCTTGCTGTCCCTGCTCACATCTCATGAGGGCTGCAGGCCTCCCACTGTAAGACCTTCCAGTGTTTGGGGGTTCCTATAAGACTTCAGATCTTTGGAAATCTCATGAGACCTTGCCACCACAAGACATGAGGATGCCTTATATAGACCTGTCTTATATGTTCCCCACCAAACTTGCACTTACTGGCAAGGATAAGTTTTACTTGGAGGTGGTCTCATAGACACAGGTACTTGGTTGGGAAACATTAGAGTACTGGAGCGGAGACAAAAGTCTCATCATTCCATCATTTTTCCCAATGGGGTTTCTCACCTGTCAGGAAACAATGCGTCCCACACCGCCGAGCAAAGCAAATGGCGGGGGGAGGGACGGCCTTTCCGCCCTCCCGCGAGACGAGCTGGTGTCGCAGGGGCCGACGGGAGGAGGCGGGGCCGGGCTGGGATTGGGCCCGGCCCGCCTCCCGGCGGCCACTCGTGCTGTTCAAGGCGAAGAAGCAGGAGGACGCCGCTAGTTCTCGCACCTGCAGGCCTCGGCGGAGGTTCCTCCTGCTTCTTCGCTAGACCCAGCGTGGGACGGCGCCTGGGGGGCGGCTCGCCCGTGACAAAGAGGATCCAGCGGCCGCCTCGGCCGCGCAGGAGGCCCGCGGCAGCGTTGCGCGGCTGCCGCGGCGGGACTGGCTTCGCAGGGCCGGTGTGGGTTGGGCGGCGCGCGGGTGAGGCTTCCCGCGGCCTAGCAGGCAGCGTTCCCGGCCTGGGGTAGGGAGGTAGGACGGCCCAGCCTCGGCCTTCAGCCCGTCGGTCCGGCCGTTCGGCCGAGGATCCAATGGCCGCCTCAGCGGCCGCCCGGGCAGGCCGCGGCTGCTCCTCGGCGTTCCCAGCCCGGGGGTAGGGAGGGGGGGCCCCAGCCTCGGCCTTCAGCCCGTCGTCCGGCCGTTCGGCCGAGGATCCGACGGCCGCCTAGCGGCCGCCCGGGCAGGCCGCGGCTGCTCCTCGGCGTTCCCGGCCCGGGGGTAGGGAGGTAGGGCGGCCCAGCCTCGGCCTTCAGCCCATCGGTCCGCCCATTCGACCGAGGATCCGTCGGCCGCCTCAGCGGCCGCCCAGGCAGGCCGCGGCCGCTCCTCAGCGTTCCCGGCTTGGGGGTAGGTAGGTGGGCGGCCCAGCCTCGGCCTTCAGCCCGTCGGGCCGGCCCCAGGCACGCCGCGGCTGCTCCTCAGCGTCCCCGGCCCGGGGGTAGGGAGGTAGGGCGACCCAGCCTCGGCCTTCAGGCCGTCGGTCCGGCCATTCGGCCGAGGATCCGACTGCTGCCTAAGCGGCCACCCAGGCAGGCCGCGGCTGCCCCTGAGCGTTCCCGGCCCAGGGGTAGGGAGGTAGGGCGGCCCAGCCTCGGCCTCCAGCCCGTCGGGCCTGCCCCGGGCAGGCCGCGGCCGCTCCACAGCATTCCCGGCCCGGGGGTAGGGAGGTAGGGCGGCCCAGCCTCGGCCTTCAGCCCGCCCGGCCGGTCAGCTGGGGATTTGCCCCCCGCGGCCAGGTGGGCCTCGCTGCCACCCATCCAGCCTTCGCCTCGGCGGTTGCCACCCAGCCTCCCCCACATTAACGCGGGGAGACTGTCGGGGCTGCTGTTGGCCTTCCTTTTTTTCCCCCTCCTTCCCCTCCCTCTTCCTCCTTCTGGGGCCCCTCTCCCCCAACATAAGGGGGCGGGCGTCTGGGGCTCAACACCCCCCACCCAAGTAGGCGGCAGGGCACATAGCTTACTCCCTTGGGCAGGCTTGGGGCTGGCATACCGCCCGCACACACCCCCGCTGGGGCCTTCGGCACTCGCCCTCCCTCACATACAAAAAAAAAAAGGGGGGGAGACAGAACAAACACACACCCTAGGCAGCAGGACACCACTCTAACTAATGGGGCCCCAGTACCTGGCAGCACCATGCCCTCTAAGCGGGCTGCCGCAAAAGGCAAACAACCGCCCAAGAGGGCCCACAGGAGAACAGGGCGGCCGCAAGCACAGGGGCCACCACTAGCAAGAGGCCAAGGACGGCCAAGACTGCGGTGGCCCCGTGCTCGTCGGCAGCGTCCACAGAGGAAGGGTCCAGCAGAGTGGCATGCCTGTTTGACAAGCTAGACGCCATTGAGAGAGGCAGTCGGGTGTCCAGCCAAAAGAAAAAGGGGGACGAGGGAACTATTGCTATTAAAGCTAGCGACTTTGACCGGCTTGTGGCCAGACTTGATGCCCTGGAATGGCGATGGTGCGGGGGAAGAGCTCACCTGGGGCGCAACCGGGCTGTTCGTCGTCAGGGCCACCAGAGGAAAGAGAGGCGGTAGCAGAGTCGGCCGGTGAGTACATTAATACAGAAAGCGGCACTCCATGGGTAGTGGGCCCCTGGGAAGTGCAAGCACCGCCAGGGGACATGGTATGGGGCCCGCCAGTGCCGGACCTTCGGCTTCGGACACCCCCACCCCCGGGGTGACTGCAACCCCCACGCAGCAGGTTCAGGCAACAGCAAGGAGCTGTAAGAGTGCCAGGAAGCCCCCAGGGGGGGAGGGGGGCAGCAGGAGCCCGCCAAGGAGGAGGGAGCAGAACAGCGTCCCGAGGGGAGGACTAGATGCCTGGGCAGCCACCTTAACGCGGCCACGGCCGAGAAGATCCAAAAGGGCGAATATGTAGATGTGTTTGCCCTTTTGTACAGGGAGGTAGAAAAAAAAGAAAGGGATGATATGGATGCGGGAGAGAGGGAGAAGCTTAGGAAAAGAAAGGTTGAGAGGAACTGGACCAACTGGCTATCCGGATTCTTAATTTACATGGACGTGGTCCTGAAGGCCAATCCTTCGCGGGCGCATGACCTGGTGGCATACCTGAACACCATTTGGAGGGCCCAATTGGAGTATTCAGGGGCGGGATGGTTACATTATGATGAACGGTTTCGAATGTTGGCGGCGACTGACACAAGCTTGTGTTGGGACCGCATCAACACTGAATTGTGGATGCAGTCAATGGGGCCCAGCCGCCCAGTCTTTGGGGAAGGGGGCCCACTCCGGGCATTTAGTGCAGACAGGCAAGACGGGGGGTCCCTTTCGTACTCAGGGCCAGCAAGAACAGCAACCCATTCAGATCTGCTGGGAGTTTGGGACTCAAGGGTTTTGCGCTCGGCGCCCCTGCAGGTATAAACACCTGTGTGGGATATGCTGGGGCCCCCACTCGGCCCGCAACTGCAACAAACGGAAGGGCGGAGGGCCGGGCCCCAGGGACGGGGCCGCAAAGCGAGGCCAGGGCAATCAACAGCCATTTCAGAAAGGGGCCCAGTCCAATTAGGTTGGAGCCGCTTCGAGCCTGGCTCGGCGGATATCCAAACCGGGCGGCAGCCCAGTATCTATATGATGGTTTTGCTGCGGGTTTTAGAATCCTATGTAGGGACCCGCGTTTTCCATGGCCAATAATCTTAAATCGGTTAGAGGAAATGAGCACATCGTGCGTCAAAAAATAAATAAGGAGGTGGCAGAAGGCAGGGTTCTAGGCCCATTTGATCGGCCCCCCACTCCTACCGTTAGAATTTCCCCCCTGGGTGTAGTTCCGAAAAAGCACCGGGGGAGTTTAGGTTGATTCATCACTTATCATACCCGAAAGGGCAATCTGTTAATGATGCCATCCCGGCGAGCTTTGTTCCGTGAGGTACACCACCTTCGACAAGCGGTTCGAACCGTTCGCAGACATGGAGTGGGAGCTGAGTTAGCCAAAGCGGACATCAAGTCGGCTTTTCGCCTTTTACCAGTTCATCCAAATGATTTTGAGCTGTTGGGTTTCGCTTTTGAAGGCAGGTTCTACCTAGACCCATCGCTCCCTATGGAAAGCTCAGTGTCGTGCTCTGCCTTTGAATCCTTTAGCACCTTTCTGGAATGGGCCACCCGAAAGAAATCAGGCATGAGAGGCGTAGTGCACTACCTAGACGACTTCCTTTTCGTGGGCCGTCGAGGATCAGGGCAGTGCGCTTTCCTATTGTCTGAATTCACTTCCTTAATGAACGAGCTAGGAGTGCCTTTGGCGCACGAGAAAACTGAGGGCCCCACACAGACTCACGTTTCTGGGTATTGAGCTGGACACACTTAACCAGACCAGTAAGCTTCCACCCGTTAAGGTACAGGACCTACGGTTTAGGGTGGATTCCTTTGGGCAGGCGCAAGGCAACACTCAGGGAACTCCAGGAGATCCTAGGGCATCTCAACTTTGCTTGCAGGGTCATAGCGCCGGGCAGGGCTTTCCTCAGACGGCTCTGTGACGCCACCAAGGGCGTTACCAAGCCTCACCACCGAATTCGAATCACCAAGGAAATGAGGCTGGACCTGAGAGTCTGGCAGGAATTTTTGGCAGATTTTAATGGGGTTTCCTTTTGGCGTAACGAACTCCTGGTGAGGGATGCCCTGCAAATATCATCCGATGCAGCTGGTTCCATCGGCTTCGGCGTCTTCTTTGGGGGCAGATGGTGTGCTCAGAGGTGGCCACAGAGTTGGGCCGAAGCAGGCCTTACTTCGGACCTTACATTTCTGGAATTTTTCCCCATACTGGTTGCGGTTCATATTTGGCCGCGTGAACTGGCTAACAGCTCCGTCCATTTCTGGTGCGATAATCAGGCCACAGTTAGCGTTATAAATAAGTTATCTTCAAAGTCGCTCCGGGTCATGAGGTTGGTCAGGGCATTCACACTTCAATGCTTGCGCTTTAACATTCTTTTCAAGGCTTTTCACGTAGCAGGCGTTGACAAATTCCCCGGCGGACTCTCTTTCCGTATGCAGATGGATCGCTTCCGGGAGCTGGCCCCAGCCGCTTCTCCCCTCCCAGAACCGATGCCCGAGAGCCTGTGGAATCTTGGCGGGGTGAGGTGAACAGGATGATTGGTATGTCCATTGCTCCTAGCACCATGAGGAGTTACAGTAGAGCAGCCAGGGAATTTTCCAGCTTCCGTAAGTTTAAGGGATTACAGGACGACTGGCCAATCCCTGTGGACCACATACTGCAGTTCTGCGTAGCTCTCTTTGCAAGCTGGCCTTTCCCCTCATTACATCAGATCCAAAATGTCGGCCTTAGCCTTTATCCAAATCCAGGGGCCTGGCTGACCCCACGGGCGATTTTAGGATACGTAAGTTTATCGAGGGATGTGTCAAGCAGCGTGGAAAGGTCCAGGATGGCAGGCGGCCGCTTTCTCCGGCCATCTTGAAGGGTTTGGGCGAGGCGTGGAAAAGTGTCTGTTCATCTCCGTATGAAGCCCTTTTGTTCCATGCAGCGGTCCTCATTGCATTCTTCGGGGCGCTAAGAGTAGCGAGTTAGTCGTTCAAAGCAGGATGGATAGCTCGGGCAGGGCCCTGGAGCTACGGGACTTAGCGTGGGGGGGAAAGGCATTTTTTTTGGTCATAAGGGGTTCCAAGACTGACCAGGCCAGGAGGGGCGCTATGGTCACCTTGAGGGAGTGTGCCATGGCAACCCTGTGCCCGGTAAGGGCGCTCAGGGCTTATATAGCCCACAGAGGCACACACGAAGGCCCCCTATTTTGCCACGCTGATAAATCTCCCCTCACTAAATTCCAATTCTGGACCATCACCAAGAAAGCCTTAGCTAGGCTGGGCCTCCAGGGAGTCAATTTCGGGACGCACTCATTTCGTATAGGGGCAGCCTCTACCGCCGCGGCGATGGGCATGAAAGCGGACGACATCAGCAGGATTGGTAGGTGGAAGTCCTCAGCGTTCCGACGCTATGTTAGACCTATTGAGCTGCCTTAACGCTTTGGTTCCTTTCCAGGTCGACCGGCCGCAGAGGGGAGGAAGAGGATACTGATATGCGGCCACAGCTTCATCTTTTTGGGGCCCAGCGGCAGGCGCGCACAGGTCACATGGGCGCAAACCTGGGGTTGGGCGATCGAGCATCCATACGATGGCTTGGAAGGCGAGGCTTGCGGTGGGCTGGCCTGCTACCGTTGTTGTTCAGGGAGAGCCCGGGGAACCTCCTCCCGATGTGCTGGTCATTCACCTGGGCGGTAATGACCTTGGACTGTTAAAAGGGAAGGCCTTGGTGATACAGGCCATCCAGGACATGCGGCTCATACAAACCACATGGCCTCACACGTCAATCGCATGGTCTGCGTTGGTGCAAAGGAGGGAATGGGGTGGTGGTGCCGATCCCCGGCGCATAGAACGCGCACGCCAGCTGGCGGATAGGGAGATTCGACGCGCCCTGAGACAGGGCTTGGGTCACTACATCCCACACGCAGAGATTGTTTTCAGCAAGCCAGAGCTATATTGGCGTGATGGAGTACACTTGTCACCAGAGGGCAATCAGATTTTCTTACGCGACTTGCAGAAGGGGTTGGACTTATCCTGAGCGGATGGGGGGGTTAAGGACTAAGCAGACGCTTGTCCTTGCCCATGGCCGGAAATGGGGGGGTTGAGGTTCGGCGTGTACCTATGGCACCCCCTTTCGGGGTGGAGGAAAATCTATCCTTGGGGGGCCCTGGGATCACCCCACTTGCTGCGCAGCCGGGGGTGGGCCTGGGGCTCCCTCCCAGACAAAGGCTGGCCAAAAGCCATCTGGCACCTTCAGCGGTTGACTTTGGAGCCTGGTATCTCGCTCAACGGGCTAGGGGAGACGGTCGGGAGTGGCCTCTTGCCCTAGTCCGAAGGTGCTGTTACCCTCCCCCTTAGCATTCTGCTCAGGCCAGAAACCCAAGTTTATGTTCGGGTTAGTTCAACCCTTGTTAATTAGGCATATTAATAAATTGCCCTAGTTCAACCCAAGCCTGTCTGAGGTCTCGTTATTTCGTGGGTAGGGTGGCAATGCGTCCCCCACCGCCGAGCAAAGCAAATGGCGGGGGGGGCGGCCTTTGCCGCCCTCCCGCGAGACGAGCTGGTGTCGCAGGGGCCGACGGGAGGAGGCGGGGCCGGGCTCGGATTTAGGGCCCGGCCCGCCTCCCCGGCGGCCACTCGTGCTGTTCAAGGCGACCCCCCCTCCCCCCTATGGTTTCAGTGTAAGACAGCTGGTCGCTTCGGGGCCGGGTAGGAATTTTTCCCCCCCTTTATGGGGGGTTTTCGCCTACCCTACACTGCGCCTGGGGCGGGGCAATTGGCACGCAGGGTGGTGTCTCAATGCTCATTAATTAGGCTGCCACTACTCCGCAATCGTGCAGGCCGGAAATGGGGGGCTTGAGGTTCGGCGTGTACCTATGGCACCCCCTTTCGGGGTGGAGGATAAATACTATCCTTGGGGGGGCCCTGGGATCACCCCACTTGCTGCGCAGCGGGGGGTGGGCCTGGGGCTCCCTCCCAGACAAAGGCTGGCCAAAAGCCATCTGGGGACCTTCAGCGGTTGGCTTTGGAGCCTGGTATCTCGCTCAACGGGCTAGGGGAGACGGTCGGGAGTGGCCTCTTGCCCTAGTCCGAAGGTGCTGTTACCCTCCCCCCCTTTGCATTCTGCTCAGGCCAGAAACCCAAGTTTATGTTCGGGTTAGTTCAACCCTTGTTAATTAGGCATATTAATAAATTGCCCTGTTCAACCCAAGCCTGTCTGAGGTCTCGTTATTTCATGGGTAGGGTGGCAAAGTTCACTATCATGGGTAGAATCATTTTGAATATCCTTTCCATCCCTACTTCCATTTCCACCTTTCTCTCTCTTTTGTTCAGTAGAAAGAATATCATATTTTGTGTGGCAGGGACCTTTATTTTTATTTTTATTTTTGTCTCCTAAATACAGGAAGTCTGGAATCATATGCTCACTTGCCTGGTAGCAAGTTGAAGTGAACATGGTAGAACATGCTTCTGAACAGAAACAAAGAGGGTTCAATTACAGCATATTGTTTCAGCAGTAAGGTGCCATTTCCTCAAAGTATTATATACATTAAAATTTCCTAACATATAATGTACTCTTCCCCTAAATATTCAATTAAATGTTTCAAGAATTATTTCTAAGTTTTAGATTCCCATTATTCCCAGAGGAAATAATTTAAATTTACAGTGCTTTCTCCTCAGAAGGAATTTATTCTCCTCAGCTGCACAGTAGTGCTGTCCAATGCAAATTATGTTGATAAATTAATGTTTAGTATGATTTTTACAAATAGAATTCTGCAAGGATAAAATAAAGCCACAACATTCCTGATTACAAGAACCATTTGTCCCCAAAATCATTTCCAGTTCTTACTTCCCATTACATTCAAATTCGGAAACATGTAAACAGATCAAAACATTGGGATGGAAAATGTGTACACTTCTATAAACCAAAGTGTACAAATTATCGGGAAATTGATCTCTTTGAGAAGGTCAGGAGAAAATGATGCAATAATTCAAGGACTTTCCCATAAATACTTAAATCTCTTTTCACTTGAGAGGAAATCTATTTCACTTACCCTGGAAACCATATGCAGAGTACAGATGAGTTTGTGTCAAATTTTATGAAGTTTTCAAGCCCAAAGACAAGCCAATAAAGTGGAATACAGATGGCAATCTCTGGTGAAATGTGATTAAATTATCAAATGCTGTCTTGTCCAACACTATCTTTGGAATTTTGGCTCCTTTTGCAAATCTTACAGATGAAGAATATAGACAGCAATGGAAAATTGAAAATTGGGATATATAAGAGACTGGGTTCATCTCTGTGGAGATTCCATTGGAAATCATAGGGTGCACCCACAGTACACAATTATAGCAATTTGTTACACATTTAATAGCTGTATGTTTATCCTGTGGAATCATGGAATTTGTTGATTGGAGACAAGCTTAGAATTCTCTGCTAGACAACTCTAGTGCAATCTGCTAAACTACAGCTCCAAATTTTCCCTGAAAAGAGAGGATTAAGGATTAAATCAAATATCCAGGAAGCCGTAGTTCAGAGTAGAGTTGTCCAGAGTGGTCTTGTAGAGAATTTTAAATAATTCAAACTACAAATGCCAGTGTTCCAGAGGATGGAGCCACAATAGTTAAAGTGACATCAAATTGTTATATTTGTGCAGTGTGAATACACCCATAGTACATGACTCTAGACTCTAAATTCTAAGTACAGTCAGCCCTCCAGATTTGCAGGTTTCACTTTTGTGGATTTTATTATTCACGGATTATTTGCTGTCACCTCTGCTGCCTCCCTATGCCATTTTTAATAAGGACTGCAAGCCTTGTGAGACTGAGAAACTGCGAACGAGGCTTGTAAGTCCCTATTAAAAATGGTGTGGGGCAGTAGTGGAGGTGGCATTAAACCCCACCAGCCAGCCACTTCTGCCTTGTGAAGGAACCCTGATGCCTCAGAGGAATCCACAATGGGTTGGGTATGGTGATCATACTTTTTTGCGTATTAAATATGGTTTGGGAAGTTTTCATAGTTTTTTCACTTTCGCAAGGGTCCTGTGTCCCTAACCTTAGCGAATGTGGAGGGATGGCTGTACTTAGCAGCCATAACCACTGAAGCAAATTATCACAAAATATAACACATAGACTCCATTTAGCTTACAGAAAGCTTGAAAAATCACTATATTGTTTCTGTTGTTGAAATAGTCCTAAATTTTGGAACTCATTAGGATCTAGGTTGTCTGGTTCAACTTCATGTTGTAACTGGAGAAGAACTAATATTCTGTTTTTAATTATTGGAATATTCCTCATACCTAGGAGAGGATCTGACAAAAATCTTCCTTTCTATGTTTACCCTCAAGGTATAAGAAATTATCTTAACAGGTGGACATTGCACTCTGTGTGTCCTGGCTCTAAGGTTCTCAATTCAGTGAGCTATCAGAGCCTTTTTTTTCTTTCTTTTTTTGCCTGTGCTTGTTCTTGTCAGCAATTCTACCCTTCTCTATTCCTAGGCTCTGTATGAAGTTTGCTTCCAGTCTTATTTTGTACCCAATTCCCTCTCTTTTCAATCACCCTCAAAGATCACATCACTGCTTTCCTTCCCCCTGCCAAGTATGTCCAACTTTCATCAGTCATCCTTGCTCCCAACCAGAGACACAATACCTGCCTGCTACTCCTGATACATCTCTGCTGCCCTGCTCTTGAGCTTCTCATTTGCTTAGGTCCTATATGAACTTTTAAAACAAAGAATCCTAAGAAGAATCCCATAGTAGGTTTGCCTTAGGGTCACCATAAGTCAGTTTTCAAAGAGGAGAGACATGACAGCAAGAAATAACCTCCCCTTGTCAGCGGCTTTGTTATTGTGAGGAACTGGGTGATGAGTGACTGGTACCAGTTCCTCTCCTTCTGCTATATCATATGTATCTCTCTGAGTAGTGGGTAGCTGTCTCCCCAGTCTGTTAGGGCTTGATTGTCATCTCTGGCTTTTTGGCTCAAGGCACAGGTTTTCCAGAACATTACACATGAATTTTGCATTTGAATTTGTCTTGAGAAAGAAGTAGGGTTGCAGATGGCAAGAAACCATTGTTCCTAGAACCCTAAAGGGTTTGAGGGGGGCTTTAGATCAGTATTTACACCTCCCAGTATGAAGCTTTATTATTCTGTGCAGCTTCTTTGGTTGCTGTCTTTGGTGTTTTGGGAAAAAATGAGAGGTGACAAGTCATGGAAAGCTTTGGACTTCAGAGATCTTAACTTAGGAACTCAGCATGTAGTGTTTACTATATATTCCTCCAAAACAGATCAAAGAAGCATAATAACGAGCTTACAGCTGCAGACTTGTGTTGACTGGATTTTATGTTCAGTTTGGGCTTCATAGGACTATGTGCATGATGGGGGGGGGTCCCAGCATGGCCATGCTGATTTATCACCCTTGACTAAATACCTGGATTGGGATAGCTTCAACTATATAGTGATTAATATAGCTTCCCTGCTTATTCAGAGGACTGAGAGGATTGGGCACTGCAGGTTTCCAGATTATCAGTGACATGTTCATTCTTCCCAATATTATTGCTTTGTGTTTCTTTCAGATCTTAGATTATGACCAGTGAGGCAATGAATTTTGATCTGTGGCCATAGCATGATCTATTGAGTAGAGCACCAGGCCTACAATGGTCATTTTGGACCCCACCTGGGACTGGGTGACCTGACTGTAGTTGAGTGGCTGGGAAGGAGCAACCTCACTACCATGGCCTTCTCCCTATGTTGTTTGGGGAGTGCACAGGGCCTCCATTAAACATACTCATCAATCACCTGGGGAGGACTGACCTAGGGAAGGACAAGGTCCTGATTGTTCAGGCCATTCATGACACAGGGATCATACAGTCCAATTGGCTTGGGATTTCCATACTGCGGTCTGCCATTTTGCCCTGACAGGTATAGCATGGTGAAGGGGGACCTTCGTGCATCAATAGAGCCAGGGAACAGGCAAATAGAGAGAGTCAAAATACCTTAATGAAAAGGTTGGGCCACTTTTTGCCACATCCTCAAATAATTTTTCAGAGGCCTGAGCTCTACAGAACTAATGGCATTCATTTGTCAGAGACAGTAATTTGTTGTTCCTGGGAGATCTGCAGTAGGAAATGACAGCCCTTTTGCAAGGTCTGGTAGGGGGACAGACTCTAAGCAGATACTTGCTCCTGAAAAATGGCAGAAA
Organism: Ctenosaura bakeri; assembly: GCA_948474755.1. Classification (NCBI taxonomy): domain Eukaryota; kingdom Metazoa; phylum Chordata; class Lepidosauria; order Squamata; family Iguanidae; genus Ctenosaura; species Ctenosaura bakeri. The sequence continues at coordinate 891,928 of CAOLHI010000002.1, forward strand.
GTGAGGGGAGAGAAGTAGCATTTTGGTGAACACCTATGGCACCCATTTGGTGAACAGGAGGCCTATGCATCTCCCTCTTTAGGTCATGGGACCAGGGGGATGAAGAAAAAGAATTTCCTTGGCTTTGGCCAAGGGACTGAGCCCTAATTTTAAGTCATGGAAGTGGGAAGGGGGCTTCTTGGATTGACTTTCCAGTTGCAGACCAGCCAGGGAGCATCCCAACTTTTGGGTTCCACTTGGGGTGCAGGTGGAAAGAGACCATCTGCCTCAGCTGCTCCAGCACTAGGTTGTTCCCGCTTTTTTTCATCTTCCCAGTGGTTAAAAGTTAAAATGGTAATAGTCAAAATGTTTTACTCATTCTCTGTTGTCTGGTATTATTTCTGTGGTTGGTCAGCAAAGCCCCTTTTCTCAGCATCTTCAGTCTCTCCATCATCTTGTGGGGCCAATCAGAGCAGCACCTCTGAAAGAGACTGCATATGCTTCCAAACCCTTCCTGCAACCAACCTGCTCAATAGCTTCCCTGTCTCCTGGGATCTATTTTGATTTTGCTTGCCTGATTCCAAAGCCACTGAAATGTTATTTTCAGCCAAACTGAGCTTGCTTCTCTTTCCTAAGAAACTATGTTTCCTTTTTCATTCTCCCAGCACTTTGAATGATTCTGAACATTTGATTTACATCAGCCCAACTAACAGGACAATCTGGCTTCATCATGACCAGTGCTGCCGAATCCCTTATCACATTACATAATATAGATTTATATTAAAGTTGTATAACCAACTGAGCCTATTAGAAGTGCAGCAAAATGTCACTGTTGAGCTTTGCTGGATCATAGCCATCGTTTCTATTCCTTTAATTAAAAAAAATCTCTGAAATTATGATTTTTCAGGCAATGTAGTCCATATAGTACTTTCTTGTCTATTTTCACATTTGGACTAATTTACAGTATGTGCTTTTCTTTTGCACATATAATACCATTATAGAGGGTGCTGTACCTTGTAAAAACACTGATAATGAAGAGATTCTCTCCTTCTACTTTCTGCCTTGCGTATACCAATTTTTCTTTAGAAACCCTTATGTTCATGAAATTCCTTGGAGAGGGACATCATCACTTATTTATGAAGGAAATGCAAGATACACATATTAGGAGATTCATCCGTGTGCTCCAGAAGCAATACATCAGCTATGACCTCAGAAAGGTCTTTCACAAAAATCAGAAGGGACCTCACTCTATATGCCTTAGGATGCCTTGGTTCTTTCTCTGGAGACACAGTGTGAAATATATTACCATTCTTTGGCTTTTATAGATTTTCAAATAGATATAGACAACCATTAAGAAGTACTCTCTTTTGTATCCCATTTAGAAACAAACTCACGTTCCTTATGCAAGAAGATAACTATTAGATGAGAAATATTTTCATATATAATGCAATTGTGCTGGATTCAAAAGGAATTAACGTAACTTTAACATCTATGGACCCAACCAGCCTCTAAAAGAGAATTATTGATGCTGTGGGGATCAACAAGAAGAGCGAAACCAAAGATCTCTTCTATGTCTAAGACATCATAAATATTAAAGAAATACTCTCTTCTCATGAAACTTGTAAGATTGAATATAATTTTTTTTAAAATCAGTCTCCTAAATGGACTCAAGTATGCATTATAAAATATTTGCTAAAGAGAGTGGTTTGATGGGCAGAGATGGAGTACAATTGTCCTTTCCTGAATGTATATTCCATTCTCCTATTGATCAAGGATAGTACAGCCTTTCATATACAAATTCTTCCTCCTCATAATCCATCATTTATGGTCAAGGGGAGCAGTGAACTCGACATGTTGACCTGGTATATGATACTTTTAACACTATGGCTTCCTTCTGCCATAGTGCTAAACTATGGTTTGATGTTATAAGCTGTCACTTCCTCTTCTTTTTGCAACTCTGGTGTGCTTGCAAGGAGGAGATTGGAAGATTTGGCTTCTGTTTTAAATTAATAATAGTTTATAGATATATCCAAATCCAGACAAATTGTGATAGTCTTCACTTAAACAAACCAACTTTAACCCTTTGTTTATAAAATTGGATTGTATGCTGATTCAGTTAACAAAGCAGTTTATGATTCGGATATAATCTTAAAATGCTGTTAATTGAAAATAAATGTGAAAGTGCTTGAACAAATTGTAAACACATATGAGGAAAGGAGGAGAGGAGAGGAGAGAAAGAAGCACATAAGCCTAACATGATAGTTTAGTGTTATATCCAAAACAGATCTATGAATACCAAAAAACAATAGCAACTTGGTTTTTCTTTTCCTCAAACTGACAAAATCCACGGTCACATGCAACCATTACATGATATTATTTCCAAGTTGGTAACTGATTTTAATCCTCCTCTTTCCCACCCACTTTTGTTGCACCTTTTATTTTGTGTTCATTCTATTAGGACTGGCAAGGACCCATTTGCACTATTCTATTTATAACCAAGTATTTTAAGCAAACAATGATAATGATGATAACGATGACATCATCATCATCTATCTATTAACCAAGCTGCCCTAACAAATAGTTTCCAGAAGAGAAATCAGCACAACACAAAATATCCAAAAGTCTTTCCAACTAGACTGCCTACCACTAACTGTCCTTTGGAAAAGAGCCTGGTTAATGCTATTGATATCATTTATTGTGATTTTTTTTTACAATGCTTTTAGTGTTACTTGGAAGTTAGTTTATCGGGGGGCAGCATAAGAAATTAATAAGTTGTAACAGTAAGAAGAGAAGATTAAAGAGCTTATCACAACCTCAACTCACCAAATAATCCTTAAATGGTGGGGCTTGACAAGTGCTTCTGTCTGATGGAGTTGTCTGGAAATACAGAAAGAAAAAATGTAGAAGTCAGAAACTACCATTTGGATAGGTTCCTCACTGCCACTGTCAACATCTCAGATGTTCTCTTTCCTGTTCTCTTCTATGTCTTGATTTACAGATGATAACAAGTAACTATAACTTAAGACTCTCTGTTTACATGCTGATATCACATCACTACTGGACAAGGCTTTACTTTAGATCATTTGCTGCCTAACTTGAAATGAAGTGCCTGTGTGACAGAGTAAATACTTCCAGCTCCAGCTCCTCATCCTACTCTCCCTCACATAGAAACACAAACACACAGTTTCTAAACATGAAGACAAACTGTTAGGCCTGCATAAGTAAAAGCACAGGGTGTCTAGTGAAGAAAAATCAAAATGAATGGTGGCTTTGTTTGCCCCTACATGTCTCCTAGCTAACCACAGAGTGAAGTGATTATTTGCTAATTGAGAAGGTAGGGGAAAAAATCCTGCCCTTAATACCCTTGAGCTACATGGTCTGGAAAGAGACTAATGTAGACAGAAGCACACCACTTATTATCAATATGGGAATCAATTGTCCAAACAGGTTCCTAAATTAGATCACTCTGAATGTGCTCCTTATGAGTCTCTGTTAACCATACTGCTTACCAGTGTGGTTTCCTTAGGAAAAACAAATCCCCCTTTTATCCCATTTTTAAAAGTGTGGCAGATATATGAAATTGTAAATATGATTACATTTCTTCCTGAAACAGTGGAATGTGTTATAATTTATCATCTGTTGACTTCAGCCTTAAAAGAAACAAAAACCCCAAAACCACAATGAAAAGCATCTGTATTTATTTTTGATAGTCTGACTACATCACATCTAGTTTTTCTGTACATATTATTCAAAATCTACAAACTTCATGTAGAGATGGCTTTTAGATCCAAGTAAACAAAATTGTCATAAGCATATAGCCCAAACAAGGTAAAACAGACTACCATTTGAGCCAATAATTCAGAAAATACAGAAGTGAGATATTAGATAGTAAGTGATATAATGATTCACAATTATATATGTTATATCAGCATGCTAATAAGTATACTTCATGAGACATAAAACTGGACAGTTGTAGAAGAAACATATTATGCAATACATAATAAAACACACAAGGAAAATATACAAGAATACCAACTTGCCAGAATAAGCTCATCCCCAAGAATTCTAAATTCTATATATAATTTTATGTTGATCTGAATTGCCTTTTTCTTTCTAATGTGCAATAATGTATGTTTGAAATACATTATATTGCCTATAAGCCAATGCTTCAATTTGTCAGGGCTGATTAGAGTATTCAACAGAGTTGCTAGAATTCTGGCATTTGAAAACAGGTTTTTAACTCCTGAAGATCTGATATTGTCTCAACTCCAAATCTTTACTAATATTTTTAAATAATAGTGGACCAAAGGTAAAGGTTTTTGAAGCATCAGTTATGACCTCATCCTTGCTTGATAATAATGTTTTATATGATTGTTTTCAATAATTTTGTTATTATTCCCCAAATACTGGTTTGCCTAATCCTTTTTTTCCTAATATGTTTGTGAGGCCACCATATGGAACTATGTCAATTTTTTTTTTTTTTATAGAGATCATGGGAATGAGGGTGGGGAAAAGTTAGTTACTGCAAACTTCCTTATTTACCAAGCCAAGAAGCCTGGCAGGTAGAAGAATGTATGTTGATTTGTAATCATCCCATTTTATTTCTGAATATCCCCAAAGAGATTGGCTTCATAAGTTGTTTGAGCAACTAACTAGACTGTAATTTGTTAAACCATCATTTTTACTGTTTTTATGAAATACTACACAACTGTTTCAAGTGCTTATGGGAACATCACCAATCTTGTCATATTGCTCAAAAGTGCTTAATTGCCTACACATTTCTTATATCTTTCTTCTTCTGTGGTAACTCTGAGAAAGAAAAAAAAATGTTAAATACAAAGCTTGGGAAAGTGACTTTGATGCACTACAAATCCTAGAATGCCCCAGCTCTCATGGCCACCAGATAGAAAAGGCACTTTGAGGCTGGAAAGTGACAAGCTGAGGCCTACAGCTGCATTACCCCAGGCTGTATAGCAGTACAGGTCCAAGTGAGTAACTTATCCAATTTACAAAATCATTAGCTGTTACTCCAGAACATGTGTATCCAGATGCATTGTTTTGAGCATTCATATGGGGAACTTGCCAAAGACTCCAAATTGCATACAACAAAGCATATTTTGTTCAAAGGAATGGATTTGGCCTCCCCAGTCTCTAAACCTATCAAAATACATTCATAGCTGCCCATGTACAATATTGGATCAGAGAGAGGCAGAGAGGAGGATACTCTGAATACCCAGAATTGGACTGAAAGAAAATATCACCACTAGAGGGTGGGTGCCCCTAAAGTTTAATAACCTCCAAGTACCACAACTACCCCACATTTGTACTTCTACCACCAAAGCTGCAAGGAGGGATTGGAAGAATTCAGAATAATCTCTGAGCTTTGACTTATACATACATAGAGACATCACGCTATCAGGCTGCAAAAAGTTGGCTGGCTTTTTAGATTTCTGTTTGCCTCCTTTAAATTTTAAGAGCTATAGAGATAGATTGCAGAGTAGCATGTTATGAAAATAAGCACATTTTTGCCCCAGGAAGAGAGCCAGCCTAAGTATAAACAAAGATAAGACAAAGGTAAAAGCTGGCTTACAATAAGAATGATCCTGACAGTACAAGGTTACTGGCCTGATGCCAGTAAAACACCTTCACACCAGTACACAAGAAAAGGAGACACTGGTACATTGGAAGAGAAGATAAACTTCAATAGATAGATTGGCTAAAACAGGTAGAGGAGTAACAATGCCTGTCTGATCTCAGATCCCTCTTTGATTGAATGAGAGAACAGGAAGGGAATGGCCAAGTAAAGGCCGAAGAGAGTATAAAACAGATGCCTTTTGAGCAGAAAAGCACCAGAGTTTGCTTTCAGCAAAGCCAGTCCACTTCTCATGCTGCTGCCAAGTAATTGCTGATAATCCAAAACCCTACATTTGGTAAGATATTAAGATATTCCTTTCTTGATGAAACTTGTTATTTAACACCCAGCCAAATGCCAATGTATAGACAAGGTTAAACAGACATGCTAGGAGAGGTGATATAACATTTTGCTATATAATTGTAATAGATGTGTAAGATTGTGCCTAGACTGATTCAAGGTCTATGTGCCGCTGAAGACAGTGTATTTATCCTTACTATTTGTGTGACCAGAACAAATCTCAGTATAAAATCTGCAACATGTTCCCCTGTTAATTTTCTGATAGTTCAAAGCTTAGGAATGCTTAAGGAAAATATTGGTGTCAATCCAACTATTGGATAGGACTGGATTTCATAACCTTGGAGCTTAGGTGGCCAACACGGAAACTCCTAGAAAATATGAACAGACTTAGACTGACAGGTATAAAACAAAGAACCTTCAATCTTCTACATGATACAAGGTGGAGGAACAACACCTGCATCAGGACAACGCTAACACACAAACAGGAAACAAGCAAATAGTAGGGTACATACAGATAGAATAGGGAATTAATATTTTCACACAGCTTATTGAAAATACAGCTAATGCAAATCATTTGATGACTCTAAGTCAGAATTCAGGCTCCACAAATCTGTAACTCAGACATTGCCTGAGGACTGTGTTTGGCAGCATCAGAAACTCCTGGAGTCCTTAGATTCCTGTATACTTTCCAACAGATGTACAGATTTTTCTATGTCTATGCCATACCCTCTAACTGTCCCAATTTGGCAGGACAGTCCTGATTAATCATCTCACATCCTACTTTTATGTTGCTTTTAAAATGTCCCCGTTTATCTCTCTTCCTCCCACTTTTTCCCATAGTCCTCAGTTTATTTCAGTTGCTGTAAACTAAGCTCAAATGTCAAAAGTAGTTTGCTCAGCAGAGAGGAAAAGAGAGAAGGGAGTGAAATCTTGCCCTTTCCAGCAGGCTCAGGCAAAAGTAAACTGCTACAGCCTCTGCTAGTTTATGTGTTCTTTCTGATGAATAACTTTTGCCATCTTGACTACTCTCCAATGATGGCCACATCCATCTCCATTTTTATCTAGGAAATGTTGGAGAGTATTCTAGGCTACAACAGAGCTGGGTAACAAGTTAGATTAGCTGTGAAACAAATGGGAGCATGAACTGCAAGGCCACTGGACCTGTTTCATTGAACTTGTGTTCTTATAAACACCAAAAAATCCTTGAACCTAAGATTGCAATTAATTCAACCAGAAAATCATTTTGCATGCATTATCGATGCCACACCAGGATGCTACTATTGCCCCCTCCCCCATCCCTTGCTTCTTCATTCCTATTAGGGCCTAACAGAGAACATCTCCAAATGTTAAAAACACTATATTACATAGGGGACGATCTTTTACCTCCAGACTAATGCTATAAACCCCTAGTGGGCACATACAAACAGGTAGTAAGTGCTCCCTTCCAAAGGTATACATATTTGTTTTGCTTTTTTTTAAAAAAAAAAACCACTTCAAAATATTGGCATACAATATACATTAGAGGAAACAGTAACTACATGCTGTCCTATAGCAGATATTGTATACATCAAGAGATCTTATGGTAAATCAAGATTTTTTTTTAATTAAAGTACTGGTTCCCTTACTTAAAAGTCTGAAAGGTGAAAGGTTAAGCAATCCTTATAAACTAAAGTGCTATAATGTATTTTCCCTAAATGCCTCCTTTGAACCCTTTTTTATGAGTATCTAAAGTACAGGAAGTGGGAAATTATATCTAAGTGCTGCTTTGGCAGAAGCAATTTCTTTCAAGTCACAGCTATATATTAAATCTTCATTAAGTCAGGCTACTGCTTATGTTACTGCTACACACTTAACCTAGATCTAATGCTGCAGCATTAGTACACCAAAGTATTTTCTACTAGTCATCCAAATAAAATAAAATAAAATATTCCTGCCCAGGAGATAAGATATTATTATGAGAAATTTGTTCTATTATCTGTTCCAGATGTTATCCATACATAGCTTGTTGTTGTCATGTTCTTTTAAGTCATTTCTGACTTACGGCAATCCTGAGATGAACCTGTCATAGGGTTTTCTTGGCAAGACTTTTTGGGGAGGAGAGAGGTTTGCCTTTTTCTTCCTCTGAGGCTGAGAGACTGTGCCTTGCCCAAGGGTACTCAATGGGTTTCCACTGCTGAGTAGAGATTTGAGCTCTGTTCTCAATAGTTCTATGTCAAAACCACTATACTACACTGGCTCTCAGATGTTACTTATGTCAGAATAATCACACTATCAAACCTGAACCACTGAACAAGGGTTGACTTGATACATTGATATTTAATGCCTCAAATAAAATATATATTTAAGTTGCTATGCTTCTATTCTACTTTTACATTAAATTTTTGCACGTGTAAAAATAACTATTAAGAATCTACAGATTCATTAGCCATATGGACCATGTGTATTTTCACTGACCACTTCGGCATATGCTGACTTATGCTGACAGCTTTTAAAACTAAAGATGTCCAGATATGGTCTCAGACCTAGAATATACTAGATGCATATACATTTCTTTTGATAGATCTACCATTCTTAAATCATTATAGCACTGATCCCCATGAAAAAGACATCATTTATGCTTTCTAATTTGTTAACCTGTTGTTGTTTTAAGGTGTAGATGTTTGTTTATATTTATTCATTTAATAACACACCTAACCCCATGTAAGACCTCGGACAGATTACAACATAAATTAGAACACAGTATATAAACAACCAATTATAACAGTTGTCCAAGTTTACAAGTGCAAACTTTCACTGAAACCTGGTTTGTTTCTTTTTAGTTATATTTTCATAAGATTAATGTTCCAGTTTCAAACAGAAATCATTAAGTCAACCAAATCATATATTAATCTTCATTCCTAACCATATGGAATAATTATAACAATGTGTTACTGCCTATCAAAATTGATCCCAACCCCCAAAAAAGCATCCATCAGAGAATTCATCCCAATTTGATCACTATTTCACATTGCTAATAAAACCCCTTATTGCTTTTGTTCTTCTTCTATGGCTCCAAAACACCTCATATAGTGTGTTTAAGGGCCTAATACTTGTAAGTTTTCCAAATGTTGACATATGCATCTTTTAATGCAACTATTAATCATAAATTCAGCTACCATTTAATGTTAGAAACATGAAAATAACATTCAAAACTCATATCCAGGAACCTGACTTATGGTGGCAGAGTCTCCCTCTGAACAACTTCATTCATAATATTTTCATAAAACTGAGCTGAATATTACATTGCAAAGAAGCATTCTCAGGTCCACCAGAGTCTTTTAGATGTTTTTGTTCTCCAAGCTCAGTCATGTAAGATAAAATTACACATGTCAAAGAGCTATGATTCCACTTCATTCAGTGAGAAGGATGGTCAGATTTTACCATCCAGTATTCAACCTGCCTCTTTTGCCTTCCATTCTGACTCACCTTAAATAGCTAGTGCAACAGAAAGAAAGAAAGAAAGAAAGAAAGAAAGAAAGAAAGAAAAACAAAGAGGAAAATTGTCCATAATGAAATTACTAAGATCAAACAGAAAAGTTTCCCTATGAGAAAATAATTGTATTTGTTAAATATATTTAACTCTGTTGAGGATTATATTGAGAAATAATATAACACAATTTTATTTTATATGGTAACAAAAGCAAGACTTTTATATGCTAAGGTATGGAATAAAAAAGAGATTCCTAGTATTGATGAGTGGTTAACTGAGACACATGAGGTAATGAAGACTGAGAAATTAACTACATGTTTAAGAGATATATCTATGAATAAGTTTAGGGAACAATGGGGATGGATGATAGACTATTTTGGTTGAAAATGGGGGGAATATATGAATAATGCCAAATATCTGAATGAGAGATCATTTCTATTTACGGGAGCTTGAGACAAAGCTTATCTTGTAATTTAGATATTTATAGAAATTCTATTATGAATAAGCAAAGTTTGGGAGATTGGAAACTCTGTGTTCGATGTACCATGTTGGATTAAGCACTGTATGTAATTTATAGAAAGCTTATACATTTTTGGAATGTAAATATGTACTGATATTTAAAAAAAAACACAAATAGCTGGAATGGGAGAAAAGTATTCCAAGAGACCAGGCATGAGGAGCTGAGGTAGAGGAATAAGAGCATTCTGCTCCACTCACCTCTGTAACTCTCTTGTGGATTATGAAAATGTACTGATGCTATACTTCCTAAGTACATCCTATGTCCAGAATGATGTACTGTATGCAAATGTCTACCATGAGTAAGTTTTGAATCAGAAATGCACTGATAAATGGCTAAAGAAAATATTAAAATGTTTGACCCTTGTTCTCTCAGATTCTGTCCAGTATTCCTGCCCAATAAAGAACAGGAAGAGAGAGAGAGAGAGAGAGAAAAGAGAGAGAGAGAGAGATTTTAAAGAAATCATCACTGGAAGAATTTTGACTCTTGCTCAGGACTGAAAAATTCATTTCTGCAAAACAAAAAAAAAGCAACCACAGGTTGGTTCATGGGTTGTTACTCAGCCTATGGGTATTATACAATGTCTTTTCACAAACTTTTGAAAGAGTCTTCTCATTTTATAAAGAAAAGTCTTTAGAAATCCCTAAAGAAATGTCTCATGTCATATATTCAAAACAAAACAAGGACTGATTCCAGAAGAGTAACTATGTTTAATCTTTTAGGCACCTCAGGGTCTTGCAACAAACTAACAGGTGTTATTACAGTGTAACACTTCGCAAGACACTGACAGTGTGGAATATACAATCTCATTAGCACTCATGAACTGTCTTACTATACTTACAATCAAAGTGGTTAGCCATTGTTAAGAGATTACAGTTTTCTGCCTTTTTTTCAACACTCATATATGAAGACAGTAAAGAGTGTTATGAACCTGATGAATTGCAGAAAAATATGACAATATGTGCAGTATACAGTATATATTGCAAGAAAGCAGATTTTAGAGCAACCAAATTCATAATTATACTATGAAGTAAAGCACAATGCCACTTGAATCTTTATGTGACATTTTGACACATCAGGCTTGATTATTAGTTGTATGATCCCTGTGAAGGAATCATCCAGTCCAAAGAAATGCTTTGGTTTTGACAGAAAATTTAACAGAATTACAGAACAAAAGAAGACAATTTAACAACTGTGTTTTGAATACTTAGCTCGTTCACATGAAACAAAATAAAGCTCTTTTCCTCGTTGATTTAGGAAACAGACCTTTCAGTTCAACTAGATGGTTCATAGAAGCAAAATTTTAGTCTTTTGGTCAGTGATTTGGGATGAGTCTTGTTCTTATCCAAAGAGTTATCAAAACAAGGACATTGTCACAAGGAAAAAAAAATCACAGACCTAATACTGTAGTGAAGAACACAAACTACACTAATTATATTGCACACATTTCTAATATTCATTTGATTTTATATTTTATGGAGGAAAATTCAAATAACGCTTCCTTTGCGATTTTACTGTAGAAGACTAAATGCTGAAAAAGCAGGTCAACCTCACAATCTGCGTGAGAAAGAGAAAGAACAAAAACTGCACTTCAGCAAGGCTTCTTAGTAAACTTTGATTTAATTAAACCTCTGAAAAATACTCTCATTTTCTGTAAGGTTGATCCAGTTTACATCTCTTCACCAAGGCTGTGTAATAAAAGCCAAGAGATAGCAAGGAAATAGCATATTCGGACAAGAAATAACTGTCAAAGAAGTAAAACAGAATATTTCATTCCCCAGCAGCCAAAAGGACTCTAGGGGGCTTTCATATTTTTCCTCTTTCATTTGTGCAGATGCTAGTAAATGCCAGACTGTCTTCTTTCCAACTAATAATGTTTGTTACCAAATGCTCATTGGACCATCTTTTAAACAACATTAAATTCCAATCTTGATTATTCAGAAATAAGACTGTCAACCTGAGTGTCCTTCCAAATGGCCAAAGTGAAGGACAATATTCTCAAAAGCTCCACCTGCTGTTATGAAACTAAGAAACCTAGTCACTGAACATTAAAAATAATAATAATAATGTTGTTACACCCCAAAGTAACCCTAAGAGAGGGCCCCTGAATTGGCATGACTTCCTCCATATTGGATATTGGTTAGCAAAGGTCAGTCGCAGTTAAAACAGCATTGGCGTTGAATGGGAAATCCTTAACACTATACCGTCTCCCGCTGCTGCATGGGAACGTAGACAACATCCTTTAGGCTAAAAGGCTGACATATTGTTTCGAGTCACGTATCTCTAGGCAGACAATAGACTCACTCCTGGACACTGTCACACCCCAAGCTCTGTGCATAGCCAAAGAAACGAAACCTATCAATTTGGAATTTTAAACCTATCAATCCCCTCGACTTTCCTGGGAGAAACAATACCAAGGAGGGGTCGTGATATTTGCCTAACATTATATTCCGCAATCATTGCCCATTAACGCCACTTTGCTAGCCGATACCTGGCCTTAGGACAGAAATTGACTATAAAAATCCTCACTTTTTGAGCCTCTTCGGAGTGCCTCCCAGACCGGACAAGGGCCCGTTTTGCTGCTATCGAGGTCTCCCACTAAAGCCTCTCAGAGACTGCTGAGAGCTAAATGCAACTCGCATCTCTTACCCTTCGCAAACCTCCGCTGCGGCCAGCCTTTCAAACCCGGGATCCAGCCTCCCCTTGGTGCTTTACACCGAGCCTTCACTGATCTTCTCACTCTCCAGAAAGCCTAGACCAAGGTCCATATGCCCTCTCTCTCCCAACTGCCTCTTGTTTTCCACCTTCATTTCTGTAGCCCTTGTGTGATTGCAGGATTATTTGTTAACTTGTGTGTGGTGATCTTTTTCTGTTAGTTTTAATAAAATTACGTTAGATTATTTCACTGACTTCTGCGTGGTTCTGACCCCATAGACATAGGGTTAAAGATCCCTTGCCCTGACTTCTCGCTAGCCTTGAGTTTCTCTGCTAATTCCCCTAGCTTGAAGCCTGTTTGGGTGTCCTCAAGATAACCCCAGTTTTCAGGGTAACAATGTGGCTCTCTGAATGGTGTGGAAAACTTAGCTGAAATCTTTATTGAAGGGCTTACCTTGATGTGTCATATGTAAACAACAGTGATTTTACTTCAGAGTTTTGCTCAGCATCTCTGGAGCCACTGTCTTTGGTAATGTTCAGTGTAGAGATATGTATTTTTCCTTTATTTCATTCTTATTCTCATTTCATTCTATGCTAGAATGGAAAAATTTCAAAGAGTTTTCTCCAAGCTGTGTGAGATTTTGAAACTTCTTGCACATTTTTGAAGCTTGGTTTTTAGATTTGCTTTTGCTTTTTTTGAGAAAATCTCATTTTCCTGAAAATATATGTGCCCCCAGTAGAGAAATATATGTGCCCCCAGCCCAAGTTGGATCTAAACATGGGCTTAAATTTAATATGGAAAATAGCTAGCAATGGATTGCCAGAAGTAACCCCATAAAGGCAATTTGAGGTGAAATAACTCAGTTCTGACATACGTATGAAATAATGCCACATTATGTACTGCTACAGCCCAATCCCCCAGCTGGGTATATAAAGGGGATTTCCTGCCTGCACTAGGGTTAGCTAGCCTTTTTTGTGGTCCATCTGTCAGTTCCCCCAAGGACATGCCCTAAAGAAAGGATCCTCTCTATATGGCTATGAGGACAACCTGCTTCCTCTTCTAGGACAAATTCTCCATCAAGTGATGTCTCAAAGATGCTCTCCGGGAAGCCCAAATTTGCATGTACATCCTGGACTGCACTGTGCTGCTACAGAAGGAAGCCATCTGTGCTTGAAATTCCTTTTCCTTCCTGCTGACCAAAAAGTCATGGAGGCCATGCTGAAGTTTGGACAAAAACAAATCACCACTTTTATTGGGTAGCTGGAAAAACAGATGGCCATCTGAATGAGAAAGCGCACTATGTCTAATATGGGCTTTTGCACAAAATCTGTTTTTTGCACACACAAAATGAAAACTTGTTTGACTGAAGACAGAGAAGAACAGGTCAATTCCTATCAGAAGATATTGAACAGAGTTTATTTTTAAAAAGTTCAGACAGATATAGACGGAACTGCAAAAACAGACAAAGCAAGAGTGAGTTCTTTATTAGAGGCAAATATTCACAGAACATATTGAGGGGAATAGGAAATCTCCAGTCCATAGGCTTGATACAGCTTGTGAATCCTATACCTCCGCTCCATAACCTCTTTTGCCAGGCCCCTCTGTGGCTTCTCTCTATTTCCAGCAGGGTGGGAAGGAAGGTTTCAGAAAGGCTAAATTTAATGATCTTCCAATCTCTATGCAGCTAAACAGTTAAACCTTCCCCCACTGTTCAGATATTATTTATTTCAGCTACAAACTGTTTAATAGCCAGAGTTCCTGGATGATGTACATGCAAATTAAAAACATAAAAGACAAAAAATAGATAGTGATAATATCAGCATGTGGTATGGCAAGATAAAACCAAAAACATATAACCCCAGCCATGGTGGGCAGTGTTGAGGTTTTGTTACCTCCAAACATTCATCTGCTCTCCCCTCCCTTTCCTCTTGCCATTAATCTCTTTTGGCTGCACTTGCCATGTTTACGTGCATATTTATTTCCTGATGGAGGATGTAGAGTGCATTTAATAACATATTTATAAGTGTCACATGCACATCACCTGCTTTTCACTATAGTATACTGACCATCTACATTATAGTCAGAACACTACAGAAACAAAATTTCTGGCTATGGCTGCTAAAAACAAAAAAAGTAAAGCACCTGAAACCTAAATAAAAAACAGCAATGGGGAAAAGGTACTAAAGCACTAAACAGCTTTTTAAATGCCTGGAATAAAATTTTTAAGTCTTTCCCTGGCACCTAAAAGATTATAGGGAGGTACCAGGCCAGTATTACTGGAAAGGGTGTTTTGAAACATGGATGGAGTACTACACATAAAATGGAGCACTCTCTCTCTCCTTTAGCTACCCATTTCACTTCGTTTGGGGGAGGCAAATGATGATCTTAGATATAAGATGTTCCTTAAGCAGCCTTTCTCCAAGCCATTTAGGACTTCTAAAGCTATAGCTTGCACTTTGAATCTGGTCAAAAAATAGACTGGCAAAGTGCAACCATAATGCAATTGTGCTGGCCAGACCCAGTTAATAATTTGCCTACCCTATTTGGGACTAACCGAACAGTTCAAAAATGTCCTGAACATGGCAGATATTTTCAGATCTTGATTCTGATATATAAACACCCAACAACTCTGAAGTCAAGGTGCATTAGTATTATAGGTTGCTGTGGATTTTCCGGGTTTTGAGGCCGTGTTCTATTAGAACACGGCCTCAAAACCCGGAAAAGCCACAACAACCTATGGATTCCAGCCGTGGAAGCCTTCAACTTTACATTAGTATTCTTTATAAGATTTTCATTGTTTTAAATATATATATATATATAAACAAAAGGCTGAAAGGGAACAATTTAAAATGTGCCGTGTATAATATCAGTTGAAAAGCAAAGACTTCTCTAGAAATTAATTACAAAAGGTATAGTTGGTTTGTTCAGTGAATCTGAGTTCCCAGGTTCATTCCTTTCTTCTTTGTTGTTACAGGTGACTTCCTGCAGGTCATCCACTGAGTGCATCCTTCTACAAATTTCTCTGTGTGGATGGAGATCTACTTGCATTACAATTCATATTAATATATGTAATAAGCAGAAATCAATTAACTTTAAAACTATTTGAGTTATATTCTTCCGTATTTGAGCTTGTCAGTTAACTTTCTGGAGAGAGCACAAGACTGAAAACTATTTAGCCAGGCTCTTTAAAATAGATTTCATACTTCATACCAGCCTCCAATGTTTTGACTATATTATTACTACTACTACTACTATTATTATTATTATTATCATCATCATCATCATCATCATCATCATCATCATCATCCTTTTCTCCTATCTCTAGCTGCTGACAAAAACATTCCAGTCAGTTCTCTATATTATCTCTCTCTCCCCATTCCCCCAAAAGCCAACACAATATAAGCCCTCCTTGAGGAGCAATCCTGTGCTTTCCTATGAACAAGACAAAATCTGTTCCTTGATTCTAGAACTCTTATACTTTTGAGCATTCTAGCCACATATGCCTCAATATGCCATTTTTCCTCCAATCTTATGAACATTTTGGACTTACATTTGGACTTACAGTGCACGACTTTTACAAATTGTTTCTTTTGTTAAGTTAAAAATTCACTTAAATGTCTGTGAGTTCCATAAATTGAACTAAAAGGCCTCAGGTAATTTTATTTTTAAATTGTGTTCCCATACTAGATGCGATCTTTGAGCACGGCCAAACTTAATCTTCACAAACCAATTGTAAAGGAAGGATATCATTTTCTAAGTTCTAGGAATATACTGAGCACACAAAATTTTCAATGTATGAAGGTTTATAAGACCTTCCAACATAACTTTATTTAAGGAAATGAGTACAGTTTATTATCACTATCCAAAACATTTTATCAGAATTTTATTTTGTAAACAATCATGAATATCTTTAATATATCTGTTCTTGTTGCATGGCAATACCATAAAAAAATTGCACACAGCTCAAAACTGGTATACAATGTCATAAGCATCTGTCTACAGAACATATTCTTATAAATCTTATACTATGTCAAAGCTTATTATATCCCTTTTTAAGATACATGTTTTTGACATGACTGTCAACATAGTTGATCACATAAGAATAAACACAGCATTCTAAACATGGCAGGTCAAACCACGATATCTTAAACAGGTTATAGGTTTGTGCTGCGTATTTCATCATAAACATAACTCTTATTTGGCATTAAACCATTCACAGGAACTGATATGTGATCCATTGTTTTTCTGCTTGCTTTCTTACCGTCATTGCTCCAGGTGGCACAAATTCTTTTAGGTTTCCTAATATACCAGTACGACAAATATAGTAGTACTGGAAATACATCTGGTAATATAATTACCTGATAAAATTACAAACTGTACTGGCGATATAATAAGTCATGCGACACCAGTATTTCAGAATTTGCACATAAAAGTTGTCTAAGAGGCACTGTACTAGAAGCAGGAGAAGGGAGCTACTTTCTTTAAATTTTGATTTAGTTATGACATTATCATAGGAAGTTTTCAGTATTAAAGTCAGACTTGGAATGCTTTAGGCTGGGATTCACAAGTATTCTACTTCTTGTCCTAAAAGGAAGCAAGCCTTTGCAAGCACCCGAACTAAATGCTTGACTTTTTTGCTTTGCCACCACTCCCCCCTTTCCTTGCCTCAGGATCCAGGGATTCAGCAGATGAGGGCAGTAGAACTCACTCCTCAGGCCTCAAAAGCTGAAACTGGGATGCTGCCCAAACCATTTCTCTGAAAGAAGACAAGCTATGATCAAAGTATTTAAACATCTTTAGTATTTGTAGATGTAATGGCCTTTCAAATTATACTGATGTGAAGTGGAATCTAAATGATGGTCAGTGTGGTTAGACCCTGAATGCTTTCACTCATGCTAAATGATTTGTACTCCAAAGTTGGAAAAAATAAACATCCACTATACAGCTTCAGAGGTCAAATCTACTGTGTTAGGTACAAATGAACTTTTTTTTAAAGATAGCAATTTCAAGAAGAGCAGTCAGTGTGGTGTAGCAGTTGGAATGTTGGACTAGGACTTTGCCAATTGGGGTTTGAATCCCTGCTCAACTGTGAAGAACCACTGAGTGGCCTTGGATGAGTCACACTCTCTTGGCCTCAGAGGAGGGCAATGGCAACCCTCCTCTCAACAAATCTTGCTAAGAAAACCTAGTGATAGATTCACCTTAGGGTTGCTATAACTTGAAATGACTTAATGGCCCATAGCAACAACAAACTTCAAGATAACACGTTGGAACAAATATGGATATTTTATATTAATGTTTATGTTTAGTATATCTGTATCCTAAGTACCCTCCTATTTCCCCCTTTTTTTTTACTTTCTTTGCTTTACTTTACTTTTTTTTAAAGTATTCAGAAGGCAATTTAAACATACCAAAACCTATAAAACAAGTTGGCTTGTATAGACTTTCAGGATAAAACAAGTCAGTATACATCTGCAGCTTCATGATTTTTTTTTTCAGTAGGCCTCTCTTTTCCTCTGCCTGTTCTGTGAAATGGGAAAAACTACCACTTTACAAATCTGTTGCATGCTAAACAGAAATCTGTACCTTGCCAGTGCAGGTGCTATAATTCACTTTATAGCTGGAACTGTGATACAGGAATGGGGGAATCTGTGGCCCTATAGATATTATTGGCCCACAACTCCTATCATTCCTAATTAATGGTCATGCTGACTGGGAATGAAGGGAATAGGAGTCCACTGTCACCTTCCAGTCTTGTGCAAGACACTAGTTTGTGTCTAGACGCTACTTCTAACGTAACTGTACAGTTTTATATAACAGTTAAACAGTTAAAGTTTTGTGCAAATGAACCTTTGGTTGGAATTAATATAAATTATGTTTAAATGATTAGCAAATAAAACTAAATATTAAACTTTAGTTCCAGTGGGGAAAATGTTACACTCAGGTTGATTTATTACAGATGTTAAATTTAGATGGATTTATTACAGATCCCTTCTTAAACAAAATACTGTGCCAAACGAAAGTGATTTCTAGATCCTCAGTCTTCCCATAAACAATTATTAACATACCAATTAAACTGACAAAAGACCTTTGGCTTCAAGGAATTTGGGTTCCTATAATTTATCTCATTTTTTTTCATACTCAGAAAGATAACCTGACAAGTAGCCAAAATTCAGGGAGGTGCCATGTAAAGCTAACCTTGTACCCCTTTTGATCTGAACATTTGTAATATACTTCAAAGTAGATTTATCAAACAAGTTATATTAAAAATCATGTCTTAATATAGACAGTCCAACCTACTTCTAAAAATAATGCTATACTGAACCATGTATACTATTATAATGCTATAAGTGTGACTATCGAAAAAAATGTTACCTTTCTCATACTGAATTGCAGCCTGGCTGTGGTGCAGTCACTGAACCATGAAGTTTAGTGAGCAATTCTGGATGTTTTTCCTAACAAAACCAATGCATTTTTCATTATTCACATATGCATTGCTTATTTTATCTATGCAATCATAAACAAGACTGTCCAACCATGTGAAGAAATGTTTGCATACCTCCCTTCCACACTAAATCACAACATTTTCTCCATGTGTCAATGGCTTCATTGGCAAACCAGTTCTGCTTTGGCTATTCTGTGGCTACCTTTCATAAAAAGTTAACCGTTTTTTAAAGTACTCACTACGATAACCATTATATATACCTTGAGAAAAAAATACTCAGCACTCTGAAGGTGCCAAAATATTTTTACTGTAGCACCAAAATTAAATAAACAAAAACAAAATGAGAGTTGTTGGGTGTACAGGTATTCATCCACTCATTGATCTGACATATCTGAATAAGATCAGGTGCAATCCACTGCCTCCAGAAGTCAGAGATACCACAGGAGAAACTGAATGGAGCTCAGTTTGTGCAGTTCCAATACCACATGATTTCAGATTACACACACTTGTTTCTGGAAGGTGTTGTTAGAGTGTGTAAGTGTTGGAGACAATCAACATCATGAAGACCAAGAAGCTATCAAAGCAAACCCAGGACAAAATTGTGCAGAAGCTCCAATTAAGAGTTTTTTCAAAATGATGATGATGATGATGATGATGATGATGATGATGATGATGGCAGCGCAACAACAACAAAAATACACTGGGAATATTTGCTGGATCCTTGTTAAACCCATTATTACAAAATGGAAAGAATATGACTCAGCTGTCACTGTGCCAGAGAAGGTCTTCCACTTATGTACAGTGACCAGGCAAAGGAGACCATTAGTCAGAGAAGCAACCAAGAGGCCAATAGTAACTCTGAAGGATTTGGAGAGATTTGCAGTTGAGATGGGGAAAAACACCCAAATACTCAACAAAGATGGGCTTTATAGAAAATTGGTAAAAAAAAAACGTTGCTGAAACTAACCAACATCAAGGTACGCTTGGACTTTGAAAAAGAACATGTAGAGAAAGGTCCTTAGATCTTGATGACACTCAAACTGAACTTTTGGCCTTGCTGCAAAGTACTATGTGAGGTACAAAGTGAACAGCGTTCATGGCTCTGAGAACATTCTGTCCACAGAGAAGCTTGCCGGTGTCAGGAGATGAATACTTCTATAAAGTAAAGCACTATTTATATTTTTCTCTGCACTGCAGTTTTAGAATTTGGTATGTTGTGCTAAGAGCCAATAAGTTATACTACCATACAGTATTCACACTTCCTAAAAGGCACACTCTACTTTAAAGTTCTAAGTATTTAGAGGTTGTGCTACAGTGTTTACAAAGTGTGCGGAGGGGAGCACACCTAATACTGCCATAGATAAATGCTCAAAAACATTTCTTTCCCTTTAAAACACAGGTTTGCAAGGTCACAGCTGTAACTGTGAAGTGACTTAGCACAAAGGTGACTATTATCCTTTTTCATGCCTTCAGTTATCTACTCCAGATTGCTTCCTATCGAGTGGTTTTAACCCAGTGGGGTTGCAAACCTGTGTCTGCTCTTGAAGAAAGTAGCTTCAGCTATCTGGAGCAGAAAAATTTGGCAGGCAGAAAAAAAAAAGTTGGAACATAAATACCTACATATGTGCACAATGTCTCTTTTGTGCCTGCCTAATAATTTGTTTAAACAACCAAAAATAAGTGTTGCATCATGGTTTCAGTTTGGAATGCAGCTGTCCTTTGCATGCTAGAAAACTGATGCAGATTGTCCTTAATTATCAGAATTTCATAACATGAGGCCTATCAACTAGCAACATATTAGTTTTGTTTGATTCAACCTCTACAGTTCTTTTATAGAAACCAAATTAACAAAAAGGTTGTTTTTCACAGCAATTTCAAAGAATAATGGAAAAATAATCAGAATCCTCAGATTGTTCATAAAAGCTGTCATCACAGTGCTATAAACCAGAGTTCCCTAATTAATTTTTTCTTTTTTCAAAAAGTATTAATTTTAATGTAGTTTGGACTAGTATGAGGGTGGAATCTTCTTCTAGAAAACTATACAAACACACAAAATAGGTGTATAGAATTGTATTTTAGATGCTGAGATGGGTACCAACCCAAAGGGTTTTGGGGATTTCATTCTATGTGTTGCCATAGTGTTAGGTTTATTGTCCTTATCCCTAACTGTATATGTTGATGTTCTGCTCTTTGGTGAAAAGAGTGTTACAAATAATTAAACAAACGTTATGTCCCAATGGATGTTTTAAAACCATGTACTGACCAAGAAGTTTACAGTGCAAAATTCTTCTTTAGGGACAACACTTTTTACAATAATTTCACACCAAGGGTATATTCCCACAGCATAATTAAAGCAATTTGATGTGACTGTGACTGCCATGGCTGCAACCAATGGAATCCTGGAATGTGGAGTTTCATGACCTGTTTAGAAACTAAACTGAACTAAATCACTAAATCATTAGAATGCTCCAAGATAGAAATCTAAATTCATTACATTACCAATCTGCGCATCTCAAGATTCCACAGGATAGAACTGTGGCAGTTACAGTGGTTTCAAATATAATTGCATAGTATGAATACACACCATATTGTATTTTATGCTGTGTGCCAGCCTACTGATATAGAGCCACAAGGATCAGAACTAGGGATGAACTGGGACTATGGTGTCCCCAAAGTTCAGAGAGCAATCCCCAGTAAATATAAAGTCCACAACCTTAAACATTTTGTCCACATTCATAATAAGGTTCTGTTCTACTGTTAAGCTCTCCCTGCCATTGATTAGTTTTTTCAAGGAAACAGAAAATCACATTTGAAATGGAGAGGATAAGCACCAGTGATGAAGCTTTACTAGAAGAGTAAACTGAAAATGACACTTTTGGGAATTTGGGAAGCACAGGAAGAAGCCTGCAGAAGTTATAAATCTGGTACTCTGTAGCAGGAAATAGTTCTCCTGGGCAAGCCCAAGACCATCATTCTCAATTAAGAGAAAGCTATCAAAGGCCTTTTTTCTTTTCAAGAGTGTATTTGCTTCTTTAGAGGTGATACTGGCAAGGAGAAATGCATTTTCTTAGGTCTCCTTTTCCAAATATCTCTGGGCGGGGGGGGGGTGGCTCAAAATACCCTATCTAAGTACTGTGGGGGATATTTCTCTGGGAAAGGTAAAAAGAAAGATTTTGAGGTCAGGCTGGGAAAATTCAACCCTTACTAGTAAGACGATCTAGTGCTTAACTAGTCAGCTTGTGCATATATATCTTCCAGCACTACATATAAGAAAACCAGGACATGTACAACCAAACAATATTAGAGTGTGGTCGAGAAGGCAAAAGGTATTAATGAAAAAGAACACACAAACTAGGATAGGCTGCAGCAGTTTACTTTTCCCAGAGCCTAATGGGAAGCACAAGATTTTGCCCCCTCTTCTTTTTCTCTCCTAAGTTAGTTGAATGCAAACTACTTTTGCACTTTGAACTCAGTTTCCAGCAACTGAAGTATGTAGAGGTCAAAGGGGGAAACTGGGAGGAGGACATAAACTGGGACATTTTAAAGCAGCTGAAAATGTGGGAGGACAGATGTTTAATTGGGATGGCCCATGCCACACCCGGACAGTTGGAGGGCATTGTGCTTAAAAGAAGACTGAAGGGTTCCAACCAAAATAAGGATAAAAACTGTTATCATATCTCACAGCAGGTACCTGCTTCCATTTATGATATGGCACAATAATATCTCATATATCAGCCTCCTGTCATTAAGTGTAGTGTGTACATCTGATTTTATTTATCTCTATTTCTGTGGTGTGGTGTGTGTGTTGTGGTCACGTCTCAGACCCTAAATGGAAAGTACTCTCAGCTCACATTGATCAGTCAAACAAAATTCCAGAATGCAAGTGGAGAGGAAAACTGGGATGTCAAAAGAGCTGTGTATAAGGTACTTATATGGGTGTGTAGGGCATGATTCAGGCCATGGCCTCTTATTGCAGAATATTAAGTTAGTGGATGCTTCTACTCTGGGAATGATAACAGTGGAAATGAAAGGATTGAGGGGATAGACCATGCATCTGCTATAATATGTGTGCCCTTTTGTACAATGTAATCTATTCCCGTGATGTGAAGACCTTTTGGCAAACCCTATTAT
This sequence comes from Ctenosaura bakeri, assembly GCA_948474755.1. NCBI lineage: Eukaryota > Metazoa > Chordata > Lepidosauria > Squamata > Iguanidae > Ctenosaura > Ctenosaura bakeri. The sequence continues at coordinate 915,057 of CAOLHI010000002.1, forward strand.
TGAAAACAGAGTAACAAAAGTTAGATTTTTGTTACCGAGATAAGTTGCCTCCATAAGAGTATGAAGCATAGGCATTACTAAATACATTTGTGCATTTTAACTATAATAATTGATCTCTTTATGAGTGGGCCTTTTATAGTATTTGAATAAGCTTTTAACTTAACAAGTCAATCTTTGTGCAGGGCAACCTTTATGTGTGTAAAATGCTTTTTACACAATGACATGCATGTTTTAAAAAACCTACAAAATAGATGTTTTCATGGCTAATTGATACACATTATTCTACACTTGTTCATTTAGTCCTATTTTCTTTTCTTTATTTCTAATTTTGTATTCCAAAGGGGAGAAGGCATCTTTTCAGCTGATCTGATGGAGAAAAAAAAGCAGCAATGGCAAATGAGTAAGTAACCTGTGTGCAATGGAGTACAGCTGGAGAGAATGCTAATTCTCTGCCTCAATGAGGCCTTCAAAGAGATTATTCAAGCTTTCCTCTGACATGGAACAGGGTGATCAGCCAGCAATGACTATACATGAAAATAACCTTTATCTGCTTTAACAAAAAAGGTAAACTGAAAAAGCAGTCAGTCATGCCCTAGTTATTTACAGTGGGCTGGAAAAAGAGAAGGACTCAGTAAATGGAATTATTAAAACTCACTCAGTAGAATTGTAAATGTAATTTTAATTTAAAAAAAAAAAGGAAAAAGAAACCAGGAAAGATATGTAGAAAAATGTCTGATTAGAAAGAAGGAGAAACAATTAAACCAGAAATTTCAGCCCAAATTTGAACAAAAATTCACAACCCTTTTGTTATTTCAGAACTTGACAAATTTCTTTGTCACTGTTGATTATTGTGTTTTCTCTCAGCCTTTTACTACCTCATGGAAGTCATGGTTTATATTTTTCATCCTTTTGCAATCATCTACACACTCACCTGGAACTAATTGCCATAATAGGATAATTAAGTCAGTGGGACTCACTGCTGAACAGGAATGCATTGACTGGCACTGTCTAGGTATTAAAATAGCAATTATAAATTATTGGAACAAAGACACCTCAAATGACACTCAACATAAAGTTATATACACTCCCTTTTCCAAGCTGTTAGCTTGAAATTGTGACTTTTAGAAAGTACTTCTATATTACTCTGCTTCTTAAAAGTAACTTTCAGTTACTGTTTTTTTTTAAACTGAATGTTATAAGCCACTCACAAATGGTACAAAACACCTTCACCTCTCACCCTTGTTGTGACTTCAACTTTTTTAAGCAGAGCACAAAACAGAAGCACAAAGATAGCATGATTCACTAGGCCTTCCCGCACTACACTGTTATAGTGCTATTATTCCACTTTCAACATCTTGTGGAATTCTGGGGTTTGTAGCTTACTGAGTCCAAAAAGCTCTCTGCCTGAAAATTCTTACTGCTCCTCTCTAAACTGCAAGTCCCCGAATTCCACAGGATGTTGAAAATGGAATAATAACATTGTAAGTAACAGTGAAGTGTGGAAAGGCCCATTATCTGAATTACGATGTGTTCCCCCTCCTCCATTTACAGCACAGGTACAGTAAACCACAAAAGTGGTCATCCCTTGTTAAATTGAAATTATAATGCAATTATAGTTCACTGGAACAAAAAACTAATTACAAGTAACTATTTGCAGTAGTTCCAGTTTCTGAATAAGATACACATTTCCTCTACTGCTTCATCAAACAAGGCGTTCCAGCAAGCACAAGCTTGACATGCACATGATATAGTTTGCAGTTGATTCGCGGGAAAACCAAGAAATTGTGCGGGATGAGAATTCTACAAGCAGCATTACAATAATGGAGTTTCTTCAGAAAGAGGCTAAAACTAGTACCTTAAGATGTGCAGAAATGTTTATGAAAAAAACTTACTGTTTTAGTAATACTAAAAACAAGAGGGGAAAAGTCAGCATCTGTGTGAAGCTGACAAAATGCATTATATTATATAAAGTATTTACTTTCATTTATGTTTCATCTTGTTGCAGTCTTGTTTTATTCTTCCATCTTTTGTAGATCCATAAGGAGGGCTTAATTCCCAAAATGTTTAGAGCCGCTAACTACACTTTTTTTAAAAAATCCTCATTGCCCCGGGGCTTGGTCTTTCTTTTTACACTTTTGGGATGTCATAACGTGAAAAAGTGACCCGCTGCTTTTAGGTGTCCAGTGGAAAAAAAATTAGAGATAGATTGTCTCTTGTCAAGTGACCAGTCTAATTAACGAAGCAGAAGGATGGCCACCAGGTGATGAATTCAACATACCACCTGGGGGGTCCAGTGGTATAAAATGTGGGCACTGTCTGCCCTCAGAAAAAGAATTTTGCTCCTGCCCATGACCAAATTTAGGCATCCAAAGAAAAGGGCCAGGCAAAGTTACCAAGAGAATGCAATCACAGCAAATATGAGTTTTAAATCAGAATGTTTTTCAGTGTCGCACTCTATTCATTAGTAGAAATGTGGGGACTGACTTGAAATTTCATGGAACAGGGAAGAATTTCCCTGCACCTATGCATAGAACAATAATACATATCCAGTCTATATGAGTAGATGGATTATCTTCCTTGACTAAATCCCAGGTCATCAAAGGCCATAGCAAGCAAATATTTTTCCTTCTACCCACGCTACATCATAATGCTTTCATATTCTTCACAAATTTTCACAAATGTCTATTCCTGCATAGTTGTTACTGTGTGCCTTCAACTCATTTCTGAATTATGGTGGTGCTAAGGTGAACCCATTATGGAATTTTCTTGACAAGATTTGTTTAGATGGGTTTGTTCTTGCTTTCCTCTGAGGCTGAGAGAGTGTGTGATTTGTCCAAGGTGACCCAGTGGCTTTCCATGGCTGAGTGGGGATTCAAGCCCTAGTCTCCAGAATAGTAATCCAATGCTGATACCACTACACCATAATATATATATACTGCTCTACATTGTGCTCTGTATTTTAAGAACTACATCAATAACCAGTAAATATTTTAGCTAGATAAAGTATTATCTATTTTAAGAAACCCAAAAAGTTAGGCCAAGTCTGATTTTAACTCTCTGGCATGTTCATGCTCCTTGTGTACTTGTTTTAAAACTGTTTTACAGCAACTTCTTTATGCTGTTTGCAATTAATAATGAAACATACTTTAAGTTAATGTCTTACCTTTACGTCAGCATTCTAATCAGAGCAATAACGTATTCTGATTAATTTAAATCTCACTATTCCCACAGAGAAACATGCTTCCTAATAGCTAAAGTCAAACTGATTTAAGGAAAAGGGGCGCACTATAATTTGGAGAACATTAGCCCAATTCTGTGTTCAGTCCTGCAAGTCAAATTAATCAATATGAAAAACTGAGGAAAACCGTGAAGGATCCAAAGACAAAGAACACTTTACAAAATTGTATGAGGTCACATTTACAAAAGCAAATGCATTGTCAGGTTTTGCATTTGGAAAAATACCAAAAATATCCCTTCTAACCCACCAGCTAACTTAATTTGGCCAACCACACCAGTCATTCTCTGTACTGCACAACTTCCAAGGCAATAAAAACAGTTCATAGCACTGTAAATTGAGAAGCTTTATAAATCTAAGCAGCACTGTGGGATTATATGTTTGTCAAAATATTATTGGTAAATCCAGAATTCTTTAAAATGTTTTATTTCAGTCTTTCTTGAATAGGCTTTATAATTAGTAAACTAAAACCAATTTGACTCATCATTAATTCTAATGTATTTCCTATCTGCAATCCCCTTCAGCATAGATTTATAACATACAATAACATTTTATTCACCTCTCACTTCCTATACTATTCCTAATTTCAAAACATATACTTTCAGTAAAAAACAAACAAGCAATCAAACGATCTGATGCAGGCAATGTTTTCTGGTAATATCTTTGGCCTTGTTTAATAGTTAAAGAAGGAGATTATGAGCCAAGAAGCCAATTCAATTGTTCATATTTCACTGTAGCAAGAATTTATTTAATGGTCACTCTGAGGTCTCAGATTCCTCCCTCTGACTAGCTGCTTTATACACACAAATTTCATTACATATATTGCATTTCATTTGCGATATTGCATATGAATTACCTTGAATATTTCTAAAAGGTGTGTAAACAGTAAGTATTATTTCACTGAGATTCAATAACCCCACAAAACTGCTTCTGAAATGGTTTACTCACAAATGATTTTATCCCTATTCTTATAAAACTTTTGGAACACAATTCCTAAGAAGTATGCTGGGGTGCAAAAATTGCTCTTCATTCTCTAGATCGTTGTCGTTGCTTGTGATTGCTGTATGAAGCAGTCATTTGACAAGCTGTTGGAGGGGAAGCAAATTTAAAACAAGGTCTAATGTGTTCCAAAAGTACTTGAACAATAATAAAGACTACTGCTTCTGTGACAACCTTGCCAGAGGATTTCCAAAAGCACTTAAAATGCTGAAATACCTGACAAGAAAATAATAGGTTGCCAATAATGCATGATAAATATTTCAAGGACAAAGCACACAGCTAAAACCATATTTGCTCCTGTGCAAACACAGCTTTCAGTTTTGACTTTGTAACACTAACTCTTTTGACATTCAAATTTTAACAGCACATTTCATAATATTAAGGCAGCTTGTATCAGATAAATGAATAGTCAGCAAAATAGGAACAGGGTATAGCTTCTGGAAAACTTTTTCCAACTGTACCATTTGTCCCATAGAAAAGTAATCCTTCAACAAACAAAGGACAAAACTTGGGAAGTCCAACAGGGCTTTTAAGTATTAAATTGTACGCTATGGGGCTAGATTTCAACAACATGATACAGGTATTATGAAAGTGATGGGAATAATTAAATCTATACTACGTAACAGGTAGGCTACTACAAGTAAAATTTAATGTAGACATTTTATCAAATGCTAGGTAGCATTGTTCAAGAGACCAGTAAATGTTCTGTCACATAAGATACATAAAGCCATCACCAAATATAGTTTTTCAGTACATCTCTAGATTTATTTTGATATCTGCATTCTGAGTAAAGCACTTCAAGTCCATTAAAATAAATATTGTGCATGTGACATGAAAATTATAGAGTATCTAATGCAAATACTAAGACCCAATTGCCATGTGAAATAGGATGTGGTAATCACATGTATTGATACTAGAAATTGTGATTTGATGAGTGCAGTATTATAAATCATATTTTTAAGATAATGACTGACACCCCGGGAGCAGGGATGTCTGTCCTATCTATAACAGTCAGAGAGGAATCATTGTGATCCCAAGTTAATTAGGGTTTTAACAAAGCAACAACTAAACTTGGCCTGGCAACGTAAGACACTGTGGATGTATGACAAAAGATAGTGAAAACATGAGCAGTAGTGACAGAGCAGGTACAACCAGGGTGAAGAAGCAAGAGTGCATCTGTGCCACCGTAAAATGCATTACAATGTGGTAAGGTAGGCTTCAATTTTATTAACCTCTTACACAGGAATAGCAACAAGTGCAGCTGAACTCCTCTTAGCTTATTATTGAATATACATGTATAGGACAAATGCCTTCATTTTGATTATGCCACAGGACAAACGTTTTATAGAAAGGATATAATTTCCTTCTAACAACTATCCTTAAAATTCTAGTCTTGTTTAGATTATTTGAAATTAATTAACTGGCCAGATAAAGGACAGCTAATCCTTGAATCAGCAGATAACCCAAGATAAAAGAAATATAATGGAGGGGTGGTGAGCAGGCACGGGGGGGGTGAGGGGGCATGGAGGATGGTGAGTGGACATGGGGGTGGCAAGTGGGGGTGGGGGAGTGGCAGCTTTTTCTCCCCCAGGGAATTGCACCCAGGGTACATATCCCAGTTGCCCCACCCTACATCCGCCTCTGGCAGATTGAGGAGGCTCATGAAAACTATTAAAGAAGGCTTCTTTTTTTAAAAAAAGGAAAAAATTAATATGAGTTCAAATGTATTATATGCAAGGGGATAACAAAGAATTACTAAAATAGGAATTACAGAAACTTATTGCCCTAAATATTTAAGACCAATAATGGTCATTTCCTCACTAGACTGTTATAGTGCTATTATTCCACTTTCAACATCCCATGGAATCCTGAGGTTTTCAGTTTAGGGAGGGGCCTTTGAAGCCCCTCACTAAAATGCAAACCCAGGATTCCATAAGATGTTATAAGTGGAATAATAACACTATAACAGTCTAGTGCAGAAATGATCAATAAAAGTAATACATCAGAGGCAGGAAACTTCTTGTGGTAGTAGATATATTAATAGAAGGGAAAGGATCAAAAGTTGGAGTAGAAGGAACAAGTTGCAGAAAAGCTAAATCAATAATACTTGTCACCTGTAAAAGATATAGGACAGAAACTGAGCTGAACTGAACTGAAATGTGTGAACTGACATTTTAAATGAAGGGGGAGGGAATTACAGGCCAGTTAGTTTAATGTCTCTTCCAGGTAAATGTATGGAAATAATTAAAATGATCAAGTATATAGAAGGTCAAATCCTGTCTCGCTACTTGTTGTATCATTTTAAGCATGTCAACAAGTATGTGGAGAGAGATGATTTGACAGACTAGCCTTCTCCACCTCATCTCCCTGTAGATGTTTTGGACAACTGCCAGAGTTGTCCACTGTTTGTTGGGGCTTATGGGAAATGAAATCTAAAACCTCCCAAGCAGGGGTGGGCAACTGCAGAAGGGGAATGGCAATATTACTTCCCAGTGCCCATCCAGTGGGCTGCACTAGCACACTTCATGCTCCCAAAGTCATTTCTGGCCACCCTTTTGGCCAATTTTAGGTTGATTTTTTTCCTTTATGTGTGTGATTTGAGGAGGTTAGAGGGGCTTTAAGGAAAGAAAAAAACCTCCATTTTAAGGCAATTTTGTGCCGTTTGGGGACAAAAGAAATGGCCAAAAATCAGTCCCCAATTTTTTTAGGAAAAAAAAATTGGTGCAGCTGGGAGCTTGAGCAGTGTTCTGGGGTTCCTAAGGAATTCACTCAGTGATATCAAGAGCTGCATACAGCCCACAGGCTGCACTTTGCCCACCAGCCACACTTTGCCCACCCCTGCTCTAGATCAAACCAGGTTGTTGATGCTGTGGTGGAAATTCCATGCTTGACATTTCAAGGACCTTTTGACCAAATTTCTCACTAAAAGTCTACTTAGTAAGCCTAGGAGACATGGTATATGACAAAGAGCTATTTTATATATCAGTTAGTAGTTAAAGAACAGGGGATAGGAATATATGATCAAAACCCCTCAAATGGGGAATTGATCTCCAAAGATCTGTATGTAGAACAGTGTATTTTGATTGTAGCTATCACCTTTGTTTGGGCTGAGCAATGAAATGGCTAATTTTTCAAACAACATAAAATTAACTACAGTAGTTAAAAGCAAACTGGAATTCTGAAGAATAGCAAAACTATACCTCAAAAATGGGTGACCAGTTATTAAAATGGCAAATGTTGTTTGCTATAAGTGTAAAGCAATTCACATTAATACAACAAAAATTCCTAATCACACATATAAATTCATGGCTGCGAGTTAACTAGAAAGCAGCTAATCAAGAAAGGAATCATGGAGCCATGATGGATAGCTTGACAAAAACATGGACATATTGTGTGTCAGGCTAGCTAAACAGAACTTCCACTTAAGTGGTCATTGCGTAAGCAGGGGCGAACATGTCACAAATTAAACAACAGACCACCAATTGGAAGAAAAAAAGCCATAACTTTATTGATTACAGAGCACAAGGAAGTTGGTTCTTGCATGGGTTGGGATACAATCATCGATCAACCCACGTGCTGACTGATAAGCCAAGCTTCCGGTCCAAGTACTGGAATCCCTAATGGATGGCACGGGTAGCCCACCAGGTAGGAACCCTGCCAATGGGGAGTGCCTTGCCGCAAATGACATCCTGAAACAGCCACTCCCAAAACCACCTAGCACCCCCGAACCACCTGATATACCTTGTACCAACACCAGCAGGCCATTGGTACCCACCCACCTGAATCCAAGGCCCATGCAACCGCCCTAAAGTTGTGATGAATATATAGATTACAGCTGCTACAGGTTCAGGGAGGGTTGGGCAGGGAGCAGCCAGAAGGAATAGTGGCCAAGTCCTCCGCAGTGGGGTAATAATAGTACACCCCATCCAGGTATTGACTGGGCATGTGCAACCCACCCATGCCCAACCCAATAGCCACTGGGAACGCTACAGGCTCGCTCTCACTGACTGTCTTATTCATGGCATTTGGGCACTGCAACATGTGCTGCATACCCAGATGAAGCCTGCCCACCTCCACCTTGCCTGAAGGGTGGACCATGTGGCTCCGTCACCTCACCCCACAAATGGTGCTGCATGGCCAGGTAGGATGCACAGTGTGCTTAGTTAAAGCACCAAATTCTCTTGTTCAAGAAATGGTGAAGGCCATTAACTTGGAGAACTTTAAAAGTGAATTAAACAAATTCATGGAGGAAGATGCTTTCAATGAATACTAGTGAGGTAATACTACATATCACTTCTGGGATCAAGACTTCTATCCATCTTAATAGTAATCACTGAGGAACAATAGGCTGCCCTTATGCATGGCTTGTGGGCTTCCTTAGGCATCTTGTTGGCCACTATAGGAAACAGGAAGCTGGATTAGGTGCTAATCAGCAGGATTTTCTGATGTTTTTATGTTACTGAAAAGCTTCATATAAATATAGTATAAATAAATCAGCAGATTCTATGCTGGGGTTCAGGGGGACAGCCAAGTTTAAGGAAGGAATATAATGCTAATATCCCTCTTCCCTCTCTAGAAGCCAAAGAATTACCCCTCCATTAACACTGAATGTTCCCCTGAGCCCTTGAATTATTTGCAGAAGGAGAAAGATTTTTGCTGCAATTTTAATGCTGCTATTCTGTATCTAAAGCGTACAAGTTGTGGTGTGGGACAGTCTAATAGCTAAGTCTAGTGTGCTCCCAAAGACTCAGTGGAATGAATTTTCCAGAAAGCACTTAACAGGACTAAAAGTTCAACACAGAGTGTGCCAACTGGAAGGAATACACATTCCACACATACACATTACCTTGCCTCAGTGTAAAAATATAATAATAGAAAATATTAATCATTCAAATGCTTTAATTATTCATCTGGAGGTTTGGTAAATACTGCAAAGTTCTCCATACCAAATCCAATTTCAGCAACCTTCCACATATGAGACAAAGATGAGGAGTGCTACAGGATGGCAACCAGTGTTAAAACAGCATACTGCTGCTTTAAGTCACCTCTTATGCTTTCTTAAATGTAATTTCTCTCTAGACTCCCACTCTAAAGTCCACTTTGTCCCTATAACCATGTGCACTGTGTATCTATCAGAAATTCTGACATCACATTGTATACCTGAGGAAGTACATTGGAATTCACAACTGGTTAAGAAAAGAGAGATTCTCATGCACCACAAGATACAATTCATCACTATGTGCCCTGACCTGCTGGGCTTTACAGTCTAACAACATCTGGAGAGCTGTATGACTACCATCCATGCTTTATGATGGTGGGGGCTGGGGGGGTTGCACATCAGATTAATATAGCTACCCCTTTCGAACTCTCCATAACAAATTTTAGGCTGAGAACTTTTTAGCCATCCCAGTATATACCATAGTCCACTAATCTACAACTGGGATAAGATACACAAAGACTACATTGCTAGGCTTTCGAATAAATAATATAATCTCATTTATATATTCACTTTGTTTAATTTCTGACTGTGAACTGGATGGAAAACAAAAGAAGTGAAGTAACAGCTTCACTGTGTCAATAAGCTTATGCATGTTTATTCAGAATTAAGTTCCATTATGTTGAGTGATGTTTGCTGCTTGACATATATATTGTGGTTTGCAACATGAATCATCCAGTGGCAAAACATATACAAAAAAATAGACAAAGAAATTGTTCAAATATCCTTAGTAAAGAAAGAGGTTTTCTTAAACATTAAAATGGTTACCATTTTTTTGGAATCAGAGGGAAAAAATGTGGAAGAAAGTATGCCAAATCTGTTGGTGTAATGTTATAAAATTCCTAAAGTATAAACCACATTATCCTAACAGGTAAATATAAAACTCACTAACAAATACAGAAAGGCTGTCTGGTTTACAGCAGAATGAAACAGTAAAGCAAGAACACTTATGCAGGTTGAAAGATGTAATGGCACAGTACATGTTTTAGTTCTACGTTTAATCACTAGAAACTCTAAGGAAAGATCCAAGGCCCTGAAAACCTGAAGAACCACTGACAAGAGTAGGCACTGCTAATCTAGATGAGCTGACAGTGAGGGAAGGGATATTTGAAAATATTCAGGAAATGGTAAAAAAAAAAATTCGAGTGTTGAGAAACCCTGATGAGAAGAATCCTGGTTTAACACAAATCTAGGGCTTATTCTCTGCAAAATTCATATGTGATTGATGTGTGCAAAAAACTTCATTTTTTTAAGCAGAAAACAATATTTTGTGCACAGAAAATAATATTTCTACACAGGAATATTATTTCTTGTCCATAAACTGCTCTTTGCTGCTCAGAAAATACTGTTTTCTTTGCAAAATAACCACATGCAAATTCTGCATGACTCAAATTATGAATAGGTTCAAAAACTGCAGAAAATTGTTAAAATTACTTGCTGGTTCTTTGTTTTTTTTTTAGAAGAAACATACAAGTTAACTCTTACAAGTTAATGGCCAGATCCAATACAAGGCAGCTTTCCAACAAATATTAGGATTTTATTTTTTTTTAAAAATTGCTTCTGCAGAAAGGTGGCACATACGTCTCCTAAACCTTGTGGGGCATGAACAGAGAGGCTATGATCGATCATGTACATTAGGGATGAAGAACATATTCCTTTTCAATAATATTTCAACATACACATACATATTTTCCCCTAATTATTTATTAATCCTTACTTATATTTAATGAAGTGAAACCATTCTTCATAGAGAAGTTCTGTACATGTTTATTCAGAAAGAAGTTCTACTGAAGTTGTGCTTAGCCCCTAGTAAGTGTGATATGAATTACAGCAGCACGTATTCTTCATATAGTAAGTTTATGGAAATATTTATTGAAGTGCTTAAAATGATTTTTTGCTTGTTTGTTATAAATATAGTAGATGCTAAGTCCAACATTTGTCTGGGAGTGGTTGGGGAACTTTTCTTCACTTCTCTCCCACTTCAGTCCCTTCAGCTTCCCATGTCATCTGAAAACTAGCTCCAGACAATTCCCTGTCTACCAGATAAGGTTTTGGGATATGTAAAAGATTTGAAGTAGGAAGAGAAATGGCACTTACCCAGGCCCATTCACACTATGCAATTAAAGTGCTATGATTTCACATTAACTGCCAGGTTCAGAACTATGGAATCCTTGGGATTTTGAATTTACAGAGGGGCATTTAGAATTCTCTGGCAGGGAGCTCTAGCAGTTCGCCAAACTACAGACTAGCGGATGACAACTACCACCCAACAGGGGAATACAGAACTGTAATCATGTAATGTGAATGGCCTCCTGATTTGACTGGGTCCTCCATCCAACAAGCAAAATATAACCATTGAATATTGCCCTAAAACAGCAAGTTCTTTTTGTCCACCAGCCCTCTTGTTCTCCGACACGGTATTTGGCCATTTCCAGATACATCTTCCAAATCTCATTGCCTTGGAAACAAACCACTGGGCTGAAAGCCTACTTGTGATTCTACAGACTCCTTTGTATCAACAGATACTTCTATATGGTGGTTTGTATATGCAGCTACTTAGATAGATAGATAGATAGATAGATAGATAGATAGATAGATAGATAGATAGATATTGTTTATTACGGTCATAGACCAGTAAAAAGGTGATGCAGCTACTTGTATATACAGAATTACACTTTTCCATGTATGTGGCATTACCATCAGATATAGCTTCCATATGGAGTCAGCAGCGCATGCAAACAATACCTCCTCATGAATAAAGCTCACCAAAGATTCAAGGTTGCCCCATACATTCCACAAGCACTCACACAGGGATAGCTTACATGTGTGATGCATACCCAATATCCTATTATCAAGAAGGATTTGATTTAGCCAACTAACACAAAATATAAAATGATAGGCAAGATCACAATGACATAATTTGTACATATAAACCCTGTTTAGCAAGCTTCTTTGAAATTAAAAAAAAATAAAAAACAAAGAAAAATAACTTTGAAGCTTAATTTTTCGATTCTATATGCAATCTACAAAGATTTTTTTAAAAAACAACAACAACAACAACAACAACAACAGCAACAAGAAGAAGAAGGAATAATAGAAATGAAATCACCCCAACAGAATTCACTGAAATGTTCTGAAAATAAAATAAGGTCCCAACTATACAAAAGAAGCAGGACAGTTTCTCCATTTGGCGTTGGTATTCGCCCTTTTCAAATCATTTCTTCCTAAATAACAGTGAAGAACACTGTTGAAAATAAAAGCAATTATTATCCATTGCAAATGACTGCATTTCTTCTCACATACAGAAGTCTCTGTAGTATTATAATTATGCATTGTCTATTTATAAGCATCCGAACTTTATAAGACAATAAAAACTTAGTCATGCCAAGCCACCACTTAACCAGCTACGCTTGTATAAAATAGTGAAGTGTAATTGGATGCAGGCTTGGCATTTTCACTGGATCATCATGTTCAAACACTATCAGATCAAGTTTAATCTTTAATAAGATATTTATCTCTATCCAATACCTAAAGTGGTTTAAGAACAAGATTTGAAAAAGAACTACTGAATTAATTGTGTCCTTAGAGTTGAAGTATATAGCTTGTGTGGAAAAGACGCATAGTCATGTACATTAAAAATACCCTCCCCCCAAAAAAAACCCCAAAATCCATCTATACAAAGAGCAAAGTCTGGGGGAATTTAAAGAAATACAAGAACATGTATCATATGAAAAGCCATTTGATGACTGAAATTTACTTCTCACAAGAAATAATGACTATTTTCCTCAGTTCTGATATTTTCATAGAAAAACAGAATCTCTCTCTCCCCCCCCACGCATAGGTCTACTGAATCTGTAAGCTGTGTGACCTAAGAGAGACTACCTCCCAACAATACAAGAAGGATGCCTTCTCATCAACATAGAACACAACTATTCCATGCATAATTGCTACTGCTATCTTTCCAGTGACAAGCTCTTTGTACTTAGCTAGGCTGGTTCTCAGCCAACAGATGCATAGGGCAATATTCAGAGCCTTAGCAGCATGGTAGAACTTTCTAGAGCTTACATTGCTTGCATGGCCTGTAAGAAATAAGGATAATTTCCATGCCACAATGAAGTTATGAAGCAGGACTTTGTGGCAAACCAGTCAGAGGAGCAAAAATATTCTGCTGCTTATCTAGGACTATTAGAATGGGAGAACAGAAGTAGTCAAGTGGCAAGGCACAAAACATGTCTTCATCCTTCCTGTCGGTTTAGCTTTGTGGATCACACAAGTTAATCAAGCCTGTCCTGCAATCATGGCTTATTCTTTCACAAGTCAGCTTGTTTGCTCACCTCATTTCCCTGAACTTTTATCTGTATAATTAGTGAGGGTACTGTGAGAAAGCTGAGAGTCAGGTAAAGGTAAAACATTGCACTTATTGCATTCTTTAACCTTAGATAGTCTCTTTTTAACTCTCTATCTCCAAATTCTTCCCATTATGGAGTTGCTTCAAAGAAGAATAATTTTGTTATCTACTTTAGGGAAACATCACTGTTCTTTTGAAGCCAGAAGCAACAATTCTCACTTCCAAACTCATTTTAGACCTGTTTGCAAACCTAGCAACCAGTGCATCTCCCACTGTGGAAAGGCAAACAGTAGAGACATTCTTAAAGTCTTAGATACAAAGAATCAAAGGGTAAATGTAGAACACAGAAGTGAACAACCTGCAGAGCTCCTTTCTTGAAATGTAGCTGTAGCTGAGTGACATCATAGACTTGGGGAAGCACAGAGAAAGATCCTCAAGTACAAGCCAAGTGAGAAAAGCAAGAAACAGGAGAAAGAAAGAAAGATGAGGCAAAACCAACTGGGAAGCTACAATTAGTATTTACCAATTTCCTGACCCACAACTTGTTGTTATGATCACATTTCCATATACAGAGAACATACAACTATGAAAACTTAAGTTTAATGTCGATCAAGGTCAGCATCTAAATGAGAGACTGTTTACTTTCACCTAAAATAGAAGCAGATCACTGACACCATGACAATTAAAAAAAAAATTGAATTCTTTTGGGGGGAAAAAATCACATAATTTCTTCCCAGAATTCTCTGCCAACAAATGATTGAAAAATGTCCATTTACTAAGGTAAGGGGGAAAAATCTCCCCGTAAGTACTTCCCAAAACTCAGTACATAAATTCAGGACAAGCTAAAGTGCACTAGAGCATGGACAAACTAATACAAAAACAAGACGGCCATTGCCAACAGAAGCTCATAATTTACAAACATGTGACTAAACTGGATAAAGTGGCATCATTGTTCTCAACTGCAAGCAGAATTATCAAAGAAAGTTGAACATGGCCATTTCTATCATAAGACACAATCTTTCAAAAGCAGGCATAAAATATTGTCTCGATATCCTGATCCTTTTTGGTAACTTATACTATGAAGCTGCATTAGCAGGAGAAAGTAATTCCTTGAACAAAACTGAATGAAGAACCACCCAAACATCATTCAGAGAACAGGGTTTTACAGTGCAATCCTATGCATACCAACACAAAATTAAATCCCATTAAATCCATCAATAAACAAGTCAGTCTTATGCTACAAGAGTCTTGTATGTTCTATAAGAAAATATATATATGGCTACCTATTTGAACACCAACCAATGAGGTTCATGGTCTAGTATTTTTTGGATGTCAGTCTTATAGTACTTCAGGTGTAAGGGGACAGAGAGTCAGGCTTCTAGAGACGTCAGCACAGTCTCATTATTTTCACAAGACAGAGCTGGAGAAAGCTGAGGTAGAAAGAGCAAGAAAGACTGAAGAAGACATTTTTGGTTGTTCAAAGTTTGGAAAGAATGCTACAAGTTTCAACTATTGACTAGGTTTTTCTTTAATAACATATGGCCATATTGGCTGGAGGATGCTGGGAGTTATTTTTCCCCTGTGCTCTGTGTTGATTGGCATATATAGCTGCTTGTGCTTCCAAGAGTGCCTGCTCCAGTCCCACCAAACCGGAGGAATAAAGAGCCAGCTATCAACCCTATCCTTACACAGTGAAAGGGCTTGATAAAGGGGCCATCAGCATAGCCAGGGACAGATTTATGCTTGCTACTAATTCCACTGCGGAAATTTATCTACTGAATAAACCATAGCTTAGCCTACATGATAGGATAGTCTTTATTTTTAAGTCTCCCTTAAATGATAGTTCTCTATTCAATTAAGTTATTGACTTGAGAGTTTACCTCAAAGTCTATAGCAGGCAGGCAGAGCTCTCAGACTGCTTCATGACAAGTGTCACTTCAAAAATACATGCAGCAGCTTCTTACAGAAGGCCACAGATGCTGACATGCATCTGCAGTTTCCTAATTCTTTTAACACTATTCTGGATCAAACCACTGTCAAGCAGCAATCTGGCCTCTGGCCTTCGTAGTGTTGTACTTATTAAAAGCCCCTTGGGTCCCATGTTGTCCATGTTGCATATTATAGGCCTGGATGAACCCACAGAGAAAAAGAGTGGGATAAGTATAAAAGTAGCCACTTTTTATTCTTCACTATATGACTTTGGGACTACAATTTAGAAACAAGCTACAAAATATATGGTAACTCAATGGAGCATGCTTGGTACACAATGTAAATAAGTTTATGTGGGCATACAGACATTCTAACAGTTGCACAGTGCAAGGTCACAATAGTGTCACATTACACTGATCTTGGAAGTTGTTTTATGATACTGATACAGGCATATATACCAGTGCAAGTATTTCAAATAGACACTGAACTGCAAGGCCAGATTGAATTTAAATATTCAAAGGCCACATATTCAAAGCTCAGCAAGAAACAGATATTTTTGTAATTTAAATGTTCATTTAGAGTCTAATCTTGAAGGTTTTTCCAGTATGAGAATTGCCATTTCTCTGCAGAACAAACTACTATTTTGAGATTCTCCAAGGATAAATGGTAAAAAGGTTTCTTAGGGCTGTAGAATATGCTTATCCAATTAAAATGTCAGCAAGTTTAGAAGGTCAGACTGTTTCAATATCCACTTTCATTAACATATTGGAGTTAATTCTGTAGACATTTTAGCATTAAACATTATTTAACTTTTATGCACTTGCACTGTAAGCTTGCATTGTGGGAACTCTAGAGTACTTGTAGGAATTGTGGAGTATTTTCTGATCTCATTAGGCTGTTGTCATGCACCTTCTTAGGATGATCTCTTCAGATTGCCTTCCTCTGAGCCTGAGAGATTGTGACCCTGACTTGCTCAACGGTACATCATGGGTTTCCACGGCTGAGCAGGAATCTGAATCTTTGTCTCATAGAATCCTAGTGCTATGCTCAAAACCACTTCAACCATGCTGGCTATGATGATCTCATTGAGTAATTCCAACTATTTCTTGGGTTCTAAGATATGTATGAAGTAGTGTTTGTGTGTGCAGAATGGTTTCCGCCCAATCATCCTCAGCCAGAAAATACAAGGTGGAACAAAAAGCAAATAAAAATCAGATTTTTACAGCTAGCATGTCCTATAGTGTGGAAGGTATCTTAACTCCAATCCTCCTCCCTTGCACACACATGTATGTAGATATCAATAGATTAAATTGGTTACAATAAAAAAGTAGTTTAGTAGCAACAATGAATAGATCTGCTGGGACAGTGCTTTGTCTCAGCCATTTTTTTTGAGGGACAGAAGGTTTGCATAGCAGTGGCTGATCTCCAGAGATATAGTTAACAACTATACCACTGACAATGTCACTTACGGCCTACATTATATAAATTCTTCTTGGAAAATGTTGCTCAGCTAAGCTTTCTCTTTACACACCTTCCTCCTATTTGCTGTTAGACCAATGGGGGACTTCGGAAGTATCATGGTTTCATGCATACCTCGGCCAATACATACTGTCTGTTTAGTACTTCCTTCATTTGCTCAGTAACCAGGTGTGATGCATGGACATCAATATGTCCAAGAATCTAAGCAATCACACCATGTCACCTCAGGAATTCCCAGGTGCCTTTGGTCACAAAAAGATTCTCCTCAATCTCTCTCTTTCCCTCCCCTCTCCCTCCCCTTCCTGCTCAAAGTGGTGAGTTTCAGCTCCCTTCAGCTGTTCTTTTACCTGAAACTATATTCAGATAATCAGAATTTAGTGTGTGTATATACACTAAATACACACACACACTATATATGTATTCTCAATGTAAATTTCATATTAACTAGTAAAATTTTTAGTTATGAACCTTGAATACTACATTTTTGCCTTACTTTGCTGAAGCTAATCTCAGAAGGGTTCCAGAGATTCAACATTTTACCTTGTAAAGTCTGCTTAAAGAGACTTGATTCTTAATTGAACCACTTTTCATCTTTCCCGAAAGAACTAACATCCTGGGAATCTACCCCTAATACAACAATTTTGGTTGGCTTTTGCAATAAAATGTGACTGTAAGCGTGCCTCTAGATGGTTCCAGGACACTCTGTGGATACCAACATTTGTCTCATTATATACAATGGCATAGTAAAAAGATGTCCCTTCTATAAAATCGCAAACAACTCAAACAAGTGCTGGAGAGAGCCTGAGGATCTGTGAAATTGTGGGCAGCTACAGCAGGTTATGCCTATGCATAAATGTTGTGCTGGGAGCACAGCAAAATCAAGGTTTGCTTTTTGGATTTTTTTTCTGAATATTTTCCAGTCATAGTTGGTTGAATCTATGGATGCACAACCTGTGGGTATGGAGGGCCAAATGTAAAGAGATTATATTGTAGCCTCGACTGAACAGTGAACTGAACTGAATTCCTCCAGTGGACATCATGTGGATAACAGCAACATTATACTGTATTGAGATATTTCCATTTTAGTACAATATATCTTCAAGAGAATCATATTCTCAGCGTGGCCCAGTGATCGCAGATCTGTGTCATTTAAATCTACTATAACAGTTGTAAAAGCAAAGCCAGCAACAGTAGGACAAGGCAACTTGGCTGTAACATTTCTGTGAAAATGTATCATTGCTGATATAAAAATGGAGGAAATAATTATTTGTTTGTTTACAGCATTTACTTTTGACTTTCAGCCAGCCAGGGCCCCAGCTGATATACAAGAAATAACAGCAGTTAAAACATTAAATACAAGAATATAAACATTTAAAAACAGAATAAAACAAGTGCTATAAAAATAGAATTAAAAGCAGACACTTAAAACAGCCAACACAATTTCAAGGTCCAAGGGAATGGGGAAAAACACAGCCTTAACTGCCTACCAGAAACTTAAAAGGTATGGAACCAAAGTAGAGATCTAAAGGTATCTTTCACTCCAAGTGTCCTTGTTTTTTATCTAAACTTCCATCTATAAGACTAGGATTTTGATCATCTCTTAATAAGTTTCTGACCTGCATCCCTTTGGTAAATCTTTAATGGAAAAGAACATTTAGCTTTCAAACAAGCAGCTAGAAATGACAAACCTATGACATATCAAATTGACTACATTTAATTGCCAGGATTTCATTACATTAATGGAAATAAGAGTTTTTTTAAAAATGTACCTAATGTCTTCCTTAGAGCAAAAGCAGCACAAAGTAAGTAGCAGCAAAAGAATATTTATACACTGGTGAATAATAAACAGCAGCTGCAATTGCATCTAGGGCAGTGGTTCTCAACCTGGGGGTCGGGACCCCTTTGGGGGTCGAACGACCATTTCACAGGGTTTGCCGCTCCTCAATCCTGCCCCCCTTTTAAAAGAAGGTGGCATCACAGCCAATGGGAGCAGTGCTTCTGAGACCCCCGCGCTGGGGTTCAAACTGCAAACGCCAGGATTCCATAGGATGGTGAAAGTGGAATAATAGTGCTATAACAGTCTAGTGCAGAAATAGCCAGGATGACTTTCTCCTCTCGCTTTTGTTGTGCATGGACCCTTGGCACTTGCCACATGCACGTGTTGTGTTCTTCGCCCTGACTGTCTTGCATTCCTCGCTTTTTGTATGTTCAGCGTCCGCACTCCCTTTAAGGCAGGGAGGAAGGGAGGGAGTGAAACAAAACGCGTCTGCTTATGCCGCCGCCATCTTTCCTCTCTCCCTGTCCTTTCCTCCCTGCGCCTCGTGTAAAATGTGGGCTGTTTTGGCATTGCCTTTGGGAGTGACTGGCTTTTTGAACTCTGGAAACCCAACATTC
Source organism: Ctenosaura bakeri (assembly GCA_948474755.1). NCBI lineage: Eukaryota > Metazoa > Chordata > Lepidosauria > Squamata > Iguanidae > Ctenosaura > Ctenosaura bakeri. Next base: position 934,437 of record CAOLHI010000002.1, read on the forward strand.
AGAACTAGAACTACTGCCTTAATTCTGGCATTGATGGACACTTTCTGTGCTTAAAAAAAGGAGGGTTACCAATTTTTAGGCATTAGAAGTCTATCCAGAGCAGTGATTTAGGGCAGTGTTTCCAAAGTATTTGATGTTGGAAATAACTAACTAACTAAATAAATAAATAATAAATAAATACATAAAATAAATAAATAAATAAATAAATAAATAAATAAAAAATAACGAAAATGATTTTATGGTTGGGGGTCACCACAACATGAGGAACTGTATTAAGGGGTCGCGGCATTAGGAAGGTTGAGAACCACTGATCTAGGGGAAGGGAATTCGTAACTGAAATCATTAACATGCAATTAAGCTGTTGGGCACAATGCTGTATTTGCCTTGGATTCTCAACTGGAAAATGAACCTACAGGAAGCCCTCACCTTTTGATAACGCATTTTCTGATAACTTGCTCTTTAGTCTCTATCAGCAATTTAGATGCTGCGGTGGAGGGAATCCTTATCAAATTTGCAGATGATACAAAACTGGGAAGGGTAGCTAATATATTGGAAGATAGTAATAGAATGCAAAATAAACTTGATAAACTAAAAAATTAACTGAAATTAATAAAATGAAATTCAACAAAGACAAATGCAAAATTTTACATTTAGGGCACTTGTCTCAGCAGTATTACACAAGAAAGGGATCTGGGAATTATTCCTGAACATGGGCTAGCAGTGTGATGGTGCAGAAAGCAAACACTACGTTAGCCAGCATAAATACAAGTTCAGTATCCTTTATGTGAAATGCTTGGGACCAGAAATATTTTATATTTTGTATTTTTTGTAAAAAAAAAAATTGGAATATCTCTATTTGCATATACATAAAATACAGCACTGCAGGAGAGCCCTGAAGAGTCCATGAGAGAACGAGCAGAAGTGCCACAGCCTCTGCTTTGCACTGAGCACTATATTTGAATTCCTGCCATTTTGCGGATCTTCATGTCTCTATTCAGTTTTGCATTTCTATCCAGCATCACAGCTCACTCATTCACTACTTCTGTTCTGTCAAAGATGCAAAGCTGGAGAGATACTGAGGATCTGAGAAACAAACAGGCAGGAGCTGCTGCCTCGAAGGTGGAAGCGGGTGGCTGGCAGCAAAATGTTTCAGATTTTGGAGGTTTTCAGATTAAGAATTTCCAGATAAAGGATACTCTACCACTTTAACCATAGCTTCCAACTCAGGAGAAATAACAGTCTTGGAACATGGGAGAAAGATTTGGTGATAAATACATATGAAATAACATTTTGGACCTCCCAGATAAAGTTAAAAATATAAAAGTTAGAGAACAGCAATTAAAATTAATTGATAAATGGTAGAAAACCCCACATCAGATTTCAATAATAAAAATCTATCATCAAATTGGTGGCACAGATGCAGGGAAAAAGGGACATATGTTCATATGTGGTGGGAGTGTTACCATGCACAAAACTTTTGGTTAGAAATCATCCAAGAGATAAATAAAACAATGGGAAGAAACCTCCAATTCAATAAAGAGATCTGCCTAACCTTGAATCTAAGAAAATTGGGATTGAGGAAATCAGAAGACTACATAATAAAAAAAAAAAATTAAGAGCTGCACATGCAGTAATAGCATTGGGTTGAGAAAATAAACAATGTTGGGATAAAAAGAATTGGACACATTATATAGCGAAATCTCTCCTATTTGACCTTCTAAGGGAAAGGGAAGGGAGATATAATGGGCAATTTAATGCTATAAATTTGTGGGATAATTGGAGTTTCTGGATTGAAAAGGTTAAAGGTAAAAAGGGGTATAAAGAGGTGAGAGAAACTACTGATAAAATATTACACAGTATAGGTAATGGTTACTAAAATTTCCCTTTAAGGCCATCAATGGGGATTGAGGGAGGGGGGAGGGGAGACTGGCAAAAAAATGTGCAAATATGTAAATTGTAATTGGTAATTATAATCTGCAGTAGGTAATTGTAATATTGTTTATTCAAAATTTAAAAAATTTAAAATAAAAAATTACTTTGCAAAAAACATTTTAAAAGAAAAAAAGAGAAATAACAGTCCAACTATATTCTGTGCTGATCAAGTATCATCTGGAGTACTAAGTTCAGTTCTGGGTGCTTCATTTTACAAAGAACATAGACAAGTTGGAGCAGGTTCAGAGAAGGGCAAAGTTCAGAGATGCCTGTAGCAATCTGTGTTACTGCTGGAAAGATTGCTAACACTAAAATGCAAAAATTATACTACATATAAAGTGGACTTTAAATCTTAAGCTTTTTTCTCTGTACGTGCCCTATTGTTATAATTCTTCCATGAATCTTTCCCATTCTATTTCACAAAATACAAGACATTCATTTAAAGACAGAGAAATCCGATATATCTTTTTTATCAGTTTTACCAAGATCACTAACAGTGTTTGTCAATCAGATAGATATTAAATTCAAGATGCTCCCTTTGACCTATAAAGCACTTTCAGATCCTGATCAATATTATCTCTCTGTTGCTGGCTCTGGATACACAAATCACGATGACATAAGTTATCAGATATCTTGCTAGCCTCATTATGATGAGATTAAGTTGTTTCTGACTTTGAAAAATAGACAGACTACACACAACACAAAAGAACTGCATAAAAAAAATCATCCAGGAAACTGAGGTAGTCACTAAGTCTTAATGAATGCCTGTCCTTAATTTTTCAACATAGTAAGCAAACCACAAAGCACTGACTATGTTCTGCAACCTCTCTCTTAATAGTAGATCCCTTAATATTCACATGATCAGTGCAATTTCACTTACCTGCACTGAAAAATGTGGTCTGAAAATATTACTTCGAATTTAATAGAAATTAAATACAAATTGAAGTAATGAAGGTTAAACCTGTTTTCTGGACTCTTTTTTCACCAAAACCCTATGTCACCTTTTCTCTATAGATATTTCTTCCACAACACTTCAGGATATTCAAATACAGAGAGAAAAGTGTAGAGGAAGATTTGTTTTCTACAACAGTGACAATAAACTTACTGCAATAATTTCATCCTCATGTGCAAGGACAAAGGATTCACATCCCTACTTTTTAACCATTTATTTAATTAGCAGTTTAGAATAACTTTACATTCGTGCTTAAAATCTTATGTCTTAATAAATTTATTAGGCCTTTTAAGGTGCTAAAAACACTGTTGTTTCGACTCCACAAAAATCCTACCCCACAATACATGGATAGAAGTGAACCTCAGTTCTTGAAGACTATGCCAGAGAAGTATAATCTCTGGCAGGATCTGCCATGCTTGTAAAGTTTTCAGAAACACCATAAATCTACTCTGTATCATTTGTCTAAGGGCTAGCATAGCTAAATATGGAGAGGTTGCTCACTCCAAGAATGGTTGCCAGATAATGAAGTATGATGCATGAAAAAGGGACTATCCATATCAATGAAATCACATATCTTCAATATATTGTTATGTAATGGCCTAAATCTAGCTGTTAATTCCAACCAGAATAAACTCATTAGAGCAATCAGAATTACTTATTTCCCATCCAGCTTTTGATTTGAAGTATCTATACTAGTTAGGACTCACAACTGGATTTAAACTAACACATGCCATCTATCTATCTATCTATCTATCTATCTATCTATCTATCTATCTATCCATCCATCCATCCACATATATATCAATATATATTGTTACTTCACTTGCTTTCTATATGACAACTAGTAGGACCTATAACAAAGCAATACACAATTATGCCTACCCTCCAAACACAATGCTTCTTTGAACATGTTCAGAAAGACCAATCTAGCTCTTCTACCCACAATTCTTCATTTTTTTAATTCTCCACCTAACACTCAACAGTCTATGGCTCTTGGACTCCACTAAGCATGTTCAAACTACATTGTGATCACTGAATTCTTTCTTTCTGCTTTTAATTTACAAACATATATGCATGTGATTACTCAGGAATCTCACAAGTATGTAGAAACCATGATCTCATTTGTGAATAGTCTCACACCACTTCCAAGCTAACAGGCCACCTGAATTTGCCATTACAATAAATGGAAATTCATATTACAAACACATATATAGTTTGCAGTCATTGTGACACCACCAATATAATTACTTTTCCCGTTTTCCATTTGTCATAAGTGCCATCATAACTCATTGTAAATTAGAATGCAGGGACACTTAATTGCTTTGTAACAGCTGAGCTGTACTGAAGATAATACAGAAGTTTCACTCTATTATAAGTTTCAATCCTCTTAAACACAATTACAAATTCAAGGAGCACATGGAAGATTACAACAGTTAAAATAACTAATCTGGTGCATTTATTTAGCACTCATATCCAACTAATTTCCTTAGCAATCAATTCTCAGCAACTCTGTTAGGATAGGATGTCATGCCGAGAAGTTTTGATTTCCCTGAAGGTGTCCTGGAGTCCCTTCTGTGAAGTCTAAGTGGCAACTTTTTAAATGCCTTCAAATATCAATAAAAATATTTTTGCCACTTGTGTGTTCTTAAAGAGTGAAATCAGAGTTTAAAAAAATGTAAATGGAACCTGCTGGGATGCATTTAACAGGCAGAAAGACACAATTTTTCTTCTTGGAAATCTCCATTTGAAACCAAGGCACTGTCAATAGTATCTGTGCATCTCATTAGGGAATCTAATAAAGTACTGCATATAACTCTGCAGAAAACATGCCTTCTAGTCAATTAAATAATCCTGCCAGTGCACTAGGTCAGAAAACAGTGTGAGCCAAAAAAAAGAAAGAAAAAGAAACTCTTTTTTAAAAAGGGGATAAATGACAAAATGTGAAAATTTAATTATTCAGGTCTTTAACTACTTGTCTAGACAGAATTATGCACAGAGAGATTTCAAGCAAACATTGAAATGAACATGTACTATGCAAATGAATGCTCAGTGGCCTAGCTTTCATTTTTGACATAGCAAGAAACCTTAATTAGGTTGCTACTGCTTTTCTCCAACATCTGATGCCTGAAAGCAGTAGAAAATATTTTGGGGTTCATAAACTCAAAAATACACTGATTAATCCCATCTGATATTATCACTAAGACAAAATGCATGCCTGCTCCTTGCAAGTCTTCCCTGGAGGTCAATTCAGAATAATTTTTTAGAGAGGGGAGGTCATAATGACATTATGAATGAGCTTATAATATTCAGGGAGGGCAAGTATACTTTCAATGTGTCCTCCCACCCACCCCTCGCATTGAAAGAGTCATTACTTGGACTACTACTCCTTATTTCAAAACAGCTTTACATTTTAGATGAAGGAATAAATATACATTTCCTGTTTACCAACATGTACCCATCTCTCTCAGAGACTGGCTTTAATTATAGCACATTTTAAAACTTCATCATCATGCTAAGTATGTCTATTGCCTGCAGCATTTTTTGGTCTGCGCAGCAAAATTATGTTGCCAAAAATAAAAATGTAACATTTAGGCAGAGTTCCTGTTGTAACTGTGCAAGCACAACTATCTCAGTGTGGCCTGAAGCAGCAATGCAGCAACAAGAATAAAAAGGTCATGGTGCAGCACCACAAAGGAAGCAGGGTAGATTCTTTGCCGTTGCAGCAAGAGAAGAATGGCTTCTGGCTCCCACATTTCTAGCTCAAAGCAGACTGCTTTTGCTTCCAAGGACATCCACCTCTGGGAAGCCAACACTGGAAAAACAGACTGCCTGACCATGAAGAATCTGCCTTCTTTCCTTCACACTGCTGGGCAACCCAAGTAAAAGTATGTTATGATAACATACTGGACTGTTACATCAGCAAAGTCCCCTAGCAGGATTCCCATTTTGGTCTTTATTAACATGGCACTACTTACTGTGGGACACTGATATTATTAGCCTTACAGCTGACATTCTGTTGACTGAAAGAAAATGGTAGTCCTGTATTTCTTTTCTTTAATTTTCTATTTTCATCCCACTTTTTTATTTTATGAAATAAATACCAGAAACTTTCAGGAGCCAAATTTCACTGCCCAAATGGGACTTTTCTTTAAAAATATGCAATGTAATTTTTAAATTAGTAGACATTTCCTAATTTGTGCTGTCAACTGAAAAAATAAAATAACAAAGGTACTTAATGGTTTCTGTCAATGGTCATTTTGTAGAAAACTATGTTGCAGTTAAAGTGTTGCAGACACAAATGAGAAGAATCACAAGACACAGTGTGGGTGCAGCATTCTATGACTGAATATATGAACACATTACTGTATTCTACATAATTATAAGCTTCTGAACCACATGTTCCATTCTTTAGCCTACAAAGAAAGAATAATCCAAGCTAAGGTACTCAGGGAGCTGCAGTGGCATACCAAGGCCCCACAGTGCCAGGGAAAGGGGGCAGGGTGAGCAGCGGTGGTTGGGGGAGCGGCAATTTGCAGTGAGAGGGGTGATCAGTGGAAGGGAAGGGGTGAGAAGCAAGGGGGGTAAGAAACAAGGAGAGGAGGGAGGTTGGCAGTGGGAGGAGGGGGATTGGTGGGGGAAGAGGCGAGCAGCAGCAGGTAGGGGAGGGGTGATCGATGGTGGGGGAGGGGCAATCAGTGGAAGTGCATGGGGAGGGGTGAGCACATGGGGGTGATTAGTGGGGAGGGGAGGGGTGAGTGTGCAGGGGACTGGCAAGCAGTGGGTAGAGGAGGGGCAATTGGCGGCAGAGGAGGGGCTAGCGCATGGCAGAGCGGTAAGCAGTGGGTGCAGGAGGGGGAGTGGCAGTGGGGGAGCAGAGATTGACAGCGGGGGAAGGGTGAGTGCATGGGGGCCGGCAAAGGGTTGGTGGAGGAGGGGTAATTGGCATTGGGAGGGATAATTGACAGCAGAGGGAAGGTTGAGCGCATGAGAGAGGGGTGAGCAGCAGTTGGAGGGGCAATTCGTGGTGGGGGAGGGGTGAGCACATAGGGGAAGTGGGGGGTTTCTCTGTTTTGCACTCCCTGACATTGATGCCTGGGGCATGACCACAGTTGCTCCACCCTAGATCCACCTCTGAGGAGCTGATACAGCTTCTAAAATTTCACAGATGAAAACTGGGACACATGTGGCTAAGCAACATCAGAGTGTGGTCAAAATGATGTGGCCAAGCAAAATGAAGCAATGTTATTGACAAAAAAGAAGCTACTGAGAGGGTAATAATTTAATTAAGGTTTGTGTCAATAAAAAGGAAATCTTGAAAGTTCTGTACTGAGTTTAGGAAAGCTTGAAAACCCACATCAGTAAATATAACACCGTTGGTGTGTGTATATGTACACAGCATAATTAATAATAAATATAATATTAAATAATGTATTTTTCTGAAATCAAAATACCTTCATCTGAGCCCACTCAAAATGACAGCTTTCTTTCTGATCCATGGTCATAGCATGACTTCTCTGTTTATACCCACCAATTTTCCCAGTGTATATATAGCAGGTCAGATCCCAGCTTCCAAATAACACTCTTGGGATCATAATGAGTCAATCACAGTGTTTTTGTTAGGATTAAAAATGAGGGGAAAAGTAACAATAATGTATAATACCTCTAGGTACCGGATATAAAAATGACATGAAATTAGTTAAAAAAGATATAGTTGGAGAAAACATGACTGTTATAACAAAATCCATGCATCCTAGCAGCCTTTTAGAATGTTTCACTTAGGCTACAATCCTGTACCAAGTTGCTTCAAGAGTCAGTCTCATTCAACTCATTCAGATTTACTTCTCAGGTGATACATGTATGAATGCATTGTTAATGTAAATGGGAAAGTATTCTGTACAAGACCCTATCAAAATAAGTAGCCTACAAACCTCTCCTAGTGCCGAACCTCTAAAAGTTACAGTTTCTTTCCTATGACACTGTACAGCAGTGGTACACACATACAAACATAACAAGTAAATCAAAAAGAAGCAGGTGAAGAGGAGAAGACCAGTAATAAAATGAAGCCTTAAAATGTGAAGTTTATGCCAATCACAAAAACAAACCAATCTACAGATAGAACTGAAGGGGGACGGATACTTGTGAATCTGGATTGCTCCTCTGCAATACTGACATAATTTTAGGGTGATCAGATATGCTAGTGTGGGAGAGCCAGCATGGTATAGTGGTTTGAGCAGTGGACTACAATCTTGGAGACCACAGTTCAACTACCCATTCAGCCATGGAAATTCACTGGGTGATCTTGGATGCATTACACATTCTCAGCCTCAGAAAAGCCCATGATAGCTTTGTCTTAGGATTACCATAAGTTGGAAACAATGAGAAGGCACAAGACAACAACAAATATGTAAGGGAAGTCTCCACAGGTGGGCGAATCTGTGCGTCTATAGCAGAAAAAGACTGAGAGATCATCTAGTGCACAGTTTTGAGGGTGTCTATTCTTTTTGTTTAGCAAAAGAAGCTGTTGAAGACACACAATTTAGAGAAGCAATGCAAACGATCAAGTGACTCCCACACCTGTTCCATTTTCTGGCAAGTACAAGACTCTGCACTGTCCTGTCCTCGCCTCAAGCAGGAGTGCACACTTGCTCCTGCTGACTGAATGAAAAGTACTTTGAAGTCTGTTTGTAGACTATAGCAAGCAATGCCAGGCTGAGAAGCAGGACGAGAGATAAATGAAGTCACTTTAAGACCACCTGAGAATCTGAGAATGCAGAGGACTAGCTGTGGCAGTCCCAGCTGATCTGCAGCTAACTGGAGGCTATGTGCTGGATTAAGCGGCACTGCTAAACAGCCAAACCAAGAACCTGATGGCTCGAATGCCTTCTCCTTCTAATCAATTTTCCCAAGGGAGAAGAAGTTCCTTTTCTCTATGAATTTGACACAGCTCTTAAAAGCACTCTAACAAGATAATGATGACGTTGGGAAATGAATTTGAATTGCTCTCTTGTGCTCTACGTATCACAATGCACTCGTAACTACTAATTGCTTGGCCAGATTTTAGGGACTAGACAAAAATCACATTGTAAGCCACCTGTTTGCCATCCTGACACACAGGAGCCATTCCTACTTTAAACAAAAGCATATACATTGATCATTATTTGAGCCATAAAAGAGATAAGGGTTGATAAAAATTCAGTATCAACAGAATAACAGTGATAATCTCTCTGAGCTGCAACACTATGCTGTTGGCCTGAACATATCTACTCAAAACAAATCCCATTCATTTTATGGATTTATTCTTAAGATCTTAAATGTTTTTCTGCAATAATCCACTTATTCCTTTTTGCTGATAATGTGCTACAATTGCTGGAAGTTGTTGCTGTTATTGTTGCTATTGTTGTTATCTTTACTTATACCTCACTTTTTTCCCAAGTTAAGACTCAAAGTGGCTTACAGCAATTAAAAAGACACAGTTAAAACTTACAGAATACAATAGCTAAAACATAATTAAACAATCTAAAGAAATTAAAACAATGTTAAAATACAGAATTAAAACACACACTCATCAGGAACACAATATCCAGTACATTCTATCAGACAGGCACATATAATTACAAAGTGAGTGCCTGTCAAAATAAAAACACATTTACTTGATTGAGGAAAGAGTAGAGAGAGTGCCAGTCTGACTTCTTTGGGAAGGGAGTTCCAGAAAAACACGCTGTCCTGTGTACCTGTGAGGGTGGTGGGAAAGAGAGAAGGGCCTCCCCAGCAGAAATCAAAACTTGGGCTGGTACATAAGGGAGAAATTGCTGGAATTATTCTGTGAAAACAATGTTAAGGTTAAGTTAAGTTAAGGTTAATTCTTCCCATGATGCAAGGGAAGAATTGCAACTCTGTGACTGAAATGTTGTGAAAGTAAAGGCTTGTTTCCCCTAAGTACAGATATATCACAGGAAATAAAGTAGATGTGTTCCTTAGCATTAGTTTTTTAACAGAAAATTTGGTTACAATTTCAGAAGCTTAAATAGCCTGGAAAGAATAGTTTCTTACATCACAAAAAAGGAACAGTCCTACATGTTTCAACAAACTTTTTTATTTAAAATTAATTGTATGCATTTGTGAAATGAAATAATGTGGTCAGGTAAGCCTAAGCAAGCACAAACATTTTAAACCTTCTAGTAATCAACTGAAATCTTCTTCCAAAATTCACTGTTCTTATGATTTCTATTTGGTAACCAGACCTATCTATGCTTTTTTAACACTCTGCTGGTGGCTGTTGAGACTGGTAAATCTGCTTTCATCCTTTCTTTCTGTTTTGCTGTTTATACGTGCTGTTTAAGGGATTCTGGAGAGAGCTAGTCTTCAGTTTGCCTATCACAGGTGGGCACAGTAGGATCAGCTGATGCAGAATTCCATTTTTTCCCAGTTCAAGGTATGTGCTTGTCCAGGACTCTTTCACCATTCTCCTAATGCTAATGCTGCTAAAAACTTCAACCTAGACAAAGGATAAAGATGAAAAGTGGGGCTGGCACGTGTTAAAAAAAAAAAAAAAGTAGAGTCTTTGGTCATTGAAGTATGTCTGTACTGATGTATGCCTATATTTCTTTTAAAATTCACAATTTGGTTCTGTGTATCTCAAAACTCTTGCTATCGCTTTTGGAATGGTAAGGTATTTATGTTCATTTCAGTACAAAATAGATATTATTTTAATATACTTTCTTGCTGCTGGGCAACAATGCACCCTGTGATACAGTGACATTGTACTGCCCTCATGCTCTTTTTCTCAGCTTAAAAGCACACAACACAAGCTCCAAAAAAGACAGAATAATAAAATCAAAATAAAGAATCCATATTTTTAGAATAGAAAAATCTCATCAATAGCAAAGATGAAGTCTAACAAATGCCTAGTTGGGTTTTATATAAATTGAAATAAGTACATGATCTGTACCTTTCAAACACAGAAATTTGCCTCTTATATGTATGTGCCTTCAGGTTACCTGATAATTTATAGCAACTGCATGAATTTCATAGGGTTTTCTTGGGCTAACAATACTCAGAGGTGGTTTGCCCCACCCTGCTCTGAAATACAGCCTAAAGGACCTGGTGTTCCTGGACTATCCCTCATCCAAATATTCTCCAGGTCTAACCTTTTTTATCTTCCAAGTGTGGACATGACCAAATGCCTTCAGGGTATTTAGGCTTCTACATGCCTTACTTATCTGAATTTTATATTATTCAAAGAGGTCTCTCACAGGTGGAACCCGCCCTGAGTCCAGCCAATCTATGGCATACATTTGAATACAAAATACAATTAAATTGTCATCTAAGAATATATATTTAAAAGACTATAGTGGTCTCTAAGCAAGCTCACAAAACTAGTTGATTTCGTGTGTGTGTATGATGTTTTTGATGGCAATTATTCCTCTTTTTAATAAGTACTTCTTTTAAATCATTTCCTCTCTAAATCATACTGTTCTACAAAATTGTATAGGCTATAGGTATAAGCTAGTGCAAGCATTTATCTTGTAAGATTTCCATTAAATTATGAGTGGAAAATCACACCATTACCCATTTCACCATCATAAAATTCATTCATGCAAACCTTTAATCAGGTTCATGTCAGACTTCTTTTGACAATATCAGCATCGGCCAACGATGCCCCAAGGTTTTGATACATATTGACTTTTCTGCTACTTTACTGGCTGATAGCATATGCAAAACAGGACTTTTTTTTTTAATGACCTACTTCTCATATCTTGTAGTCCCCATTTAACGCTTCCAAAGATAACCTAAGGTTATTCTATGGGGATGTATCACTGCCTGAAGTACAGAAAGTGAAAACAAACATAATCCCCCTACTCTTAACGCTGTAAACTCAATTACATCCCTATCAAAAGAACATTCTTGAGCATACCACACAGGATGCCATCTGTCCATGCAGACTATTTAGACTGCTCTTTAAGCAGCTATCAGAATGAGATCACAGCATCTAATTCTGCACCCATTTGTAATCAAAGAGAAGAAAGATTTGATTGGTTTTATTGAGGCAAACCATCTTAAACTTGAACAGGTTTAATAAAAAACCAGAAACAATAAACAAGCATAAAAATATAACAAAAATGCTATCTGATAAACCAAAATCCTTATATGTCACTTAATACCAGAAACTGCATAGTATGTTTAATTTGTTATCACTGAAGCACTTTCCCTGAATTGATAATAAGTTGCATTTAAACCTTGCTTTTTTTTTTAAAGTTATTGTTGAGAAGATTACACAATCTGGATCTCCCCATGCTTAATTGCCAGTGTCCAACTGTGGCGATGGCATTTGTGCACTCTCTCTCAATCTCTCTCAAACACATACACATACACACACACACACACACACACTGTACACATACCACTTGAATAGTATTTTTAGAGGTAATATAATTGATTTTTATGTTTTCAGTACGTTATAAGCTGCCTCAGGAGAACTAATCCCCAAGAAACAGGCTACAAATACCAAGATAATTTCTTTTACTGCCTTGTAAGTCTATAATGATTGAATTAAGAAGAGGTTTAAAAGCAAAAGAAGCCAAAAGTCCTGCCCCTGTGACCAATGGCCAGTGATTCTTGAAGTTGTAGTCCAAACCACCTGGGAAGCATCATGTCTCAATGCCTACTCTTGTGTTTAGTATCCCCAAATATTTAAAAAGTGTTTAATTAGTGCATATGAACACAGTCTAAATGACCAGAGGTGAGTGCATTAGCACGCAGTTCCATGCATGCAACATGGCAAAAAGCCTAATAACTCTTTAATGTTGCATCAGCTAAACAACTACAGCAAGGGGTGGCATTGGCGGCCCAAAGGACACAAGGCTTTTTAAATGCCAACAAATGTGGCGAGAGGATGCTTGGAAATTTGATGTTGGTTCTAGAAAACAGCTATTGTGCGTGTGTGTATCCATGTGTTTTAAACTCTACAAGGCTTTGTTGAGCTACTATGGCAGTTCATTTGCACCTGATTTAATGAGAGCTGATTTCACGGTATGGCACTTGAATCTGAGCCTGAATTAAGTTATATCAGTCCTTCCCAAATGGGGTCTCTCCAGGTGTTTTTTCATTACAGATACAATATTAATCCCCACCATAAGGGGTAGTGATCAGCAATGAAAGATGCTGCAGGTTTGTTTGTTTCCTTTTTTTGGTTTTGTTTTTTTAAAAAACTCTCTGGAACTCAGGTTGAGGATGGGTGGTCTAATAGAAAAACCAGGCATATTTTTGTGGCAACCTGATTTTGGAAGAATACATCCCATCAAGGCAGCACACACAGCTCTCCCTACCCCTTTATTTCCACAGGAATCCTGTGAAACAGCCTTTAAACTGATGATAAGATTATTAAGTAATGTTCATGGCTTAGTAACAACCTGAATTTCCTAAGTGCTAGCCCACCAGGACTCTAATCACTACACAGTGTCGGATGTGAAAATATTACACTACAGGGCCAGATGAACTGCATCCTAGGATATTAAAAGAGCTGGCAGAGGTCATTTCGGAACTGCTTGCTATCATCTTTGAGAAATCTTGGAGGACAGGAGAAGTGCCAGCAGACTGGAGGAGGGCAAATGTTGTCCCCATCTTCAAGAAGGGAAAAAAAGAGGACCCAAATAATTATCGCTCAGTCAGTCTGACATCAGTACCCGGAAAGATCCTGGAGCAGATCATTAAGCAGTCAGTTTCTAATCACTTAGAAAGCAATGCGCTAATCACGAGAAGTCAACATGGATTTCTCAAAAATAAGTCATGCCAGACTAATCTTATCTCTTTTTAGGATAGTTACTAGCGTGATAGATGAAAGGAATGTTGTGGATGTAGCACATCTCGATTTCAGTAAGGCCTTTGACAAAGTTCCCCATGACATTCTTGCAAAGAAGCTGGTAAAATGTGGGCTGGACAGGGCTACTGTTAGTTGGATCTGTAACTGGTTGACTGACCGTTCCCAAAGGGTGCTCACCAGTGGCTCCTTTTCATCCTGGAGTGACTAGAGGGGTGCCACAGGGTTCTGTCCTGGGCCCAGTGATGTTCAGTATCTTCAATGACTTGGATGAAGGAACAGAGGGCATGCTCATCAAATTTGCAGATGACACCAGATTGGGAGGGGTTGCTAATACACCAGAGGACAGGATCAAAATTCAAAATGACCTGGACAGATTGGAGAGCTGGGCCAAGGCTAACAAAATGAAATTCAACAGAGAGAAGTGTAAGGTCCTACACTTAGGTAGAATAAATGGAATATAGAAATATAGGATGGGGGACCCGTGGCTGGACAGCAGTATGTGGGAAAGGGATCTAGGAGTCTTAATAGACCACAAGCTGAACATGAGTCAGCAGTGTGATGCGGCAACCAAGAAAGCCAATGCAATTCTCGGTTGCATCAATAGGAGTATGGTGTCTAGATCGAGGGAGGTAATGGTACCACTCTATTCTGCTTTGGTTAGACCTCATCTTGAATATTGCCCTATGAGGATAGACTTAGAGAGCTGGGTATGTTTAGTCTGCAGAAGAGAAGGTTAAGAGGGGACATGATAGCCATGTTTAAATATTTGAAGGGATGCCATGTAGAGGAGGGAGTGGGCTTGTTTTCTGCTGCTCCAGAGACCAGGACAAGGAGCAATGGATTCAAGCTGCAGGAAAGGAGATTCCACCTGAACCTCAGGAAGAACTTCCTGACGGTCAGGGCTGTCCTCATAGGGCATGGCTTCCAGGCTCCTCACCATTTTGGTCACCTTCCTCTGGACTTGCTCCAGCTTGACCATGTCCTTCTTGAATTGGGGTGCCCAGAACTGGACACAGCATTCAAGATGAGGTCTAACCAAAGTAGAGTAGAGTGGTACGATTACCTCCCTCGATCTATACTCCTATTGATGCAACCGAGAATTGCATTGGCTTTCTTGGCTGCTGCATCACACTGCTGACTCACGTTCAGCTTGTGGTCTATTAAGACTCCTAGATCCCTTTCACACGTACTGCTGTCCAGCTACCGGTCCCGCATCCTATATTTCTATATTCCATTTTTTCTACCTAAGTGTAGGACCTTACATTTCTCTCTGTTGAATTTCATTTTGTTAGCCTTGGCCCAGCTCTCCAATCTGGAATATGTTGCCTCGGAGTGTAGTGGAGTCTCCTTCTTTGGAGGTTTTTAAGCAGAGGCTGGATGGCCAACTGTCGGGAGTGCTTTGAGGGTGTTCCTGCATGGCAGGGGGTTGGACTGGATGGCCCCTGTGGCCTCTTCCAACTCTACATTTCTATGATTCTATGATTCTATAATAACAATACACTATAAATAAGAAAATTATTTCCTGACCATATTTTGGGGTTTATAAATATACTCTCACTTCCTTTCTAGGGGCCTTTCCACCCTACACTATTATGGTGCTATTATTCCACTCTCAACATCCTGGAGAATTCTGGGTTTTGTAGTTTACTGAGGCCAAAGAGTTCTCTGACTGAGAATTCTAAATGTCTCTCCTTAAACTGCAAACCCCAGGATTCCATAGGATGTTGGAAGGTCAATATTAGCACTATAATAGTGTAGGGCGAAAGACCCTCAGTGAGTTTGATTGTTTATTTATTTATTATCTTTATAGGCTGCTTTTCTCCTGGAATGGGACCCAATCCCATTCCAGGATTGTCATACATATGCAGCCTTCAAAACAACCAAAATGGTTAAAATCACAGCAGCAGATACTGCTATAATTCTATGCCAGTTTATATGTACTGCCAAACCATGGCTTAACCATCCACAGGTGCAAATGCTAATTCCCCTACTGTCATCTCCCCACCAAATCCCCTCCTAGAATTGTTTCTAGAAGGACACTGCATACAAACTACAATTCTATTCACATCCAATTCATAATTTAAAAGAGCTTTTCAAATCCTTTTTGAACTCATACATACACCGTAGGATGCTGATTCAGACTGGGTAAACTATGGTGTGCCTAAAAGTGGAAATAACGTATGGAATGGAAGAAAAGGAGAAGGAAGCGAAATTTAAATTTTATATTACTCAGATCAAATTGCTTAAGATTATATTAGCACATTGGCCAAATCTCAATCAACAATTCTATTAATGGTTAAAAAAAACACCAAAACCTAAATCTGTCATATCTCATTTAACGAGCTGTAAATTTTACACCTACTTTCCTAAATCTAAAATATTAATACATGTACAGACATAAAATGAAGAATGTTTTTTTCTTGTTGCTCCATAAAGAGTCATGTGCTTTATGATGTACCTAGTATTGTGCCAGGCACTGTACCATTTTTTAATATATAACACCTAAGATGCTTCGAAACACTTAAGACCTAACAAAACAGGACACAAAAGGGATAAGAAATCAAAATGGAAAGTAATAATTAATATGTAGAATTAAACATGTCATCAAAGTTTTACTAAACTGAATTGTACTTGCATTAGTGACATTCTGATTATAGTCTGAGAAATTCTCTAAAAAGGTCAAGATACTCAAGGCTATGGAAAGTAAAGATCTTCTATAAGCTTTCTGGGCAAACAAAATGTATTAGTTTGCTATCTACAGCAGTTGTAAAGCAGCTGTGAGTACATATGGTGACATATATACCATGACCCAATTTAATATTCCAATATTCTAGAAAAAAAATAGATATGGTATATAAAGAAAGTAGCTGCAGATGCTGACACACAATAAAACTACCTTATATAAGATTATGTTATTCACACAGACAGGGCTGTCACTTCTTATTTATCATTGCAAAAACAATAACACTAACAAACCACTCATTCATAAAAGAATAAATTTAAATTTAGTTTCAAATACTTACCCGTGTATCCAAATTAAAAGTCAAACACAGAACCAAATAAATGTCATTTTTATGATGGCTTATTCTATATTGGCCTGGCAATTTTAATAGAAAATACAAATTTTAATAGATTTTAATAGAAAATACCAAAAAGTCAAGTAACAATCACACATTGCAACATCTGCCATGAAACATTTCCAACACACCTATGCTTCTGGAAGTTACTTTGTACTCTATGCTACATCCTGACTGCACAAATCTACCCCATTTTGAAATTATGCTGGCTCTAATTAAGGAGGTGTTTGAGACTCTCTCTCAAGATGAATATTTTACTGTGCTTCTGCTTTATATCCAGTCATCTCTTTTCTTTGTCTTAGGCCCTTTCCACAGCATACCTCAGTATCCGATAGTTCCCTGTTCATCGCAGCATTGCCATTTCTGGGTTGGAACCGGTATTAAAACCCTGCTTTCTGCAGAACTCCAACATCAGTGGATGAGCACCGGCATTGAAACCGATGTGTCTTCTGCAGCACAGCGTTCCTGACCATTTCCTATCCCCATCTCTCCCCGCCCTGTCCTGCCCCACAGCTCCTGATCCTTTTTATTTATTTATTTTCTTGGAAGCTGTGCTAGTGTTAGCATGGTGGACTGCACTAACTGGATCATGTCAGTCAGCTATACTGTGCAATTGTACTAACAAAAGGATTTTAAAAATATTAAAATTTGAAGAGGATGTGCAAAATGATAATGCAGTGGTTGTGGGTATCGAAATTGCCATACTGTGTGCTCCTTTGTCCCCTTTTCCTTCTATGCTCAGCACTGATGCAACAGAAGCAGACAACCAGCTGCTGGGCAGAGATTGCCCTGGAAGTTGCTGAGGGAGAGATAGGCTGGGAATGCCCACAGTCCACCTATTGCTGCATCAGCGACAAGAGAAAGCCATCATGGAGGAACCGCACTTGCCCAACTGAAGCAAATGGGAGGTCAATGACAGTTTCTCCCCGTGAATTAAAAATAATTAATTAGGAACGCTTCAGGACAGGATAGCAACTGGCTAGTGATGACATCATGTGGTAAGACAGCTCCTAGACCGGGAGCAAGGTGTGGCTGAGGCAGGTTGATGACATCATGTGGAAAGGGCCCTAATCTCCATATGGCAGCAAGTATGGTATAGTATTTTAAGCACTGAAATATGACTCTGGAGACCAGGGTTCAAATCCTTGCTCACTTGAAACTCACTGGGTGACCTTGGGCATGTCATACTCTCTCAGCCTCAGATGAATGCAAAGGCAAACCCCCTCTAAACAGACCTTGCAAAAAAAAAAAAAAAGATAAGTTAGCCTTAGGAACTCCAGAACTCAGAAACAATTTGAAGGCACACAAGAACAATCTCTGTACAAGCAAGAGTGCTTTTCTGCAGTCCTTTACATTTTGCTAAGTTTCTTTCCATAATTTATCTTCCACTAACTGTACCCTCTTTCCTCCAGCATTATTCCCCTTTACTTTCCTCCCTGCTTCATTTTCTAACTTATCAGCACCATCTTGTATTTTGCTTGCCTATTTCATATTTTTGGCCTTTTCTGCACCTCACCTTTTTTCCATGCTGGGGTGCAGTGATTCTCGCGTCCCCACTGCTTCAGCTCCACACGAGCTGCCTGCTCCTGAGCAGGCAGCGCAAGAGCCCTGCCTCTCCCTTCCGCAGCTGGAGTTTCCCAGGCTGCACTGGGGCAGGAAGCGTGACCGCCACATCTCCGGAGGCTCCGCACACATGGCAAGTGCATGTGGGGTCCTGGAGCAGTGTGCAATCGGGCACTATTTTTGGCTAAAAGCTGAAAAAGAAAAAGTGCTCGCCTGCCCTATCCTCTAGCGTCGCGCAATTGTGAGTGTGTCATGCAGATCTCTCCTCACAATCGTGCAACTCTCCAGGAGTCCTTTCACATGGCAAATGCCATGTGAAAAGGGCCTTTGTTGCAGGATTAGTATGGAGTATGTAAAGTCGAAGGCTTTCATGTCCAGAATCTATAGGTTGTTATGGGTTTTCCAGGCTTTGAGGCCGTGTTCTATTAGTATTTTCTCCTGACATTTTGCCTGCATCTGTGGCTGGCATCTTCAGAAGACCTTCAGATCCTCTGAAGATGCCAGCCACAGATGCAGATGAAACGTTGTATTTATCAGGTAGCTTAAGTCAGAAGGTCAATTTTCTTCCTTCCTGTTCATCTGCAGTCAGGCACCACTCTCAGCATACCAATAGCCAGGCTTTAAGTCCCAGTGTGCAAGTCATAGCCATTTACCCAACAAATTTATTGGTTTAACTTATTTTGTTTTAAATATGAAGCTACCAACTCTTAATTCATATTCACCAAGGCTTTTGCCAGGCACCCATTGCTTTTTCCCTTGCATTAGATCAGGATGGAAATCATGCCACCATCCATATGTTCTTGGACTTCTAGTAATCCATGCCACCACAGTCAGTGGTGGGGAATGCTGAGATTTGTAATCCAACATCTGGAAGACTGCATGATGCCTACCCTTGGATATATGAAGTCTTATTTCTCATAATTTTTCTTCACCATTCCCCTTGAGCATCCACTGGTATTTCTCTGCACACAAGTTCATTACACTCATTATTATGGTGGCTTCTCATCTATTACCAAAAGAGAGTCCAAAAGATGCTAGAGATTTAACAACATGGATAGATAGAGACACAAACATACCTGTTCAAAATGTACATGTAGATAAATTAAACAGAAATATAATAGCACTGTGAGGAAGACCATGACCAGAGGTCCTTCCATACTTCAGATTTACGGTGCTATGATTTCTCTTTTATTCCATCTTAAGAAATCCTGCCATTTGTAGTTTGGTGAGCACTTGAGCTCTCTGGCTGAAGATTCTAAATCTCTCTCCCCAAACTGCATATCCCAGGATCACATAGGGTAGAACTGTGACAATTAATGTGAAATTATAGCACAATAATTCTGTAGTGTGAGAGGGTTCCACATAAGCTACTTTTCTACCCAGCCTGCTGTTGAGATTCTAATTGCTGACAGGCAATTTCAAAGATCTGTCTCCCCTCCCTTTATGGGCTTGTTTGTTGTTGTTTTTTAACTTTTAACTTTTTAACTTTTAACAGATTGTGCCTTCAAGCAGAGGATGGCTTTAAATAGGGGCCTGTCCTCTGACAGCCTTTCAGAAGACCATCTTTTGTAACATAGCACATATGGATATGTTACCAGGTATTCAAAACAAGGTGCATATAACAGCTGGTAGCAGTGCTGGTGATTTAAGCAGCACTTTCCAGCTGCCACAGCCATAGGAATCACTTCGGCTACATACATATACAACACTAATTAGTTCAGACAAATGTTCACCATGCAAGCATAGACAAGTATGCAGAATACACATATGTATGATGACCAGATGGGAAACTGCTGAACCAGCCTTTTATTACTGCTGTGGATTCCAGATTCTACTCATCTGTTATATATAAGAACTACCAATTTATTATTAGGAAGCATACATATCCTAGGATTAAACTGAAGATAATCAAGAGATCCTAATTTAAAAGACTTTTTCCCCTACTGCAAAATTCAAAGTAATTGTGAATACTGCAGTAATGTTACTGCATCATTTCAAGATAGCTGAGTAAACAAATCCCTGGTTAGTCTTCTCCATCTCCCAGTTCTCCTTCCCTATAGACCAGCATTACTGAAAGTCATGGTCCTCTGATGAGTGTCAGTCCCTGGTGGGTTTCCAGGAAAGAAAAAAGCAAGTAGAGAAAATGAGCACAGATATGTTAGCTCCCAATATCATAGAGCCTAAAAAGTACTGTTGTAGATCACCCTCTTGTAGTTGTTAGATAATGTCCTGAGGTCAGATAGAAAATGCTTTAAAAAGAAAAAATTGCAGTCTTAAACTTGATATAGTACTTCAAGGAATACCATTTTAAAAGTGCAAAAAGCAGTAAGTGTTCTCATTGCATCCTAGCTTAGCTGAACAATGAGCTCTTATTCTTCTGATGCTTCAGTTTCCTTCAGGTCATTTGGGCTTTTTGCCCAACTATATTTAACAGCTCCTGCCCATCTTAGGATAGACAAAGCAGTGTTGAATTGTCAAAATAATGGTCAATTGTGACTGGTCTGGTGAGCAATTTTTATAGTGCAGGACCCCTCAGGAGCCACCAGACTGCCAAAAAAATCAGCAAAAACAAACAAAAAACAAACACCCAGGACAATAGTTTTCCAGAAGAGGGAAATTAGCATACTTTTTGTTTCTTTTTGGACAGAAAAGTGCTGATCTAGTGAGCCTAGAGAGGTTAAGGGCCACAAAAACAGCACTAGTGCTACAGCAAGACGGCCAAGAATCTCATTCTACTATTATTATAGTACATTATATTATAACTAATATTACTACCCCATCTTTTTCCCAGTATGGAACTCAAGGTGATTTACAAAGCAGAGATAGAAAAATAAAATAAAATAAATCACACCATATAAAGTTCTAAAAATATAATTAAACTATCAGTAAAATTAAAAGCAGTTAACAACAAACAAAAAGAACAAATATAAACAATGCAAGCATATGAAAGGCCCTTTCCTCCTTAGTAGTTTGCCCAAAGACATGCTGAAACAAAGAGGTCTTCAACCTGCCCATGAAAGGTTAAGAAGGAAGGCACCCGACTAATTAGAAAAGGAACTTGCAGATCCTGAGAGAAGGCCCTCTCCCCTGTTTCCACCAGATGTACCTATGAGGTTAGTGGGAAAGGGAGAAAGCCCTTGCTAGCAGATCTTAAGACACAGGCAGGTGCTTGCAGGGAGGGACAGACTTTCAAATAATGTTGCCATGAACCATATAGGACTCTGTAGGTCAAACCAGCACTATGAATTGTGCCTGGAAACAGACTGGCAATCAATGGTGTTACTGCAACAATGAAGTTGTGTGCTCCCTGTAGTCAGCCGCAGTTAACAATCTGGCAGCAGCTCTTGGAAGAATGATCAGAAACTTCAGCTGGTCCAAAGGCAGTCCAATTGTAGAGCATTTTTTTTTTATGTGTGTGTGTGTACTTGCCCTCAGGTTGCCTGTTGACTTACAGAAACCCCATTAATTTAATAGAGTTTTCTTAGGCAAAGAATACTCAGAGGTGGTTTTACGAATTCTTTCCTCTGGAATAAAGCTTACAGCATCTGTTAGTTGTTGGTAGTCTCCCATCCATGTACTCCCATCCCTGCTTAGTTTCCGAGATGACACAGAATCTGGTACCTTTAAGGTTACAGTAGACCAAATGGGATGTAACTAAGGTGGTTGTCACCGTGGCCAGATACAGTGCCTTCACTTGCAGACACTGCTATGCAATCAGGCATCCATTCTCAATTCTGTATTTAAGAATTCATCTGTTGATGTATTTTCAGCCAAGCAGCACATGGGATTCTGGAAGTGATGATCTTGCCATCTTTTCCCAACACAACAGGGTAACACATAGTTTGTCATTATAGCTTTTTTCCCATAGCGAGGATAAGCAATTTGTCATCCAAAAAATGAAGCCAAGAATGGTACATTTCATACTGGATAATACTTGGCTAAACTTGATATCTATTTTATTTTTATATTCTGGCAGCTTTAGAAATAATATACGCATAACTCCCGTGTTTCCAAACAGTGCAAATGATTCATTTATGTTTCTAGTTAACAAGTTCTCTATGAACAGTGCCTATGGGCTTGCAATACACTGGTGAGTCTCAAATGCTTACTAAATGAAACTACAACATTGTTGCATTATTTTCCAACATGGAAAGTAAAACTAAAAACACAACTTAAAAAAGATAGAATGTCTGTGATCCAAAGAGCTACTTAGGTATGTCTTAAGGTGAGGCCTCTTCCTCTTCTTCTTCTTTCTCTTCCTTCTTCTCCTCCAGGAGAATTCTCCTACCTTATCTGTTCCTGAAAGTTGACATTATTTCAAACATGGTTTTCCTCATACTAGAGGAAAGAATGTGTTGAATGTTTGAACTACTTACAACTTATTAACCAGGTTCAGCAACAATCCTGCAAGGCAGAAAAACCATCAACTCAATACAAAACCCAAGGGAAGCGCAGATAATACAGAAAATCCCTGAGGCTTCTTGACAAAATCAGCAAAACTTTGCAACTTTTGTTCCCTAGAATCATGAACAAAGTAGTAATAACCAAGCAACTGGGTGCTACATTTTCAACTAGGGGCTCTTCATAAAAATGCACAGGCACACAAACCACTTTATATACAGGTATATTTCTTTGCCATGTAAAATACATATTAATGCATAGAACTGAAAATATAAGAGATTATGCAGGTGTTTTGAGCACTCTGCTAGCTATCCCAAGTAGCTTCTTGAAGTTATGAGCTTCTCATAACTCTCTTGTTACAATAATTTCACTGGCTACTGGTTCATTTCCAGGCATAATTCAAGGTGCTAGTTAATGACTTATAAAGCCCTATGTGGCTAGGTCCAGATTATCTGACAGACCGTATCCCTCTATACGAATCTACCTGAATTTTAAGATCCTTGGGGGAGAGCTCTCCTTTGTTCCTACCATCTTCACAGGTAGAGTTGATGAGGTCACGAGAGAGAATCTTCATGGTGACTGCTTCCAGAATGAAAAACTTTTTTCAATAGGAGACCAGGCTGGTCCCTCTCTGTTCTCATTCTACCAATAACTGTCTATTGATCAGAATGAGCCTTTTGCAAATGAGTGGCTATGCAGAAATGTCTTTAATGAAGCGAAGGGTACTGCACTTTTGTTGCTATTTTATGTGATTTTATATTGTTTTTAAAGTACTGGGTTTTTTTTTTACTTTTTAATTATCAGGTTTTAATTCAACTACTTTGTTTTAACTCATCTTGTGAACAATCTTGAGTGCCATTTGGGAGAAAGGTGGGATATAGAAACTAACATATAAAGTGTACATACACTCATACTTGTACAAAATGGATGCCTACAGGTAGACAAGAGCTGCACATGCAACATAATTTATTTACAGGGTGCTATCCAGAAATTACATACTCAATGTTTTCATGTCCTTGGAGCACTACTTATTGGGCTCTGAAGCCTGTCCAGTGTAAGAACTTTCTTCAGAATCTAATAAAATTAAATGTTTTAAATTTTAGCTGTAGAATCACATGTAACCAATCGAACCTTGTCACTGACCAACAGGAATGATTTTCTGGAATCTAGTCATATTTGGAATCCAGTCATATTTAAAAGTGATTTATTTTTCAAGTATGCAAGAAATATTTTGCTTGCTAATATTCCACAGTCTTCCCTTCTATGTGTAGAATTACAAACCTCATCATCCCCAGCCAGAAGGCCTAGTTGTCTCATTGTCTGCGTCAGTGAAAAATCATTTACATATTCTTGCCTCACAAAGTTTTGCTTCCTCAAGTGACAACCTGGGAAAATGTAGGTATTTCTCCTCCTCTAAATTCGCAAACTCTTCCTGTGGGACAGTGTAGACCTATCCTCAGAAGTAGGAGGCAAGGAAAATAAAGGCTGGTGCTCCATTTCCACAGTCTTGTCATGGCTCACGTGCTTGCACGTGCTGTTCATACTCAGGAACAAGAAGCAGACAGTGAGAAAATAAGAGGGACAAAGTCAGATGGCTGGCAGTGGCTCCCCTATTGGGTTGTGGAATTTGGCAGAACGCCAGCCACGAGCCCTTATCAAGAGAAAATGTTTCCTATGCCCTCTTCTTTCCAAATTTCACCAGAAAAAGAGCTCCCATCCCTCAGCTGGTGTAGATGAGCACATAAAGTTCCAAGGCATTACGGCTGCTAATATCTATTCCTTTACTCTTCAGGAAAAAAGAATAAATTGATTGTTTTACCCTAAAAGGGAACAGAACAAGAACTTGTCTCTCAAAGACTATATTGTAGCACAAAGGAAGAGAGTAATTTCCTTAGCCAAATTCTCTGCCAATTCCCAAGTAGCATTACTTACAATTCTTACTTCTTTAGGCATTTGGAGAGGAAGCACCTGCCAACTTTCACTGGGTAAACAGAAACATCACAGAAGGAAAGAAATACAGCTTTGAGGGGGATCTCAAATTATGGGAAACAATTTTGAAGAACAGCAGAAATAATCCTTTAAAACAGATCTGTTATTACTGAAGACTATCAAGTAACTCTAAAGGGGAAAAAACCCTAAAATTAAAATTATCTTCACCATTTTATAGTTATTAAATCATAACTCACTTATGTGAAATATGTCTTATTTATCTAAGAACATAAGTTATTTGTAACAGATCTGGCATAATTCATATACCTGTTTGATCTTTACAACATATAGTTGTTGCAAGATTAATATTTCTCTCTTCTCTCATCTGAGGCTAATTAATACAAGATTTCACACTAATCTAAACTGATATGTTAAAAGTGTATTTTAAAAGTGCTTGTTTTCTCTGCTAGGTTTAAGGATGCAAGGCAAAATATTAAAGCCTCCTACTTCACTCAGAACTATTGCTTTTCTGCAGTTAGTTCATCTCATTTTGTGGAACATGATCTCTTTAGTATCTCTGTTCTGACAGCACCTCCAGCCAATTACATGGAGACACAGCTTATGGCTTGTACCCTGTGATTCAGGCTTTGATAGATTATTGATCTACCAAGATCTCATACATTCCAACCAGGTTACCGGGACATATAGGCACTACCCCAACAGGCTTGGGTATATAAAGCCTTCTCTCTCCCTTACTCCTGCCTCCAGCCCCTGCATCCCCAGGGTGGAAGCTTCTTCTTACAGATGTCAATAAACAACTCCTTGCTTTCAGAGCAAGATTGTGTACCATGTTCAACCACAGCTTGCAATCCCACCTTGAAGAGCAAACTATGTTTGTTGCAAGACACAGGCCATTTTTGCACTACACTGTAAAGGTGCTATTATTCCACGTTCAACATCCTATGGAATCCTGGGGTTTGCAGTGTAGGGAGGGGCATTTAGAATTCTCAGCCAGAGAGCTCTCTGGTTTCAGTAAACTGCAAAACCCACAATTCCACAGGATGTTGAAAATGGAATAATAGCACTATAACAATGTAGCGCAAAAATGACCCCAGTTTGGTGGCTTAAGCAAAAACAGCAAATTATATTTGGCCTATCAGAAAGTTTGAATCCATGAGCATAAAAGTAGCAAGAGATCTGTGAACCCAAGGTTTATACCAGTTCAAACTCATAACACTAGGTAATGTTTGGACCAGAGTATCTGAATAACCCCATGGTAAGAAAGGAAAACAAACCTGCATTAATAGAGGGGAGTTTTTTTCATGAACTTAATCCATTTATGATCGTTGAAGCTATTAATGAAAACATGCCTGTATGTTTCGGATTGTTATTATCAGGAGTAAGCTGCAAGATCAGGTTCACTTTTTTCTTCTTCTTTTTGGAATTACATGCAAAGTAAATGTGGACAATCAAATAAGCATGTGTTTGAACAATGCACACAGACTCACTTTAATCAATGGTGGAAAAGTGTTAAAATGCCTGTGTGTGTATATCTATCTTTTGACTTATCGTAATCCCACGAATTTCATAGGGTTTTCTTAGGCAAGGAATACCTAGAGGTGGTTTTATCAGTCCCTTCCTACTTTAAGCTAAATGTTTCAAAATGTGTACTTTTCAGAAAGCAAACATCAAAATATCATGAATTTCCATGTATGAAGGACAAAAAGAATCATGCAATTCAATACAAAATTTGGATGAGGTAAGAATAGAGATGGGTTTCTGAGAAATGCAACAAAATAAGATTGATTTATTTTCACATCCATACTCCACTGTCTGAAAAGAAAATTACAGAACCAACCCTGCCTTGGTTTTGATAAAAAAAAAGTGCCTTACCTACCCAAGAATAATCACCATCCTAAGAAAATATATTACCATGGAAATGTTGGCTTTATCTTAAATCCTTCACATAAATCTGTTCACAGGACGAACAGCAACCAGCCAAGCTTCCCCCAAGCCTGCTAGCATTAAAATACAGACAGCAATTCAGAACCCACTGCTAACATGCTTCAGGAAAATTACTGTACAACATTTCTACTGTTTTGACATGTGTCAGCAAACAGGCAAACACTCTGCTTAGAATCAGGATAGCCTATGTGACTGGCATTTGCCATTAGTTTAACATAGATTGCCCAAAGGCAATACAAAAGCAATGTGATGAATGACAGAAGGAAACATGTGTGAAGCAAATTTATGGTAATTAGCAGGGGAGGAGTGAAAGGGACATTTGGGTGAGGCAAAGGCAAGTGTAAAGGAAAGGCTTTGGAAAAGTATTGTTGCTGTGTGACCAATTAAAAGAGTAAAAATGCTCTCCCTTAAACTGAATTATCTCAGTCTGAGGCAGATACTCAATGAACATAACACGATGAAGACAATACACGGGTTGCTTGTAAGACTATAGAGTACAGATGTGCAAAACGCTGCCCTTCAGATATTGCTGAAACATAGCTCTCATCAGCCAACCTAGCCAACAGTGAGGAATGCTGGGAGTTGCAGTTCAACAACATGTGGAGGGACACTTTTTGTCCACTCCTGCTATAGACTAGGAGGAAGGGATTCTGGCAGCAATTTCTATCAAGAATGGAATGGCTGCTGGTGGTGTTCCATGCCAGAGGACTGTATGGATATAAGGGCCTACCAAAAACTTATAGACTTTTACGGTACAGGCAATATCACGCAATAGACTACTTGTCCAAATTTGCTGTAGAGAACATTGAGGATATGTATTTGGGTTTCTGATTTCTCAGATCTAGAACAGAATCCTCGTTCCAAAAAAAAAAAAAAAATCCTGAAAAGTTTACTAATTCAAGAACGCTGGATTAAATTTTGCATTGGTCTAAAAAGAAGTGCTTCAATGATTGAGATTATGCCATAAGGACTACCATAGCTCCAGCATACACAGAACAGGTTTCAACGGGACCTGACATAATTCTACACCCTATCCTGCCTTTCACTTCTAAAGCACAAATGCCATGCTAAATGAATTGCAGGTAGCAGACAAAAGATAAGAATCAAAATTCTGCTCTTTCTGCATATCTTTATTGTAACCTTTGAAGAGGAGCCAAGTTTGGTTTTCAAAGTGCTGATATAGTTGAAATTTGGGGGTTTATACTTTGTGTGTTTGTCTAAGTATCTCTTAAATGCTGTAACTCTCTGTTTCAGAGGTCTCCAAATTTTTGGTGTCAAGTTTGATTTCTGAAAGTTCAGATTTCCAACATCACCTTTTAACTGGGTGATTAAAATCTGTCACAAATTCAGAAGAGTATTGTGCTCAACCTGTGCTGTGTACAGTACTGTGCTCATCATACACCTAATTCTCTGTCTTGTTTTCAGTCTTTATGCGGCATATTCAAACAACAGTTTTAAACATAAATTGGATAAAGCAATTCCCTTTGATTTTCCAAATAAGCACATTCAGTGCTAGGCAGTTACTGTGAAAACACAGACATGCCCATTTTACCAATGTGAAAATTAGAAATTGACTAGGAAGTTAACATAGACCTCTTAGGTTTAAGTCTACGAAACTAGTCAGTAGGCAGTGAAACTAAGACTGTCCTTTCATCTCTGTATTGTCCCTTCATGCCTGATTTATTTCCATATGGGTCTGAGGCAATATCAAAACGCAAGGCAAAAGCAGCTTCCAGTCCCTCTAATCTGACTTTAAAAAGCAGAATAGTTATTATGGGTAATGGCACTTCATGAAATATACACCATTCATAAACCCAGTTTATGCTGAATATCCATTTTGAAGGGTGTGAAAGGGCAAATGATTATTCAGCTGTAAATTCTTAATGCTGATAATGCTGATGCAATTCTAGATAGCAAATTGCAGCAATTCTGTACAGTCAACTGTAGGTAACATGAGAAGCTTTTACGGTCAGATTGAAGAGGGAAAAAATGTGAAGGAATAGAGGCCATCTCTTCCTTTGAATTCTTCAATAATATGCTAACACAATGCAGGTTTGTACAGATCAACCACACTTAAGGACTGGTTCAGCTGCTTGCAAAAATTCCAAAGAACATTGGATAATAAGACAGTATGAATGGAATAGGAACAGCTGTGCTGGATCACAAACCTAGGGCTGTCTTCACTACAAACCTTTCTTTATACTTGTCCAGCACTCTGAGCAATGTATGATACAACCTAATTTCAAGAAGTATGTTTTGGTCATGTCCAATTTGTCTTTTATTCCATCTCATCCTTACAGCAAAGTACAGATTAATCTCTCTTTCTGAGTCTAGTCCATGTAAGTGGTGGTAATATGATTTTGAAAAAGAAAGCTCCCATATCAAGTGTTCAGAAAAATCAAGTGTTTACACTCAACAGGGTACATAGTAGGCCTTGGCTGGAGATGTGAGACGGGGGGGGGACACTACAAAATAAACATAGTTGTCCAAGCCCTGAAAGTCCCATATTTGCCAGCGTATTAGATGCACCAGCATATAAGATGCACGCCACTTTTCAAGGGGTATTTTTCAGGATTTTTTTTTTAATTCTCTGGTGAGCAAAATGCACAGGAAAGGAGGGGATGGAAATGAGTGTTGCACCAGGAGAGGAGGGGAATGAAAAGAGTGCTGTGCCAGGACAGGAGAGGAATGAAAAGAGTGCTGCACCACCACCCCTCCCTTCCTGTTTTGCTTGGGCAGAAACTCCCAGCAGAGTCAAAATGCACAGGAGAGGGGAAGGTAAGGAGAAACTGTAAAAACACCTGTCTATGTGCCTATAGATCAAGGTTTCCACTACCCAGTCCCTTCTTGTTTTGCCTGGGAAGGGAGAACTCCTTTCACTCCCCCTTCTTTCACTATGTTTTTAGTGTTACCGTATTTGCTGGTAAGATGCACCCCATTTTCAGAAGGTATTTTTTGGGGGGGAAATGTGCTTTATATGCCAGCAAATACAGTACATCATCATCTTTGCATGTTTATTTGGCAGTCAGTCCAAGTGAATTCATTGTAAATTACTCCCTAATAAATTAGTTCAGGATTGTAATCTTAGCTACTGGTTTATATTCAACCAAAAGAGTAACAAGCTAGCATCTGGGATCATCAGTATGCAAATGACACTCAACTCTATTTCTGTTTTCCATCTCAGTCCAAGGAAGCTGTTTCAGTTCTAAAACCAGTGTCTGGATTGGATACAGGCAAACAAACTGAAACTTAATCATGAAAAGACAGAGGCACTTCTGGCCACTTGAAAGGCTGATCAGCATAATGGTCAACTGTGCCAATTTGGTAGGGACAGTCCTGATTAATTCTCTGTCATCCCAATTTTTTTCAGTTGCTTTTAAAATGTCCTACTTTCTCCCCACCCTCTACTTTCACCCCTTTGTCGTCATCTTACTTCAGTTGCTGTAAACCAAATTCAAAGTGCAAAAATAATTTGCACTCAATTAACTCAGCAAGGGGGACTGCAAGAAAAGGGGCAAAATCTTGCCATCCCAGTGGGCACAAGGAAGGCAAACTACTGCAGCCTCTCCTAGTTTGTATGATCTTCCTCATTAATAACTTTTGCCTTCTTGACTGTACTTAGATGTTGCATGGCCATACATGTCCCATTTTTCATCTGTGAAATGTTGGATAGTATGGGACAAGGAATAGATATTCAGTCTGTGCTGGAGGGGGTTACACTCCTCTTCAAGACAGATGTCTGAAGATTGCATGTCCTCTGGGATTCAACAACTGAGCCTGGAAGCTCAGGTTTCTGCTATTGTCTGGAATAAATCTTCATAGATAAAGATAGTGTACCAGCTGCACCCATTTCTAGAGAAATAGAATCTGGCTACTGTGTCACATGCCTTAGTAACATCCTATTTGGATTACTGTAACATGCACTACATCAATCTGGTTTTGAAGACTGTTCAGAAAATTCAGCTGGTACAAAGAGCTGAAAGCAGAGCTACTTATAGGAACATACAGCTCCCTTGTTAGCAGCTTCATGATCTATTTCTGGGTAAAGCCAAAGTATTGGTGGACCATATTCTTCCATGAGTCTGTTTATGGTTTGCAATCTTCAGGGGGGGCCCTTCTCTCTGTCCCACCACCTTCACAGGTACATCTGATGGGAATACAGAAAAGAGTCTTTTCAGTGGCTGTTCCCAAGTGCTTTCTGTGGTGTTCCTCCAGCAGCAGGCAAAGACTTTATCATTTTGACAGGAATTTGGAAACTATCTGCTTTAATAATGTGTGGAGTTACATGTATTGTTGGGATTATAATAAGTATGCCTTTAAATTGCTTTTAATTCTATTTGTAATTTTAATTGTACTTACCTTCTGTATGGGGATTATATCTATATCTGTTTAAATTGTTTTTAAAAAGACAGTTGTAACAAGAGTCCCTAGTCTGGCAAAAATAAATAAAATAGTAGTAGTAACAAAGACATCAGCAACAGAAATAACAGAAACAGACAGGGATCTACCATAGATGTATTGTTGATTCAATGCTTTTAGCTAGCTAGCTAGCTATTTCATTTGTATGCAGTCTTTCTCCGGGAGAAAGAACCACTTCAAAATAGTGCTCCCAAGTCCCATCTCAGAGAAGTAATCCAGAAGGATACCATAGTCAATGGTATTAAAAGCCAGTGAAAGGTCCAGCAGAACCAACAGAGACACGCTTCTCCTGTCCAGTTCCCTGACTAGGTCATCCACCAAGGCAACCAAAGCTGTCTCCATATCATAACCAGAACTGAAGCCAGATTCAAATGGATCTAGCTAATTCATTTCATCCAGAAACTCTTGGAACTGGGAGGCTAACACACACACACTAGAACTTTGCTCAAAAATGGAATATTAGAGATTGGCCAATAATTATTCAGAATGGTGTGATCCAGGAAGGCTTTTTTTTTTTTAAGTAATGGCCTCATCATAGGCCCTTTTCTAATGGTATTTGCCATGCAAAAGGGCACCTGGAGTGTCACACAATTGTGAGGAGCAATCTGCATGATGCACTCACAATTGTGTGATGCTCCAGGGTAGGGCAGGTGCTGTTCACGCACTTTTTCATTTTCAGCTTTCAGACAAAAATGGTGCGTGATCGTGCATTGTTCCAGGGGCCCCGCACATACTTGCCATGCATGCGGAGCCTCCGGAGTCACAGCGGTCGTGCTTCCTGCCCCAGCACAGCCTGGGAAACTCCCAGGCTGTGCTGAGCAAGGAAGAGGCAGAGCTCTCATGTGGAGCTGAAGCAGCGGGGATGCGAGAGTCTCTCGCTGGAGGCTGCTCGCGTGACCCCGCACTCCAGCGCCAAAAAAAGGTAAGCTGTGGAAAGGGCCTTAGCCTCTTTTAGGCAGGATCAGAAGTTCCCTTTCTGCAGTGACGTATTCACCACTCTCTTTACCCACTTTGTCAGTATCCCTCTAGCTGCTTTCAGGAGCCAAGGAGACAAGGATCCAATATGCATGTGGTGACTCTCACCTCTCCAAGCATCCTGTCCACATCATCAGCTACACAATACAGGACAAGAAGGTGCCAAGATTACATCCACTGGACTTGTCTCAACTGTGGCATCCAAGTCAAAGCACATCTGACTGATTTTGTGTCTTCAGAGTGTCTTGCAAGTTCTTCACAGCAGGCTATCGAGTGTTCTTTGGTTTCCTTTTGTGAGCCAGAGTATAAAATGCCCCTGACCACTTGAGACAGCTCCACTGAACAATAATGCGCAGACTCAATGAGGGCAGAGAGATATAATTTCTTCACTGCCACCATTGCCACAGAACAAGCCTTCCAATGAGTTCTAGCCCATGTTCAGTTGGACTCACTCTGTGTCTTCCACTATTAATGTCTTATCTCCATCCCATTTATTTCATCACTGCCACTCCCTTTGCTCTATAAGAGGAGCCACTTAGGGGCAATCATGTCCACTACCCTGGGCATTTCTATATTCCAGAGATCAGCCAGGGCTTTGACAGGATCACCTACCAATGCAACAGGAAACTCCCCAAGAACCACCAGGATTTCATCTGGAACCATCCTGGAGATAGACCAACTTAATTGGCCCTCCCACCCCTGCAGAGCCTCTGAGTTCCAGTGAGTCTAAATCCCACCAGTGAGCACTCTATGTTAACAGAACTATAGAATGTTGTGCCATACCCAGATCACCATCATCTGACCCAGCACAGAAAACCAGGTCCAGAAAGTCTTCTGCAGCACAGCTAGTTCTGTTTCTTACATGAGACAGCCCTATGATTGCCATGGCAAATATGAAGCCCTGAACTGTTCCTGACAGAGTGGTCTCCACATGATCTTGAAGTCCCCCAGCACAATAAGCTGATACTGCTGCCAAGACCAACTCAGCCAGCTCAGGAAGAGAGACTGTTGAGCAGCAGAGTGGGCAGTAGACTAATAAAATTCCTATTGTGTCTTGCCCACCCATTTTCACATACACACATTCAGTCTTATCAGACTGTGGGACCAGGGGATGGAATCCACATAGATCATTGTAACTCTGCCTCCCTACCACCCAGGTTTCATCTGCTACTAGACAGAGAATCAAGGTGGACATAGCTGGGAGAGGTTAAATCCCCAGTTTCATCTAGCAATAGTTCACTATTAAACATGTGATAGATCACGCAACTCTCATGGAATGCCACAATCTTTCATTAAAACCTCAGCTAAAGTGTACCCCCTTTTATGTATTACCCCAAAAGAAATTAGATCTCCTTATTCCTTGCCATCTGCATTCATTAGCTCTTGAACAGGTCTCTGCTACTAATCAAGCTGCTGCAAGAACACACTTACAGACACTGTTTGAAAAATTGGCAGTGCTATTGGGGGGAAGGTTTCTGTTATTGCCAAATAGTCAAACAACAAGTTAACTCTTTTCCTCTGTGTTTAACAGAGACTTTAAATGCAAAACAAAAGGCAAGTGATGCTTTTTATGGCATGGAGCTAAACACAGTCACCTGATGACTGATCAAGATGCCATTACAGTGACAGCTACAGGGTCTGGCAATTTGCCATGAAAAGGTGTAGTAAGCAGACATCTCATCCAGATGGTTTACTCATTTTAACAACACATTCTGGCTCTTTCATAGCCTTCCCAGGCTGGGAATAAATTTGCTACCTTTGGGAGACACTGTTTTATTGAAGTATTCATATTGTTTTATTGAAAGACAGGTTAGCAATATGAAAAATAAGATGAAAGAAACAGGAAAGTGCTAAGAGAATTCACAGCACAGCCAATATGACACAATACAACTGTATTGCAAACAAGTATCCCATATCATCCATAAAAGACTGTGAATGTAATTATAGTACTCAGAAATAAACACAACTGGAATAGATACAATGTTAGAAGTATGTTGAAGCAGGAGTGACAGAAGAGGAAACAGTAGGATTATATATCAGCCATGGTTAGGACATGGATGGGAGACCACCAACAAATACCAGATGCTGTAGTAGGCTATATTGTAAAGGAAGGAGCTGGCAAATCCACCTCTGAGTATTCCTTGCCTCCAAAAAGCCTATGAAGTTCATGGGGTTGCCATAAGCCAACAGGCAACCTGAAGGCACATACACACACATTATCAACCCCACAATTTGTGGTAAACATGCAGAAGTAATTTATTTGGGTTCAGAAAGATTCTGGCATCAAAGACTCCTCTTAAAATGAGTGCAGGGACTTATGGCCATCTGAACAGCTGTGAGAGGAAAGCATTGCACTAGCATAGCTGGAGACATTTCAATTGGCACCATGAAATGTCCTTTGTGGTCTATAACCTCAGCTGGGACTTAGAGGAGAAGAGATCTCCTATACCAAGCCTGGGAAAATAGATTAAAGAAGGGATGCTGTCAGCCAAATGTGGATGAATTGCTATTTCCATATTCCTCATTACTTGTCATGCTTGTGAGGCAAACAGAGGCCAACAACATCTGGAGGGCCAAAGGCTCCCCACTCTTCTAGGCTATTCTTTAAAAAAACTGGAAAATAGT
Organism: Ctenosaura bakeri; assembly: GCA_948474755.1. Taxonomy (NCBI): domain Eukaryota; kingdom Metazoa; phylum Chordata; class Lepidosauria; order Squamata; family Iguanidae; genus Ctenosaura; species Ctenosaura bakeri. The sequence continues at coordinate 969,094 of CAOLHI010000002.1, forward strand.
TTGGTTTTGGTCCTGAAAAATCTATCTGGTCTCACAGAATCCACAGAAAGACTCATCTTCATAACAATACTGTACTTTCTAAGTAACCATAATTCTACGCATCATCAAACCTCTTTGCTTATGTTTCCCCAGGATTCCAACTTCTCAAAACAGCAATAAGATCCCATTGGTCTTCAGAACAGAGCACTCTAAATCTGAAACCCATCAAAAATATTTAGGAATCAATTATTTTATGGATGATCCCTTAAGATATAACTCTATTAAGAAAACTGGAGTTTTCTAATTCTAATCAGAATTGAAAAAGTTAAGAACCTGCTGTCCAAGGTGCTGGCACCCTGGCTAAGAATAATATACAGTGGGGTCAGCTGTGAAATTAGAAATCCAGAGCATACAATGAGAAGAGTGTGAGTAGGATATAAATGGTAGAGTGTGGATTTGGGAGACATTTACTTTTTACCAGATGCCCCGCCCTCCTCCACAAAGTTCTTGCAAGGATAAAAATGGGGGGAAACCCATGACATTATTCTGACAGCAAGATGCAAGGTAAAAGAATTAGCTTTCTGGGAAAATACATCTGAACAAGACTATCCCAAGCATGCACATGCTATTAATTTCTGTGCCATTACGATTCCTGTACAAAAATATTGCCCAAATACTAATCATAATATTATATTCAAGAAAGCCAGTGTCTCCCAATCTTATTACCAGAAGAGACTGCGCATTCGGAGAGACTGGGTGAAAAGCATGTATAAAAGATCACATCCGTGTGTTCAAAGTCAGACTTCCCCAACCTGCTGCTGTCCAGATGTGTTGGACTACAATTCTATTATCTCACACCTGGACATGCTGGCTTGGGTGATGGGAGTTAGAATCAAACACATCTGCACCAGGTTCTGTGTAGTTCCATGTTCAAATCACTCATAGGAATTCTACGTTTCGCACATAAACTTACATTGGAAGGGTGGAAGATGACTTCAAAATAGTACATCTGAGAATGGCAGGCTGGCCCTGTATTTTTAATCTGAGTCAAGCTCTATTAAATTAAGGCCATAAAAAGCCAGGTACCTGAGTTTTTGTTTTACGTACTCAGGATGTAATGGCTTTATGCAGTATGAGGAATGACATTTCCCATGCATCTAAATCAAGCCTGGCCAACGTTTGGCCTTCTAGATGTCAGATTAAAAGTCCCAGCAACCCTAGCCAGCACAGTCAGTGGTGAGGAATGCTAGGAACCATAGCCCACTAACTTCTGAAGGCCACATACCACTTTTTCCCAACCTAGACCACTGCCTGGTAGAGTTGCTTTTCCTTTAACCACTGAGGCTCTTAGATTGCATTATTAAGCTGGTCACTAACCCACATGTTACCCCTCTTGTCCTTGCTTGAAATGATACTCTGGATGACAGGCATGAGGAAAAGCGTTTGTGGCACACAAATACAGGCCTCCAGAAGTCCATTATCACCTTTTATGGATAAAGATAATGAGACCTCACTCTTATTAAAGAGTGATATATATTATGATTATCCATTATTGCTTACATCACAGCAAATAATGTAAGAGGGAAAATAATGAAATGTAAATAATGTAAGAGGGAAAAAATGGAAGTTGGTTATAAATTAATATGGGATCAGTATCTGCATTTGCCACAGAGAGAAAGAACTACAGGCACCAGCTATCTATAATTGTTTGCACCATGTTACTAACCAAAGTTTATCTTGATTTTTTCCCATGGTCATATATTATGTAATATATTGTACAAGTGTATAATATAATATCAAATGCTGTCCTAATTTTCCATCCTTAATTTCCAGCAGTCATGAACAAGGAATAGTGAAAGGAATAATTTTCATCACAGCTGGAGAAACTTATTTCTTCATACTGGATTTTTATTTACTAAGCAGAACTAAGTGCTAAGTAGAACACAGCAGTGGGAGACCCTCGGAATATTTTCTCTGTTCTCACCAGCAGGTGTTACTATAACCAAGATGAACTGGAACGTGTATACTGATTTTTTTTTAAAAAAAAAAAGACAATTTGCATTTTTAGATAAAATTACGAAGAAACAATTGCAGGTTTCCAATACAAAATTTTGGACAAAAATTGTCAGAGAAATCTAGCTGCCTCCTGAAATGCAAACAGTATGCAAACAATTGCTATCCAAAATGCCTGCACACCACTACAGTAATGCTACACTGGATATATGACCTACAAGATAAGCTATTCAGGCTTACATTATTCATTCATAAAGATATATGCAGATATATGCTACAAAATATCCTAAAACTACATTGCTCAGCCTTTCTCCATTCAAGTAGATCTATGTAAATCTAACCTACTTTTATGTGATGTCCCACTTCCTTCTGGAAAACTGCAGAAATCTGAGAATGTTCTTAGCACCCAAGTATCTTAAATGCATCAGATCCTGTCTGATCTTGGCTGCTAAGCAGGGTCAACCCTGGTTAGTATCTGGATGGGAGACCGCTAATGAATACCAGGGTCTGTATTTCAGAGGAAGCAACTGGCAAACCCCTTCTGAGTATTCCTTGCCTAGGAAAACCCTATGAAATTCACCATAAGTTGACAGGTGACTTAAAAGGCACGCACACATACATATATCACATATACTGATAATATTGGATCCAGGTCCTAGAATCGGCTTTTTCAAGCTGACTTCACCATATTTGGACAACGAATCTACATACTTCGGATAAAACAGCCCCAAAGAGTGGCGCTAAGAATCTTCCTTTGAATCCCTAAGGTACAGGGTTCAACTTATTAAAGTAATAACTGCCATAATAACCGCACTGGATCCGTCCTCTGCAGATGTGAAATGCCACCCACTGCCCCACAGCAAACGTCATGCCGGGTCTTCTCCACACTGAACCCTCCCATGCATTCGGCCATCCTAAATCGGCGGGCACTTAGGAAAGCATCATTATCCCGCTGCCAATGTCATCGCAGAGCGAGGTGCCGTTTTGTGTGGGTGTAAAACCAACCTTAGAAAGAACCTCGCCGCCTTTCTCCTTGCCGGGCTCGTCTGCACCAAATCCACCCACCTGAGCTACGGCGCGAGTGAGGAAGGGGCCTGGGGATCCCCTCCTCCTTTTTCGGGGTCTGCCTTTCTCGCCGGCTGCAGACCACGACACCAACTTGCCCGCCCCGCCTCGCCCCCCGCCTGAGCCAAACGCCCACGCGCGTTACGCAACCGGGCTGGCGGGCGAAGGGGCGAGAAGAAGCGATGCGCGCCTTTGACTTCAGACCTCCTGCGAGGGGAGGGCGAGGAAGGCGCCGGGGGGACATTAAGACCCGGACGCGGGGAGCGGAGTGGGGGGGGTCTGGCGAGCTCTATCTGAGGAGACGCGGTGTCATCCCTGACCCACATTTCCTCCTCCAAACGGACCGCATCTCCTTTTTACCGCGTCACGGCTTCCCGCCGCCGCTCCTTCCCCGCCTCTTGCGAAACTGAGCCGGCTGAGGAGATTTGGGTACCAGAGTTGGCTTGTCCTCCTCTCCTTCCAGTCTCCCTCCGTCTGCCGCACCTATTCCGCTCGGTCGGGTTTTGCCCGCTTGCCCGCCCGCCCGCCCGCAAACTGGGACACCCTTCCCGCAGGCACACACCCTTCCCTCCCCAGGAGGTCCTTGGCGCCTCGCCATAAAAGCTGAGGGGGACGCGGCGGACGTGCACAGACACGCGCGCACTGCCCCAAGGTGGGCAAGGTTTTTTTTGTCGCAGTGGAACAGCCCCCCTCTCCCTCGGCCGGCGGCGAGAAGGCGAAAGCCTACCTGGGCTTGCGGGGGACGCGGCTGCGGCGGCGCGGCGCTGGACGGGCGAGTGGAGGGCTCCCCGCCTCAGCCGCCAGCACCTGCGAGCGCCCGGCTCGCCCTCGCGCACGCCCACCCACCCGCTCCCCTCCTCCTCCCTCCTCCTCCTCCTCCGCCTCGACAGTCGCCCGCCCTTGCTCGAGGGGCTCTGGGCACGGCGAGCCGATTGGGGCAAGAGGAGGGTGGGGAGCGGGAGAAGAGCAGGCCGGGCGCTGATTGGGCAGGGGTGATGTCACTCTGGAGCCTGGCAACCAAGGGGACGTTGGCTGGGTCGGGGTGGAACGGCTCGGCTGGGTCGGGATGCAGAAGCGCTGCCGCCTCCCCGCTGAGGAGACCCTCGGGAGAGGAGGCGGTGGGTGGCGGGGGCGCGGAGGGAAGCGGGTCTTGTTGGGGTTGTATTATTATTATTATTATTATTATTATTATTATTATTATTATTATTATTATTATTATTATTATTATTATTATTATTATTATTCCTGGGCGCAGCCCGGCGAGTGGGAGGGCGGCAAGGCAGAGCAAGCGGCGCGCCCAGCTCTTCTCTATTCACGGTGACACATTACTGCAGGTGCAAAGGCGGCGCAGCGGCCTCGGCTCCGCCTCGCCGGGCGTGCGCTCAGCCCCTCCGCACATGCCCAGACGCTCCGGCGAAGCCCCCGCGGAGCCCCCGCCGCCTTCCTGCCCGCTCCCTCTCCCCGGAATTTCCCTGGAGCCCCGTCCTGCGCCACCGAGCCCGCTCGCGAAACGAGGGCGTGGGGAACGTGTATCAATATCGCCTCGGCCCCCCCGTCCCTCCCTCCCTCCCCTTCTGCTGCGTCCCCGGGTACACGGAGGGTTTGGAGGGCAGGGGAGGGAAGGAGTCGGAGGGAGGATGCCCAGGGAGGCGGAAGGGCAGGTGAAAACACCCGGGGATGCTCCCAAGCCTGTCAGATAGGAAAGTGGCAGGGAAGACGGTTTGCAGAGGATGAGGAGGAAAGCGGAAGGAGGAGGTGACATTAGGCTGAGGCCATCTGGGATGCCCGGAGCAGCAGGAGGAGGAAAAAAAAAAAGGCCAAGTCTGTTAGTGAGTGGAAGTGGACCACAGAAACAAACAGGGGCCATTTCCGCACGAGCCTGTTCTAGCGCGATGATTCCACTTTCAACCTCCTCTGGAATCCTGGGGTTTGCAGTTTCGGGAGGGGCCGATCGGCCCCTCCCGAAACTGCAAACCCCAGGATTCCAGAGGAGGTTGAAAGTGGAATCATCGCGCTAGAACAGGCTCGTGCGGAAATGGCCAGAGTAAGGTGTTGTGTATTGTGTACGTGGGAGCCAAATTGCACCTCCTTCGTGCCTTGGGTTATCATTTCATATGGTGTGCAGAAGGACGCGGGGCTCCACGCCCCAATGCCAAAGGAAAGCAGAGCTGCTGTTTCAGTAAAATCTGAATTTTACTTCTCTCTTCTCCACAGCACAAATGAGTGCCAACCCTGTTTTGACAACACACAGGCTAAAGCCCAACTTGGTATGTTAAACACATTTTTGCAGTTAGTATACGTGCGTTTAGTGTAAAGATGCATTTAATTTCATATGCTGTTGGATCCCGAGTTTGTGATTTGCAGGCTCCTGGCTCATGGATAACATGGAAGAATGCATTAATGTCCTCAAGGCAGCACTCTTGCCAACGTACCTGGGGATAAGACTCATTGAAAGCAACAAGGCTTACTTCAGAATAAATATAGGATTGCATCATTTACCTTTGAATGGAAGCTCAGGCATAGAGTAATAACTAAGATAGTGTAAATATTCTGCCAGTGGAACTGAATAGAATGTAGTCAAGCAAACAATAGCAAGAGCTAGAAACCCGAGGTATAAGATTTGCCAGCTGTTGCATAACAATAGATAAGACCTCAAAAATTCTCACAGGATCCAAGAAGATGAACATTGCAAGCTTATACCAGTGGTTTTTTCAATCAGAGGAATTCAGTGCCAAACCTTTCCTATATTTCTAACTGATTTGTACTTTTCAATAACATGGATATTAAACTCTGTGGGCCACACTGGTCATCAGCCTGTAGGGTTTTCAGCTAATATCCCACCACCGTGCTGCCAACTGTGAGGATACCTGGGAATCTTACCAACAGTGGCCAAATGTGAGACTTCTTCCTTTTAACCCAGAAAATGTGAAGACTTCTATGACACTCACTACAGTTAAGGTCTTTCTCTAATCCCCATCTGTGCTTCAATGTAAGGACTTCATCCTGTCTCACCTGTGTGACACCAACTGTGAGGACCATCTTAATGTCATCAAGGTACCTATAAGGCTTTATGCAGCTTCATCCTCAATGGATACCACTCCTTCATGTTCAATGCTGCCACTACAGAAACCTTGTCTGAATCAAAGCTGTCAGATACATAATGTTTCCAAAGGTCAGAAGTGTATGAAAAGAAAAACAAAATTTTATTTATAGAAGTTAAACCATATTTATAGAAATTAAACAGAGCAGACTGTTTATTTATTACATTTAAAACAACACATACACTCTTCCACATGCATCTCAAGCTAACTGAGACCTTTATCAACCACTCAACTCAAACTCCTTTCTCGCACTCTTCTTAGGGTTGTCTGACTCTGACAACACTTAAACCCTTTTCTAACTGCACTCTACTCAAACCTTATGCTAACTAACTCTGAACTCAAACTGAACTCCCAACTGTCATTCACCATCCTTATGCAAATCTCCTCAACCATTCCACCAATTAACATTTACTCCAATATTCCTTTCGCTCCCTGCAAAAGCTAATAACATTTTCAGATAAAAGTCTATGCCATCACAGGACCTGTCAAGGAGGTCACACAACCCCACAGAAATTGTCCCAGTGCTCAGTCTATGAAGTGCCCATGTTGGCGATTCATTCATATTCTCATCAGAAAGTCCTTCTAAAACAAGTTATTTAAGAAATCGCTTGCTTAAACAATAAAATTAAAATTAAAAAGACAATGTGGCAAAAATGTAGTTACTATAGATTCAAATTCCATAATTATAGTGATAAAGAGGTTCTGCTCTCTTTATTGCAATAAAAGAGAAGTAGTGGCGGCAGCACCATGCAGACGTTTTAAGAAGCATATCCTGTGTTTGTTTTCTGGAAATGACACCTATATTTATGTACATTTAATTAATTTCGTTACACAAGTTCTGTGTTGTACATATCAAATCAGCTGTTGACTTATGTTGACCTCATGAATTTCATAGGGTTTTCTTAGGGAAGGAATATTCAGAGGTGGTTTGACAATTTCTCCCTTTGAAATTTGGTTCTGTATTACCATATGCATTTCTTTGTCACTGGGTCCTCTGAATGGTCTACCAGCCTAAAATGCTTAGCACTTAAAAATAAATCAGATCTTCAGAATCTTCAGGAACTGCACATTACCTAAAAGGAAGTATAGGGTACCTTACAACCCATAGATTATTTTCAGGAGCAACCAACTGGTTGACAAGGGCAATCTGTTCCTTCTCAGCATCTTGCTAAGCAGAGAGGAAAGAAGAAGAAAAGTAAGTGGAAGAAAGAAAGAAAAAGAGTGCCCCCTCCTTCTGGTCTTCCCCAGAGTTTCTTGCCTACTATCAGTATATAGCCACTGCCAAGATTACTCCTAAAGAAATGCGACTCACACAGAAAAAGGTCCCCCATCACTGGCTTAATAATCACTGATATAAGGCTGACGCTAGTGAAGGTTAAATAACGGATTTTAGTGTCTGGCTTATTGCGTACTTACTGGGATGACTTAGATAGGACCTAATTTTGAAGCAGACTGGATGACCTCCACACATCAATATCCAAAAATTCTGTCCACTGGATAAGTGTTTTGTTGGTAGGCTGGTTCATTTTATACTAATCCAGGACCAGCTATGTGATCAATGCACAGCCTTCAGTGGACATTCACTTACTTTGCATTTCCTTGTTGAAAATGAGCCCCTAAGGAAGGACAGGATATCTTGGTTGCTATTGCCTTAACTCCAACTTCTAATTAGAGTAGAACCATTGAAACAACTGCTGAACAGTAAGTCAACCTTTAGGTAAATCCCAATGATTCATTGGATCTGCTCTAATAGTGACTAGCAATTGTATTAAGGCCATTTTTGCTGTTTTTTTAATCCTCTGTGAAGGTGCTTCTGTCACCTTTTCTGCCCTATCCAACTCTTGTTCTGAGTCACTTTGTTGACACTGCTGACTTCAGACAGTTTTGAACCCATATGAATGGATGCTATGGATTTAATACTGCAATAATCCAAATTTGACCTTAATCTGGTCTCATTGACTAAGTTCCTGACCCTCGTTTATCAGTTCTGTGTCATTTAGAGATGTAAATCTATAGGAGAAAAATAAATGTGATGTCAAACTGGAAATGCCGCAGTTCAAACATTTGGAAGAAAGTATGCATACTTCCCATATCCATAGAGTTCTGAATTGTGCTGTGAACATGTAATCAGCTTAAATTATGAAATCATGAAATGGGGTAAAGGAATCATGAAATTTCCTTCTAGACACAAGTTTGAGTCAAAACAATTTCTCCCTGTGATTGGTTGTTGCAAATGAGAAAATGTAATTGAATTTTTGCCTAACAATTTGCCTCATGTGATGTGTAATAAGGGAGAGCTTTAATGGCCAATTGCTTCTACGGCCTGATGCACATTTTTATTTTTCGTGTCTAAGAGACAATATGATCCTGTAACAGTGCTGTAACTTCTTGATTGTAAGTGTGTAAATCAATATGTAAACATTTCCAATTGTGCTGCTTTATTTATTTATTCTACAGCACAATGTTCAATTTGCAAATACACATTTAGGAGAAGATGGGGATCAGAAGACTTGTACCTCCTTTCCTTGGAGGAATTTGTAGGTCATACCAAAAAAAAGGAATGTCCTGGCCTCTTGGCTTTTAAATAGAAAACTTGAGGGCAACACCACGAAATCTGCAAAGTGGAAGTTGGCACTGAGATGATCACTGTCTCTATACTGCCATACCAAACACACTTTATTCATTATGCACATAAAAGGTGGCACACTTTCTTTCTTTCTTTTTCTTTCAGCAATCTTTTCAATATCTACAGTCAGAAAATTTCATTGCCAGGAATTAAGATGGCTGACAGGAAAATTATAAGGCAGGTCTTCTCTCTCTCCCTCCCTCTCTCTCTCTCTCTCTCTCTCTCCCTCTTTCCTTTTGGCTGTCACATGTGTGACACTGACTTTCTCTGCAGTGCGTACTAGCATGTCTTCCTCTTGCTGTTGTTACCATACCCAAACAGTTCTATTTTTTGCAGAGCGAGGGACCAGTGAGGAGAGCACAAAAGGCATACAAGCAAGCAACACACAGGGCATTGTGTGCTCAGAATAATGATCTGCCATTTACAATATACATCATGCTCACACTGCACTCTAGCTATTTCTTCCATGAGATTGCTGTAGACGATTCTGGACATAGACCACATGTTACACTCATGCATATTTTAAAATGCACTTACATGTCTGCTAGGAACAATCTTGAAAGGCGAAAATGTAGTCCACTGAGAGGCAGGTCCTGCTCTTGAAACAGCTGTGACTCTAGCCATTCAGCACTAGCTGGATTCTGGATTCTCAGAGCAGCAGTATCCTTTTTTTACGTATCCCATAGAAAATACATTCACATACTTAGTTTCACATAGCATTAGAAAGGGGGTCATCTGCTTCTCCCCTTCCAGTAAAAAGAAAGCACATGGCAGCATCAGCTTTATTCATACAATGTGAATGCTGTAATCTTTCAGAGGATTAGTAAGATTAGAAGCTCCTATTGTTTCACTAATGATTGTTTATGTGAAAGAGGGGCATGATTTGTAAACAGGGAGAAATAATCATATGTGGCACCTTAGGATAAAATGTGCATGCAGGTCCTAAAAATGTAAAATCTTGAACTACTGACCCACCTTCATTCCTATTCAAGCAAGTGAGAGCTTTAATGCTATGCTTGCCTGCAATGCTTTTTAAATACAGTTTTTTTGATGCATATGGGATGGTAGTAACTGAAATTACTGAAACTACATCCAAATCACAGTTAGTCAATGAAGCATTGAACTAAATGGATCTGTCAATTTGGCAGATGTCCTTGCTATTAAGCATTAAGCCATAATTATTTGGAAAGTATGGTCAGTGTCCTATTGGCTACAGTGTCCTATTCTACCTACAGAAGACCCCCTGAAACAATTATTTGTTGCTGAATCAACACATAGATAAATCTCATTGATTCCATGGGTCCCCTCACTGGGACCAACAAGGAGATTCAGACTAAAATGTTCTATAAAAAGTGCTGGCACAGTTCATATTTCAACCTGGGCAATTGAGGATATCTGGACACTTCCCCTATTTTGTAGCAATGTAAGTTATTCTTGAATATTTGGTAGATTCATTGACACGTTCTTGTTAAATTATGGGTGTCCTCAAAAGGTTCTCAGATGTTGTTTTATATGCAGGCAGAGTCCAAAAAGCCCTCTCTATGCGCCTAAAGCATTTCTGCTAATTCTTATTCCAAGTAAAGCACTTTGTGAGTATATGAAGTAGCTGCTTCATTCTGAGTAAGCCTTTTGGTCCATCTAACCCATTATTTTGTGGTAGCTGACTGCTGGGAAGCCCTATGAGATCTAAGGCATTCTTAGGAATAAACCATGGAATCCTTTGAATTAAACATGCCAAAGCTTACCTCTGACTTTCAATGTGCAAAGCAAGGTGGTTTTGTGTGTCTTCCCTACCAGAAGTCTTTTGACTAGTAGTACAACTGGAAGACTTTCCTTAGTAAAGGAAGTATTCTAATATTACTGTTCAAGCACTCAAAGAATCTATAATTATCACTTTGAGAATTCATAAGTGAGTAAGCCAGTTTAGTCTTACACTGTTTTTATTTTAAAAAGTGGGAAAATCAAACTTATCAAAAGTATTGCTGCAAGGCATGATAAAATTTTACGTAATCTATCTACAAACGAGAGATTTGAATTGTGGGGATCTACAAAAAGCTGGCTGGACTGGATGAATACTGCTAATCCCCATATCACACTGTTAAATTCCATTAAAGGGCAGTTTAATGTGTCATTCAAATTTTCTTTCTAACATTATTGTCCAATATTATTGTCCAGTGCATTTAAGGTATTGAAGTGTCAATTACCATGGTGTGCTTTCTCTCCATTAGGTCATATAGGAATAGCTTAGCTCAAAGCTGAGCTTGGTAACTGGAATACTGCCATTGTGTTACAACCCCCTCCCTTTTGCTATTGTCAGAATGATAATACTTTCATATCAGTCAAATGATACAATGAATAAATTTGGTTTAAAATAGATTGGTTTTTGGGTAAGGACCAGAAATCCAAACCTACTGAGATGCATATCAATATACCTGACTGTATATTCCACCAACCTTCTTAAAGAATATGATTAATAATATTATAGCATAGAAATAATTTTAATAATATTGAATCAGACCAGAAATGCATCTGCTCTTTGATACCAACACTCTCTGGTAAGATTTGCTTATGAGAAGGCAGAAGATCTGTGACATTTACAAATAGGGCTCTAGGTTCTTCCTCCAGCATCCACTATTAAGCACTAACCAGCACAGGTATACCAGACATTTCAGATTAGCCTTTTTCTCAGAAATAGTGACAAATTGCAACAGGACACTAACTTACATGGCACTTCCTCTAAGCCTTCATTTAGTGCACTGATGGAGCATAATCACACAGCTGAATACGCCTGATACCTCCGTGTGTAATACATATGGTATTACATATACATATGGTATAATACATATGGTATAGGAGATACAGTCACTGGGCTCCTATATATATTGTGACATAAAAGCCCCTTTCACATTCTGTGGTGCTTATGCATGGATCAGGACACAGCAAGCTGTCATGATGCTACTGCCTCTCCATGTCTAGGAAAGTACACTGTGGATTAGTTCACTCATGACTGTTAGCTATTATGGCTATATGGAACCTTTGTGTTAGGAAACTGCCTTATACTTGGTGAATCCATTGGCCCATCCAGCTCAGCATTATCAACTTAGACTTGTAGTAGTTCACCCAAGTTCCAGGGAGGATTCTTTCTAACACCTACCTGGAGATCCCTTATAGTTCCTGATAGTCTTCCATCCAAAAACTAACAGACCTGACTGACAGGTTATGATGTTTATATACATCTGCAGCCATACAAGGTACAAACAACTTTTTATGTATGAATAGCGATGTACATCATCAATGTCATTTACAGCTAGAGCTGGGCCATTTTAATTCTTGCTTGTTTATTTATTAGAATTATTTATTAATAACCTTTCATCCCACTATGGCTTCCATAACGATTTACAATAAAATATATACAAACACTATAAACTCCACTTTAAAAATTCAATGTGATATAGAAAAGTGTAGTTTCACCACCCGCTAGAAAGTCAGTGAGGATGGCACGTGAGACAGAGTTCTGCAAGACAGTTCAAAGAAAGTTCAAAGAAATATAGTTTATTTCAATATTCTTATAATAGATAGGCCAGTGTCCTGCTGGTACCCTGCAACTGTTTTGGACTGTATCTCCTACAGTCCTTTACCACTGGCCATGTGAGATGGCTATTCTGGGATTTGAAGCCCAAAACATCTGTAGGGCACCATGTGTTTGTGTGTGTATTGTCTAACATCAGGGCTCTGTTAGGCAGAGAATTAATTGTGTATAATATCTTTCCATTACGTCTTCTTCATACAATTACATGTCTACCCAAAATTCCTTTTTTCAGTTGACTAAGTGTGTTCCTTGCAATTAGACAGGAAGAGTATCTACATTTTGTAATCCCTGCTAGAATATGGGTTTATTTACAGTAAACCACAAGGTACACATATCAAATCTGTTAGTCCAGAACAGTTTATTGGACTAATTTTACTAAGAAGATTTTACTGTTCTTATCGCCATCTGTTTACTGACTGGAAAATGAGCTATAGTTAAAAGACAAGTGGGTTAGCATTGTTTTTATGCTGTGTGGTATTTAACTGAACCCTATAAAAGTTTGGTTTGATCGGCCACATGATATTCTATAGCTTATTACACAATTGTTTGTGATGCCATTTAAAAATTTTCTATATGATTTTTGAGTTCTCAGGTCTTCTGAACCACAACTTTGGGCACTGGTGTCACTAATGATGGTAAGTTAGTAACATTAATGCAAATAGTGCCTTTGCCTTCTTCTTATCAATTCAGATGCTGAAAATCTTTGTTGGTGTTTAATTTCATCCATGATACCTTCGGAGGAATGTTGCAGTGCCCCCAAGGTTTGCATGGTTAAAATCCTGGGACTTTTTGATTAGCAGGGACTATGACAGCATCTGTCACCCCTGTCTTGGACTCCACTGTTCTTTCTGAGTTCATTTGCAATCCTCATGGTAGCTTGAGGGAAAATGGATTTTCCCAATAACAATGTACTACTATGAACTATTCCTATTGTAATTCAAAGTATTTTTGGATGGCTGGAATCTGTAAAAGATCTGCTCTTGACAGAGATGAAGATGCTAGAAGGACAGATAGATAAATAGATCAAGATAGCTACCTGTATTTTTGGACTTTTCTTGGGGACTTTTCTTGGAGAGCCTCTTCTTCAATATTTAACTTAATACTAGTGCTTTGGGAGATCAACATTGTCATGTAGAACAGGGAGAAGAGAAGTGAGAATAGCATAAATTTTATCACACAGAATCACAAGCATGCCAGTGGAGAGCAAAGAGAGTATTGATTTGAACCTAGTTGCCATTTGGCTGTGAATAACTGTTAAAAGTAACTGCCACCTTGGCTGCACACTCTCTTTTACATGAAGGAACTGACTAATGCAGAAGCTGAAACATTTTGCTTATTGATTGAACTACTAAGTTCTGTCTGTTAATAATTTCTACTATCTGTGTTTCTGTCTATCTGTCCGTCCATCCATCCATCCATCCATCCATCCATCCAGATAAGGATCTTCTCAGGAAACTCTCTTAAGCTAATCTGGGATTTACTATGCTCAGAATTTTACACTATCCTCTTGGCTTGCAGAAAAGGAAGATGCCTTCTGTACTTAAAGTTCTAGTGAAAGATAACTACATAGGTGTATGGCCTGCTAAGGGACTATATGGTGGTATAACTTAACTGTGCCACTTGGATATGCCTTGGATGTGAGAGATAGATCAAAACCCTGCTTATTTTAATGCTTATTGTATAGCTTTGGTCAGTCATTCTTGTCTATTTCATTCAAGCCTATTTCAGAAAGTTGCTAGGAGGCTAAAAGACTCTGTTACTGCAGTTCCTAAGCCGCACTTGGGGTGACATTAGATATCACCTTGATATCAATAATTTGACTCTCTTCTACCATCCCTCTCCACATGTTTGTGAGGCCCCCAGACAAGCACGAAACTAGGCACGGCCACTAATCGCTGGACATTCCATTTCCCACCCAGGCAGGCCAGAAATAGCCAGATCGCCGCTTTAGGAGACCTCCCGTCAAGCACGTTATTATGTATGCACGCTACTTACAAAGAACTCCCTGCCCCGAGCAGGAGGCTTGATTATGAGAATCCTCATCTGTCAAGCACTGCGCATTTGCATACTGTCTACTCCTTTGTCAATTCGGAACTAATTCAATCATGCTAAATTCTGACCTTTTGGTGCCTTTGTCTCCAGGCCGAAACACATTGTTTTCCCCAAGTACGGAATAGCCTATAGCCACATTTTTCCCTATAAAACCCTCTGACTTTGTGAGCTTCATCGGATCACTCCAGACACCCATCCCGCCTTGCTGTCACTTTGCCTGGCAAACCTTCCCCTCAGTCCCACATACTGAGACTACACACCTTCGAACCTTCGCAGTGATCTACCCGGGCTTCAGGACAGGTGTAGGATCACCTGAATCAACAATCCCTCTCAAAAATCCCTCTGTCTCACTCCCACCTTTATTTTCCATAGTTATTTATGTGAGTGTGCTGCATACACTGCTTGATTGTATTTTAATAAAGATCACATTTATTATGTCAATTCTGTTTGCTCCTTTACTTGGCCTGACCTCATAGACATTGGGTAAAAGATTCCGCTCCGTTGCCCTGCCTCTCGCAGTGCTAACTTGTGCTCTTGCTAATTTCCCCACCTTTTGATATTTTGAGAGTGCACCTTGGTGTCCCTCACGGGACCCCCAGTAAACAGGGTAACAACTCCTATATAAAATTTGTCAAGGTATGTGTCTAAAAGAAATGCATTCACCAAAATTGGTCACCAAGTATCCAAGTGTACTGATAGGATTACCTGCAAAGAACAGATCTGTGTGTGATATGAAGTGCTTTTGGAATTCCAGTATGTGTAAATGTCCTTGTCTTTTTCAGTAAAAGGATCAATCCAGACAAAAAGTCCTTTTTGTCCTGCTTCATTTGAGGTGAATGCCTAGGAGAGTACATCTACAGTTCAAGAGAACAAAACAGGGAGAAACCAAAACAGTCCAGGGTGATACACAGAGGTTCCATAAAAGCAGAAGTATGATCAAAGGAGTCCAGATCCAAACATGAAAAGTAGTCTGAGAAGAATTCAAAGCCACTCAAGGAGTCAATCAGTGGTATACCGGGGTAGGGGTGGGGCACCCCAGGCGGCATGTTTTTGGGAGCGGCACCAGGCCACCCTCCATATGCTGGCAGGTGTCCAGCAACTCAATGAGCACTGGAGCCTCCCAGAGAAGTCTGCTGGAGGGGTATGCCACTCTGGGAAAGGGGGCTGTCCTTTTCTTCCCTCTCCTCCCCTCCTTTCCCTCTCTCCTTCCCAATCTGGAACCAAACCTGGTTCCAGCCAAAGCAGCAGCACTGACACTGGCAGACCTCCAGGTTGAACAGAGAAGGAGGAAGGGAGAAAAGGAAGAGAGGAGAGGAGCCCTGAGGAGGTGGGGAGAGGCGCCCACCTTCCCTCTCCCATATCTGAGACTGGGATGAGCCCAGCCCAGCAAATCCTCTGAGAAGGAAGGGAGGGGAGAGAGAGAGGGTGCTCACTATCGCAGGAATTCTGGCATGTCTCTGAGCACGTGCAGAGCACCTCCTCTAAGTGTGAATGCCCAGAGCCCAATCAACCAGCACCAATTGAGCAGTTTTTATTTGGTATTTTGGATAGATCCTCCCATCCCTGAGAAGGGCAGCAAACACAGGAACCACCTGTAGGTGGCAAAAGCTCTAGCTATGCCACTGGAGTCAGTGAAGAGAACAGTCCAAGAGGCAAGCTAAAATTCAGTAAGCAAGACAGCAAAGAATGTCACATAATGCCAAGTGGAATGGCTGTCTTGCAGTGAAGAGACAGCTTGGGATGTGTTACTTTATAGCTACTATAAATCTGCATAGATGGCCTAATTATCCGAGTGTTTCCCTGCTCTTTTGTTGCTGTCATTTTAGTTTATATTGTTCAAAAGACTCTGAATTTTGCTTAGAGGTTCTATGTGGAATGGTCCAGGTTCTGCTCTCCAAGATCTACATGGGATGGTCCATGTAGCAGAGCTGCTAGCCACCTCTGGCTTCCACTGGACCCTGTTACTTGGGCTCTCCTTTCCCCCTTCTTTATTAAAGGGGGTCTCCTCCAGGTAGGACATGACAATTTTCAAGATGAGCAATATTCCAATACAACTTACAACTACCTTGGTGATAAACTGGAGATGGCTGGCTATGAACTGAATTCAACCTTCTTGGCCTTCCTACTCACATAGAGAAGGAAATTGGAGGCTGGCTCCTTTTGCATCTACCACACTAAGATATGGGTAAAAAAACAACAACCCTGAATTAGTTTATGCTACTCATTGTGCTTGTTTATATCGGTGTTTTTACAATATTAATTCATAGTCTGATTTTACACAGTCAGCTGGAAAGGCTTCACACATAAGATGCAGCTGCAAATATACATAAGGTAAAATAGCTAGGAGCTAAGGTAGAATTTTTGACAGGAAAATTCAGATGTTGAATGACCTAGAAAAATGAACTGAAGGGCATTCAGCTGCATGACAAAAAATAATGCCTCCAAACCAGAAGCTTTCTGATAAGCATTTACAGGGTTGCCCTAGGCCCCTGAAGTTGAATGGTGAAAAGTAGGTGCAGATAGTGCCAGAAACTTATCCTACAACAACTACTAAATGCCATAGTGTGTAAAGAGAAGTTGCTTACTTGTCAGAATACATTTACAGTAACATAAACCAGATGTTCTTAAATGGAGAAAAAAAATAGAAACATACAGTATGTGACTTCACTGTATAAAGAATGGCTTTGCTAAAACAAAAAGAAAATAAGCCAACATCAGGAATGTATGTATGCCTGAGCCAATACTGCAACCAACCACAATTCATTCAAAGGTACAGAGGAGCTGGAAATATTTTTGATACTGTGGAAATAGAATCATTCTTCCAAAGAGAAAGGTGATAAGCAGGGGATCAGCTATTCTCCAAAGTTCAGGACTTACACCCTTATTATCTTAATGTTGGTCAAGGGAGAGAATTATGCAGCCCCCTAGATGTTGTTGGACTAAAATTCTCAGCAGCCATAGCCAGCATAGACAATGGTGAAGAATGCTAGGAGTTGCAGTCCAATAACATCTGGAAAGTAGCACAGTTACCATCCTTGATTTAGGTAACGGGATTCCAATTTGTGTGCGCAGCATGGAGTGGAATGGTGAATTCTTTGTAGTGTTACTGTGAATTGGTATCTGTTACTGTATTTTTATTTCAAGGCATTTACCTATGGAAACATCTGGTTTTGTGCCTCAGGGGGAATAGGATAAGGCAGCAAAATTCTTAAATAGTTTTTCTGACTTTGGGGTACAGATTCTTTGTGGGGCTTTTCTGGCTTCTTGTATGCTTGGAACTGTGAAGGAAGAGAGAGAATGAAAAAAGATACTGTACAATATATCCTTTGGGATATATTGTAGTGCTTTGCTGTTCTTTTTTTTTATTTCCTGTTGTAAGAAAATGCAAATTCTTAGAAAATTATCTTGTATGGGTAGAGGCAATGGGGCTTCAGAATAAGATAACATACCAAAATTGGGGAACAAAGGCCACAACTTTATTGGCTACAGTATACAATGGGTTGGCCAAAACATGGGTCTGGATCCTAGCATCGATCAGCCCGCTGCTGACCTATGTACCCAAGTTTCCGACCCAGTGCTGGAATCACTAATGGCTGCCAGGGGATCCCACCAGTGTAACTACCTGTCACCAGGAGGTGCAAGCAAGGCATGTCCTCCTGGGCCGGACATGCTCACCGCCGCCTTGCACCCCCTTTCAAACCTCAAGGGGCCAATGAACCTTGCCTAAAGGCCATTGGCCTCAACCCACCTGGATCCAAGACCCATGTGACCACCAATAAGTTGTGACAGGGAAGCAACAGAACAAAACCATAAGACCAATACACAATAGCAAACTACAAAGCGAGAATGAGTGGGAAGCAGTGCGGAACCTGGAGTGCTGGCCTCCTAGGCAGCTGCAGGGGAGGCGATGCCCTACAACTGCCCACCAGGCCATGGCAGCCAATCAGAGTGCGAGAGGTGCGCTCTAATTGGCCGCCGCCTCACGGGCATTCACATTATAAGCCAAACAACATGAACATTTGGAAACACTGTTCTGTCCAATAACTGTTAGCTCTTGCTTATGGAAAATTTAGCATACATTCGATGGGATATTAAATGTGACTGTTATTTAATATGCATATCTTTAAAATAGAATACAATGGAGAATAGATTTATCAAGATCACAGGGAATTTTATTACTGTTTCAAATACACATCTTGCATTTCATGAGTCCAATGAAGATTCCTTTACCTCCCTGTTCCTTGTATGGGACAACTGGAATATTTCCCTTCCACTTTGCTTCAACATGGTGTCCCCAAAAAAGGCATGGCAATTATTTTAGTTTTATTTTTAGTTTAGTTTATTGGCCTCAATATAGGACATTGGCTGGGACATAAAGATACCCCAGTGCTCCAATGACCAAAAAAATGTGATACACTGGGAATTCTTTTTCCTGCCACCTGTTTGCGATGTTTGTAAAGTCAAAATAAGGACCTGACAAGTAGATGAAATTTGTGGGCATAGGTTACAACTGTAGGTGATGATATCATAGAATAAGTTATAAGTCCAGTTCTTTATAGATTTTGTAAAAAAAAAAAAAAAAGACCCTAAGATAAGGATGATGTCTTTGGAGTGTCATTGCTCCTTTGGACAGAAAAGTAAATCAAATAAATAAATAATGTATAAATAATGTATGTGAAGCACTTCAAACACCTTCAGACTTTTTTTATCTCCCTGCACCCATGACCATTATGCAAATTAGGATCAAAATAAATTTTAAAAAAATAGGTTGGACATTAAGATTTCATTCAGATCATATAATCCAGATAAAAGCTAGCATTGTGATAATCCTATGGCACATACGGAGTTCATGACCTAGATGATATTTATTTTCTACCACCCATATATTCCTTTGTTATACTTCTAGTGGTATCAAAGTATCTGGAACCTACCAGAAATTTCTAGATTCTCTAAGTTTACTAGTTTTGCTCAGGCACTTGGAATGGAATGGTAACAGTGGGAAATCTTCAGCACACTTTAGAATCTAAAAGATCTAGTGCCAGCCCATTTCTAATTATTCATGCTCTCACAGTATGATGGTTTCAAGTTTAACAGCATGATTAATATTGCTACTCTGTTTAGAAACTGAGTTAATCTTCCTCAATCCACTTCTAAGTCCTTAGATCTTGGTGTTCTAGCAGCTAAGATACATCAACATCTGCTGTAAATTAATTTTCAAAGTCATTGCGCTTTCTATATATTATTCAGACAGACGCACACTGATTCCTTTTCTTTCTTTTCCCTTTCCTTTTGAAGACCTGGATATATAGTATGCATATACTCTGCAATATGTATGCAATAAATGTATATCTATATCAGATAATACTACATCTGGCATATAGTAATTGCTTCTGTAACTTAACATGCAAAAGCCCAAACCATAAAAAATGGATTATCACTGTAGGCAATGAGGCAAAATCAACCTTTTTCAGATCTGTAGATGTGTTCTTTTAACTTTAAACTCCACTGTTCTCTCGATAGACTTTGCAACACCTGTCACACACAAAAACATGCATCCATAACCATTGTAGCTGGACAGACTCCTAACAGCGTCTCAACATTTTTTTGGTGGAGAAAAAAGCATCACAATTGGACAATAGCACCACCTCCTGACAATATGTCTGTTTCATTTTCAGAAGCATCTGAATTCATGCTGTAAGATACCTTGGGACAAAGTCCATCAAATACACTAAACATACTGTCTGGGTACCAAGATGACTAGAGCTAGTTCTCAAAGGAGGTGGAAGTATCAACTTTTAAAATAAATACTGGATGTTTAAGATTTTATTTTTGTATTATGAGTATCGTGCTATTTTAAATTGTTTCATCTGACCTTCTAGTAGTGTAATGAATTTGTATTTTAACATACATAATCCATTCCATTTTTTTATTTTGTTCTTTAGCTATGTTATAATCTCACTGCATCCCAACACTGGGAGGAAGGAGAAGTATAAAGTAGACAGAGAAAGAAAGACAGAGAGACATACAGGCAGACATCCTTAAGCCAACACAGTGTAAGAATTAACTCAGGTCTCATATATGTCTGTGCCTAATTGAAATGGAAAAACAATTCACAAAATGGTGAAGCTGATTATTTAACTTGAGAGAGACAGTAAGACTGAGGTTTGGTTCATTACCTGCATAGAGTAAAATTATCACATCCTAGCTATACTGCAATTACTATATTGCCTCATTGCACAACAAATGTGCAAGGGATGCTACAGCCATACACTCTGCCATGGCACAACAAATCAGTTCAGCTCCCCACCAACTGCTAAGCACCCACTACAGGAGCTTCTAGGCAGTGTAACCAGCAGCTCAACTGTTTACATTGGCATATCAGTGCTTGTGTATGGGAAGCAAGATATTGTCACTGTATAACCTCCAACAAACTGAAACTCCTTGTGTAACAACAGTATACCAGTATGAAACCTGAAAAGCCAGAATGGTGTAGTGGTTTGAGTGTTGCACTAAGCCTCTGGAAACCAGGGTTTAAATCCCCAGTCAGCCATAAAAACTCAGTGGGTAACCTTGGGAAAGTTGCAGTCTCTCAGCCTGAGTGAAAGGCCATGACAAAACTTCTCTAAAGGAATCTTGCCAAGAAGCCCCCGTGATAGGTTCATCTTAAGGTTGCTGTATGTCAGAAACTTCTTGATGCCAAACAACGATAGCAGCAACAGCAGCAACCACCACCAAAGTGAGAACGGGACTCCACCCTAAATAAGAGAGATCGTCTCCTTCCTCTGTCCTTCTGTCTCGCTCCAGCTGTTAACTGTTTTCTGTTTTTAAAAAGGCTGTACACCACCTTGGATACCATGCTGGGAAAAAGGTGGAGTATTACTAAAAGAAAAGAAAATCACCTACTCTGTGTCCAGCATAGCTGCCATGCAATCCTCAATTATTGTCCTGATAACACAAAACAAGGTAACAACAGACAGCTTGCTTTGCCGACCTTTCACCTGTTTGCCCAGTCTTCCGTATGCACATTTTGCCATATTTGTTCTAGTGTAGGTTATTACCAGAACAGATAAGATTATATCATATCTGCCATGTGGCTGTTGAGCATGAGAAAGTCTGTGAGGAAAAAAAGAAGAAGTGACCGTCCCAATGCAGCACCACACACATGACTGAATACACAGGGTTTCAAAGCCTGCTAAACATCAAAGGTTCTCTTCTTGGGTGGATGCTGTTTTGTCCCACATTTTTTTAGAAACTCAATTTCTTTCCAGCAAAATTATGAAGGAGTTTTCAAACCTGAGGCAGTTCTGTTTGAAAAGTGATCCAGACAAAATTCTCATTCAGCTTCTTCCTCAACTCCATTAAGAATGGTTCCCAAAAATCTATGTTGAAGATTGAATATTAAATTGGAGTAAAAGTGTGATTAAATTCCATTCTGTTTGTGATACGGTTTTAGTTTTATGACAGGACAGGGAAACACTGTATGGTGCTGTTGCAACTAAAAATGCCACATTAAAAACATGGTGTTCGTTGGCCTGAAACAACCTGAATTGACAGGCCAGTGATGGATTCTTTTGCCCTCTAGCCTGGGTTTAATTCATATAATCAATTCAGAGTTCTCTTTTTTTCCCAAATCATTGTTCTGCCTGGCCTTAAGCAACATTTCTACATGCTGGATCAATCAGTCCTCAGTGTACATATTCATAAAAGGTCTCGATGCCTCAGGATTCTGGAATAGGAAGCTATCAATACCCATGCTGACCTACCATCAGGAAGAAGCTACAATATACTGAGAGCAGATTATTAGCTGGGTTGATTAAAATGGCCATCATAGATACTTCCATTATGCTTTTGTATAGCTTCTGATAGTCCTTTTGCAAAATGAAGCATCCATGTATAAGTAAGCACTGTTTCAGTCTGTTCATTTCAGTGATATTTAATTATGCATTGGTCATAAATTGCACATGAGTTCATAACATTTTCAATTTATTTTGAAATATGATACAGTTCAACAGTAACTCAGAAAAGTTATATCATCAGAAGTCTAATGATTTCTTGTCAGGTTCCCTGGATCTATGCGCCGCTTCATCAGTCTCACAAGGATAACAACATTACACCAGAGACAGTCCTTTTCCATTCTAAAAGCTTTATAGAGAAGCAGAGAAATTAATCCCTGTGGGAGCTGTTTCCAGGGTGAGGTTCCTCTAGCCTCCAGCTAACCTACCAGTGGATCTTATACCATAATTGGTGCAAACTCTCTGAGGTAAGCTTCCTTAGGGTAGCACTTAAGGAAGCTGAGGTTTCCTTTCTCCCTGTTTCTAGTTCAGTGTGATTATTCATCATGAAACTCTTTCTGGCCAGCTAGCTAGTTCTACACATAGAGCATTTGATTATCGACAACTAAATGGGCGTATGCGCACTATTTATACAGCAGGCTAACCTCTTTGCTTCACAGTAAGGATGGCAGTCCTGTGCTGCTGATGCTTAGGTTACAAGGTTTGAAATGTAATCCTAGAAACATCCAACAGCAAACCTTTAAAGCTGACTGTGAATCTTTCCTCATCTTACTTAAATCCTTTTGGTCCCTTTCCTTTGTAAAATCTGACTAGTTTCTTTTCAGTTCTCTAAAAGAGAGAATACTAGATAAAGCGTAATTCTGAGTTCAGTGTTTGCAATGTCACTTTTAAATATAATGATGTGCTGAAGTCATTCATAACTGATCAGAGGTAGGATAATGGTTTGGCTCCCAGAGAAACATCCTGATTGTACCACTGCTTGGGTTGCTGTCTTCAGTGTGATATTATAACTTTCCAAGCTTTGCCTGGTCTGTTTCTTGTCTTTGGCTCCTTATTTTTGTCAAGAGAAGTGGGAACATTATTTGATACTCTTAATCTGTTGTATTCTAAAATCCATGCCAAGGGTTTAGCAAGAAGAAGAAAATATTGATTTGACAATCCCTTTATTCAGCTTCTACTCCTGCACAAACATGGTTGCTATCCTTTCATAATTTCTCTGGCTCCAAGATATTCAGCACCAATTTTGCCATGGTGGCTGTTAGTCTTGTGACTTACTCTGACATGTTGAACTTATGCCTAGCTTCTGTTATTTTTTCCCCCAAAATGTATCTGGAAACAGGTGATAAGCATGTCTCTGCCATTTATTGTTCTTGTTAGAATATTCTCCAAACTGTTTACTACATCAAGAAAACAAGCAGCTGTCACCCTGTTTAGGCTGCTCAAAGTATAAAAGCTTCTTTCATGGAATCATATTATTGTTATCTCAATTTTATTTTCTGTTCCAAGACACTTAGCACAAGATTACTTTAAAAAGCATTATAAAATGAGAGGATGGCTTGGAACCAGGAAGTGGCATGACCTCCACAGTCTACACATACTACTATGAAAGAGTACTTAGTGGTTTCCATGTCAACGGGGTGGAAAAGCTATTCCTGATTTTAGACTGAAATTTAAAGGAGCTGTCCAAGGTCTTGGACATGATACTCAATTGGTTTCAGCACCTTGGATAGTTCCCTTAAATCCACAGTGCAATCTTGTGGTGGATTCACCACTACACTGACATGGAAGCCACCAGCCAGCCGCCATTGCCTACATAGCTCAATCAAGATTTATGAATTCTGCACAGGACTTGGAAAAGTAATTTTTTTGGATTTTAGTTCACAAAATCATCCAGCCAGCATGGTCAGATCAAGATCCTGGGATTTGTAACCAAGTAAAATAACATTATCAAGCGCTGGTTCTGCATACAGACAATTGTAAATAGTAACCCAAAGAAAGGAAAAAAGAAAGGGCAGTCCTTCTTCAGCTGAAATTTATAAAACTGAAATGTTGTCATTCAACATCATACATGAACCAGGAGAACATTCCTTACAGGGAATGCATATTGTAGTAACTGGTAAATGAATTCTCTAAGGTGCAGTGATAGAATATAGCAAAAGTCTGTGAATTTATGAAAGCAGGATGTTGTTGTTATTGCTGTTCCTATCACAAACCCATCCCCAAACAGTATTTGAAGCAATCATTTCTGGACTAAGAATTATTGGGTTAGCCTCACTAGTCTGATTTCCCCTGAAAACAACAAGGCAGAATCATAATTCTACAACTTTTAAAATCCAGATTATAAGTAGCCAATTCCTTATACCAAGAACAACTGGCAGCTCTTTTTTTTTTTTTTTACAAATTATGGCTTCAGCCACCATTTATACTGCCACCATCTACCACAATAGTGATAGTTTCCAAGAACACACTGTCACTGTGATAGATGAGAATGGAAGAAAAGAGGTATATACATTTGTCACTCGCAGCATGGGTGAAAACAAATGGTTGAATTATGAACTGTTAAATGAGGGGCAGCTTTGTCACTTAATAAGGTTGTCAACTTTTGCTACACAGGAATACATGGAAAAGAAAAATACACACACACTACTTGTCCATTAATAGAGAAGATCAGGCAATATTGTGATAGAAGACCTATGTACTTGGTCAGCTAGTTGTCTGGGTAGAGCCTAAGTTACTCCCCATGTTGGCTCCCTCTTACTTCTACTATTCAATGTAAACTTTCTTAAGATATAAATATCTTGGCTTTCTTCCTCTTATTTCTTTAAAATATTTACTATTAATTTTTCAATCCACCCATCCCCTAATAGATACAAATGTTTTTTAAAAACAAATCAAAACAATTTTAAAAACAACTTGAAAAAGCCTCACGCAATTAAGAATCACAAGAGCCCACCCTGGCTTCAGGACCGAAGGCCATGCAAACAGTGAAGTCTTAGCTATCTGGTGGAGCTCAAAGTGGATAGAGCCAACCTGCCTCCCCTTTGAAGGGAGTTCCACAACTGAATTACCACCAGAGAGAAAACCCTGTCATGTACTTGCCAATGAGGCTGCCAGGGTGGTGGGACATACAATGGTGCTTCCACTGGGGTTCTCAAATTTTGAGTTGTTTCTGTCCCCCCTTCTCTAAAGAAGCAGCTCTATGGGGATTGGCAACTGCCTGGGGAGATTTTGGATAGCCCCTTAGACCCCTTTCAAAACAAGACATACGTGCACATAAAGCATGCACATGCCACTAGCAGGATTCTTACATTGTGCTGTTTATTTCAGCTTTTCCACCTCTCTAGTGATCTATTATGTAGGGAGTAGGGTGGCTAGTAGGATTATGATATATTGTTGAATTGAAATTTAAGGTACAAGAAGAGTGCATTAATGTGCTCATGTTTTGCACTGGAATGGGATGGAGGTGATTTGTGGCCCAAATTTTCTCACTTTGGGAAGATATAGTACTGACCATAACTTTTGGCTTAAGACTGAAGTGTTTTTGTGCCGGACTAGGGGTGTTAGGAGGAATATATATCCACAGCTTCCACAGCTGAGGAAGGATTCAAACCCTGCTCCCAGCGTCTAGTCCAACACTCAAACAACTACAACCACTCAACTATCTCTTTACAAAAAGAGGCTGATGAGAAGGTCTGGTGGAGAAGGAGGGAGTATTGGCTTGGTTTATCTACATCATATCCAAGGCCCAGATAGCAACCAATTCTTTGTACAGAGACAACACTGTATGTAGAAAACATGAGGGCTAAATTATAAACCAACCACTCTTCTGAATGCACAGTTCTTGGTACCTTGATCCATCTCCTCTCTTTACCAAGCAGCTCGGAAGACAAGATCAAGACTGGAGCAGAAGCCTATTAACGTTCTATACAAGGAAAGCAAAGTCCACCTTTCAAGTGTAGTTTTTATGAAAGTCAGATCATGTAGGTAACTGCATTGTGTCCATGTATACAATCATTAAATATGATAATGCTATGTGTATATAAAACTCATCCTACAAACTTCAAGATTGTCTGTGATGCTGGCAGAACATAAAGTTCCACCAAAAATACTTATGCAAGAGGTGTACGAGGGTGAGAGCTGTTAGCTCTAGGACAATGAGAGGGAGGTTTCTCTGCACTCCTTCAGCCAATCAGTGACTGTTTGCATCAAGAAATGAAACTGAGCCCTTATGCCCTCCAGAACCTATTTTGGAGCAGGGGAAAAGACATTGCATAAGGAGGTACTGGAAACATCCTTGTGAAATAATGAAAAGAGTACTTCTATTGGCATAACCCCAAATCATACTAGCCAAAATAACTAAGAGGATTCCAGCCTAAGTCAACAGTTTAAAGGAATAAAAGGTAAACACATATTACAGTACACATATGGGAATTGCATTTTTTTCTACCTAGAAGTAATTACCACAGATTTAGTTTTTGATATATGAACACACTCAATTCTTACAGCTATGAGTCTGTGACAATAGAAATAGGGACGAAGCAATATTGTTGGGAGAGGGAAGAGTAGAACAGACAACAGTAAGAAAAACACATTAGAGATGTGAGTTGCTAATCAAAAAGAGAGGAAAAGCAACGCACAGAAAAGAAACCATAGCAATTTGGTAATGTCTATTTCTCCAAAGTCCTTAATGTTTTAGCATTATTATTGCAAGATATACATTTTTTTCTGGGAGTGTTTCCAGTCTACAAACAGAGCTATCAAATGCTGTTAATTTGAAGTGGTTTAGGCTTTCCTCACATATCAGATGGTAGTTGCTGTGATGTACTGCTGTGAAGCCTCCCTCTGGCAAAATCTGGCCTTTAACAGATTTTCTTTGACAGTGCGTAAGGAGAGGGAAGGACAGAAGGAAAATGAGAAAATAAGAGATGTGGGTAACATGAAATGAATGAAATATTAGTGAGAGTTTTTTTTTGGGGGGGTAGGTTTAAAATATACTAATCTGATGTAGTACATTATAAATTAAAAGCAGGCCATGTGAAAGGAGAATGATCTAGCCCTGGAAACATGGGTTGGACAGCTAACGAATGTGAGGAGAAGATCATGAGGGATGGGCACATAACCAGATGAACCCTGAGCTATGAAACAGTGTCTGTCTACAGCAGCTCCACAATCAAGCAGGGGGGTTAGATGCAAGGGCAATTACATCTTTCCCACTCACACTATACAATTATAGAGCTATGTTCCAGTTTAATTGCTATGGCAACATCCTGTGGCATGCTGGGTCTTGCAGTTTGGTGAGGAACTTGAACGCTGGCTGAGAATTCTAAATGCGCCTCCCTTAACGACAAACTTCAGGATTCCATAGGAAGTCTCATAGCAATGTGGAATGCAGCACTACAAATGTATAGTGTGAAAGGGCCCCAGAGAGGATCACTAAGGGCCATCAATGGTGGATATACAAAGGATAGAACTGTCCAAACGGTGTGGTTTTGGAGAATGAACTTCCAGAAGTTGGAAGCGGACATGTGGATGAATGTGGATTGGCATCAGATAAGCCATACTCATGAGAAACAAACAACTAAAGGGACGGACCAAAAGATTACCATGGGGAGAGCCAGATAGTGCTTTACGTATTGATTTTCCATGAGGGGAGACCCATTATCCTGAAAATTTGACATTACAGCTGAGCTCCATCACCTTTGTTACCTTCAAAGTATATCATGCTTGGAAAGAAATGATTACAAATATGTTCTAATGGACTGGGCCTGACAACCATGGCTCTGTTTAGGTGATTGCTATGGCAACAGAGGAATCTCCCTTGGTGACATGTCCACCCTCAGCATGAGTAGCTTTGCTACAGTGGATCTTCTACCCAGAGGCTCTAAATAATTACTTATAAGAGGTGAATTTCTATTGTTGTAAAGATTCAGGGTGACTTTACTGAGTAAGTGTAATAATAACTCTCTCAATAATATTGTTGGTTTAATCATGTCATTCTATGTTGAGACAGGTTTGTGATAAAGACCTTGGTTGTGTGGAAAGGACAGTGTTATGTGCATGTTGTTGAAAATGGCAGATCTTGCTCCTTGGCAGGGAAGTCACCTTCTCCTGGGGGTGGTTATTCTTTCTGGGCTGTTTACATGCTGTTGAGGGAACTGGAGGTATTAGAGACACTGCATGGTGTGGAATGAATGTATTTACA
Source organism: Ctenosaura bakeri (assembly GCA_948474755.1). Lineage (NCBI taxonomy): Eukaryota > Metazoa > Chordata > Lepidosauria > Squamata > Iguanidae > Ctenosaura > Ctenosaura bakeri. The sequence continues at coordinate 997,514 of CAOLHI010000002.1, forward strand.
ATAATGGTTCAGAACGTGCTCCTCTCCCATTGGGTATCTTCAGGCACTGTTAAGAGGAGTGTACTGCTTCTCTCCATTTATTTTCTCAGAAAAGAAAAAAAAGGCTTTCCACTTTATTCCAGAAAGCCAGCCTTTTTGAGGCTACATGCTGAAGAGCATTTTCCATATAATAAAAATGGTGGACATTCGGCATGGAAGGCAGGACTGGAAAGCTCGTTTTATAGTAGTATTAGAAATGTAATACTTTGGAGGTTTTATTCATGTATTTAAACATGCTGATCAAGTACTATCTTTTTTAAGAATTTTTTTTTTAGATTTTTTTTAAACAGTTGTAGCAATAAGACAAATGAATAAGTGAGGCTTCAACAGCTTTTATATTAATAATATGGAAGGAAAAACTCAACATAACTTCCCAACTTTGGCAGCTATATATCAGTAAATTCACATAACTGGGAGATAAATCAGAGCTTGAAAACACTAGCATTAACAGCAAGATAAAATTCAGTTGATGTAATTTACTGTATTCAAAAATAATAACATGTTACTAAAAATGTTTGAGGTCTTTTTTAAATGATATTACAGGGCCAAAAATGCCAACTGTTTCAATATCACTGTAACACAATAACCAGTTAAAATAATGAGAAACACTGTTGTTTACCCAATTATCATTGTTAGTTAAGGGTTTGAAAAAAAGACTGTTCACACCATTGTTAAAAGTTTAAATAGTGAAGGACTACACATTCATTTTAATGAATTATTTGCAAGCATTGATGTGTATCATAACTGAACTTGAAAACTTTTAGCTTGGTTTGGTTGGGGTCTCCTATACTCTATCAGCAAGTGACCCAGGAGTTAGGTTGTTGGAGTGCAAGAGTTGTTGGGTAATTAATCCAGTTCAGGTCATTCACAGCAAGATGAAGGGAGAAATGAGAGAGTGCCTGTTAGTTCAGAAGCCATTACAACAAGTCTGTAAGTCTGTAAAGGAAGCCTGGAAGCAATAAAAGAGTCTTTACTCATAGCCATTCCAAGGTAAAGAAACACTAATGCCAGACAATACTGCCAGTCACCAAGACAGAATGGTTGCAAACAGAGATACCAGAGGGCTGCTAGGAGATTTATAGGCAGCTGTCTCAAGGTACCAGGTCTTAATGAGTCAGCATCTCCTATTTAATAGCTTTTGGGATTGGCATAGTTTCTCCTTATCTCTTTGATAATCTTCAAAGGATGGCACCACCTCCTCAGTGTCAACCATCTCCTGCTTGGAAGTAGACTTTCCAGCTCCCTCCACCCCAAGCTCCTCAGACTCTGAAAGGTCATCAGCAGCAGCAGTGGTAAATTCCTGAAAATATGTCTCTGAATCCTCCAACTCTAGAGGTGGGTTATGATATTGGGAAGTAAAAGGGGTTGGGTGAATAACTGTTTAGTCATAAAGCTGATAGAATATGGGCCAGAATGGTGTTATGGAAACTACACTCTTTGGAGATTATACTTTTGATTCTGAGAGCCCTGCCAGGGAGTAGGAATGGATGAAGTTATTGTCTGTTCTTTCTTTACCTTTTCTAATCTTCAGTTTTCTGTGACTTTTAATGATAAATTTTCCTAAGTTCTTATCACCCATGTACTTACCCATCCCTGCCAGATATACAACCTCTTTTGTCCTTGGCTTTAGCATTGTTTCTCAATCATACAAATTTATACATTCCTGAAACTCCAGACCTTTATGACAGTCCTACACCAGCCTTTATAATTAGAGCATAAGCATGTACAAAATGAACAAGTACAGACTACAAGCCCAGGAAAATTCTAACACATGTGCAGACAATAACAGAAATATAAGTGTTTTCCATAAGGAACCCAATGGAGCCTGCTACTCATAATATTATTACTAAAAAGGTTTAACCAGCTAGTTTCTGAGACAACCAGCTAAATCACAAAATGTTGCCACCTTCAGAGTGATCTCACTTACAGAATGTGAAAGAAGCATGCAATAAAAGTGATCAGTTCTGCCCAGAAAAAGTGCTAAAATGGAGCTAATATATTCAAGGCAGATGGTATACATTCCTTGTGGTTTACAGAATGGTTACCTCTCCCAGTTAATTCCTTTCCCCTTTTCCTAGTAAGGGGGATTTTACTGCTCTTTAAGTCTTCCTGTACTACCACCCCAGTCATCTCAGAGTACATTGGTATATACCAATATCTGAGAGCCACAGATTCCTTCCCTTGCTCTACATGCTGCAATTATCACACATTGATCAACCCACAATGATTGACAGTGAAAGCTGCACTACTAAAGGGTTTGCATATAATACCTCCCTCACCCAAACTGGAGAGCTCATATTGAGGTGGGAAAAGTACAGCCCATGGGTCCCGTTTTGTGGGCCTGAAATTCCTCTAAACTCCCAAAAACTCTCAGGTACACTCCCCCATTTAATTTTTTTCCAGCTGAAAAGAACAGGAAAACCCCCCACCAAATTGCTCCCAAACATGGAGGGTTGGGACTCCTTCTCTCTCTCTCCCTCCCCTCCCCTCTCCTCCCCCCCAGCAAAGTTTGGTCATATTTAAGCCAATTCCCAGAACTAGAAGTGATATAATGTCATTGCCAGTTGTGCTGTGGAAGACTGTGCAACCCAGAAGAATCATGGAGGGAGAATGGCTTCTACTCCCTCTTCAGTTGCCCATCCCTAGTCTAAAGAACGAGATCCTTCATCTGGGAGCATAAAATTCCCTTTGAATTATTTTTTTTTTTGAGAGATGATGTTTGTAGATGTTTGTTCTCTTGATGAAGCCCTAACCATCCTTGTGATTTATTGATGAATATTATGTGCATTTCCATTGCTCAGGAAGCATACTGCCACAAGCATGCCAGATTACCTTTGCGTGATCAATAGGAATAACTTGGGCCACCTATTTTATTATTTATTCAGTGCCACCTAAAAATGATTGGTAAATTATTCACATGTGTCACTAATTATTTAACATTTCCTTGAAAAGAAAATGTACAAAGAAAACTAATGAACTGTTAGGTGCTGGAATTTTTCTCTAGGGAATGCACAATTAGGAGACAGGAGGATCTTTAGAACAAACAGCTAGAAATGAAGACAGAGAATTGTAATTATTTTTCTTAGTGCCACCCTGCTCCTCAAGGGACTAAAACAATCAGTCCCATTTTCTTCCCAAAATTCAACCTGAATTGACTTGTTCTTCATAAAATTGCACTTGGCAACACTGTTATTAAGTTGCTACCAGGGGGTCTGTCAGGAGAACTTGGGTGAGATTTTTTTTAGAGATTTGTTTCTCTGTTGTCACTCTGGTTTCATTCCATTTTCAACCATTTAGAATTTCCTCCAAATCCAAACTTTGTTTACTGCAGAGATGAGCAACTTTTGACAGCCCAGGGATTGTTGAACTGGAATTCTCATCATCTCTTACCACTTTCTGTAGTAGCTGACTGAAACTGTAGTTGAACAAAAAACCGTAGTTGGATTATATCAGTTATGAAAGCATGGTAATATGGTTCCAGGGATGGTCACAAACTATGATAGACCTCCCCCTCCATGAGCAGATAGGCAGATCCTCCTACAGGGGTATACACCGCTGTACCTGTATGGAGGACTACAGACAATGCTTAGCCAGCATTGGTGCCAAAAATATTTGAGGGGGATGTTAGAGCAGCCTGAAATCTGCTGGGTTCTGGATCTGCTTCTTATCTTTCTCCCCTGAGCCAGAAACTACAGCAGCCTGAGACCTGGTTATAGTAAGTTTCCACCCACTAAAACATTGAGGAAAAGAGAAAGATAATGTGCCACACACACCCTCATACAGTTTTTGCCCTGGGCAGCTTAAACAAGCATGGCCTAGCAAGTGGTAGCTCCTCTGCCTTCCCTTCCTTTTAGGATTGCTCAGCCTATGAATTAATTGCATGAAATTTCATTTCAATGTACTTTCTAGTTCTTCAGATGCTACAAGCCAGTGCCAGGGCCTGCTTAACAGAAAATGTGTTAAAAGTAGACTATTTGTTGTATAAAACATGGTTCAGATACATTTAGGTTAAAATCCTGAACACACTTCCCTGTGAGTAGATGCCACCATACTCACTAGGGTTTATTTCTGACTGGACATGTAGAAGGTTACAGTTTACTTATTTTAAATAAAATGCTTACTTATTTATATCTTAATATTTGTACAATATAATGTCTCTTCAGCTGTGCTGCAGATCAGTGCAAACTAGGGGCCTCACATCTCCTATCTAATGGAGACAAAATATTCCCACTTCAGTTTGTGCTTCCCTCTCCCCAGGTAAATAGCAGGAGCATGGCTGCCAATCTGGATGACAATGCAGACCATCCCCCTCTTCCAACTTACATCAGGGGCAAGGTATGGAAGTATCCAACTCCTGCACCAGCGTCTGATCTGGATTAGCATCAGCACATTAGCTGTTTTTTTTCTTTGAGCCTATCCACTGTGCCTAACAAAGTATTTAATGATGCAGAAAAACAAACTCCACAACTTTGAACCAATTTATTAGTGTTCTTTATGAAGCAAAAACAGACATACTGGACAGGGCACAATGGGAATGGCCATCTTTTAAATGCCTCCAAACCCACTTATATTTCGGGCAGCTTTGCAGACGTCTGTCAGAGTCCCACTCCCTGCCTGTTCCTCTTTGCCAGCAAAGAAGGAGAGGTGAAGGTACTTGCCCTAGAACAAAGAAGAGGCAGCGGGGAGTGTCCAATATAAACAACTAATGGAAAAGCTGAGCTGAGTCAAGGTCTAATCCAAGAGGTCTAGGAAGCTGAAAGTCTGTCCAGAGGGATGGAGGGAGCCAGAGCACAAGGGTCAAGAGGCTTGTGTAGTAGTTTGCTACAAGCAAAGAGCCAGCCACACTGACAGACTTAAATAGCCACTGAGAACAGGTGTTACTTTTCATTGTTTCCTTAATCTAGCCAAAACGGCTTCCCTCTGAGCTGTCCATTTCAGCCTCCTCCATGATTGGAGGCTGAGGAGCACAATTCACTGCTGGTTCTCTCTTCCTCTGGAGCTGGCTGGGACAACTCTGCCTCCGCTTGTCCTTCAACTGATGAGGATGTTTGCAAGCTGGTTTGGTCAATCACTGGCTCTCTTCCCGGCACAATCAGTTGCTCCTCGATCTCAGAGCCATCGTCTATCACACTGTCACAATATCTGTAAGAAATTTTAAACTGCCAAACCTTCTCTTCTTTATAATTTTTTTCCATTGGCAGTTGGGAATGGGCAAAGAGAGAAAAGTAAATAGCACTGTAATATTTTGTAAGGTTTATCACAATTATACAAGTTGTATCTGAGGTGCACAAATTAGAGCAGTTCAGAACCACTTCTGCTGCCATGGTCCTGTCCTACAGAATCCTGAGATTTGTAGTCTAGCTGGGCACTTGCCATTCTATAGTGCCTTCCTCTGAACTGACATTAGTGCTTTTGGGCAGGGGGTTCCAAGTACCTCAAAACTACAGATCCCATGATTTTATAGGATGAGCCATAGCAATTAAAAGTGCTAGAACTGTGTACTATAGATACACCAATATGGCAACTTGTACTCTGAGCAGAGAGTTGCCTCTGAGCATTGATGCTCTCCTGGACACTTTAAAAATGAATCCTTTGTTCATGACCTGTTTTCACAAAAGTCCCTTGAACAATAATACAACAGTCTTGTTTTCCAAAATTCTTTGTTATGTATTTTGGTCTTTAAATGTTTCATTTATTGGTTCCGTCTGTGTGTTAACTCCCTAGCAAAACTAACCAGTGATGTAAATGTGCCTGACAAATAGCACATAGGTTGGAATACTGCACACTTATTTCAAAAAATGGATCCTAGGTTTGGCAATGCTGATCTCTCCTGGTCCTAAAATATTAGCTACATTTAACATTAGCTTCATTTTACTGAGGACTGTTATCATTAGTAGAGAAGCCCTAACACATTAATTAGTGTATCTTCTGGGCTGGATGTGGGTAAAAGAGACTGAAGGAGAAAAAAAGAAAAATGATTTACTTAGAATGTGATGCAAAGAGAAATAAAGCAGGATGTGGAAAAGAAGTTACTAAAACTACTAGAAATTATTATAGTTGATGACCTTTGTGCACATATAAATGAGACTAGTCTTTTTGATTGAATTATGCCAATTTGATATTGTTGCCCTGTGCACTGGATTCCACTCCATTTCTTTAATTAGTAGAGGCTGGAATCTTGTATCAGAGGCTAAGTTAAGTATACTTAAGTAAGTAACCTCTTCTGAACCACCCATTCCTGCCAGACCTGATGGAAATGTCATTCACACACACTCCAATTGACAGTAAAATGGATCTCCTTCTTGCCCTGAAACTGATGCCCAATAAACTAGGTTTGGAGTGGGGGAGTTACAATTGTGGTAATAGTGTCAAAATCATGTCTAAGTAGCAATCCTGAATATGAAACAATTATGCTTGAGTAAATCTAGGTAATTGTTTTGTATTCATTATCACTACTTAATCACAATTGTCACACTATTGCCATGAATGTAACCTCCCATCTATTTCATTGGGCCCTAGCGTAGTTATCCGGCATTGCCTGGGATTTTATTTTCTTCTTAAGAACTCACCAAACTGCGTTCTCTAGTACCTGTAACTTTTCCCCAGATATCCCAAACCAATCTGTATTCAGAGTTGTTAACATAACAGAGGTTTGGTTTCTGAGGAAATACACTGCCCTTCTCCTTGCTGGTAGGTCTCATCTCCATAGCATAGTATGAGCTCTTCACCTGCCTGACGTGGACAAACAGATCAACTCACAAACTTTGACTTTTATACAGTAGAAGATCGGCTGCATAGAGAGAAGAAGATCCATTCTTCCAGCAATTGGACTGTGGGGTCATGATGTCTCCATCAGGTTTTAGGGGAGGGTCAGGCCAGGAGATGCTTAACTAAGTAGCTGATACAAGGTTCTGGTCACAGTATTTAATGTCTTGAGATCAACTTACCTGAAGGATTGCCATCTGTATTTACCTACCTGAACTTCAAAGCCACTTTGTGTGCCTTTCAGGTGATTGTAACAAGGGCCTGCTAAGGAGATGGCCATTTTGGCTGTAGAGATATGTTCTGGTGCCTTCTTTATTTCCTGGTACCTTCTATATCATCTTCCTATGGAGGCCTTTTAAAGAACTCTCATTAAGCAAAAGGCTATGGAAGGTGGTCATAGTAGTCCACTACTTAAAATGGTTCTTTTTAAAGCTTGCATTTTACTGTGTTGCATATTAACTATATTCACCACATTTTGTTTTTTTTTAAAAAAATACAGTATTATATTTTGTTCTCAGTACCTAAAAACTAACTAGGGAACATGATATGGGTGTATGATAATTGTCAATGTGGCCAATCTAATATATAAAAGTCAAAGTTTGTCTGTCTACCTAAGAAGAGTTTATGGAATCCTGGGGTTTGAAGTTTAGGGAGGGGCCTTTAGAATTCTCAGCCAGAAAATAGGCCAGTTGCTATGGAGATGAGGCCTAGCAGCAAGGAGGAGGGCAGTGTATTCCCTCAGGAACCGAACCTCTGTATGCTAATGACTCTGAATACAGATTGGATTGGGGAATATGGGGGAAAGTTACAGGTACTGGACAAGACAGTTTGAGGAATTAGAGACACAGGATCTCAACTCTTTCTAACAAGTATTATCTATAAGAAATTAAAATCCCAGGCAACACCAGGTAGATACGCTAGTCAATCAATAAATCCCATTGCAGTCTATCACTATCCGTGTTATAGGAATAATCAATCAACCCTACAGGACTGTTGTAAGGAATATATTATATGTAAAGTGATATGAAGCCTGAATATGTTTACAAACTTTATGAATCAAAATTATAGTTTTTTAAAAATTGCTATGCTTATTGTTTGGGGAGGGGATTCTTGGGATCAGTGACCTGAAGGTCAAATTTAAGTGCAGGTAATTTCTCCTGGGGAGGTCCTGTAGTGAGGAGGTCTAGAGGCATAGGATGGAACCAATAATATCAGCATATAAACTGCCTGTGACTGCTAACTAAGCATTTCAGTCTTCTAAAATGGGAGGAAGTGTAGAACCCCTGGAAAACATCAAATGTTAGTGCAGTGGTTAGAGATCCTGATTAAGGAGCAAAGACACAAATGGCTTGGAGAAACAAACTAAAGGCTTTATTATACAATCGCTATTATAAGATAGGAAAATTACTAAGGATGCCAATCTAATCTAGCTACATTCTAGGGAATTGCTGAGAGAGGACTGGCAGGAAGAGAAGAGGGGGGAAAACACCTCTAAGATTATCAGTTTACAGCACAGAGTGGTGAGGCTAGGTAAGCAAGAAGGGAGGACACTTTGGGTCATTCAAACTATCTAATCCTATTATTACTGCCTGCTGTTAAGCATTCTTGAGTCTTCAGTGCTATGCGCTATTGTACTTCTAACAATCATGAGGAAGGGATTGGACTTTTAGGGGAATCCAAGGGCTGGATTCAGATCCTGTGAGAGCCAGGCTCAACTCTAGAACCTAAAACCCATCCTTGGTAAGGGGTTTCCTGTTTTTGGCAATTGTGTCCTATGGAAGTTGTTCCTGCTTACTACTAAAAGTCACTAATACTAATAATAAGAGGCAAATTATAATTATACTGACCTAATGCCCTTAAACAGACAGACAGGCAGATATCAAATGAAAGTAATGGTGTTAGACAATGTGGTATTTCAGAAAAAAATTGTTTGCTCCATCTGGTTATGAATGAAGGTACACTCAATTTGGCAAATATATCTTGAAAGGTTGTTTTACAAGTTCTTTTTGAATTGTCAGACTATGTTTACTCAAGGGTTTTAGTAATATATTACAGTTTTAAATGACTAACATATCATTAGGAGCAGAGTTTTTTGACACCTCTAGGCCAGATACAGCCATCTGTTTCTGCAATATGTCAATAGTGACTCAAGCTCAATCTTCTGTGGAAAACGCTATTTCACTCTTTACACTGGTTATTTTTCTATTGCCCTCTCTGATTAGGAGCAATGAAGAGCTGTGACACATTCTGAAACAGATGAAGTATGACTGCTTAGCACAATGGACTACTGACCTATAAATTAGCAAGTGTAAGCTTGGCTTCTGTGCATGTCACAAGCCCAGCTGTATCATTTTTACAGATTGTGCTTGGAGCTCCACATCACCCGGTTACAAGCAAGCATTCTTAGTTTTGAGGCACTTCAGTGAACCATAAAATATAATCTAATTGGCCACGAACCTAAATTCCAGATCTAGATACCAATTTTCCTGGACATATTTTTAGCTTTTGGCACTTTCTTCAGACAATCAAGCATCTAATTCAATATAAATATGGTACCTACAGTGCCAATGTGTGGTAAATAGAAGGCTAAATTTGGATTGGGGTGTTCTTGGTATATACTCCCATCTTGAAGGTCATAGTGTAGTCCCTGAGCAGCATTTGATATAGATAATTTTTGGAGTATAACTGTTAAATTCCACAGTCAAGTATAGCTAGGGGATAATGGGGATAACTGGAGTTGTCAAGTAATGCTTCAAGTTCTGGCCTTGGGCAAGTGACTCTCTCTGAGGCTAGAGGTTTCTGTAGAGGATACAATGGGATAAACCCCATTGGTTTCAATGTGAGCCCATAAACTGAAAATGAATCCTGATCAGACAGAAAATGTGTGGATTGGTGGTTCTGATGGCCAGGAGTTGGATAAATATCCTATATGAGGATGCACTTCCCTTGAATAAGCAAATGTGTAGTTTGGGAGTCCTTCTGGATCCATCTTTATCACTGGAGGTCCTAGTGAACTCTGTGGCTCAGAATTCTTGATGCCAGCTTTGACTGGTGCACCAGCTATGGCCTTTCCTGGATATAGATAACCTAGCCAAGGTACCTCATGAACTGGTAACCTTCTGATTGGACTACTGTTACGCCTCTATGTAGGGATGCCCTTTAAGATGACATGAAGGCTGAAAAATGCAGGATGGGAATGCCACATAAACATTATATAATGCCAGCTCTAAAAGAATCGTACTGGCTGCCAGTATTCTGGTCTGAATTCAAGAGGCTTGCAATGACTTTTTAAACAAGAGATACACGAGAAAGCACCCCTCCCTATATGTATCTGCTTGAGGACTGAGGTCTACTGAAGGGGCCCTCCTCTGTGTCCCACCAATGAGGTCAATACACTGTATGAAGACACAGCAGAGGGGCTTCTCAGCCATGGCTCCCCAATTATGTAATGTCTCTCCCTTTGGAGGCCTAACTGGGATCAATACTGGCATCATTTGGGCATCAAGTAGAAACATGGTGACTTACTTAAGCCTTTGGGCCTTACTGATGTATCCCAAATGGTATGCTTAAGGTTTTAAAACTGTTTTAATATTTTAACCTAGCTTTAACTGGCTAATGTGTTTAATATGTTTTAGTTTATTTAAATTATATTTATTGCTCTAAATTGTTTTAACCTGTCAGCATTGATCTTACCAATACAACACCCTGAGAACTTTCAATATAGGGTGGGATATCTATCTATCTATCTATCTATCTATCTATCTATCTATCTATCTATCATCTATCTATCTTCTGAGAAGAAGAATGGGATACAAATTAATCCAGTAAAAAGTAGCGAGGAAGGGTAGAATGGTTAATGAGATTGGGTATATACTTTCCAATCACTGCCCTCCTCATCTTCTCCCATCTCCTCCCTCCTCCTCCCCAAAGTTGAGCTCAGTTAATTTTTGTTTCTTCCTAATGAGCATAATAAAAATGATAAGAGATAACTGAGAAATAACATGCATAATATGCAAACCAAACCAGGAGAGTAACAATAATTCAATGTCAACTAAAGTTTAATGATAAAGCATCAAGATCATAACACACAATATAAAAACAAAACTGTTCTTGCAATTGATTTGTCTCTATCCAAGAAATCTCCTTTTTTTCTGGGAGTCATCCTGTCATGATCCCAGCAGTGCCATTGCCAGGAGGGGAATGTGATGTGTATGCTCCTCTCTGTACATATTAAGGTGCTGATTTTACTTCAAGAATAATCTACTAATCTGTATGCAATATTGGAAAAGAGTTCTACAAATATCATAAACTGCTAAAAAGACAAATAAATGTGTCCTAGAACATGGGCATTTCCGCATTAGTCTGTTATGGTGCTATTATTCCATTTGCAACATCCTATGGAACCCCGGGGTTTGCAGTTTTGGAAGGGGCTGGCCGGCCCCTCCCGAAACTGCAAACACCAGGATTCCATAGGATGTTGCAAGTGGAATAACAGTGCTATAACAGACTAGTGCAGAAATGACCCACATGAGGCTTGAACTCTCCCTAAAAACCAAAATGACAACAGAAGAACAGGTTGCTTACCTGTAACTGTGGTTCTTCGAGTGGTCATCTGTGCCATCATACACTAGGAGCTTTAGCGCCTGCGCGGTAGCGTTCGGAAACTTCTAGAGCTTGTTCGCTTGGCGGGAACCCCTCCCCCACGCCGGTACTGCGCATGCTCCTCCCGCCGAGCAACGGTCTCTCCTCAGTTCTGTCGTCCGCCGTAGAACCTACAGGGACCTGAGAAAGAGGGGAGGAAGGGCGGGTGTGTATGATGGCACAGATGACCACTCGAAGAACCACAGTTACAGGTAAGCAACCTGTTCTTCTTCTTCGTGGTCTCTGTGCCTTCATACACTAGGAGACTGTGTAGCTTACCGGTCGGACGGCGGGTCAGGTCCTACAGCACGGAAGCCAACACCTCACGTCCAAACCGGGCATCTCTGCGCGACCGGCAGTCGAGCCTGTAGTGGCGCACGAAGGTCGATGGTTGGGACCAGGTCGCCACACGGCAGAGTTCATGCAGGTCAACTCCTCGCAGGAGGGCCGCAGAAGTAGCCACCGCTCTGGTGGAGTGGGCTCGAAGCAGGACTGGCGGAGGCTTCCTCGCGAGCTCATACGCCAGTTCAATAGTCCTCACCACCCACTTGGAGAAGCGCTGGGTGGACACTTTTAGGCCCTTCCGACGTCGCCCATAGCAAACAAAGAGATGCGGCGTCTGTCGGAAGGAAGCAGTCCTGTCCTTGTAGAAAGCCAATGCCCGACGCACGTCCAGGGAGTGGAGGGACCGCTCCAACGGTGTCGTCGGGTTCGGGAAGAAGGCAGGCAGGATGATGTCCTGGTTGAGATGGAAACTGGACACCACCTTTGGCAGGAACGAGATGTCAGGTCTCAGGACCACCTTGTCCCTGTGGAAGACCGTGAAGGGCTCATCGGAACGAAGAGCTGTGATCTCACCCGCTCGCCTCGCTGAGGTCACCGCTACCAGGAAGGCAGTTTTCATTGTCAGGAGCCTGTCATCCGAGGTCGCCATTGGCTCGAAGGGCGGCTTCGTCAGCTGCGAGAGCACCAGCGAGAGGGACCACGGCGGTAGCGGCGGCGATACCGGCGGGTAGAGATGATGAAGTCCTTTCAGGAACCGCTTAACGGTATCGTTCCTGAAGAAGGCCGAGGCAGCAGATCGTGGCGGTTGGTATGCCACGATCGCGGAGAGATACACCTTCAGGGATGGAAACGCCAGGCCCTGTTGCCGGAGGTGCAGGAGGAAGTGCAGGACGGTAGAGAGCCCCGCGGGCGATACCGGCTCACTCCTCTCGTTAGCAAAGGTCAGGAAGCGCCGCCACTTGTATTGATAGTTGCGACGGGTGGATTCCTTCCTGGCCGCGACGAGGACGGTACCGAGCACGGGATCGTCTAGTGCGATATCCTCCAGGCATGGAGGGCCAGGCGTGGCAGGTCCGGATGGAGGACTCGGCCGCCGGAGTGGGAGAGCAGGTCCGGTGTCGGTGGCAACCGGAGCAGGTCGTCTCGCGCGGCTTGTAGCAGGGGTGCGAACCAATGTTGCCTCGGCCAGTACGGGGCTACCAGGATCGCGTCGGCTCGGTCGGCGAGGATCTTCGATATCGTCCGGCCGAGCAGCGGGAACGGCGGGAACGCGTAGAGGAGTTCCCCGGTCCACGGAAACTGGAAAGCGTCCCCGATGGAGGCACGATCGTGGCCCGCTCTGGAACAGAATCGGCGACACTTCGCGTTTTCCCTGGTCGCGAAGAGGTCGATCGATGGTTCGCCCCAGCGGTCCCGAATCAGTCTGAACGCCTCTCCGGAGAGAGACCATTCGTGATGGGATGAGGTGTCCCTGCTGAGGGCGTCTGCCGTGGTGTTCTCCTGCCCGGCCAGGTGAACCGCCACGGGATGCGTGTGCAGGCGAATGCACCATTCCCACAGGTCGAGCGCGATGTCGAGCAGGGTCGTGGAATGAGTCCCACCTTGTCTGTTGATGTAGCAGACGGCGGTGGTGTTGTCCGTCAGAATCAGGACCGTGCGCCCCGCCACGGCATGGCGGAACGCCCGTAGGGCTTTCCAGACGGCGAGCAGCCCCAGCGCGTTGATATGGAGAGCGGTCTCGTCGTCGGTCCATCTGTCGCGGACTCTGAGATCGCCGCAGTGGGCACCCCATCCATACAGGGAGGCGTCGGTCGTTACCGTCACCTTCGGTGTCGGCTGTTGGAAAGGCATCCCTGACATGAGATTGCGTCGCGACTGCCACCATCGGAGGGATGAGCGGACGTCTCCCGGCAGCTGCAGTCGGAGTGTCTGTTCGTCTCGCAGGGGGTCGAATATGCGGACGAACCAGTGTTGAAGAGGTCTGGCTCTCAGCCTGGCGAGATATGTCACAGCGGTCGTCGCAGCCATGTAGCCCAAGAGCTGCTGGACGCTTCTCGCAGATAACGTCGGGGCCGTACGAGCGTGAGCGGCGGCCCGGATCAAGGTTTGTGCTCGAGACTCTGGTAGGTACGCCCTGGCGGAGGTCGAGTCGAGCGTCGCCCCGATGAAGTCCAAGATCCTCGCCGGCTCGAGGTGGGACTTCTTCGGATTCACTCGTAGACCAAGGCGGGTCAGGAGTGACAACGTCATGTGGACGTCGTGGTAAAGTCTCTGTTTGCAGGACGCCACCAACAGCCAATCGTCGAGGTAGGGGAAGACGGAAGCGCCCTTCGTCCGCAGGTAGGATACCACCGGGGCCATGCACTTGGTGAAGACCCTTGGGGCAGTCGAGAGTCCGAACGGCAGCACCTTGTACTGGTAACAGGTGTCGTCGACTGCGAAGCGGAGGTACCGTCTGTGCTGCGGGCGAATGGCGATATGGAAGTATGCGTCTCGGAGATCGATGGAGGCGAACCAGTCCCCTCGATGTAGGAAGGGTAGGATCGACGGTATCGTGACCATCTTGAACCTTTTGGGGCGGATGTAGTAGTTCACCCCTCTGAGGTCTAGGATCGGCCGGAGGGTGCCGTCGGCTTTCGGTACCGTGAAGTACCTGGAGAAGAAGCCGGTGGTCTTGGCCTCTTGCGGGAGCCGCTCGATCGCCCCTTTCTGGAGGAGGGATTGGATCTCTTCCAGGAGGGCCGGACTCAACGGCGTGGAGTAGTAAACGCCGCGAGGAGGAATATCGAGAAACTCGATGGCGTAGCCAAGACGGACGATGGAAAGCACCCAAGAGTCCGTAGTGACATACTGCCACTCCGCTAGGTGTCGAGCGAGAGTCGGTCGGTCTCCGAGCGCTGATGGTAGGCTGAAGAGTGGGTATTGGTGGGTCCTGCCAGGCACATCAAAACCGAGACTTTGTCTCGGAGGAGGACTTCTTCGACGAAGCCGGGCGCCGCCTAATCGTGCGTCTGGCCGATGAGCCGGAGGACGGTCTCGACTGTCCAGACTGGGCCGAACGCTGGAACGACGAGGTGGAAGATCGTCGCCAGGATGGGCGGAAGGTGGAGGCCCTGCGGGCCTGCGTGGCCGGCTGCAGCCCGATCTTTTTTGCGGTCAGTCTCGCCTTGACGAGATTGTCCAAAGCTTCGTCTGTGGACGAATTGAATAGGCCTTCAACGTCGAAGGGGAGATCTTCAATCCTCCTTCTGGTGTCCTCCTGGATGTCGGCCGGTCGCAGCCAAGCATGGCGGCGGAGGCCGACGGATCCCGCCATGACCCGGGAGGCGATCTCCACTGCGTGCCGGGAGGAGGCCATTTGGTGCCGAGCGATGGAGATAGCCTCATTGAAGATCACGGAGGAGGCTTGGCGGATGTCCTCCGGTACCGCTTCCATCGCCGGTTGCAGGCGATCGAGCACTTTCTTCAGGTATGCCGCGAGGCAAGCCTGAGTGTTGGATAGCCTGATCTGCAAGGAGGCAGCTGAATAGAACCTCCTTGCGTAGGCGTCCAACTTCCTGCCCTCTTTGTCCGGCGGGGTGGTGTGTTGCCTGCCGGAGCCCTTCGTCTGCGCGGACTCGACGACCACAGAGTTCGGTGCAGGGTGATTAAATAGATAACCGGCGTTATCCTTCTGCACCCTGTAGAGGTGTTCCAACCGCTGCGGTATCGGCTGAGCCGAGGCCGGTCTATCCCAGGCGGCCTTCACCAGTCTGGATACCCGGGGCAGGAGAGGCAGCGGGGCCGTGGAAGGTCGCTTCTCCTCGAAAACGGAGAAGGCTGGATCGTCATCCTCCGGCTCCGCATCGGCGATCTTAAGGCCGAGGGTAGTGGCCATGCGGAGCAGCATCGCAGAGAACTGGTGGACGTCCTCTGGAGCAGAATCTGGGATCGGGTCCCCGAATCCCAACGGAGGAGACTCCTGGGAGGCCGCCTCAGACACCTCAGACTCCGCACTCGAGTCGTACGACTCCGAGCTCGGTGAGTCCTCTCGCCGCTCGCTTTCCGGCTCCTTCGTAGTCGCCGCAGGTGTTGCCTTCCTAGGCTTCTCCGCAGCCGGGGCGGTGGTAGCAGCAGCGTCCCGCTTGGGATGGCTGACCACTGACTTCACCCTCTTGGTGGTGACCGGGGTAGTCTGGCAGGCTGACGTCGTCGTAGCCCGCTCAGTCACCACCGACTCCGTAGGGCGCGTCGCCGTTGCCGTGACCCTAGGAGGTGGCGATATCGCCCGATACCGTGGTGAAGGCTCCCTCGCCCTATGATATCGAGGGGAGGGAGAGCGGCTGAAGGAGCGGCGCTCCGACGGAGATCGGCTTCGGCGTCGACGGTACCGAGCCTCGTCCCCTCTAGGCGAGCGCGATTCGCGCTGTCGACGAGGTGACCGGGACCTCCGGAAGGTCTCCCAGCGACTCGGGCCACGATGGTACCGATCCCGGTACGATGGCGAATGCGACCGATAGGAGGCCGGGCGCTCTCTCCATTCAGATTCCCTCGCGTACCTGGCCACGTAGGACGCCGAGGTGTATCTGGAGGCAGACGAGCGAGGTTGTTCCTCTCTTGTCTCCCTCGGAGGCGGCGAGGCCACCGGACGCTCGGAAGAGCGGGACCGGGACCTGAAGGAGGTCGAACGCCGCTCCGGAGAAGCAGAGGGCTCTCTCTGCTGCAGGTCGGCCGACCTGCGACGGCTAAGAGGGCGGTGGCGCTCCTCCACCAGGGTTGGAGGGTCTGCCACAGGCGAGTCTGGGCGCTGTTGGGGAACGTCCTCGATCTCATCCTCCGAGAGGTCGACGGACTCGCCTCGCCCTTTGGAAGGCTGCTGAGTAGGAGGAGGAGTAGGAGGTTGAGCGTCCCCAGCCGGGGAGCGCTTCTTTTCCTTCTTCTTCTTCTTCTTCTCCTTCTCCTTGCCCTTGCCTCCGTCCGGAGCAGGGCGCTTTTTTGCAGGCGTCTCCGTAAGGGGAGCCTCAGCCTTCCTCGCCGTCGAGGATCCTTTCGCTGACTTGGCAGCCGCCGACAGCTTCGGGATCCTCGGTAACGCCGAGATCGGCGTTTTCGCCGGTACCGAGCCCGATACCGACGAGGTGGACGGAACGGCAGCCGCCGATACCGTCGATGGCGTGGTCGTCTTCTTGTCGGCCATCTTGGAAGTGGAGGTCTCGTCTATCGCCCGCAGAGACTGTTCCCAACAATAAGATTTGAGTCTCGCGGAGCGGTTGCGAAGAGTTTGGGGAGTAAAATCCCTGCAAATTGGGCAAGTCCGGATGTTGTGGGACTCGCCCAAACAGAAGAGACACTCCTTATGGCCGTCGTTGAGGGCAACCTTGCGGCCGCAGGACACGCACTTCTTAAAGAGCGCGGACATAAGACGAAGAAACGCCAAACTCCGAAATCCAAAAAGACGAAAACCGAAGGGGGAGTCCGAAAGAGAGGTCAAAGACAGTCCGAAAGTCCGTAAAACCGTGAAAAAACAGCAAGGCAAGCACGACGTGAGAGGAACAAACTAAAGAACCTTCCGTACGCGGCGGCGGACGAGAAAGAACTGAGGAGAGACCGTTGCTCGGCGGGAGGAGCATGCGCAGTACCGGCGTGGGGGAGGGGTTCCCGCCAAGCGAACAAGCTCTAGAAGTTTCCGAACGCTACCGCGCAGGCGCTAAAGCTCCTAGTGTATGAAGGCACAGAGACCACGAAGAAGAAGTTATAATATTTTGGCCATATCATGAGGTGACATGACTCATTAGAAAAGTTGATAATGTTTGGTCAAGTGAGAGGCATTACAGGTGGATAGGTAAAAGTCGCTGAAAGACCCAAGCAAGGCTGATGAAAACAGGGTGGCTTGCAGATCTCTCATACATAAGGTTACCCTAAGTTGAAGTTGACAACAATTAACAACAACTGTATGTATAATATGTTCATTTCCTTATAAAATATGACCTGCCAATGTGATGATATGCCTGGGAAACTACAGCCACAGCCCTGAATTTGAAAGATATTAACAGGGCTGCTGATAACAGAGTAACTTGGAAGTCTCTCATTCATAGGGTCACCATAAGTCAAAGTCAGTAATCAACCACAACAGCCATATGTTCATCTCCTTATAAAATATCACCTGCCAGTGTCATATGCTTGGGCAGAGCTTTCCATGTTGCTGACACACTTTTTAGACATGCATCATTTCACGACACAGTAATTAATTTTTACTAGCAATCCAGAGGTTAAACTAACTCCTTGTAAGAGATACAGACACATAAACTGTAATAATGAAATGTATGGGAACACAAATTTGTCTCATGGAAACCTTTCATATATTTTTAAAAATATATGACTTACAAATAATAATATACATTTCCAAGACTGTTGTCATTTATGAGTAAAAATATAGAAATGTGCACAAGAATTAAAACAATTGAATAAAACCAATAATTACTTACCATTTTAATGAGATGTATCAGGTTGCTAGGATGAACACAGCTTTTCAATATTTGGTGGAATATTAAATGAAGACACTTGCATTTTGTCATTAAGCATTTTTAAGCTTCCACATTTCAGCAAGGAAAGACCTCAGTGAGAGTGGCTATGGTGGAAAAGGCAGCCCCTTCACCCAATCCTGGCCCACTGCCATTGCCCTCAGTAAGGAAAGACCCCGGCAAGAGTGGTGGTGGCTGGCTAGGCTTGGGTGTGTGGGGGTCTTTCTCAGCCTGGGGAGGCAAAACATCTACACACTGCAGGCGACACACTATCATGTTACGATACACCTTTTGGAAAGCCGTGTGCTTGGGAGTAGGTAACTTCAATGCTGTCTATTCCAGATAAGTCTATATGGGGAATTTCAAGTATGATGTGTGCCTCAGGCATAACAATGGAGGTAACGGAGTAAGAGACATAAGATTTGCAGAGGGTCACAGGATGGTTTTTGATCGAAGGAAGAGTATAAATTGGGCTTGATGTTGTTGCTATGATTAATAAGTGAAAGTTAAAACACCAAGACTTCATCTGACAAACATCCTCCCATTATTTAGGGCCATGCAAGTACTATGAAATAAAAGAAATTCATGTTACAAACTGATCCAGCCCTAATCATATGATGTTTCAAACTCCTTCCACAATTACAACATGATACATTGGTATGTGGCAACATGGTAAACACAGCATGTGATGTGCTTTATTCAGAAATGTGTGCTCATGAAGTAGGATACAACAGCATTGGGGGGAAAAAATTCCTGCACAAAGGTGTCTTGCAAACAAAAGGGTGCCCAGAATTCTATCCACCAGAATTAGAATTATGTTTGTTCACTTTACCACATGGATATTATGATCTACATCTGTTTAATATTATGGCATAGAGACTGAAGAACGAGTGAATTTTTAAAACCACATTTATTTTAATACAAAATGTGTTGCACCATTACAGAAGTAATCTCTGTGTACTTTCACATGCATGGATAAACTTAGCATCTCCATTTAACAGTAAAATTAAACTGTTCTTCAATACTGTTTATAGGAAATGTCTCGCCTTTTGTGCTTTTTCAATCAGTGCTGTACATCAGGTTATTTTTCTTGCTTTTGCCTTCTTGAGGAAAAAAAAATCTGAAAATCTTAATGCTCTTCCAGGGTTAAATGTTGGGCAGCTTATAAAACGAATTTTGCAAATTGTGCTTTACATACACAATAAATGCAGCTAACAGTGTATGCTTTACATACACAATATATGCAAAAAGAGAGACAGAAAGAGTTGTTGCTCAAAGTAAATCATGAAGATACCCAGTAATAGTATTGGTGCAGCTTGGCAAGCACTTTTGCTGTGCAACCTCTGTTCATATAAATAGGGTTTCTATGGGTTTTGCATGACAAATTATTAGAACGTACACAGTAGTAGGTCTTTGTTGATTGGCAAATGACCTGACAACCTGTAACTTAAAACTGAATATCTTTTATCAGTTTTAAAAATTATATGTATTTTGATAGATGCTTTAAAATACCATGCACTTCATTGGCTAGAATACTTCTTACACAGTACAACAAATGCATTTTTTTTAAAATTTGTAACACCTAGAAGCATATAGCATCTACACTTTAAGTGTATGTACAAATTCAACAAAATATCTACATATAAAAAGCTTACTTAAAATTAAACTTGATGCAAGTTATGAAAAACCAATTTATTGGCAAATGAAACTGAGCATTCCTTCAACCATAGGTTGTTATATAAAATTTAATATTTGGAGGTAAATCATTTCTGTGATATAGATTGTGTGTGTGTGTGTGTTGGAAAATTTATAGCAGATGATAGTTGTCATGTGTGACCAACCTTAGCATTTGTCAAATTACTTGCGTTCTTTAGCTCTTCAGTAGCAATCTATACACTGCTTCATGTCAAGCATAACAGTACAAGTAGTATCATGGTAGTCCTGCGGACTTAGAATTCTGGGAAAGGTTATGTGCTATCAAGAGCATGGTGTCTTAACATATTGTTATAAGGATTTCTGTGTGTTTCCCCGTGTTAGCAAAATATACTAAGTCAGCCATTTTCGTGTTAATTGTGTAAGGCCATGAAATATGAGTTGCACTAGCTCCTCTATAGCTTATCTCCATAAAAGAAAGAAAACATTGTAATGGGTGTAGTATAACTTAAATATGAACTTTTCTGTTTCAGTTTAACATATTTGGGCATTTAAAACATTACTTTGGCAATGACAGCAGTTCATTGATCACACACTATTACACCAGCTAAGTTGGGGCACAATTCACTGGGAACATTTCCTTCACCAGCTCCATCATAATATACAGAGCTGCACATAAGCTCTTCTGCAACTCTTTCATTTTGGTGTTAACTCAAATCGGAAAAGTTCCAGGTGGCTTATGTCCATTTACAGTACATCAAGGAATGCACATTGTTTAAAGGCACTGAATGTATTTTGCCCTGCATTTTTTTTTTGATTTTTTAAACTCTAATTTGAAAATTTCACTTCCATAACTGTACAGATTCCTGCATTACAATGCATATTACTGTATGCCCTAAAAAAAATTACATTGGATGTCAAAAATAGAATACTGTACTGCAGTAATACTTGATTGATTAGAAAGGCTATAAAGTAAGAGAAGCAAAGAGCAGGTATCAAGACCTTGGTAAGCATCAGCAAATGCAAGTGTCATACTCAAAAGTCATTTATCAATCATATACTGTACATACTGTTCCTAACTGTCTTGCAAAAAGACATAATGATATCTAGACATTAAGTCACCAATTTCACAACAATGTCCACAAAGACATTGAAGTTCTATATAATACTACTATAACACTCTGACAATGAAAATGGACTTTAGATCCAGGGATTCAATTGAGGACTGCATAACAAAGTATCAAAATTATCATCAATGGCCTAACTGGCTTTGTCTGGGACATATGCAGCAAGCTGCATGCATTCTAACTGTACTTCCAGTATTCTTAAATTATGTTTCACTTTTTTCGTGTAAAAACAAGGTCTCCAGTATTGCATTCTGATTCATACTTACTGTTGTTAAATAGTGTAATGGTTTCACCTACTTGTAGTTACAGCATAAACACTCTGACGTGTAGAACATTTGTTTCTTTCATGTCCATAACATGGGGAAGATGTACAAGTGCTTGGAAAAAAAGAATGGAAAGGTTGTAGGAACGGGGCAGAGTTTCTTTATTCAAACAAATGAATTCATTGCATTAACTGGGGAAGGAGCCTCAGAACTTTCATTTCCTTCTGCAGGTTCTTTTTCTTTTTACCACTATATTGTCCAATAAAAGAGCCATCCTCATTGAACTGGCCATTGACCCCCTCTCCATAGTCAACTAAACTATCATCGCTGTCCTCCTTTTTCACAGTCCTGTCTGAAGGTGTCCTGCTTCCCTTTTTTAGAGGCTTGTGGTCATCAGCATCACTGAAAAAACAAAGAAGTGAATTT
Organism: Ctenosaura bakeri; assembly: GCA_948474755.1. Taxonomy (NCBI): domain Eukaryota; kingdom Metazoa; phylum Chordata; class Lepidosauria; order Squamata; family Iguanidae; genus Ctenosaura; species Ctenosaura bakeri. The sequence goes on from CAOLHI010000002.1 coordinate 1,019,213, forward strand.
TAACAGGGCATTTAATACATTACAGCCTAAGATTTTTTTAAAAGTGCAAGACCAAGAATGCATGCAGATTTCTGAAACAATGTGCGGTCCCACAGTCCTTTAGTAAAACTCAATCACATGGTGGAGACAAATTAATACAATGTAACTGGCATGAATATATGAAGCAGTAATGGTTTTAACGCAGGATATCTTCAGCACTGGAAGTTTTCCCCACCGTGCATGGTTTCTTGGTGAAAAACAAAATCAGCTCCCAATTTTGAAGCAATGTAAATAAAATAAAATAAAATAAAATAAAATAAATGCAAGCATCTGCAAGGGCCTTCATTTTTTCCAAATATAAAGCTTATGGTGTGCTGTGAAATTAGTCTGTTAAACTTCTTAATTGTTGATTCCTGAATATGAATGAGGAATGAATTGATTAAATGAAAAACATTGATTCACCCCATTATTAGGAAAAATACAGGAAACTAAGTGTTGGGTTTCGAGTAATTGGTTACATTACACATTCATCAGGTTTGAAATGTTTAACCTTACCTTTCAAGAGACCTATATATTCCATTAAAAGGGTGCAGAAGAAACAAATGAAAATAGCCTAAGAAGAAAAGCAGAGTCCATATCCTGATAGTGATCAATATTTAATAAAATAAGAGCCAAGGCTTAATTCACCACATATATAAACTAATTTAAATTGCTGCTTTGAAAAAGTCATTACCAGTTATGGAAGACATGTTTGCCTAATCTGGACACACTGTTGGCAACTGTGTAAAAGCATAGTTTTATAGCCTGATGCATCTGTGTCTTGACTAAAATACTGACAATCTGGGTACTCTGAGCACACTTGTGAGAGATCTTTATTTCAGTGATTAGCTATGCATAGATTGTTAGATATTCCTGAAATGCACGCATGCAAGGTATATGACACTATGCTGCTTCACACAAATGGTGGCAGTGGACATTTTTTCCTGATTTCAATTATACAGTCAGATCAGCACTGTAAAATAAATTTATGCATTGCTACCACATTGTAGAACTAATTCCCACATGACTACATACTATTCTATTTGTAGTGTCTGCAGGAAACCATCACATGGACTGGGTATACTTATTCTCCTATCACTATATTTTGAGAAGTAATATTTGTTTGATGCCTGTGATTATATCCTATCCATGCTATCGAGATGTATCACATAAGCACATAGAAATAGCTTCCACATTATTCTAGTAATATATGAATTTGTTCTAAGCTCAACAATGTACTTGGCTGAAACTTTTCTGGTTTTACCAGTGCCCCATGTTTTTTTGTCCACCTTTATCACTGGTGGCACAGACTGATTAGGACCAGCATAAGCTGTACAATCTGAAGGACTGTCATTTCATTCTCACTACAGTGTCCTACCATGCCAAATATCCAGGTGGCTGCTCAGTGAAGGGCAGAGGAGGCTACCTCTGAGTGCATACAAAGTATGTCAAAGCCATCAGAATTAAGACCTAACTTGGTTCTGTTCTCATCATGGACAATGACAGCCTGGTTGGCACAACCTATAATTGTGCAGTGCCACAGATGTGTGTCACACAGTACTTTCTACTTCACCAAAGATACACATCTTGTCTGATAGTCCTGCTCCCCTGATGTACTCTGCTACACCAACTGACAACAAGAAAGGTGCTGGAGATTATGATGTATTTTTAGAGATCCCTGTCACATCCAACTCCACTCTTCCCCATTTTTGTGCTGTCTCTAATGCCTCTTTTTCTTAACTTCCAACATTTTTTATACTTGGCTATTAAACAAGAAGTAACTCTCAGTGGAAAGGAGATGGAAATAGGGCAAGGCATAGTAATATGCTGTACAATGATGCAATAATCTTCTAATGCAGCAGAGGGCAATCTGTGGCCTTTCAGAAGGTGTTGGACAGTAACTGCTGGACTATAACTACATTATTGACCACCACGGACTGAATTTCTGGTCACCTGGAGCTGACGGGACTTGCACTCCAACAATATCTGGAGTACCACCAAGTTGTCCATCTCTTTCTTACAACCGAACCCCAAAGTCATCACTGCTTGCAAAACTCATACGTTCTTTAAAAAACAAAGAAAGAAACAATCTCATGGGAAAATATAGCTCTACCCATCTTCTCCCAAAGAAGGGAGTCTAGGTTCTACTTCTCAGCCTCCACTGGGTTCAGACTGTCTCCTTTTTGTAAGTGAGAAACATGAGAGCTGTCTTCCCATCTCATGAAAAGCAAAGGATCTAAGCATTCATTGAAGACTGCTCAAATATTAAAGGCAGGCAATTTTTAAATCACTTTGAATTCTTTAAAATTCTTTTAAAACACAGTAAAGTGTTTACAGTGTCTCTGCACAGGACTTTTAACAGGCTACTATAGCACCAAAGAATTCTTACAAATACTTTGCATGGTTTTTAAACTGACATTTGAACCCATCTAAAGGCACTGTGCCTGTCATGGCCTACCTATGATGTATTGTAGAAAGAAAACAGTATGATACTGTTGTGAATGATACTAGATAAGCTATTATGCTGTCCTGTACAGCAGCTGTCTGTGTCAGTACTAAACTGCTGGTACACTGAACCATGCACAGATGGAATAATATGAACTCAGAAAGGAGTTAAGGTAAATAACAGGCTAGCAATTAATCACCTTTAACTCAAAGAATCACCAATTGTTTTTAAAAGAGTCATAAGAATACTAACATAGGCAAGAAACACCTTAGCATCTCATAGCACAATTCTTAGGTTGTCCACTTTCAATTCTAAGTTACTATATAAGCACTGTAGCTATAATTTGGTAATGATAGTTAATCTGGTATGTTTTAATTGTATAACGTGTTTTTATTGGAACACTTAAGATTATGACAGAAGCTACCTTGCATCCCAACTCAGGAGAAAGGTGAGAAACAAAATCAATCAATAGGTGTGTATAAATGATTTAAAAAAAATAGATGACAACAAACTCAGGAAAAATGTTGATTTCTACTAAGGGGAGCACTATAGGGATTATTACAACTTATATTTAATTAAATTAAGCATAATTAAACTTAGCAGGTATGTTTTACTTCCGTTCACTTCAATACAAGATGATATATATGTCCTTCATTGATCTTCCATATATTGATAGTTCTGATAAGGTGGTATGAAATAAGACCATTCACAGACTAAAGAATTACTGGTCTTGTCTGGCTGATACAGGCAGAGAACAACATCTTGGAGACCCTCAATACTCCTTGGAAGCTGGTACATATTGTTCATCAGAGGGCTCTGCAAGGTGAAGTACGGAGGAAGCAAGTACAGCCATCGATACCAATCAAGCTTCAGAGGAAGGAACGTCCACAGCTGGGATTGGAGGCAACGAAGGCAGTGATACCAAGGTTGATGGAAGTGAAGCAATCAGTACTATGCAGTGGTGGATTCAGACCACTTTGTCTCATGTCCCAGCCTCCTTATCTCTGGATTGAGATCAATTCTTGATAAAGGCTGGTTTCTTACCACTGGGTTTAGCGTGGCCTGTCTTCCCCATTTTCTCTCCTCAGACTTCAGCTTGATCCCCTGCAACAACTAGTGCAGAAGACTGGGGGGTCTGAGACTCCAATACTGATTCAGCAGGAGCAGAAGGAGGCTCCACAGAGACTTCTGAAGTCATCTATACTGATGCTATTGATACCAAGGCAGCCATCAATTCTGAGACAGATTAGGATTTCCTTGGTTTTGAAAGCATTGTTGAAGCAGAAAACACTGGTTGACACACTGCCACCATCTCTGCCACTTGAAGAGTCTTTACCCAACAATGGACCTTCAGTCCCTAGGCCCAATTCCTGAGAGCTTGGGCAGTGACGTCTTTACATACTTCCACACTATGCTCCCTTCCCCCAAACAATAAAGGGACTCAGAATGTACATCAGAAAGAGAAACTTTCCAATTGCAAGTAGAGCAAAGTTTAAAGAGGGATGTGGAGGCCATGAAATTGGAGGAGAGACAAGAATGATGTAATGATGAAGTAATTTTTTTTTTAAGCAGTAGATGACAGAGATGAAGAAAGTAGTAGTAAGAAAATAAAAGTGATAGAATAAATGATAAATGGAGAGGAGACCACTCAAATAGAAGTTGCTTTACTGACGGACAAAAAGAAACTGAGGAGACAGCAGCTTGGCAGGCTGAGACATATGTCGTAGGCAGGGGAGTGAGGATTCCCACCAATTACTCAGCTCTAGAACATTCTGAATGGGGTCTCTGTACAGGCTGAAAATCCCCCATTTGTGTGAGGCACAGAGATCATGAAGAAAACTAGGAATAATCCTTAAATCTGTTTAAAATTTGCTAGCTATATCTTTTCAATTAATTAGACTTCATCTAAAAACATAACTGAAACAGCATAACTGCTGTGTTCTGGACAATAATCTGGCCATAATTACATAAATACATGAAAGGAATGTTCAGTCTGTAGTAGTAAGAAGACATTTAAATGATATCAAGGTAAATCAAGACAGTTTACAGAAAACATACAGGGCAACATGCAGTAACATTCATGTCAGAGTTAATTATGAGCCAAATACAATAGTTAAGTCCTAATTAGAGCACCTCATTGAACACAAAGGCGTTACATGAGTGTTGACTTACTAAGTTCTCATTCAGTCAGTGGATCTATTTTATAAAAGGCACTACCAGTAACAGCTGGATTTAAACCTAAGTACAGGCCAGCACTGAAATAAATGGAACTTAAAAGTGCTTCTCATATTTTTCTTACTATATTAAAATGTATTCCTGAAAGCTTTGATGTGAAACAAACTAACACATCTACCTCTTTTAAATTTATATACTGTTAGATTACCATTGTGTATGTATACTCATTTGGACAAAATATAATATTTATTGTACATAACCAAGGTGGGCAGAAAATGACCATTCCCCTTTTGTCCCAAATCCTGCATTTCTGATAGCGGCAGTTATATTAGCTAGATAGGTGCTTCTCAAACTACCTGATGTGGCAGACCAGTATTTTATTTCCCAGTGTGCCGGGGATTGGTACCATATTTGTCCTGCATTATTACCACATTCTTTTTCCTCTATAAACTTGCTGTGCATCAGCAGCAAATGCATTGATAGACCAGTGTCAGTCTTCAGGCCACCACTCTGAATAGTAATGAACTAGATAACAGAAAGACACATTTCCCAGGTGGTTATACCTAGGTCATGTTTATGAACTGCAAGTATGAGCAAATGAAGAGGAAACTGGTGATGATGATTTGCTGGATTCAAAGCTCTGTCTTAATTCCAGAATGGTAAATCCACACGAAGGGTCCAATTTAATGTTTTAAGGAGTTTCTTGTACTACACAAACTGTGATATCCATTTTTCCAATATGGGAGAGAATAAGAGAGGAAATTAACCCAAAATGAAAATTAAGATCTTGGATTAAATGTTCTGATAGTCTTCCACCAACAGTAACAAATTATCTTTTAATAACTATCTTTGAAAACAGATAGACACCTTCTGTCACTTTCTGTCAGGCACTTTCTGTCAACCCTTCAAACAGTTTATTTATGCAGGGCACAAGATGAAAGTGCTTTGTGAGAGCAGTGAATTCCTCTAGGAAAGCCTATAATACAAATTATTCCCCCCTCCCCCACAAGCAAATACAGATAGATTATTGATCTAAGTCAGTAAAAAAGATTAGCTGATGATTACTGATATGAACAGTAAAGCAATGTCATCAGCCATAAGGGGAGGAACCCAGTTGATTGGCATGCATTAAAAACAGAAATAGCCCTCATATCATATAGTCTTGTTTTGTTAAAAAAAAAATCCTTCACCAGATCTAACAGTTCCATTATCACTGAAAGACTATGATACAGGACTATGTAAATTAAGAAAAATTCCTAGAATTACTTCTGTTTAGAAAATAATGTGTATAAAAGAATGTGCAACAAATCCATAATTATTTCCACTTCTGTATTCAAGTCAGGCTACTGGTATAAGTACGTACTGGCGTTAAAGTCCAGGAGGGCTACAGGTGTCGGATAAACCTTCTCATCCATTCAGAACGCATGTGAAAGAGCCAATATTTGCACCAGCCATCTCTGCACCAGCAAAAGAATGGCACTTTCATGCATAACAATTAACATGTTTTCAGCTTCTTCATATATATAGAAGGGAGGGTGTCATGGGCCTAAGAAGCTCTCTCCATGTGTGGAAAGGCACAGAGCATACATATACCCCAATATACACCCTTCTAATTGTGTCTGAATGTACTACTGTCAGATGCAGGCATTTGGCCACATGTGGAACCCCACTTCCCCTCTCAACATGGTAGTATGGGACTGAGCAATCATACTGATGAGTGGTGTGTCATGACCTAAACACAATCTTACATGGAAGTTATATACATTCTGAAAACCATCTTGAGTAACGTAATCTTTATGAAAGGCCATTTTAGTTTTACCTATCAGCATCCTAGAAGTCTCATTTACAAAAATAAGAAATTTGGGTGGACATCAGCAGTGTCCAAATAATTCATATTAATAATGTTTACAAAAATATCATGATAGGATTATATGTCCTTGCAATTCTTCCTTGGTTAATCATTCAGGAAAATGTTTCTATTGCAGGATGGAACTGAAATGAAATAGGGCATCATTCCCTCCCCTAAAGACTTAAGACAGAAAACACTGTTTTCTTTAAAATGTACAACATCACATGAATGAGTTTTATACAGTTGGCATAATTTTTAGAACTTACTTTGTTAACAGATACTTTTTTATGAAATAGAAAGCATTGAAAATGTTCGAACTTTTAATTCCAAACACAAAATATTTTTATGTGAAACACCTATGAAATAATACAGAGCAAACATTCCACAGATGGTTTTTGAAAACTAAGCCATGTCAAGAAAAGCGATTCAGCTGAATACAACAAATCTTTAAAAATGCTATGCACTATATAATATACTATATAGAAACATGCACCTGTATACACATACTAACCACAATATAGAAATGTCATCTGTTAAAAAAAAAAAACCAAACCAATCTACAGTTCCAAATATTTTCTGAGCTCTTCTTCAATACTTATTTTCTGAGTGAAAAGAGTACTGACTGAAATATTTTTTTCCTTTTTTTAAGATTTTATTTTAATTTATTTATTTTGAGATCTTTTTGATTAAAGTCATCATCGCTCACCAGAGACAGATCTGGCTGGGCAGTAAACAGTATGTACAAAAGGCAGGCTTTTACTGCTTTGAATTGCACAGTTAATTCTCCTGTTATGTAGCTCAAAATATTTGGATTTAGTTGAAACTATAATCTGATATACATTTCACATCAAATGCTTTCAAAAATGTGCAGTGGCACTCTCTTCAGAAAGTATTTGTTTTATTTATTTAGAATACAGGAATTTTTGAGCTCAAAGAAATAAGTTATATTTATCAGTTTTTCTTCCATCCTTATTTCTTTTAAGTTTGTGTTACAAATTTAGCCATTCTTATAATCTAAGTAATGAAAAAATACTTACACAGTTGGTTGCACTGTTTCTGTGATTTTTCTATATGCTAGTAATGATGAAGATTCTAATGTCTGTATAATTAAAAAAACAAACAAACAAAACAAAACTGCAGATTTACACATGTGTGTACCTGCATGGAAGGGGACACCAATGTGACTGCACAGTTACAGCACATGCAAAAATCAAACTTGGAGACAGCGTTCCCCTCTTTTGTGCACACTAAAAAAAATGTGAAAGTAATGTTGCCATAGAGACTGCAGCAAATGCTGAGCTGGATTACCTAGGGAACTCTCCCTCTCAACCAGAAAGGAATTACACTTAAATTGGCATGAGCAAAATTCTGTTGTCAAGATTTTTGAACTCAAGTAAATGAATTTGGTTTTATAGGAAGATGTCTGGAGGTTTGGATGAATATCAAGAACTCCGGTTCAAAAGAATGAATACTAGTTTCTGTTAGTCAAATGGGAAGAACAATGGCTCTCTTGACAGAAAAATTATTGTGTGTCTTCAAGTCATTTGTGACTTATGGCAACTGTAAAGTGAATCTACCATGGGGTTTTCTTGGCAAGATTTGTGCAGAGAGGATTTGCCTTTGCCTTCCTCTGAGTGTGACTTGCTCAAGGTCACCCAGACAGTTTCTTGGCCAAGTAGGGAATGGAACTCTGATCCTTCAGAGTCCTAGACCAACACTCAAACCACAACATAACTCTGGCTCACAAAGAAGAGTTAATGTCCTAAAGTCAACTGCTGGTTCCAACTTGATTTGACTGACTGAATCAACAGATGAATGATAAGTAAACATTTTTATCAATCTCAATTATTTAATGATCTATTGTAGTTGGAACTAGCAACTGGATTTCTAAATCTGCAAAATAACATGGCCAGATGCAAAGAAAGAAAATGATCTTTTTCTTTTAACAATTGTAAACAGAGAAAACCTTGACAACAGAACTTATTTAGACCTCTTTGATAAGTTACATTTACTAAAATTAAGACTTGTAGAGGCTGGCTGAAGAGCTGTTGAGTAGCCCTATATGCTTAAAGTAGAACAGTCAAGGAGGTTATGTGTACAAATGGCAAGTAGCCATTTTGCTCTTGAGTTCCCTATGAGCATTTTAGGCTTCAGTTCCAGAACTAAGATAGAAATTTCGCATTACCTCATTGTAATGGTAGTATTGCAATATCATGTAAAGCTTGGGACATTACAGCAGAAATGTTACTGAGGGAAATTCCATGCCAAGTCAATGTGACAACGAAACCTGATCTTAGAATATTCAGCCTACAGACTAAACGAAAAGAAATGTTATGAATTGTACTCTGATTTACTCATCACTGGTTAGATACAGTGAAATTACTGGGATTAATCTATTCATTATTAGTTCAAGATACAGCTATAGGTTCTTGTTGTTGTTGTTGTGTGCCTTCAAGTCATTTCCAACTTATGGCGACCCTAGGGTGAACCTATCGTGGGAGTTTCAGGGGGTGAGAGTGTGTAATGTGCCCACAGTTACCCAGCAGGTTTCTATGACTGAGCGGCACATCAAACCTTGGTTTCCAGGGTATAGTCCAATGCTCAAATCACTATACTAAGTACTTTCAAAGCTCCATTCCTGCTGAGACTTTTCAAATGTTTAGGAGCACTTTGTCCAAGATACATTTCCTAATCTGTCTAATAACATGATTCAACGTTTATAAGAATTGTGAATCACTTTTTACCAAGACATAGACAAAAACAAAAAATGAAAAATTGCATGCAGGTATGACAAGTTAATCCATTGCTTCTGCTGTAAGTAATGCTTGCGTATAACATGTTCCAAAGAAAGGACCAAACGGCTGATTCAGGATTCACACTGAGTATACAAGGATCTATTCCAGACAGGACACAACACATTTACACATGTACCCTCCATGCCTGCAGGGAGAACCATTTTGTTCCAAGTTAGTGGTCTGGAATCTGCTGTGAGTTTTATTCCAAACTTCAAAAAGCTATCCAATGTGCTGAACCAATTTGGTGATACATCCGTTAAAGTCTGGAATTAAACCAGAGCACATTCACCAGTCCACTGACAGGGAAACCTCTGACTACCCTGACTGTCTGGTGAAATGAATTGTCCAAAAGAATATTCTGCTCATAAGTCAATGTACTTTTTGACCCTTCAGATTGCTGACATCAGTAGTTATTAACGTTAAGATGTATCAAAAATATAAAGAACAGATACAGCCTAGGAGACCTCAGAAATGTTAGAGGAGTCCCACTGGAAAATTCTTAATCTGTAGCTAATGTGCAGACTGTAGAAGACACAGTGATTCTCATTGGGGACTTCAAAATGTTTTTAATGGTTTACATTAACAATACTATTTCTAATGTCAGACAATTTAACACAATACAACAGATGTTTGTTCTGCCTGCTTATGCAGACTTGCAAACTATTTCAAAACAACAGCAAGCCAAAAATATTTAACTAAAAATATTTTCTACATTATTTTCTTTACCAAAGAATACTTACATACTTAAACTTTTAATTATGATCAACATATCAACTGTAATATATCTTTCAAAACATAAGCAATTAATATAGGTAACAACTGCAATGGTACCTATAGACTTCAAAATATATGGCTTTTATTGTGAGATGAGCGGATTACAAAAGTATTTGCTATCTGCAGACATAAAACCATTGTTAATAAACCAGAAAATTAAGTATGAGTTGTTTTTAAAAAATAAATTGAACTGAATACAAATTCAAGTTATATTATGGAATCTTTAGCTAACCAATCCAGCTATATTAAAATCTTTCCCTATGCTCAATAGTTTCTTTATTGTACGGTTTTATGAAACAAATAGAAAACTTGAAGATGATGAGATACATGACAAAGTGAGAAAGTGACTGTAAGAGTTTACATGAACTGAAACAATTCCAAGAAATATAGCAAAATAAATGAAATTCAAGGAAAAGGGGTTTTACACAATCATAGTAAATTTCACCACATCTTCTGGTTACATTTTATTACTTGCTAAAATCCTTTTTACTTCAGGGGCAGGCAGATGCAATAACCAGTCAAAATGTAGAACTGTGTACTATGCAGTTCAGCCACGAAAACAATTTAAGACACTCTTCCCAAGACAACATACAAAAGAATTCAAAATACTAATACATTCAGCTGATAAAATGCATAATTTTTGCATTGGAACCAGAAAGGGATGTACACCCATTGCAGTAGAAGAAAAAAGCGTTTGGATTGATAAAGGCACAGATAAGCAAATACGACTTAAGAAAGGCCCATTGGCCCATGGCACCCAATCCCATCTGGGACTATTTAATCTCTACATTTTAAAAATATGAGATATATTTTCCCCTGTCTTGAATTAAAACTGCTCCACAAATATTTCCTCTCTTTTAGGATACATTTAAAATATATTAGTCCTATACATTTTTTTTACCTGGTGTAAGAGTCTGAGACAATTATTTTTTTTGCAGAACTGGGCCCAGAAGAAACAAATTTTGTCTTTCATTATTAGTAATGAGAAAGAGAGGGGAAAAAACTATTAACAACATTTTTACAAATGCTTTCCCCTTGTTGAAAAAAAGAAGGTAAATGCTAGATTTCAGTTTATTTGAAATGGAAGAAGACTATTGCTTTCTAGATATTGTGAGCATGCTCTTAAATGAGGAGTAGGAAACTGTAGAGAGGGTAGAGAACATTTTTTGTCCCTGGATCACCCTGGTAGAGTGTATCCCCAGCATGTTCAGTATGATCACAACTGATGCCATGTGATTTCTGGTTTCATTATTGACAAATTTTCAGCCAATTGTAGGGGAAGATTTTTTTAAAGTTTGGGAGTAAGTTTGGCAGTGGGGTCAAACCACTTTGTTTCACAAATATTTTGACCCATTTTGGACTGGGTTTGGCATAAAAATTACATATTTGGTGGTTTGGGAACATCAGGGGAGCTGTAGGCGCCACCCGCCCCCAAGGGCTACACACAGTCCTTGGGCTAAACTTTGCTCACCATTTAAAACTGAATCTGAGGGACTCCCAGGCTATATAACTGATTAAATTAGCAAAAGATCTATACTTTCAGAAGATTACTAAGGACCTTAATAAGTGTATTAAGGTTGTATAAAATAAATAGGACCTCTTGGAAATCAAGGTTCTGATTCGGCTCTTGGAAGTTAAACTTCTGGAATTGTTACTACTAAAGAGTTAGCCAGTAGTGGTGTGGCAAGTTTGGTCATTCATTACCTGTATGAGATTGAGAGATAGATTGTGCCTACATTACCTGAGTGGCAGGAGAAAGAGATATCCTGCAGAGTATAGCTGGTGCAGGAATCAGTACATACAATGTAAACCTATACGGATCTACTCAAGTATATGCTGCCTTGGAGTGGAATATGCTGCATCAGAGTGTGGTAGAGTCTCCTTCTTTGGGGGTTTTTAAGCAGATGCTGGATGGCCATCTGTTGGGAATCCTTTGATGTGTGTTCCTGCATGGCAGAGGGTTGGACTGGATGGCCCCTGTGGTTTCTTCCAACTCTATGATTCTATAAGTCTCACTGAGTTCAGTTCGTGGTTAATACTGAATTTCTATGTTAATATTCCTGCATGGGTTTGACATAATAAGTTGGTTGGGTAGAAAATGTAACAGGTTTTTTTTAAAATTAGAAGTTGCAACACTGCATACATTTCTGTACTTACAGAAGATAGGAAGTGGCCCAGAGACATGAAACAGAGATGAAATGTTGAATTCTCTTTACTTAACACTGCAGAAACTAGAATCTTCCATGTGCTTAAGTAGGAGCAATTCAGTGAGGGAAAAAATCCACTTATATCTACAGACCTACAAGGAGGTTTCAGATCTGGAAAGCCACTTTAATCAAAATTTTTGTTACATTACTAAATTAGACCAATCAAGTCCAGCATTCTGCTCTTGGAAACCAATCAGATGTATACCATAAGGAAGCCATTAGTGCAATAGTATTTTTCTTCTTGTGTTCCTCAGCAACTGAGATATGGAGATGTAGCACCTCTGATACAGGACATAATATATAGTTAAATAAATAGTAGTCATGATATTCTTAGCCTCCATGTATTTGTCTAATCAGCCCTTAAAACTATCCAAGGTGGTGGCCGTCACTGCATCCTGGAGTAGCAAATTCCACAGTTTAACTGTGCCCTATGTGAAGATATCCTTCCTTTTCTCTGTCCTGAACCTATTCATCTTCAACATATGTCCCCATGATATAATATTACGAGAGCATTGCTATTTTGTATACCTCACTCCAGATTACTTTCAAGTCCAAACTACAATTGAGACTCCTACATTCTCTTGCTCATTGGGAATTAGATGTGTCCAGCATAGATAGCAAATCAGGCTGGGGGGAGGACTCAGCCTGACTCAAAACTGATCCTGTATTTAAAATTTATTAGGATGAGAGGTTCTTAGGCCTATCACAATCAAATTTGTACTACTGAAGGTATAAAAGAACATGGCAGCTACTTTGCTTCTTGAAAAGATTTTAAGTCAGAAGTCTCCTCTTAGTACTTTTGCAATTTCTTTGAATGCCACACCTTTTCATATGGTTGAAATATAAAGACCGTAAAACTCTCCCTCTTTTAAATCTAGATGAGAACTGATAGGAACTGAGGGACCTATACGGATAGAAAAGAAAAGAGCTTGAACAGTGTTTTTTCCTTTTCCACTGATGGGAGGATTTTTTCTGTACAAAATCCTTGAGAACCTGTTCCAAAGAGTTCCCAAATAAAGTTTCACCAGAATAAGGCAAGGATAACAGCTTATATTTCATACCTAGGTCTAATGGCCAACAATGTAACCAAACAGCTCGCCTTGCTACTGTGAGACATGCTATGCTTTTAACTGTGAGACTGAGAGAGTCTTGGGCTGCATCACAGATAAAATCAGCTGCAGTTCTACAGAGAATGTGTGTCCTCCTCTTGCTTGAAGATGAGCTCATTGTCTCTCTTCTTATTACTCTTTCCTTTTCCAGCCAGGCTAATAAAGCATTAGAGGCATAGGCAGAATAAAGAGAGATTCTAAGCTGGACTGCAGCTAAACGGAATGACCTCTTGATTGCAGCCTCAATTTTTCTATCAATTGGATCTTTGGGGACAGCACCATCAATGCCACGGATACATGATTTAGCATTTCCCCTGACAACTGCAGCATCTACTTTGGGTAAAGGCCTCCATAATGAGGTTTTATCTTTCAGAGGAGGGTACAGTTTATGCATTATTGCTGGAGCTACATATTTTACATTGGGCTTATTCCAGATTTTATATATTAGCTTTTTTGCTGCTAAATGGACAGGAAAAGAACAAGCTACCATGTCCTCATCTGAAGACTGTCTAAATTTATTTTGTTTTAACCTTAATTCATTCTGAATATGTTTAAATAAATAACTTTGATTTTCCATTTTAAATTTACGTACAGGCTCACTGTCCTCTATTTCCAATGGCAAAGCAAAGGATATTTCCTCATCTTCAGAAGGTGTTTCATTCGCCAAATCTTTCTGAAACTTAGATTTCTTTCCTGTAGAAGCTGCAAGTTCTTTCAAAATATCTGTTGCTTCTGATACAGGCATCTCTGACTGGTGCCTAGTTATTTCAAGGGAAGCTGCTGTTTCTAATGCCTCAGAATTTATTGCTAGAAAAGGTCCATCTTGTGCAGTTGAGGCCACAGCACCTTTGGTCTCAGCATGGGCATCCTTCAAAATGGTAACAATTCCAGGCAGTGCAACAGACCTTACTAGCAAACCTTTGTCAGAGTTTGAGTAATCAGCAGTACTAGCAGCAGCAGAAGGCCTTACCTTCTTAATACGGAATCTGTTGTTGTCTTCTGAACCTGAGCTGAGGTCTACTGTGTGGCTGAACCACTGTTGTAGAGAGGATGGGGTTTTGGTATACCTTTGCTGATATGGGGAATGCTCTCCTACCTGAGAATCTGACCCTTTATCCAGTTCTGTTAGTCGTTGTTGTAGAGTGCCATATCTAGAAACACTCTCAGATTGCCATTCAGTCGACATAGTGTTTCTCCGACAGAGTGAAGGGGAAATGGATTTAACCTTTAAGTGCTCTGAAGACTGCCTGACTCCCCTACAAGAGGTCTTTGTTGTGGTGCTGGAGGATTGGTCTCCTGACCTTCTGGATAAGTTGGTTCTCTCAGACCACACAGACACTGCTTTGGTAAAGAGAGGGCCTGTATCAGGATATTTGGTGACATCTCTACATTTTCTCTTCCTTCCTTGGTCCATTTTCTTTATTGTCCACGGAGACATGGACCTGAAGTGATGGAAAAAAGTTCAAAAATGCTCGAATTCTTGGCGGAGAAGGGGGGAATGGAGAAAACAAGTTTCTCTCAAAGACATATTTCATCATAGTTTAAAACTGTCCGAAACAATATGAATTACAGAATTGATTGACTATAGCAATGCTGAGCTGCACAGAAGGTACAACCTCATATTTTATAAATAACATATTTGCTTGCATCTGCCCTGTCTCTAAAGAGAAAAGAAACAGATCCTAAATATGATGAATGGCAGAGTAATGCATGACTAAACAAAGATTTTAGCAAAATGAATTAGATGTGTAACTTCCAAAAAATGCATCAAATATTCAGGTTCATGCAATTATGTACTTCAGACAAACCAACTGACAATGGAACGGGTGATTTCATAAACTGATATGCTAGCTATCTCAAGACATATACAAAAGTCCTATGTTACATCCCATGTGATCTCATAATCACATCTGGAACTGAATTGTAAAACACAAAAACTTCACTAGAGAAACAGCATAAGAACTAAAAGGTGTAATAGGTACGGGTTGCTTTTGAATAATTTCTGTTTGTGAGTAGTTCTGCCACTACTTGATGGATCTAGGTCAATGTTATTAGTCCTTGGCTTGTATACAGTGGGCCCTCAGTATCCTGTTGGGTTTAGTTCCAGACCCCTCATGGATACAAACATTTGTGGATACTCAAATTCCATTATGAACAATGGTGCAATAAAGTGGCAAAATCAAAGTTTGCTTTTCGGATTTTTTTATTAATATTTTCAAGCTGTGATTAGTTGAATCTATGGGGACAGAATCTCTGGGCCAACTGTAATTATTAATGCTTCCCAGCGACACCGAAATAGAAAAGCTAACTATATTTAAAATGTTGTGCAGTGAAAGAGTGACAAGATGCAGGAGGTGCACCACGGAATTCAGAATTGTACAATATGTAAATTATTGTACTAAAATAAAATAGTAATCTCTTATATAATTACAAATGAAAAAATAAGTCTTTAAAAACACATTACATAGAAATAGGCATATAATAAGATATAAAACAACATAAAAACAAAACAAAACACAAAGCACTCATCTTTTGAAGAAAGCAGTCCTTGCTTTTTAAACCAACGCAATGGATTAAAATAACAAGGCTTTATTTAAACTATACTGCTTGTCTGCTACTATCAGTTCATTAGCCTGAGCATGTATTTGTGCATGCAAGCTAATTAGTGCATGTAAGCAATTTGTGGAAGCTAACTTTGTTGGTTTCTAAAGGATGACGAAATGGCTTAAAGTCAGACAATAACAAATTGCAGCTATTCTGACACTATCATCTGCTTCTTACCCCATGAACTATGAGGTTCATCTTTAGTCACCAGTTAACTTTTAATTTTTTTATTACAGTCAAATGAAATGCCTATGCTGGATCTGATTACTGATTACTGTGCTATCATTCATCTGGTAACTGTTCTACCAAGGCAAAAAAAGGCAAAATCTGAGAACCACTGCAGTCCATTATAAAGATATATTTTTATTAAGCCTGGATTAACTCAGGACACTTACATACTCTGCTTCAAAAGGAGCAAGGCAAAAAGATTAAAGTGTAACAGGAAAAAAACACACATGCACAACCTCAACATTAGAGTGAAAATTAGAAGCATCTGAGATATGAATGAAGTAAAATCCGGATCCAGATTTGTTTAAGTATTGGGATGCCAATACTACAATTTAGATCTGGTTTTACCTTGGTTGATCATAATACGTAGATCTGATATTCTCCACCTAGGGTCCAATCCTTGTTTACTTACTTAAGGGTAAGTTCCCATGAACTGAAAGATACTTCCCTCTGAGGAAATATTTAAGAGGATTGTTCTGGGAGAAGGCTATCTAGAGGCTGTATGGGAATAAAGCTACCAGCAACATAAAGCTACCAGAACAAGGTTTGTGAAACTCCATCACTGCTGTTCACTTCTGGTCACATTTCTACAGCAATGGAGATGTCTTTCTGTGTCTTCTGCTATGTTATGCTTTCCTACAACTACTGTGTCCATGGAATTTCAAAATATTTTTAGAGTTAAATGAATGACTAGTCATCTGATAATTATGAGATATGTTATTATAAAACCCTGTTCAGGTGTTCCAAAATTCTTCTCTTGGGGTTGGGGGTGGAATGCGTGTTCCATGCACAGCTTCTCTACCCACAAATTTGCTTTGATAATGGGAACAATCCACAATAGAACTGCAAGCACATTCAAGTTGAATAGTTCAGTTCTTTATTCAACTGAATTCATTTTCATATATATTCAGCTGAACATGATTACAATTCTACTGTAGAACTCTGTAGAAAGGCTGTGGGTAAAGGGGGTTGTGCTTGTATCTATACGTATTCCCTTTCATGAATGGAATTTTAAAACACATGAAAAAGCCTTACAACTGTGAACTGAGAATCTATGGCAATGGAGACATGATCCTACATATATATGCCCACAATAGTAATATAATGTCTTTAATGTGTCATTGTGTTTGATGATACTGATCTTATGAAACTATTACCAGACCTAATTGTGTATATTTCTGAATGGGGCACAACAACAGCCTGTTTACTTCAAATCCATGTTGATCTGATCCATAAGAATAAATATAATTGTTTACCTGTATTCACCAAGTGTTCCATCATCTTCTTTCATGGGCTGAATTTCTGGATCACCATGAGCATCTTCCTTCTCCTTCACTAAAACACAGATTGATATTTAAAAAAACAAATTAATCAGTGCATCGGATCTACGCCTGGACATACTTACAATGGACCTAAAGAAATCAGTGAAGTTTAATGTAATCATGACTAATTTCAGCTATAGATTTCAGTGGGTCCATTCTAAGCAAGACTGTGTCTGAACCAAGCTAACAATAATGTGCACCAGACTCACTTGGCCACCCTGTTTGTACCCAAATAATAAGAGGAGGAGTGCACAAAAGGGCAAGTGGTGCTAGGTGTAAGTTTCTTGATCCCAGAAGCTCCCAAGATATGGCAAGAAGTGGTAGCCAACCTGGAGCCAGACTGGCAGATTGCAGAGGTGAGGCATGGAGGGCAATTTGGTTGAGGAAGTTTTCAGTCAGGTCCATCCATCAAGCTTAAAACCATTCACCCTCCATTAGCCCCATCAGTTGTCTTTGAAGCAGCTTCCCCACCCTCCCTCCCTCCTCTTTGTTGGTATGGATTGTGGGCTGGATTAAGGACACTTTGTTTATTATTTTGCCTTTCTTCCATAATGAGATTCAAAGTGGTATACAGCATTAAAACAACAACAACATAGTTCAGTTAATGAATGTTCATCAATTCTTTTGTCCTAACTTTGGTGGGTTATATGTGGCCAGATTAAGTGGGGTTTTGGCTTGAGTACCCATCCTCCATGGGTAAAAGGGGTCCTCTTAAGGGGACATTCAGATGAGGATGTCAGGATGCCTCCAGCTTATGGGCAAGTCTCTGCCTTGGCACCATGTGGCAGTGGAAACCAGGATCCTGGTTTCTGTTGCCCCGATTCCCTCCAGTAGTCAGGCTGGTAGGGCAATGGTCTATTATCACACACACTTGGGTTGCCTGACATTAGTATCTGGTTCCACACCAAGTAAACTTTCTTTCAGCTGTAATCCATAAATGTTGAACCTGTTCTATTCCAAAATTGGTCTCTCGAGTGTTTATCGGGCACTTTGTCCTCTTGCCTCTGAAGGCTGCATATATAGTGAGATTGATTGTGATTTGACAAAAAAATATTGTAGAGAAGGACTTTTACATGTTCTAAATAGCTGATGTGCTATGGCAACTCAACCAATGCAAAGACAGGATTTGTTAAGAGTCAAACTGGTAACATTATTTTCTTTTATAAATGTAATCTTTGTACCTAAATGTTTACACTTCCTTACAGCAGCTAACAAGAATTGGCCATTACTACTGCAAAAATCTCTTCATGAAAGGAAAAAAATGTCTACACGTTTCTGTGGAAAGGCATGATACGATTATCTGCATGTGCTTCTAAGGCTGTGGCTCACCCGGATATTTTCCGCCTTTATTTCTCCGTATGAAACAAACAATCAGCAAAATCAAGATGAGAAGAGCAACTGCACACATAAGACCAATGAACCATCCTTGAGTAGCAATGTCAACCTGTCGACTTGCCTTTGCTAGGAAGTGGAAAATATGAATTATTATTTCTTATACAATTATTTTTATACAATAATTATCCATCTATCTATCCATTACATAAGAAACATTTTATTCACATCAATTCTTAACAGAGTATCTTATCCAATAATTTTTCACCACTATCACAAATAAATTTCATGATAACACATGTAATGTCTAGGAGCATTTGATTTTCAAGTAGATTGGGAAAAAAGTTCTTCATAATGTTGAATTTTACATGATTGCCTTATTTATCATGTCCAAAATATAAAACTTGAAGAACTACTCTATTTATCGGATACTTGACTAGTTAATGGCTAACTATATATGCAGATGGCAGTGACTAATATTTCTGTAACACAAAATTCAGGGAAGGGTACTTAGATCAGTCTATCTGTGTATGTGTGTTGTGTGTGCGCGCAGAAAGAAAAAGCAGGAGCACATCTGTAAGTGAGCTGTCCTTATGAAGTTACAAAATTCGGTGAGTCAGCCACACTTCCTCATATGAACTCAGTCAACTGATATTGAACTCAAGTAGCATGATTCATTTGGAAGACATCAGTTATGCCTATTGGATTTCCTTTTCTATAGGGAAGACAGGAAAAATCTATTTACAGTACAGTTGCCCAGACTTTATTTGGCAACTGTACTGTGCTTTCCAAGAAGGTAACAGGGTTTTATAAAGGTAACAAAAGATTCTGAGGCACTTTTTTTTCCTTTTACATAAAATCCAAAAGTAATGTTAAGGATAATTATATAAACAGTGACTAAAAAAACAATATACTCGTTACATATATTTTCTATTTACATGTAAATAAACAGTAATTTTTATTTTATTCATAAGTTAGAGAAAATAGGGTTTAATTTTTTTAAAACGTGCAATCATAAGTAATCAAAAGTTTAGTGTCAAACATTACAGGAAGACACACAGACATTTAACACTGAAATGAATTATGAAAGTTCATGCCAACCAAACGATCCAAACAATACACATCAAATATACAACAAGCAAAGGCAGTAACTTACTCATGCAGCTTCCACAATTTATATTACTATATATTCTGCTAAGAAGTAGAGGATTCTAAAAGCCAAGACTGTTTTCTTTTTAAAATTACCATAATTTTTATTGTATTGTATCACTGGTTCTTAACCTTTTCTTTACCAGGGACCCCCTGTAAATAAAATTTGTTGCCAGGGACCCCCATAACCACGTGGACATTTTTTAATTCCTTAAATCTGGGATTTCCCCCTTTTTCTAGAATGAATGGCAACCCTAAATGGACCCCCCGTGAGGGCTCTGTGGACACCCAGGGATCCACAGACCCCAGGTTAAGAACCACTGCACTATACAAATAATTTGTCTTGAGAAGTCTACATACTGATACTGAATACTGATGCTGCTACTACAGGTGAATCATATGACTCTGTCTCACTGCATTTACAATGAAAGAATGAGGATGTTGGACAGGAGTCTTTTCAGATGCCACAGAAATGGGATCTAAGGATACATTAGAGCTTTCTTGAATGGAACTCTGCTTGCAGGATGCTCCTATGGGAAGTTTTCATCCTGTGCTATTCTCCAAAGTCCCAAATTCTAATTCAGATGATTTCATAACAGAGTGGGAGGTGGCTGTGGGCAATGGAGGATTGATATAAATTGCCTCTCTAGTCTTTCTGCTCACAGAAGGAACACTATGGATCCAATCTTATGCCCTTAATCAATTTAATTTAGTTGTTAGTTTGAGATACACAACAATGTATCTCAAAGTTTGCTTCTGTAAATGTTGGTTTTTCTATTGGCTTTCCCTTAAAAATAAAGTCAGAAAATCTCAGGAAAAAAATCCTGAACTAATTCAAGATCTCAGAAAGATACTGATGTTTTCTCACACATCTCGACCCCGAAGCATTATTTCCCCTTTGCCTTCCCTTAATTTACCAACAAGAACAGTGCCAAAATCAGACATGGAGAAGAAGTAACCATTTTCCCACTTTTGTAACAGTATAATGAGAAACAAAATACTATATAATGTACCAAAGAATAACATACCCAAGTATTTTCAGCAGTATTCAGGACCCTACATGTGCTGCATGTTCCACAATGCAAGCTGTATCAGCTGCAGACTATACAAGCTTTTTTCAGGAAATATCTCGTTTTAAATGTACTAGTTGCTGTGGGACCATGAATTCTGGGAAAGCTAGCTAGTTTTTGATTCCACTGGTAGGGCAAGATATTTTGTGGAATGTGCAGGTGTGAAACTACAGCCCCAAGTTTGTCATGACAGTGTTGGCAATCTATTGGGTTCTGCAGTAAGTCAATACTGCGCTGTCCCTAGATTTTGTATTGCTGCTATTTAGGAAACTGTGGTTACTACAACCATTTTTTTCAGTTTTGTAAGAAACACAAACCAAAATCTCCCCATTAGAGATGACTTTCTGAATCAATTGCTGAACACTAATATAAATCCCATTTATTCAGTGCTTGTACTCTGATTGGCACAAACAGCTGGATTTAGGCCATAGGATGTACTTGAAAAAAATCATATAGAATACATAGCATTTGAATAATTCACCTCACAATATAGCATTAAGTTGAGATCATATCATTGTACTAATTTTATTTGTTTTTTTGTAGGAACCATTTAAACACTTAATATTTTAAGTCAAGTACAGGTAGGTTCACTGACATGAAATTTGCAAACTTTTTCTATACTATCATTATTTTTTAAAAAAATAAATAACAAAACATTACCGTTCCTAATGAAGAAATTGTGTATTAGTACTGCTATTAAAAAAAAATCAAACACTCCAGCATGGCATTTTGGGAGGTAGTATTTCAAAAACTGTAGTCTCGGTATTACTTTTATAAGTTATAATTCAGTGATATTAGCACTGAAAATGGCTATTTCCACACTAGACTGTTACAGTGCTATTATTCCACTTTCAACATCCTGTGGAATTCTGGGGTTTGTAGCTTGCTGAGGCCAAAAAGCTCTCTGGATGAGAATTCTAAACGCCCCTCCTTAAACTGCAAACCTCAGGATTCCATAGGATGTTGAAAGTGGAATAACAGTGCTGTGACAGTATAGTGCAGAAATGGCTAATATTGTCATGTGAGGGAAAAGAAGGAAGTGTGCACTGGAACCATTTCCCTATCTCAGAGTAACTCATTCTTTCAGCACTTAACAGCATTGATTGTAACTTGGATTTTGTAAATAGATGTTCTCTTTTCTTTAGCAGAAGAAACAAGAATCCACTGGAAGAAAGGAGCCAAGATTTTCTACTCATTCCTTCTTCTCTTGCAGCTCCCACTATCCCCTAACATGCAGAGGCACTTCTCCTGTAGCATTTTTGGTATTTTACTTCTTCTGTGGCATTTATGCCCAACAGAAGATTATTTTCTACTTCTTCTGTGGCATTTCTGGCCCAATAAAATATCAAATTTAATGCATTTTACCTTAAAGTTGGAAGAAGCTGTAAAGAATTGGATCTGAGCTGAGACTTAACTGCTCTATAAAACTGTTTTCTAATTATGTTGAACAAGAAATATAAAACAAAGCATATCAGCAAGAGAGTCCAACAAAAGCAGGCACAAAAAAATGTATCTTTTAAAAAAAATGGCAAAGAGACAAAGAAAACTGACCAGAAGATATTCACATGGAGCATACTAAAGATGTGCTGGTGTGGCTATGAGACACACATTTTAGCTCTATTTTATGATGTGGAGAAAAATGAAATGTTGTGACCCAACACAGCACTAGATCAAAGAACTTATCACATCACAATTCTGAATGCAAGGCAGAACTGGCATGGTGTGCCTCACCTGGACCTGTCTCAAACACAGTCTCTGAACTCTTAACACCAGAAAGACCCTCAGCACCAACTCGGACTTTATATGATGTTCCTGGTGTTAATCCTTTTAACATAAAGAAGTTCCGGGAACCATTAACATGTTCTTTTTTCAATTCTTCTTTGCCTACAAAATTTTTAGGAACACAACATATTGGAGTATTTGAATTCACTCTTAAATTCAAGTTAACATTTCTTACTGACATTTGCTTTAGAAAGGTTAGATTTCCCCTGGGGCAAAAAATACATTGCTGCTATTTCTTAATGTGCAATATCTAGGTACCACAATCTAATTACTATCTTGTTTTTCATCTACTGTGGAATACTGATTTTTAGCTGTCTGCCAAAAGATATGAGGTACACTTTAACAGTTTAAAACTGGTATTGAAGTGATAGCTATTCAGCAGATTGGGTTATCATTTTGTTTCTTAGAAAGCAATTCCAGAAATCTAAAGATTGACAGATACATTTTCTATTGATGCAATATTTTCTTTATGCCTTCATTTTCACTATTAACCAAAGAAAATGAAGGCATTCACACCAGAACGAAGGCATGTGGCTTGGTTAATCAATTGTCATTTTCTGCCTAATTTACCATTTTCCTATATTACCACTGAAATTTAACAGTAAACACAGTTGCTCTGAAGTTGGAGTCGACTGGGGGATAGCAGTGTTGTCATTCCCCCTTTCATGTGAGTTAGACCACTAGATAGTAACTATTTCCAATTTAAGAAAAATTAGAACTGAAGGAATCTTGTTTTCAACTTGAATAAAGTCTGATTTATCACAGACAAATCTGACGGTACCAAAATGCCTAAACCAAATTAGAGTAGACCAAGAGTAGATAGAAAAGAACAGGTTGCTTACCTGTAACTGTGGTTCTTCGAGTGGTCATCTGTGCCATCATACACTAGGAGCTTTAGCGCCTGCGCGGTAGCGTTCGGAAACTTCTAGAGCTTGTTCGCTTGGCGGGAACCCCTCCCCCACGCCGGTACTGCGCATGCTCCTCCCGCCGAGCAACGGTCTCTCCTCAGTTCTGTCGTCCGCCGTAGAACCTACAGGGACCTGAGAAAGAGGGGAGGAAGGGCGGGTGTGATGATGGCACAGATGACCACTCGAAGAACCACAGTTACAGGTAAGCAACCTGTTCTTCTTCTTCGTGGTCTCTGTGCCTTCATACACTAGGAGACTGTGTAGCTTACCGGTCGGACGGCGGGTCAGGTCCTACAGCACGGAAGCCAACACCTCACGTCCAAACCGGGCATCTCTGCGCGACCGGCAGTCGAGCCTGTAGTGGCGCACGAAGGTCGATGGTTGGGACCAGGTCGCCACACGGCAGAGTTCATGCAGGTCAACTCCTCGCAGGAGGGCCGCAGAAGTAGCCACAGCTCTGGTGGAGTGGGCTCGAAGCAGGACTGGCGGAGGCTTCCTCGCGAGCTCATACGCCAGTTCAATAGTCCTCACCACCCACTTGGAGAAGCGCTGGGTGGACACTTCTTAGGCCCCTCCGACGTCGCCCATAGCAAACAAAGAGATGCGGCGTCTGTCGGAAGGAAGCAGTCCTGTCCTTGTAGAAAGCCAATGCCCGACGCACGTCCAGGGAGTGGAGGGAACGCTCCAACGGTGTCGTCGGGTTCGGGAAGAAGGCAGGCAGGATGATGTCCTGGTTGAGATGGAAACTGGACACCACCTTTGGCAGGAACGAGATGTCAGGTCTCAGGACCACCTTGTCCCTGTGGAAGACCGTGAAGGGCTCATCGGAACGAAGAGCTGTGATCTCACCCGCTCGCCTCGCTGAGGTCACCGCTACCAGGAAGGCAGTTTTCATTGTCAGGAGCCTGTCATCCGAGGTCTCCATCGGCTCGAAGGGCGGCTTCGTCAGCTGCGAGAGCACCAGCGAGAGGGACCACGGCGGTAGCGGCGGCGATACCGGCGGGTAGAGATGATGAAGTCCTTTCAGGAACCGCTTAACGGTATCGTTTCTGAAGAAGGCTGAGGCAGCCGATCGTGGCGGTTGGTATGCCACGATCGCGGAGAGATACACCTTCAGGGATGGAAACGCCAGGCCCTGTTGCCGGAGGTGCAGGAGGAAGTGCAGGACGGTCGAGAGCCCCGCGGGCGATACCGGCTCACTCCTCTCGTTAGCGAAGGTCAGGAAGCGTCGCCACTTGTATTGATAGTTGCGACGGGTGGATTCCTTCCTGGCCGCGACGAGGACGGTACCGAGCACGGGATCGTCTAGTGCGATATCCTCCAGGCATGGAGGGCCAGGCGTGGCAGGTCCGGATGGAGGACTCGGCCGCCGGAGTGGGAGAGCAGGTCCGGTGTCGGTGGCAACCGGAGCAGGTCGTCTCGCGCGGCTTGTAGCAGGGGTGCGAACCAATGTTGCCTCGGCCAGTACGGGGCTACCAGGATCGCGTCGGCTCGGTCGGCGAGGATCTTCGATATCGTCCGGCCGAGCAGCGGGAACGGCGGGAACGCGTAGAGGAGTTCCCCGGTCCACGGAAACTGGAAAGCGTCCCCGATGGAGGCACGATCGTGGCCCGCTCTGGAACAGAATCGGCGACACTTCGCGTTTTCCCTGGTCGCGAAGAGGTCGATCGATGGTTCGCCCCAGCGGTCCCGAACGAGTCTCAACGCCTCTCCGGAGAGAGACCATTCGTGATGGGATGAGGTGTCCCTGCTGAGGGCGTCTGCCGTGGTGTTCTCCTGCCCGGCCAGGTGAACCGCCACGGGATGCGTGTGCAGGCGAATGCACCATTCCCACAGGCCGAGCGCGATGTCGAGCAGGGTCGTGGAATGAGTCCCACCTTGTCTGTTGATGTAGCAGACGGCGGTGGTGTTGTCCGTCAGAATCAGGACCGTGCGCCCCGCCACGGCATGGCGGAACGCCCGTAGGGCTTTCCAGACGGCGAGCAGCTCCAGCGCGTTGATATGGAGAGCGGTCTCGTCGTCGGTCCATCTGTCGCGGACTCTGAGATCGCCGCAGTGGGCACCCCATCCATACAGGGAGGCGTCGGTCGTTACCGTCACCTTCGGTGTCGGCTGTTGGAAAGGCATCCCCGACATGAGATTGCGTCGCGACTGCCACCATCGGAGGGATGAGCGGACGTCTCCCGGCAGCTGCAGTCGGAGTGTCTGTTCGTCTCGCAGGGGGTCGAATATGCGGACGAACCAGTGTTGAAGAGGTCTTGCTCTCAGCCTGGCGAGATATGTCACAGCGGTCGTCGCAGCCATGTAGCCCAAGAGCTGCTGGACGCTTCTCGCAGATAACGTCGGGGCCGTACGAGCGTGAGCGGCGGCC
Source organism: Ctenosaura bakeri (assembly GCA_948474755.1). NCBI lineage: Eukaryota > Metazoa > Chordata > Lepidosauria > Squamata > Iguanidae > Ctenosaura > Ctenosaura bakeri. Next base: position 1,045,352 of record CAOLHI010000002.1, read on the forward strand.
CGGATCAAGGTTTGTGCTCGAGACTCTGGTAGGTACGCCCTGGCGGAGGTCGAGTCGAGCGTCGCCCCGATGAAGTCCAAGATCCTCGCCGGCTCGAGGTGGGACTTCTTCGGATTCACTCGTAGACCAAGGCGGGTCAGGAGTGACAATGTCATGTGGACGTCGTGGTAAAGTCTCTGTTTGCAGGACGCCACCAACAGCCAATCGTCGAGGTAGGGGAAGACGGAAGCGCCCTTTGTCCGCAGGTAGGATACCACCGGGGCCATGCACTTGGTGAAGACCCTTGGGGCAGTCGAGAGTCCGAACGGCAGCACCTTGTACTGGTAACAGGTGTCGTCGACTGCGAAGCGGAGGTACCGTCTGTGCTGCGGGCGAATGGCGATATGGAAGTATGCGTCTCGGAGATCGATGGAGGCGAACCAGTCCCCTCGATGTAGGAAGGGTAGGATCGACGGTATCGTGACCATCTTGAACCTTTTGGGGCGGATGTAGTAGTTCACCCCTCTGAGGTCTAGGATCGGCCGGAGGGTACCGTCGGCTTTCGGTACCGTGAAGTACCTGGAGAAGAAGCCGGTGGTCTTGGCCTCTTGCGGGAGCCGCTCGATCGCCCCTTTCTGGAGGAGGGATTGGATCTCTTCCAGGAGGGCCGGACTCGACGGCGTGGAGTAATAAACGCCGCGAGGAGGAATATCGAGAAACTCGATGGCGTAGCCAAGACGGACGATGGAAAGCACCCAAGAGTCCGTAGTGACATACTGCCACTCCGCTAGGTGTCGAGCGAGAGTCGGTCGGTCTCCGAGCGCTGATGGTAGGCTGAAGAGTGGGTATTGGTGGGTCCTGCCAGGCACGTCAAAACCGAGACTTTGTCTCGGAGGAGGACTTCTTCGACGAAGGCGGGCGCCGCCTAATCGTGCGTCTGGCCGATGAGCCGGAGGACGGTCTCGACTGTCCAGACTGGGCCGAACGCTGGAACGACGAGGTGGAAGATCGTCGCCAGGATGGTCGGAAGGTGGAGGCCCTGCGGGTCTGCGTGGCCGGCTGCAGCCCGATCTTTTTTGCGGTCAGTCTCGCCTTGACAAGATTGTCCAAAGCTTCGTCTGTGGACGAATTGAATAGGCCTTCACCGTCGAAGGGGAGATCTTCAATCCTCCTTCTGGTGTCCTCCTGGATGTCGGCCGGTCGAAGCCAAGCATGGCGGCGAAGGCCGACGGATCCCGCCATGACCCGGGAGGCGATCTCCACTGCGTGCCGGGAGGAGGCCATCTGGTGCCGAGCGATGGAGATAGCCTCATTGAAGATCACGGAGGAGGCTTGGCGGATGTCCTCCGGTACCGCTTCCATCGCTGGTTGCAGGCGATCGAGCACTTTCTTCAGGTATGCCGCGAGGCAAGCCTGAGTGTTGGACAGCCTGATCTGCAAGGAGGCAGCTGAATAGAACCTCCTTGCGTAGGCGTCCAACTTCCTGCCCTCTTTGTCCGGCGGGGTGGTGTGTTGCCTGCCGGAGCCCTTCGTCTGCGCGGACTCGACGACCACAGAGTTCGGTGCAGGGTGATTAAATAGATAACCGGCGTTATCCTTCTGCACCCGGTAGAGGTGTTCTAACCGCTGCGGTATCGGCTGAGCCGAGGCCGGTCTATCCCAGGCGGCCTTCACCAGTCTGGATACCCGGGGCAGGAGAGGCAGCGGGGCCGTGGAAGGTCGCTTCTCCTCGAAAACGGAGAAGGCTGGATCGTCATCCTCCGGCTCCGCATCGGCGATCTTAAGGCCGAGGGTAGTGGCCATGCGGAGCAGCATCGCAGAGAACTGGTGGACGTCCTCTGGAGCAGAATCTGGGATCGGGTCCCCGAATCCCAACGGAGGAGACTCCTGGGAGGCCGCCTCAGACACCTCAGACTCCGCACTCGAGTCGTACGACTCCGAGCTCGGTGAGTCCTCTCGCCGCTCGCTCTCCGGCTCCTTCGTAGTCGCCGCAGGTGTTGCCTTCCTAGGCTTCTCCGCAGCCGGGGCGGTGGTAGCAGCAGCGTCCCGCTTGGGATGGCTGACCACTGACTTCACCCTCTTGGTGGTGACCGGGGTAGTCTGGCAGGCTGACGTCGTCGTAGCCCGCTCAGTCACCACCGACTCCGTAGGGCGCGTCGCCGTTGCCGTGACCCTAGGAGGTGGCGATATCGCCCGATACCGTGGTGAAGGCTCCCTCGCCCTATGATATCGAGGGGAGGGAGAGCGGCTGAAGGAGCGGCGGTCCGACGGAGATCGGCTTCGGCGTCGACGGTACCGAGCCTCGTCCCCTCTAGGCGAGCGCGATTCGCGCTGTCGACGAGGTGACCGGGACCTCCGGAAGGTCTCCCAGCGACTCGGGCCACGATGGTACCGATCCCGGTACGATGGCGAATGCGACCGATAGGAGGCCGGGCGCTCTCTCCATTCAATTCCTCGCGTACCTGGCCACGTAGGACGCCGAGGTGTATCTGGAGGCAGACGAGCGAGGTTGTTCCTCTCTTGTCTCCCTCGGAGGCGGCGAGGCCACCGGACGCTCGGAAGAGCGGGACCGGGACCTGAAGGAGGTCGAACGCCGCTCCGGAGAAGCAGAGGGCTCTCTCTGCTGCAGGTCGGCCGACCTGCGACGGCTAAGAGGGCGGTGGCGCTCCTCCACCAGGGTTGGAGGGTCTGCCACAGGCGAGTCCGGGCGCTGTTGGGGAACGTCCTCGATCTCATCCTCCGAGAGGTCGACGGACTCGCCTCGCCCTTTTGAAGGCTGCTGAGTAGGAGGAGGAGTAGGAGGTTGAGCGTCCCCAGCCGGGGAGCGCTTCTTTTCCTTCTTCTTCTTCTTCTTCTCCTTCTCCTTGCCCTTGCCTCCGTCCGGAGCAGGGCGCTTTTTTGCAGGCGTCTCCGTAAGGGGAGCCTCAGCCTTCCTCGCCGTCGAGGATCCTTTCGCTGACTTGGCAGCCGCCGACAGCTTCGGGATCCTCGGTAACGCCGAGATCGGCGTTTCGCCGGTACCGAGCCCGATACCGACGAGGTGGACGGAACGGCAGCCGCCGATACCGTCGATGGCGTGGTCGTCTTCTTGTCGGCCATCTTGGAAGTGGAGGTCTCGTCTATCGCCCGCAGAGACTGTTCCCAACAATAAGATTTGAGTCTCGCGGAGCGGTTGCGAAGAGTTTGCGGAGTAAAATCCCTGCAAATTGGGCAAGTCCGGATGTTGTGGGACTCGCCCAAACAGAAGAGACACTCCTTATGGCCGTCGTTGAGGGCAACCTTGCGGCCGCAGGACACGCACTTCTTAAAGAGCGCGGACATAAGACGAAGAAACGCCAAACTCCGAAATCCAAAAAGACGAAAAACGAAGGGGGAGTCCGAAAGAGAGGTCAAAGACAGTCCGAAAGTCCGTAAAACCGTGAAAAAACAGCAAGGCAAGCACGACGTGAGAGGAACAAACTAAAGAACCTTCCGTACGCGGCGGCGGACGAGAAAGAACTGAGGAGAGACCGTTGCTCGGCGGGAGGAGCATGCGCAGTACCGGCGTGGGGGAGGGGTTCCCGCCAAGCGAACAAGCTCTAGAAGTTTCCGAACGCTACCGCGCAGGCGCTAAAGCTCCTAGTGTATGAAGGCACAGAGACCACGAAGAAGAATTAACACTTATGTAATCTTATTGATTCACTAGATTTACTATTTGACATTAGCAACTAGATTTGGGTAAAAGTCTACAATGTGGAGTAATTAAAAGTATACTATAGGAGACATGAGGTTTTGTGGCTTTTCAGGTGAAGTAAGTATTTCTCAAGTACAAGCCTTCTGCTCACACTCACATCTAGTTGTATGGGAAGTGATTAATTTCAAAAAGCTCTGCATTATGTCTTCCATTCTCCAGTCTAACAGCTGAGGATTTGTGACTGCCTTTCAAAATAAGAGTAATCCTTATTTTAGACTACGAAGCAGTACTAATTCAAGAAAAAAGCTGTGTGACAATTACTTCTTAATTATTCATATATTTTTTAAAAAAGTTGTCCTTAGTTTTAAAAACCAACTTTTTGAAAAATGAGTCAACATCAGCCTTTCTATTATTAAAATATTTTGAAATATATTACAGCATTTAGAAAAAAATCAATGAAATTTCTTCTTACTGCCTGCCACACCATATTCAATATAAATGTTTTCATGAACTGGACCCTCATACTCCCAAGTGATATTGGCATAGGTCTCAGCAGCAGCTGCCGTAACATTTTTGATCCTTGGATAGACAGGTTGCACTGAATACACAAGAAAAACAGAGCAAAATATGAAAAGCATCCAATACATTCCATCTTAACTATTTCACTACCTTGAAGCTTACCGTAAAGATTTTTTTTTTCTGTCACAGGAAAAAAGGGAAACTTCTAGACTTACCGTGAGTTCCCATTTACAAAGACGGGGTGATCTGTAGTTCAGAGAAAACACCTCCTCTTGGTTACCAGGCATGGTCCTCTCATAACCGGAACCAAGGGGAGGAGCTTCTCCTTAGCTTCAGCCTGAGCCCAGAGCCTAGATAAGCCCCTACCATCAATTACAAACTGACAGAATATCTACCAATAAAATTGAAAAATGACCACCATGTACTGTAATTAATATAACGCAATGAGTAACAAATGAACTGGGGAAGAAAGATCATCTCATGGAATTCAAGATCAATCACCACAAATGTCTGTGGCCTCATAGAATACAATTGACATTTTTACTATACTGATCTAGTGGCAAACTGTCCTGGCTTTGAACTACTGACAAAGAGAAAATACATGAAGTATAAGTTTCCCTTTTTCTGGAGTATCTCGAGTGGGGTAGTCTTCAAGGAGGCAGAAAAGCCTGATCACCAAAGCCAAGATGATTCCAATTTCAGACTTGTACCAAAAAGCTTTCCTGCCAAAACCGTGACATTACAGTTGAAATGATAATATCTAGTAGAGGTATATATGTATTTCCAGGTTACATATATCACCAACATACTGTATGTAATCTTATTAGCTAATAACCTTTGCAGGTATATTTTACTTACAACCCTGTAAAGTGGACATCTTTGCTCCCACCCACCAAGAACTGTCAAAAGAACAGACAGAGGAACTCTAAAATCCTGAATGCTGAGTGCTGGAAAAAGATACACACTTTAGATTGTGTTGCTGTTTAACTTCAGATGATAATTTGGATAGCAACAAACAAAAACCTCAGATGTATAAAAAGGGTATAGACTTTTTGTATGAAACAGAGGTAAGCCCAATGAAAATGAAATAGTTTCTTCTTGCCAAAGAGAGTATTACATTTGGAGTGTTATATTTGGAGATGCCATGAGCGCGTGTAAAACACGTAAGTGAAGCTGTTCTTGATTGTGAATTTGTGAAAGACAGGGGTGGTCAAAAGGTTTTGACAGGAACAAAACGCTACATTAAGATGTCTGACATGAAATCTTTGTGCCTTGGATGACTCCTGAAAACCTGTGAATCTATTGTTATTGTGGTTGAAATTGACCCTATTTATTAGCTGGGATACTAGCAGTGGGAGAAAGAATTTCAATGTATTAGTATCTCAGACTTTGTCAAAGTAGTTTTGAAAGAATTCTAAAAGTACATGTGAGTACAGTGTTATCTTCCCATGTTTTACTTTTTAAAGTGATATGTGGCACATTTATTACCTTCCAAGGTTATCTTTTCTGACAGCTTTGTTGCTAAGGGCCTTCAAGTTCTTTCTGACCTTTGGTGACCTAAGGTGACCCTATCATGAGGTTTTCTTGGCAAGATTTGTTGTCTTTGTCCTCTTCTGATGCTGAGAGAGTATGACCTGCCCAAGATCAACCAGTGCATTTCCATGGCTGGGTGGAAATTCTGACAACTAGCAACGTAAATAATATTTTCTCATCCTTGATGAGAAAGGGTGTCATCCTAGTAAAAAAAAAAGTCCTGAGACTTTTTTCAGCTTTGCAAGAGAACATAAAGACTAGCACTTTTCCCCATCAACAGCAGGAATAGAAGAATAGTTTTTGTGAGAAACAAAACAAAATGGTATTTTACACAAAATATATTTTTGCGTTAAAAAAAAAACCTTTATAAAATTTTACAGCAATTGAAAATATAAAAATCTCTCATAATCTCACTCAGTGGGCACAAAATATTGAATTTTCCCCTAATATTTGCAAGAATGAAAAAAGCAAAGAACTACAGCCCCACTGATGAACTGGAAAATTTAGAAAACAAAGCATCTGACATCTTTTTAGACAGAACGTGTTTTGTTCAAGTTAGTAAGTCGTGAAGTTCATTCCAAACATAGTGAAGAGTTGGACTTTGCTTCAGTTGATCAGGGAGAGGAACTAATCACATACATTCAATAGCACTAAATAGCTTCTTGAAAATCAATGCTAGTTGCCCAACATTAGTGTTTCTTCAGGTATTCTGGCATCCCCCCTCCCATGTGCCAGGGACCAGTATTATATGAGTGCCACATTATTTTCTTATCTGTATGGTTTCCTGGAAAGTCACTGAGGACTAGCTTAACTGGCACTGGTCTGTGGACCACTGCTTTGAGTAGCACTATTGCAAGTGAGCGAAAATTAAATTAAATCAAATCAAATCAAATCAAATCAGAAGGACAGCAGATTTAGGTGCGAGAGAAAAATCTATTACTTTTTTTTTAATGGTCCAGCTAAGTGATGAGCTTTGTCAGATTCTTAGAGCTCCATGCTAACCAGATATGGCAATTCTGGAAGTTGAAATGAAGATCACAATCTTAATGTCAAAGTAGATTCTAAAGAGAGTGCATATTTCCAAAGATTAACCTAATTTCCATCTAAGAATGGGATTTCCTTACAGATGTGTGCCTTGTAATCAAAGCAAAGCAGAGTAAGGTATATAGTAATGAAAACCATATACTATGACAGATTCTATTATCATTTGATGAAGTACATCTTCAATAATTTGCAAATCTTATCATCTTGGTATTTTTTTCTTTTGGGAAGAAGAACTTGACCAGTAACTGAGAGGATATAATTCCCTGAGGTCTGGCCCACTCTGGAATCACTGGAAAATTAGTAAGTCTAGAATCAGTAGACAAGCAATGGACAACCACACAGTATATTAAATGAAATACTAATATGAATGCTAGCATACTATAAATTTATACACTCAAATTTGAAAATAATTTGTGAATATCTCCCATTAAATTCAATGGGACATATTTACGTAAACAGGAAGAGCTATGTAAGGTATGTTTATTAATTCTGCATTTAAAAGACTAGGGATTAGAAATAAGTCTATTCCTAAAGCACACATCCTTAAGGTAGATTAAATTCTACATGCTTATGGGAAGAACATAAAAACATGCAGGCATAATGACTTCCTAATTTCTTGCTATCTTGTACATTCCAAAATGTCTTTCCTGTTGTTTCTTTCTGTGGAAAGTGGCATCTCAGCTGTTTCCATGGCACTTAGATGGATAAAGTAAATAGTAATACCCTTATAAAATGTTGAAGGTACAGTGTGCATGACAGGGGAGTTTTCAAAAATGTTCTCTGAATATCCTTCATCAGACAATGCAGGAAAGAAGAAAACAAAGAGTAAAAATATTTTTGCATAATAAAAAAGTTTCAAACATCACAGTACTATCTTACACATTAAGAAAACAGTACATGCATATGTGAAATGTCCATGCAGGTTTTTTTTAAGAGATGTACTTGATACAATAGGAGAACAAATTATAAAAGGAAAGAGGAGCATAAAAGTCACCTTTATACTTTAGAGGCTACCCTGAAAGATCAATCACATTATCTCTCACCATTCCCATTAGAGAAGAATGTTATAGCTGCAATGCAGGGCACATTCCATTCATTATGTGAAACTTTTGGCAGCTAATTCATAACATTGTTGCAGCGGTCAAACATTCAGCAGGTGAAAACTTACTCAGCCACTTAAAATGCCAAGATACATCCCCATCCCTGAAACATTGTAGAAAATTTCAGAGTTTTATTACTTTATATTTGGACTTTAAGATGAAGATAGACATACTAAAATATTTTTAATAAATCTGTGATGCAATTTCTCTTTTCATTGGCCCTGACAACCAACTTCTATTGCTGAAATGTACACAAATATCATCCAAATCAGGGATAACGAACAAATGGATGTTCTCCCCTGAATCTCTGGAGCCACAATGATGTTTGGGGAGAATCTACATGCCCGATGGCACTGGCTTTCTAGCTGAAGCACTGGTTGGAGGTTTTTCAGCTGGTGGGCTCGGAGCTGACTTCTCCATATTGGGAAAGGTGAGGAGGAGCAAAGCCAAGTGGCTGAGTTATGCTGTGCCAGCTAAGTACACCTAGATGGGCACATCACCATAATTTTTCTTAATTTGCAAAAGAAATTCTTGCTTCTAATAAATCATAGGTTTCTCTTTAAAACCTATTTAAGCAAAAATGATAGAATATTAAGAAAAGGGTGCTACAATTTCAGTTCTGGTTGTACAACAAGGATTCATCAGGCACCAGAATTTAGGTGCTATTAAATAGTGCAGAATGGGAGAAAGGGCAATCTCAACCATAATATAAACAGTATTCCTAGTCACTTCTATTGTTGAACAGCTCCTACAGTGAGCATAGTCTTGTTTAATATTGCCTTCCCTGTTTGTGTGAATCTATTCTGTATTTGTGCATCTGATTTTTCCTAAATAAATGCAAGCCTTCACACTTATCTCTATAGAAATTCATTTTGTTAATCATGGCTCAGCTCTCAACCCTGTCAAAACTGAAGGCTTATTATTGTCTTCTGTGGTGTTACTCATCCATCTCAGTTTGGAAAGCATCTTACTCTATTCTTTTGATAAAGTCATTTATAAACATGCCCTACAACACTGGCCTTGGGACACTACACTCCCCTCCTAGTTGGCAGCAACATATTAATAAGCTTTTTGGATAAGGTCCTTCTACCAGCCACACATCCACCTAACACTAGCACCATCTAGCCAACATGTTAGCAACTTGTCAACAAGATTATAGCAGAGGACCTTGAAGAAAGCCCTGCTAAAGTCAGACAGACTAAATCCACAACATTTTATCAATCTAGTAACTATCAGTGGGGGTGGGAGGAGAAAAGGAAAAAAAAAAAGAAATAAAGAATTCTCTAGTTTTTGAGAAAATTGTACTCCTTGTTATTACGCTATTACCAAGTACTTGGAGAACTCAGAATAAAATATCATTTAAAACTTTTCCATAGTCCTTTTGCCATTTTCAAGTCCATTTCTTTGAGATTATCATAAAAATGGTAGGAAACAAACAACAGCCGCACTGAAGCAAAGCATGAAATATGATTCAGTAAAAGGCTCATCTTCTTGGGGATTTTAAAATACAAGAGGTACAGTTTGGAGATTTTAGAACGCAAGTTTTCAATATCATCTTTATTTCCAAGAATACTCCACGAGCCCCAGAATCATTCTCAGAAATTAAAAATAATGAGAGGCCTATACCACAGCATCTCATTTTACTTAGTTTCTAATTTTAAAAAAAGCTGAATGGTAGTAGACAGTGAGGGGAAGTATTTTGTATGTTCTGGGTGTTTCTTTTGCTTTTTGTGGGAAGAGTGGTGCTGGTAGTGGTGTGCTTCAGCTTGTTTATTATGGCATATGTAGGTGTTTTGTGTGTGTGCCTGGATTTTGTGTGTCTACAATTTGCTTTATTTCTGTGCACAGAAGCTGATGAAAAATTTCCATTTAGAATATTAGCAACTTCTTTATGAATTAGTTTCTGATAGACATGGTGGTACCGACATATCTCAGTTTGAACCAAGATATAACATGCATGCTTCATTTCTACATGAATGGCTATAGTTCCTTCTTGTTCACTCCTTTTCTTTCCTGTAATCATCTTAACAACATTATTAATTCTATTATCAAATCTTTCCTTGACAGAAAACATTAAATTCTGCAGAACTTGATTAAAACCTGTGCTATACTAAAATATAAAACCACAAAGATAGCCACTTGTCTGAACATTATTAACAGCATTCTGTAACATTTTTACAAACAGAATTTTTGGTTTCTTGGCACACATTGTGAGCTTGCCTCATGTAAATCATGAATAATCCTGCTTATTACTGTCCACAGCATCATCTATTTATGCCAAATATCCTTCACCTTTATCAGACAGTCAAATCTACCACCGTGACCAAAACAGCACTATTTGAAATATTTGTACAGAAGACTTCAGATTTCATTGCAAAATTTAACAAAATATTGGAAGAATAATTTTTTACAAAAAAATCTGTTAAGATTTATCACATGGTAAAGAGGTAAGTGAGAAAAGTGTTAGACCTGATACTCTCTCAGAGTCTGACTTCTAACAAATATCAGGATAGTTGAAATCTCACATTACCACTATATCTCTCCTTTCTAAATGTTTTATCATGTGTTCCAGAAAGGCATCATTCAAGTCCTCAGTCTGGCTTGGGGGACTCTAGTAGACCCCCACAATGACATCACCATTGTTTCTCTCCCTCTTAATTTTTGCCCAGATGCGCTCAACCTGGCATCCAGGATTAAAGTCATGGAACTCTTCAAAATGTCCCTGACGTATAGTGCTGCTACTCCTCCTCTTTTCCTTTTTAGTCTGTTTCTCTGAAAAAGGTTATGCCCTTCTATTGCTACATTCTAACCATGAGACTCATCCCAGCAGGTTTCAGCGATGCCTATCGTATCATATTTACTTTGCTGTGCTATGTGTTTCAGTTTATCTTGTTTGTTTCCCATGCTTTGTGCATTAGTGTAGAGGCATCTGACTAGGTCCCTGGCTAGGTCCCTGGCCCTAGCTGCTTATTTAAGTATCTTTCTCTCCCACTGTTGGGTTCCTGTACTGTTTACATCCCTATAAGATTCAGACCATTATCTCCAGCATTTGATGAACTCCTCCCCTAAAGAATACTATCTCCGTCCTGCTGTAACAGAATTTAAAGCCATCCTAATTAGGTTAGTGAGACTCTTAGCAAAAATGTTCCTGCCAGTTGCTGTGAGGTGCAACCCATCACTTGCCACGAGTTCATTATGTTTGTTAATATATGTGATCATCATTTTACAAGGAGAGTAAATCCCTGTGGGCTGGTAACAAGCTGACCAATTGATGCTAACATTTGTCTTCTGTTTCAGTTTGTAAGCTACATACCCACTGACCTTCGTGCTAACCAATCAAAATAACTAACCATCATGAAAAAAAAAGTATGAAAAATTGAGCTTTACTGACACTCTGTTAGTTTAGCACAGAACTCTATTGTCTAGATGTATCTGAAGATATCTGTGTCAACTGTATGCTTTGTAAGTGCTACACAGGCCATTAACAATGAATTCCAGAGTTGTATGCAAGTGGAATGGCATACCTATGTAATCATAGTAACAGTGGAATATATCAACAACAAAGTAAGAGGAACAATCCTCGGGAAAAGCTCTGAATCATAAATATACCATTCAATGAAGCGCTGAATATGATTTTCTAGAAGTCTGCATATAGAATTCAAACTGTCCATGTATATGGTATGGTTTGTGAAACTCGTTTGGATTACGCAGTATGGAATTATGTGTATTTTCATTAGACCCTGTGATTGGTAAGGAAAGGCATTAGTTTAGTGCGTATTAGGAGAACAATGCCTCCCAGAAAATATATAAAGGAGAAAAAGGCAAAAAAAAAAAAAAAATCAGATTCTGCAAGGGATTGCTATGACTTATTCAAATGTCTGGAGAAAACAACTCACTCACCTAAGTACCAGTCTCCCCCACTCCCCCCAAGACACTTGGGGAACAACTCTGATCCCGTTTGGAATTATAATTTGAAATCCTGAAGGCATGCTACAGCTCACGATATTAATGTACTATTAAATATAATGTTTAGTATTTTTCCTGTTTTTTGTTATATTTCACCTCCTTATTCTAATAGTTGTAGCTGTCTGACCTTAATTTAGGAAGTTTTATAATCTCTGAAATAAACAGTACATTTAATAGTCTAGCCTACCCAATGAGAATCCAGAACTCTGAAACACAGCAAGAGCTAAAGCAGTTCTTCATATGTATATGCCAATTAACTGAATTCCATGCTTTGCTCTTCCTTTAAAGACACTCAGACTCTGTAAAGCTCAGTGCACTGACAGGTGGCACTGTGTCCCATGCACTATGTGAATCTCACTGAAATGGGAAAGGACCCTTTATACCTGTTTAGTCTTATCAAAGGGAGCCATGACACTATCAGAGGCCTTAATAGAAAAAGAACCTGCAAACTTTTTTCAAATTTCATATAACTTTAGCTATAGGAAAAGGAGTCACTTCTCATAGTCCAACTCAGTCTTTTTCATCATAGCCTATATAATTAATGGCCGCTTCAACGGAAAATTGAAAGACAGCACATAGACCTCTATTTTTCAGACCAATACAGCAGGTACCATGTTAAGGAAACTGACTGACGTATAATAAAAAAAATTCCTTCTATCAGTTGAGGATCTCATTTAAGGAACAATGCTACCTTCTTCTTACCAACTGCATTTTTTTTTTGAAATTTAGAAATCCTCCCCCTTCCCCCCCCAAAAAAAATCACACAATTTTTAGCTTTATTTACCTTCATCAAGACCTATATCAACTGGAAGAATACCAGAATTAATATATAAAAGTAAGACACACTGCAATTAGATGCAACAAAATGAGCATATGTATCAATGTGTATTACATATCTAAGTGTTTACATTAAAGCACAAAAGCATGCAGTTAGATGAAAAAGTCTTGAAAACAGGGAATAAGAAATTAAACACCACTCACATTAAACAGCAGTTTTAAAAGCAAAGGCTTAGGTTAATACACATGCATTCATTTTACTTATACTAGCAGAAAAACATTTGTTAAACACATTTTTTCTTATCTGTATTATTGCACAATAAACCTTCTCTATGAAATCCTCTGGGTATAATTCTGACTGAAATCAGTACGGTCTGTTTCTGGGAAGACTTATATAAGAACTTCATGTCACACAAAAATAAAAATACTTGGTATGAAAGATGTGCAAATATTATGCTACTTATGGGCCCTTTTCACATGTTACCCGTTTGCGCGGCTGGGGGCGGGGCGTCTCACGCAAGAAGCCTCATCCGGAACGCGGTCGCTTCCTGGTAGCGCGACCGTCGTGCTCGCGCCCCACCCCTTCCTTTCGCAGCGCAGCCTGGGGGCTGTAGGTTGCGCTGGGGGAGGAAGCGCGACCAGGACAGCTTGTTTGGCATACCACACGCAGGTAAGTGCACGAGGGCCCCGCGAGCATTGCCGAAAATAATAAAATGCACGATCGTCCTGCTTTAGGCTAATGAGCGTCGTGTGAGTGGGAGTGCGTCGTATGGACCAACGCTCCTATTTACACGACACTCAAGGGGCCCTCGTGCAAAAAAAAAAAAAAAACTGCATGCGAAAAGGGCCTTAGGTAGGTCAGCCCTGATAGCCATCTTCTGGTTGATTCTTTTTTCCTAGGGCTTTTGTGCGTGGGAGGGGGGGTTGGCCAGTTTTAGGGTATTTTTAGCACAACATTCTCTATAAAAGTGGTATTAAACATAAAGAAATGGTTTACAAGGGAATCTGTTATGTTGCTATGCTATGGAAAGGTAATTGCTATTGTTTGCTCCTGTTGTTCATCACCTTAAATGCCAATATTTGTTTGGTTCTGTCTGATTCCTGTTGTTATACAACTAGTGCCAAAGAATTAGAAGGAAAGCATGTATTTACTCCAGATCCCCAGTTAGTAATTTACAGTAAACAGATGCATGTGTATGGAACATGGAAGTACCTTACCAAATCTGCCTAAATGATGGGAAAATGGCAGGCCCAGATGCTAGCTTTCTGTGCTTCTGGTTGACCACTATAACAATCTTGGAAAGTTACTTTTAAGAAGAATTAATATGAGATGCTGAAGCCACTGAAGACTGACCTGTGGTAGGATGATGCTCTGTTACAGTCATTTACAGCCTACAACTTAGGGTAACCAGGTGTCCCTTATGATAAGGGATGGCCCTTATTTGAGGTCTGACAAGGTTGTTCCTTATCAGAATGGCAGCTCCCTCTATTTGAGGGTTGGAAAACTTTTCCTTTCATATAGACTGAACCAAATGTTTTTAGAAATTCTGTATTTGTGGTTATGGACACTTCATAATTTATGAATGCTGACAACATGTTGACATTATAGAGAAATAAAAGGCAAAGTCAACTGAAATCATTACTTTCATTCAGTATTTGGGTAGAAACAAACTTATTAACAGTTACTTTCTAACTGTAAGCCCTGGATGTCTACAATTTTGATTTTCCTTTATTCTTTTAAACACTCATGTCATTAGACATTTGGGAACATTAATGTTATTAGATCTGTTTTTTTTAAAAGCCACTATTGAAGCTTCACGTTGTAGTGGATACTAAAAGCAACAGGCAGAGTGTACCTGTGGTGAATAAGAGAGAGCGGCCATGTTGGATTATCTCATCCTTCCCCAGTCTGATGTCTTCCAGATATTCTGGATTATATCCCTCATCCTTAGCTAGAACAGCCAATACATATTATAGGGTGCTATTCCAACAAATCTGGAGAGCACCAGCTTAAGAAAGGTTGGATTACACAGCCCACAATGGTTCAATATCATCTTCCACCCAGTCTGTAGATTGATGAGGAAAGAACACTAACTGAAGCACCACATACTAGAAAATAAAAAAAACAGTGAAACTAGGTATCCTATCTCCAAAATTTATGCTAAATCTAGATATGTTCTGATGGTTTTTTTCCACTGGGCATCAGGAACAAAGGAAACTGTTTTCATATAAGACAGCTGCATGGTAGCCATACACCATTTTAAAGTGAGTTTCATGTTGCTCAGTGCAAAATTGTTTTTTGCGCTTCTCTAGTGGAATTAAATTGATATCGCAAAATTAAAAATTAAAAAATTGGAACAAATCCATCAAGTTCTCCTCTGGTTAAACAATTCTATACAACTTTTCTGGACAGAAATATCAGGACACACAAATATTTTGCTTTAAACTTTTAAAGTAAAAGACAGTCAATTTCACTTATTTTGAGTAAATCTTGAAAAATTATTCAAATTTAAGTGGATCATCTTTTATACATACCCATCTTACCTTCATCCATAATGGTTATTGCCTCCTCTGTTATCTGACTTCCAGATCCAACTGATGTTTGTGCACAGAGGTAAAATTTGTATCGAGTGCTGTAATTTAAGTTGCTTAAAGTCAAGCTGGTCTCATTAGATGGAATATTGATCTCTTCCAAGCGGCCTAAGTCATGTGTGCTATTAACTGTTATTTTAAGATAATAAACACACACACACACAAAAAATAGTTAATATCTATTTGGTAATATATTATGGCATAATACATTACATACAAGTATTCTTGAGTTCCATTCCAAGTTCTACAACAAACATTTTGACACATGTCTCTTCACTGCACCAGAATACAGGTTTTGATAGTGGGATGTTGTACACCTAAAAGTGAAATTTAATGTCCTGAATCTTGTTGTTAATCCTGATTAGAGTAGACCTATCCAATCAATGGGATTTACCCGCATGTTGACTCAACATTCAACAATGACAGAATTAGGTCTACTCTAGTGAGGAACTAATGCAGGATGCATGCAACATGACAGCATGATTCAGGAACCTCCTGGATGGCTGCAGTTTGCATGGGCATGGAAAAGGAAGTACTTTTACCATGATGGATTACACCATGGCTTTTTTGGTAGTACAAGTACAGAGAGAAATAGCAGATATCTTTTTAGCATTTACAAGGTGATGCTGGGCTACTTGCCTTCTATATAAGCAAGGCAAAAGGAATACATAATAAGAATACAATAGAAATGTTCAAAGAAGATGAACTTTTGTTTTAACATTACTCTACATATTTTAAACGCATTTTAAAACAAACTGCACTCCCCCATGTGTTACATTAATCCACCTAAAAAGGTATTACTAAGCATTTACTAAGCATGTACTTTGACACATATTTTAAAAAAATGTTTACTTACTTGGTTGAAACTTTAGGGTATACCCTACCAGAACACCATTTGGATGAGTAGGTGGGCCCCATTCCAGAGTGAGAGAATCCAGATTCGGATTAGTAATCTTCAAAAAGGAAGGTGCACTGGGAACTTTGAAAAAAATATAACATGACTTATTTTAAAAATAAAAATTGAATATAACTAAAACTTAGATTTTATAAAAGATATCATAAATGACCTAAGTGTTTACTTTCAGCTTTTACTTTGCCTGGTAAAAAAATACTGTGACCTACATATTAATTGTACCTGTGTTTACTCCAACACATCATTGATTTAAGTGGTTCTACTTCTAAATAACTATGCTTAAGATTACAGATAGTATTATTATGTTTTTCTCTAATAATGTAGGTGCTATTTTCATGACATCAGTACAAATTTTCAGGTAACATATATTCATAATGATAAATGCCAAGCTGAGTCATCTAACTGCATACCTCCTTCAGGGGTTTTAAATGTTTCATCAGGAGTTGGTGGCCCTTCTCCTTTCCCATTAAGCACTCTGACATTCAGTTTGTAAGAGCTATATGGCTCCAGTCCTGGCACCATTCCATGGGTCTTGTTTCCACTAAAAGTCAATGTCTTTTTTTCTATATGCTTCTTAACACGTCCAGATAAACTTTTCACCTTCCAGTAGTAAATCTAAAAATGAAATATAATTACATATTTAAAGCTTTTTTGGGTTTGTGTTAGGGTACCCCTTTTAGGTATGCTTAGATATTGTGTGTGACACAGACGACTTTATAGGCTGTATCCAGACTTAATCATACTGAAAGCAGGCACACTGAAATTAATGGGACTCATGTAGATTTCAATTTGCCTACAATAAGTGATGCAGTGACACACCAAATATAATAATGTTTGTTAATACCTGCTAGATTTCTTTATAACATTATTCAAAAGAGAAATGTGTTACATTTTATCTACTATATCTGGAAGAGATAACACAGGGAAGTCAAAGCTATTAGAGTAAAACAAAGAACTGTGCTATACAATACTGCTGAGAAAATAAAAAAGCTAAGAATGAAAGAAAGCATAACCTCATGTTAAGTCATGCTGTATTAATCTTCAAAACCATTCAAGTCACATACTTTTCAGGAAGCACTTTAGGGTAAAGAATATCAGCTGTGAGGTTAAAAATTGTTTTTGACAGAAATGAACTAACCATCTTACAGATAAACACAACTGCTCAAGCGGTTATCTGGAAATTGACAGAACAGCTACTTCACAGACTATCTACTTCAACCTACCTCTAGCTGGTGAAAACAAGCTGTACAGAGACAGAAAACTAGAAATTCTCATTTCAAAATACAAATGAACAGAATTTTATTACAGTACATATAATTATATTCTGTAATTAGCTTACTTTGTAACCCTGAAGATGACCTCGGACGTACTTTTGTGGTACTGGATCCCACTGAACTTTTGCCAATGTGCTATTCACAACTTGTACTTGCAAATTTCCTGGAGCAACCATTGGTACTGTGAGGGGAAAATGCATCAAATTTCAAGTTAATCTACTTGTGTGAAGTTATACAGTTCTGCACAAGAGTGGCCTTACCATTATACCAATTAAAATGGCTGCTTTAAGCAGCAGATTTACTATCATTGTAATTTAGTGCCAAAAAAGGGGAAAAGTCCTTGTTGAATTATCTGCCTCGTGTATAAACATAATTTGTCAGGCTTTGTATACCATGCATTTTGATTCTGTGTGTATGCTGCACCAATGGTAAATTTAGAATGCTATATGGTTGTTATTGTTGCTATTGTTCTCATTAAGGACTAAATATTGATATTTATATGATATATAAATTATTATTAACCTTTATTATGACAATATTATTACTAATGAAGTTTCAGAGCAGTAACTTAAATGCATAACCCCTGGAGCAAGGTTTAAACCAAAAATGTGGCTATCCTAAGAAACTTACAATCCTCCCCAGAATGTCCAATGGCTGTTGCAGGCTCAGGTGCAGGTCCGAGGTCATTTAATGACTGTACTTTTATCTCATATGGTGTAAAAGTTGGTGTACCAGATACAATATACTTAGATACATTGGCAACTATAACAGATGTCCATTCATCATCGCCATCCTTCTGCCGCCAACTGACTTTATACTGAAGCCCTGGGCCATTGGACTGAAATTGCTTTAAAGGCTAAAAGGAAAAATAAATGAAGGCACTGATTAAAAAACAGCCACCATATTTACAGAATGTACAAAAAAGCACTAGGCTAAAGCTAAAGATCATATAGATGATTCCCCAGACTTCTGGAACAATGTTCTCAGCACGGAAAAGTTGCAGGTACTTTTGGACCTCAGTGAGAAAAGTTACAAACACTGAGGATGAAGAGAAGAGTCTCATCCCAGCCCTCAGCCATGATGGTGGGAATGTGGCAATCTGGACTTGCCTTACTCCCTTAGGATCTCGATGGCTTGCCAATATGGAAACAAACATTAATTTTGCAGTATATCAGAAGATTCTAGGGAAGAACGTCAGCTCGTTCATCTGAGACATGCTCATGTTGCTGGGGTGCCATCACTTACTGAATCTAAAGTTACCCATACTTTTCTACATGCGGATATTGATGGTTGAACCAGCTATAGTTAATTAATACTGAAATCCATCTTGTTTGCTTGACACTTGTTTAGTTATATTAACTATTATTCTTCAACTAGGATTAAAGGATTAAATTAAATCAAGTAAAATTTTAGGTTAGCTATATCTTACAATTCTAAGTTCAAGTCTTCCCACCACTCATTCTGTGATTTATTTATCTGAAGGAATTTTTTACCTTGATTTGGTCTTCTGTCAAAGAGATTCATAGTGCAGTTTACAAAGATTGACAATGAAATGATTTCTGCCGCTAATCTATAAATTAAAGGCAAAAATGGGTGGCAAAAATGCAAACCCTTAGGCACTATCTCTTAATTACAGAATTTTGTAGTTCATAGGTAATTTTAAATAAAAGTTTACTGTGATCTCAAGTTTACCCATTATTTTTGGACAATAGTATTGTTGTAAGATTGTGTCAGCATATTTATATTATAAAGTGAAAATAAATGTTGAAACTATGTGAGTTTGCAGACTCACACGTTAACACTGGTCACAGAAAAAGGTATACATATAGAAAGTTTATCACTCTGCTTCACCATAAAATTTGGTTGCCACATAAGGTTGTTAGGTGACAGGACTCCTGTACCTTCAGTGGTTATACGGAAAAGGAAATTTCAAAAGGCACTGCTTACATTTAGAGCAAATCTTGCTAAAATTCTTTCTTCTAGACTCCTAATAAAGGAACAAGAGCTTCACCTGGCAAATCCATTGTCACAGTGCTACGTAATTAGCATCAACATTTGGCAATAAGGGTATAAACTGCATGGTCACATTTAGTCTTATTTGAAAACATTTTTTGGCAGCAAGTTATGACAATACAGTAGAATAATCAGGTAACAGGTTATTTAACCTCCGCTTAGGTAGGTTTTAAAAACCCTTCCACTCAAGTGTCTTAATTAAAGATACTTTCTGATTCCAGTGAAAACACCATTGTATTGTGTGGTATAGAAAAGTCCCATGTCCACAGGAATATGTCTGATTCAAGAGTATTTCCTATTACCTAGACACCCAGAGCCAGAAAGCACACATCCACGTGAAGTAGAATATTTGTTCTAAGTACTTGTTAGACTTTTGTTTGCCAAAAAAATCCCCCCAAAAACCCTACACCCCTCATCCAAATGCAACAGATAGATATCAGATATATAATAATTTATTTGTTGTTTTATACTTGATAATTTTTGTCTCAGCTGTTTGTTTGTTTGCTAAAACATAGCAAGAGGCTGAAATTTGGGGACACAATTCAGGTGACAATATCATAAAATGTTTGCTAGTTCTATTTCTGTGACAACTCTGCAACAACATTTGGTCTGAAGGACTAAATTGTTCCATCTGCTTTAATCACCAACTCTCTGATGAGGCAACTACATGATTACTGGCATTCCAGTAAGATGTGTCTCTAAAGGAAATTTCCACTTCTCATTGTGAACATTTCCCTATGTGTTTGAAAAAAAGAGTACCAATTATAATTACTTCAGAGTTATCCAGAGGTCTTCACACTGAATATTAGTTTTGAATTGTTTAAAAGTTAAAAAAAAAAAGTCAACCTTACCTCCCACATGATCACCAAATTATCAGGTTCTGATCCAGTCCCTTGAACATCAGTAGGATTGTCGTCAGGCTCTAGAAATTACATATTTATATTTTAATAACAGAAACAATTGTCTAGATCAGTTCAATAACACCTAAAATCTAAGTTGATAATTGTATGTGATAGTGTTTATTTACTTGCAGCTTTTGTAAAATATTGTTCAGAGGCTTCGCTTGGCTGGCTCCTTCCAATATCATTTACAGCTATTACACGAAATGAATAATTAACATATGGTGACAATTTTAACTGTACAGTTGTGAGGATCCCAGAGACTTCCATCTGGTAGTTCCATACTCCTGGTTCACGCATGGCGTCTTCATATTCAATGATAAATTCTGGACATAAAGAAAAAGAAGTTCATTTCAGAAAACATTACTTTTTCTCACACAACAGGCCAAATAGAATCATTTCAAGATATGGACTTCCTTCCATATTTATGGGTTTGACCTTTGCAAATCTCATTATTTGTGAGGCATGTGCTTACCTCTCCCCAATTCTCCTCCTCCCATCCCATTGCATTCCTCACCCCAGGCTTGCCAGGCTTGTGCTTAAAATGGACATTTTTTCCCCTTTTAGGTTAGCAAAGCCCCCCCCCAACTGCTGGAGGTGTGTCCTGCCACATGTATGCACATTCTGGTCCGTAATGGTCAGGTGCTCTCTTTGCTCCTACCCCTCTCCTTTAGGAAGAATCTCCTTTCTTAAGATGGCTACTGGAAGTAGCTAGAATGCCAGAACTCAGCACTCCACTCTACTTTGCCTGAGGGAAAAGTACCAGTAAGTTCTTTCACCTTCTTTTTTTCTTTCCCCCGGCAGCGACAGGGCCAGAGTGAAAGGAATGGGATGAGCGAGAGCTCTGGAGGGGAATGGGAATGGGATCACAAGTTGGGGAGTTATTCATGGTTTTTCTAATTTTGTGAGGGTTCTGTGCCCCAAACTCTTGCAAATGTGGAGGGGCCACTGTATGCAGTAAAAGTTTCATGGGCTTCAAAACAAAGGATTCAATGAAAGCTGCCAGAACTCTTCAGATGAATGTGCCAGTGCCATATCTGTATCCAAAAAAATTTGAAATGGAATATAATGTTTCCTGGGCTAAGCCCTCAACAGAATGTAGCTTTATATATTGCCCAGAATGCCATAAAACTATACTGCTAACACAGACATTAATCCAACTGATACTCTCAGTTAAAGTAGATCCAGTGATGTACAAAATTCCAACCGATTCCATGTATTTACATATTTAGGACTAGCAACTGGGTTTAGGTCAAGCTAATTACAATTTAATGACACACTGACATACTTCTTTTTTTTAAAAAAGAGAGAAAATAACATACTCCTTAAAGGTAATGGTTGTTTCAGTTCTACACACACACAAAAAGATTGGTTTCATGAAATTACATTCTAATAAATACAGCACCCCATACTTGTAATAGGACTATTATTGTCATTGCCCGGGATCCAGGTGAGCTGAACACTTCTTTCTAGATGATCTGTTAATTCCAAATCAAATGGTGGATCAGGACGATCTGTAGGCCAAATAAAGATAAAGATACAGTGACTTTATATAAAATTCTAAACACATCTGCTTCCACCATGGAAGAATGGTTTAGTGACAACTAGCATGCATCTGCAGTGAAAATGAATAACTGATTTTGCTGGGAAACAACGTGAAAAGGAGAGAAAAACTGTTATAAGAACTCCAATGCCAGATTTTCTTTTGTTTTATGAAACAACTCTAACTTGAAAATTGAGTAGTGATATGGTTCACCAGCAGTTTCAGTTTATGATTAATGATCATGAGTAAAGAACTACTGCACATGAAGTCTTTTTTAAAACAAAAAGCAAAATACAAAACAATCATATTAACAAAAACTGTTTCAGAATTACAGCATTAGAAACACTATGATGATACAAGTTTCTTAAGGTAAGGATTATTTTTAATTAACTACAATCCTCTAAGGCAGTGGTTCTCAACCTTCCTAATGCCGTGACCCTTTAATACAGTTCCTCATGTTGTGGTGACCCCCAACCATAAAATTATTTATTTATTATTTACAATGCCTCCCTCCGTCGACAAAGGCCGCCTCGCCAGCCAGAAACGGAAGGGGCGGGCAGGGAGAGAAAGAGGAGCCGTGTGTCTCCCCCAGGAAAAAACTCTGAGAACCCCCCCCCCGGACTCTGCTTCTGCTTTGCTCTCATTTCTGCTGGGGGCGGCAGTGTGGGAAAAGTTTCCAGAGTGTCGACCCTGGCCGGTGGGGGGAAGGAATCCCAGCACCTTTGTTTTTTGCGCCGGGCACAGCTCGCCCCCCTAGAAAAGTGCCACCTTGCGGCCCCCTGGCCTTTCCACAGTGCCCCCTCCATGGCGAGTGGGGCAGGGGCAGGGGCCATGGCAAGGAGGGGGCCTGCCCCCCGTGCTGCTGCCCCCCCAAGCTGGCCCTTCAGACAGGAGGTTCTCCCGGTAGTGGAGAAGGGGAGCAATTTCAGTCCCTTCTGAATAGGGGCAGGAGGACGCATGCATGTGGCTCACGCTTGCGCACCACCACTCCTGCTGTGGCAATGCTGTGGCAATGCTGTGGCTGCATGCACTCCCGCCAAAGGGGGCAGGAGGACTCAAGCACGTGGCTCGCGCTTGTGCACCACCACCGAGGAGGGAATGGAGCCTAAGACCATCGGAAATACGTATTTTCTGATGGTCTTAGGCGACCCCTGTGAAAGGGTCGTTTGACCCCTAAAGGGTAGGTCATCCTAAACTATCTCCTCTGACAGTGAAAATGGCTGACCAGGAAGTTAAGAGGCCAATATATGCCCTCTGAAATCCCACAAAGTCTCATGAGAACTCATGGTCAATGTGAGAACTGGTCCAAGATCTCAGCCCTCAAGGGAGGTGCAGTGATGCCTACCCTATGGTGTGTGTATAGGAATTTTATGAGGCAATCTATAAGGGTAAAACAGATAAACAAAAATCTTGGTCACTCTGTGCCATAATTTAATTAAATTGGGATATCTGAAATATAAATCTTTACACTGATAATGCTAAGAACTGTTCCTTAGAATATATGTCACTAATGTATTCTGAAATTATCCACTCTGAAAAGATATACTGTATTCATTTTAAATTGGAGTGACCCTCCAGCCGTGGTTGGGTAAACCTCTCAAAACATCTACCCAACGTAGCTAATGGTAATTGTGGGAGTTACAGTTCAACCAAATTTGACACATCATTCTCACCCCAGTTTTGAACAGTCTAACTGTTAGGGCATAACATCATCCTCTTAAAATTTAGTTCGAGATGGTTAGCATAGATCTTAAAACTTAGTTAGTTCCAACTATAGAGGAAACCTATTAAAACAATGGGAACTTGATAAATCCATACTTATCACAGCTCAATTGATTAAATGGGTCCACTCTAGATGAAATTAACAATTAGACTAAGGTTTTAGCAAAGCATTTTTCTAAATCCATCTTAAAATCAAATTTACCAGCAAGTCTTGGAAGAAACAATGTGATAACATATGGCCCATAATATCATATATTAATTATGACTCCAGCAATGTTCATAAAAGAAAATTCCTCAGTTCTCCACCAGCTTAGCTGTGTAGACTTTATTCACTTTTTGAAGCTAAGTAACAACTTTTTTTTTATTTACCCAATCTTTCAAAGCTATTGACACATCTTTATGCTATCCTGCTGCTTGGCTTATGCGGTTTGAAAACCGTTTGTAGTGTTCCATTGTTTTACTTAAATATTGATTACTAGTATTATAATGTATTATTTTAACTTATTGCAAGTTGAAATCAAGTATGTAACAATATGAAATAAAAAAATATGCTTGTATGGAATGACTACATATGGAGAACTTTGAATTAGACCTGCTGCTCTGTTGAAAGAAATACTTCTATTTCTCTTTGACAAACATGTTTATTCTTCCAGTCTTAAATGATCTTTCACAACACTCTCTACTCTGAAGTTCTTTTGTTACTGCTTGATAGGTTTTAAGGCCAGCAGACCTCCTCCTAATCTCACATAGCTTAGCATCCTGTGGCCCTTCAGATATTTCTGCAGAGTAGCTGCCACCATCTCTTACTACGGATTATGCTGGTTATTATTGATGGCACTTGCAGTCTAACATGTAGAGAGCCACAAGTTGTCCATCCTTGTTCTAAACAGTGTATATTACATTGCCTATTAAAAGCTAGAGAAGCATGATTCCCACAAACTGCTGGAGCACTGGAGTAAGCTAGAGTTGAAAAAAGGAATTCTCCAAGCTCTCTTATAGGGTGTATCCACACTGAACAACTACAGCAGTTCTGGTACAGCACAGCTGCATCCTATGGAATCTTGGAATATGAAGTTCAGTGAGGTATTTAGAATACCCTGGCAAAAATCTCTAAAGCTTGTAGTTCAAGGGTGTTACCATGCTGTACACTCCTCTGCATGATATGATATAATTGGCAAATATCATTTAATTGACATGAAATATGAATTATATTCTGATATTGCTGAGAAGCTGTGCTGGTTAAGAGGACCGGCTAAACATGTGTGAAAGTATATCAGATGGGACCTCAGGGCATGGCAAGGTCAAGGAAGCTCCAGTGTTAGTGACCTTTTAAATGTCCCCTCAACTACTCAACTTTCAGATACAAAAGCAACTGAACCTACCTCATCAGAGCAGCTGATTGTCTTTAATTAGCTTTAATTGGCTTCCTCTTCTTGCCAAAACTCTCCTTTGTTTCTTCACCTGCCCAGCCATTAAAGACTATCACAATTTCCACTAGTGCTTTGTTACGATTAGCTCGATCTGGACCCCACTGTCTACTCTGCCAGAGAGCCATTAACACCTCCCCCTCAGAAACAGAGTATTTAAAGAATATTTAAACCCTAGCTCTGAACCAGATGACTCTACTATAAGTCATCTGGTTCAGAGCTAGGGTTTAAATACTCTGTTTCTTTGGACATTGGACATTACTCTGCTGCTCTGATTCCCATTCTTGGACCCTTAGTCTGAGCCACATTGCTTTTTCTCTTCTCTGCAGGATAGGTAAATATCACCCACCACCCTAACTTCTTCCTATCAAATTTTTCCTTCCTTTGGTTAGCATTGTGCGGTTGTGAGACTTCTTGGATCTTCTGTGTGACTGTGATATTCCCCAATAAAACAAACATTTAATCTCCTGCTGATGTCCCTGCATTAGTACTAGTGTATATTGGTGTAAAGGATCCTGTAAGGTTACTTCCCACAGGCCTCCCCTTTGAGCTAATGATTCCCCACTGTTTCACAGAGGCACTGATGTTGCAGGTGGACATCCTGAGTCACCCACCTTGACACTTTTAAGTATCACAGCCAATTTACAAATTCCAGTATACCATAAGATGAAGTTGTGCTAGTCAAAGTGGCATCAAACTGCTGAACACACTAAGGCATAACTGATGATATCAGTTGTCTGATCCTTGCTTATACTTGAAGAAATCAGTTCTTGGCAAACTTAAAAGGTGGGTGGGGTCATCATACTAATCCATGCAAATACACACACACACACACACACACACGTGCGCGCGCACACACACGTGTGTCTGTGGTGTGTGTACATATATATGTATATATACATATATATGTGTGTGTGCGCGCACACATACATATGGTGTTAAAAAAATCAACTTAAATCCCCAGTTCTTGAAGTTCTCGGTGACCAAAAACGAGAGGCAAATTTTCTGTTGGGTAAGAATATACTGACTCCACTTAATCAGTTCAGTCAGGACCATAATTCTTATAGCCTTAAGGCTATGGAGAAAAGATTCTCTAGGCCAGTGCATCTGAAGTTATCTGAGATGGGGAACTGGCAATATTGTTCTCCCAGTGTGACAAGGACCAGTACCATTTTTTTTTCTTTCCCAGAAGGTCTTTAGGAATGGATAACAGATGGCTCACAGACAAAGGTCCAGGGCCATCAGTTAGAATAGTACTGTTCTAGGCAAAGTGTGCTTGTTAATGGAGGATGCCCACACATGTTCTTTTAGTATTGTTTTTGATGTATAATTATTGCTATAAAATACAGTTCAGACACAGTTTCTAGTAGAGGGTCCAGGGATTTTACTCAGTATGCCAGTTTGGACTTACATACCACTTTACTGGCTGCCTGCTTACTGACCAACTTGCAAAGTAAGGAGTAGCTTAAGCTAATTCCTGAATGAATTAGTTTTTGGCAAGCTGGAAGAGGTTGTTGTATTGGCTACATAAAATCCAGTTCTACAGAAAAACATGTACTCTAATTGCTATGGAGAACTCTATGGAGCAATCTATGACAGCTTTTTTTTTAAAAGAAAAAAAACTCTTTGGCCAATATATGTATGTCATAATGAAACTAAACAGTCACATCTGAAACTTAGGTTTCCTAGAATCTAAATCTAAGATTTATTTTCAGAATACATTCCATTTATTAGTGATCCTCAGTGAAATATCAAGTCAGTGGCTCTGACTAGTGTTTTGAATAATACTATGTAAAGGAATTTGAATATAATGGCTGTGTTTTTTCTTATATGGTAAAAAAAAAACCCAACAACTGGTACATTCATAGAGAGAACATTCTGAGGTGTGAGAAACTTCAAGGCCAAAGATTACAAAAAGAATCCCATGTCCAGAATTGCTTAGATCTTAGAATGTCAAAGAATCTTAAGTTCTTGGATTCATAATTGATGGTGGTGTGCTTGAACATTGTTCTATTGTGCTTTTAAAATTGCAAGAATAAACTGAAATTACACAAAAGCTTCAAAAGAATATTTAATGGGTACTTACTTAAGAAATATTATATTGTCTACTATGTAATTAGAAATATTCCCCCTGAACACCAGGCTGTGTTAAGCCATAATAATGAAACAGTTTAAGTATTTATTCATTCTCATTTGATTCAAATTAAATTTGTAAAATGGAATGAAAGAAAAAACAGAAGGAAGTTTTAACTTGAAATAGGCAGAATGCTTAGGAGTATTTCTTATATGATTCAAACAAGACTTTTTATTAGTTTACCGTAAACAACAGGTGGAGCTGTTGGAGGAGCTGAAAAAGGATATTAATATAAAGCATATAATCAGTGTTAGTAGCCAGAAAACACTTAACTGTACAGTTAGGTTACTATTATAGTGATTGAATATTATAAAACAAAGTTATCTATATGGAAAAGTTTAACTTCTACATCATGCACTGGGGATTAGGGCATATAAAATTAATGATGGCATATAAAATTAATGGCATATAAAATTAATGATGTCCATCCCAGTTGGTGATGAACAACCTTCCACAAACAGATAATAAATTGTTACAAAGTGCAGATACTTTTAGCTTTTTTCATGAAACAGTCAATAAACAACAAAAGGCCTTACTTAACTTGCACTGAACTGTAAAATAGTTTGTTTTCACTAATTTATTGTAATCTAAGATTTCTTTACTTGTCCGCTGCATTTATTTCCCAGTCCAAGGAACTATAACCATAGCAAAAGCATATAAGACTCCCTCACTGAACGTACACCCCCCACAACATGGCTGCTATACATGTGGCTTGGTTAGCCCATTACTCATGGCAGAGTTTTCTTTTTTTCTAATCCTAACCCTTAGTATCTGTCTAAAAGTAGTGCCTGCTGATTAGAAGACAAATAACCAACAGATTAAAGTAACAGTAATTAGCAGAGTCTATAGTCTCAAACAATCAAAGGGATTTAAAAACTTTTGTTTCTTTCCTAACAGAGACATATAGGCATGTGTTTTTCCTAATTTAACAAGCAGAACCAAGTTGGATCACAGAAAATGGTTATGCAGGTTATAATATAAACATAGACTGGTAGGCCAATCCATACTAGAACAAGGCATATCAGCATCTCTGTATGCAAAAGAGCTTAGAGATACTCACATTCCTACATTTAATAGTCAATGATATGTACGGTCATCTGTGCTGGATCACATCCATGTTAACTGACCTTGAGTTTTATCTACTTCTTTTAAAACACGCAGAAACCAAATTCGGAATATTTTCCCCTTTCAAATGTGTCATCACTTCTGTGAAAATATCTTTAAGTTATGACAGTCTATTATTTATATACCCAATAAAAGAAATGCACTGGGCAACTTAAAAAAACCCTAGAAGGCTAAGGCTGAGCATAAGGAGTTGCTATGCTGGGGAACCTTCTGCCCTTCTTCCCCACTGTGGATCCATAGTACATTCAACATGTCATCAAGGTGGGGCAGAGAACTCTTAAGTATAAGATGAGGCAAGAGAGATTGCCACCAAGTGGAAAATGAAAAATTGGGGAACACTGTACAAGAGAACCTTCTGTCCATGTCAGCTCTCTCCTATTTCTGTTCCTATTTACATCTCACTTGGTATCCCATCTCACACCATCTCTGACATTCAGGGATGACTTTTTGGGAGGCGATCAACCTGCATGTTGATTTGGAGCGGGATTTGATTTGGAGCCTCAAGGATTTATGGCCTACAGCTGTATATGAAAAATTGTGGCTTGGAACAAAACATATAATTTCACCAGTAACTTGAAAATTACCATGGGATATATATTTTCTCAAAATGTTCCAAAACATCACAATAGCCCAAGGTACACAGTAAGCCAACAACATTGTGTTTGCTCCAATGTGTACTAAAAGAAACCTTACCAACAACTGTGAGCACAGCACTTGCAGATACACTGTCCAGAGTAGTATTAGCTATGCAAGTATATGTTCCACCATCTTTATCTGTGACATTCATAATGGTCAAGTTGTTTTTACCAACAATAAACCTGAAATTATAATACATTTCATTACATGCTGCATTTAAACGTTAATAAATATTTAGGGCTAAATAATACAGTGGTATCTGAATAATGGAAGTTATCAGGAGGTTATTGAGTCAGATTGCTAAACTAACAATTAAAGTTACTGAAAGTCAAAGTTATAATTTCATTACTGACATAAAGAAAAGGATTTTGATTATATAAAGTGGATATTTTCACTTTAATCCAGAAACTTCAAGGATCTTGATGCTTTTGCTATAGCTTAAATTAAGTAGAAGTAAATGATAAGGTTGGCCATTGCCTCAATAATTTTTTCATTGTTATTTACAAACATCTGCAATCAGTACTAGAAAGAATACATAAATAAAAGGAAAAACAGCATGTTGGGATTAAATTTATATAAAAAAATCCCACATGCCATGATATGTGGACTTTTATGATGATAAGAATTTTAATCTGGCAGAGAATTAGTCTTTAAAAAAAATCCTCTACATACCTTTCATCATTTGGCAATTCATTATTTTCTTTCAACCAGGAAATTGTGGGTATTAAGGTACTATCATGTTTAATTATACATTCAAAGGAAACCTGTCCACCTCTTTGTATAACTTTGTATTCAGGCTCCTTAATAATTACTGTTGGCTCTGAAACATAAAATTTCTATTAAGACTGCTGCCTAACAGATGTAAATCAATAAATGTTAAATAGTAGAATTTTATAACTCAGGCATGATTTCTTACCTTTGATTTCTAACTGAACATCATTTTGGACCTTTCCTAGTTTATTTCTTGCTATGCAGGTATATGTGCCACCACTATCCTTCTCAGCTACAGGAATTTCCAGTGTTCCATTCTTATGGAAAATATATTGACTTCCCTGGAGAATGCTACCTTTTACCCCCTTGAACCTAAGTGTCAAAAACCAGAAATATTTCTCCAAGTTTGTGCATTTATTTAGACCTCATTTTAGAATCATGAGTAGCTTTTAAATACACATTTATACTCCAAGTCTAAAAAAGATGCACCAGTTTTTAATGAATTATAAATACAACAACATCCTAATATTCAACACAAGAACTGAAAGAAGCAAATCGTACAAAAGGCAAAACAATGTCTATTTTTTTAAAGCTCTCTCTCCTTCAAATAAGTTTCAGGAACACACCATGCAAACAGGGGGTTAATTTTTGCCCATGACAAAATTAGAGAAATCACACTCCCTGAAGCTTGTACATTAAATTTCTAAATGCAGCTGCAGGGGGATACTTAACCCTGCTCTAGTTCTGGTCATATACAGATAATTAGGTATTTAAAATATGGGCTGGAATGCCAACTAGAGTAGACCTATTCAATCAATTGTAGAATGATGAGTCAACAAATAGGCAATTTCTCATTGATTGGATGGGTCTACTCTAGTCAGGGTAATAGTATTTAGGCCATGATCTAGTTTAGTCCTAAATAGTAGTAAAAATATGACCTATACGCATATTCCTGCTCCTGCTTATGAATGAAATGCAACGTTTCTGAAAGTTTTCAGTGTTGCAAGTGACTTACCATTCAACTTCAGGCACTGGGGAACCAAAAAAAGCACAGTCTAACAGAGCAGGTTTATTTTCAATGACTTGGTAAAGTGTATTTGGAGGAGTGAGGATTCTTGGAGGCTCAGCTAAAAGGGGGAAAAAAGTATTAACCACTTGCATATGTTTGCATTAAGAAGTGGCCTAAAAATATCTCAAATATGTAAATCAACACCAAGATCAAAGATAGGAAAATCAGTGAAATATTGTATTAGTTAAGGTTTACATGATAAAGGCCATTTCTTCACCACATGATTTAGTGCTATTATTCCACTTTCAACATCCTGAGGAATTCTGGGGTTTCTAGTTTACTGAGGCCAAAGAACTCTCTGGCTGAGAGTTCTAAAGGGCCCTCCCTAAACTGCAAACCCCAGGATTCCACAGGATGTTGAAAGTGGAATAACAGCACTATTACAGTGCAGGGTGGAAATGGTCAAAGATTTTTTTTAAAAAAAACCTCTCACTGAATACATTTATCTTGAAAAGGAAATGATGTTAGAATTGATGCTTAAAAGGAGATACTATTATAACTGACATTCAAATTCATATTATATTACTGCCCTTAAAAAAATTATCTAAATGAGGTAGTAAATTCCGTCCCACCCATCTCCATTCACTTCTGTTTTGGAAATGAAAGAAAGAAAAGACAGATTATATTTTCTATTTATCGTTCTTTATAATGTTGCTGTTGTTATTTTTACTTCTATCTTGCCTTTCACCCAAAACTGGTACTCAAGGTGGCTTATATACAAAAAATGAACATTAAAATGGAATTGACAAAATTAAAATGATTTAAAACTATTCTTAAAAATATAAAATACAATTAAAAAATAAAAACAACAGCTTCATTTTAAAATAGTACAGCACCTTCAGCCAGTGGTGGAGCTTGGAGTGTGTGGAGAGGGGAAGGGAGGGGGCAGAACTATGGTGAGAAGAGTGTGGCCAGGGCACACAGGGGTATGGACAGGGCATGCAGGGGTGTGGCCTGGGCGCGTGGGGCAGGGCCAGGGTGTGCAGGGGCGTGGCTACAGGCCAGGACACCCCAAACACATTGCTGCCCAGGGCGAATCACCTCACCTGCCCCACTGTGTGATAACTGAAGCCCCTGTCAGAGCTGCTGATG
Organism: Ctenosaura bakeri; assembly: GCA_948474755.1. Classification (NCBI taxonomy): domain Eukaryota; kingdom Metazoa; phylum Chordata; class Lepidosauria; order Squamata; family Iguanidae; genus Ctenosaura; species Ctenosaura bakeri. Next base: position 1,077,093 of record CAOLHI010000002.1, read on the forward strand.
ACAAGCAGCAGCTGTTGGTCCCTGTTGCTCAGGGTGGAGATGACGAGCACCAGCTGTTGGTCCCTGTGGCTCTGGCTGGAGATGAGTCCTGCAGCTCAAGAGCTCCCCCTGCTACCATGGACCAAGCAGGCCTGGATGTTCCTCTGCCTGCTCCTTTAGGGCAACAGGGATCGGATTCTGAAGATGGTTTGGAGCCTGTGCCAATCAGCCCACAAACAAGGCGGAGACTCAAGAGAGCTGAGCAAAGGGAGGCTTCCTTGATTAAGTTCAAGAAGCAATGACTAGCCACACCTGTGTCTTGGGCTATATAACTGCTTGCCTGGAAGCTTTCCTTTGCTTGTGGCAAACTTCTTTCAAGTCCTCCTCTTGCCTGTTCCTTGCTTCTAGCACCTGGTTCCTGCTACCTTGAATGGATCTCTTGACCCTTGGAACTTTGACTATGGCTTTTGCTTGATGCTCTGGTAAATGAACTCCCTTGTGTAAAGTGCTTGCTTGTCTCCTCCAGGCTGGACTTTGCTAGCTCTCACACTCCCTTCTCTGGGCTGGCTTGACACCCTGTCCCTATGTGACTGTCTTCAGCCAATTTTTAAAAAACTTTCCATCTGAAAAGCCTGTCAGAATAAAAAGGTCTTTGCCTGCTGATGGAACAACTGGAGGGGGGTAGCCATTCCTGCCTCCCTGGGAAGCAAATTCCAGAATCTAGGGGTGGTGTCCTATCTCAGTCCTGTCCTCAGCTGATAAATCAAACAACACAAACTGTATATCTCCCAGTTTGTTACTTACTTCTAGGCAGTAAGCAAGGAGTCATAAATAAAGTCCAACACAGACAAAATCCAGAAGGGCTTCACAGCAAGGGAGTTTCCAAAGTCAATCCAAGCATTTGCCAAGGCATCCAGCAAGGTAGCAGGTCAGATAACCTCTGACAACTCCCAGAGGTGAAGGATGCCAGCTAAATAGACCCAAGGCCTAGTGCAGCTGTGCCTTGATTGATTGTTGCTGGTTATAAATTCTAAGAGAGTGACACTAGGTCTCTCTTTGCTACCTATGCTGTGTGAAGCTGGGTCTAGGTAAGTGTTCTGTATCTGAAGAGGCAGGATTCTCTGTTGGAGCTGGCACCATCCCCTGTTCTGTTTCTGCCATTGCAACCTGTCTGTACAGCAGGGCTTGGCATGCCTTCTGTTTCAGCCTCTGGTATGCCCTTTGCTTCAGACTCTGAGTCAGAGTCCATGCTCTGGAATCAGGGCATGACAGGCAGCTACCAAGAAGGCTCTTTCTCACATCCCCACCAACCATGCTTGTGATAGCGGTGGGACTGAAAGAAGGACCTCAGAGTCCATGCAGGCTCATGTAGGGAAAAATGGTGTGCCAAATAGTTTGGAGCTGAGCCATACAATATTTTATGTACCTTTTAATAAATAAATTTTCAACCCCTACAAAAATTACTTAGGGGGGCTAAATTCTAAAGAAACTTTTATAGGATTATACTGTGAACAATGAAGGAGAAAAAATCATTATTAAATAATAATTGCTAATTTTCTACTTTTTTGAAAAGATAATCTGTGGTCTTACCTAAAACATTCACAAATGCGTTTGCAAGGAGGTACCCATATTCATTGGATGCATTACACTGATAAACAGCACTTGACCTTTCTTGCACATCAGTAAAAATAATTGTATCACCATCCACTTTTCTGCTAGGATCTTCAGGAGCAACTGTTAGAAATGTTCATGAGATGTTAAAAATTGTTCAAGATTCTAGAATGTGCATTCTCATTGGGTTATTGGTAACAAGAACTAAAGAGAGGTTGGGAGAAAGATATGAAGATTTATCTTAAAAAATCAACATGTTAGGGAACTTAACATTCTAATAAGTAGCACAGATCTATTCACCAAAGGTAAATTTAAAGAACAAGAATAAAAAGGAAAGACAAAGTAAACTCACAAATTAGAGAAACAGCTGCATTCTGGGCAGACCCAAATATCAGATACATTGATTCTTTATCTGTTTCAACTAGTCAGTTGTGAAGATAAACTGGGACTAATATAGCTAAATACAGTACCATGAGGAGAAAGGTTCCAGACAAAGAACAGTTATTTCTTTTTAATTTTAAAAAAGTTAATTACAACCCATTACATGAGATACATGAGATAACTTTGTTAAAAACATTATATAAATAAACAGAATATCTGGACTTATAGAGGAACTCAATAAAAATGGCCTACTAAAATAGGAATTATTATCGTGCTGGCAAGGTCTTTGCCCTGTCCTTCTACCCTTCTGAGGTGGCATCTTGTACTGCAGTTACTTTAAATCAGGGTTCCCCTTTATTTTCCAAAAGGGAAGTTATACTTCAATCTTGGCATTTCAAGACAGGATGTGGACCTCAAAAATTCCATTTATTCAGACAATCAAGAATTCCACAAGTAGTTACTGAACACACATAGGAACTGTCCTTAGTCCAATAATATAGTATTGTGCTTAATGACTAATATGACCTACAATTAAAAAAAATTAAAAGCTGGATCTAGTGGAGACGTACAGTGGAAACAAGGGGAATTTCAACCTTTCCTCCAACAAATGATCCAATGTTCAGATAGTCTCCTAATACCCTATAACAATTTGGTAGGGGGTACAGAGGAGCAAGAATGGGAAAAAACTGCCCTCTGTCTAGTAATGTCCTTTGGAGAATCTCGATAACACAGTTTGGTTGAAGCAAAAGAGAGTACTTGTTGCTTTTTAAAAAGTTCATATTCTATTTTAATGTCACTGTCTCCCTTCTTTCTGAGCGCTTATGATCATTCATCTATGTGCACATGTAGAAATTCATCTAAGCATTATGTATGCACACATGTGTAAAAATGCGTATGCACAAATGCATCTTTTCTTCAACAGTACTTCACCTCTTACAGCTTTCTACTTCAGTGCAGGATGTATAAAACAAAGCCCAGGGCATTCCCATCCCCCTCACTTAAATACAAAAAGCAAAACAAAAGCATACTGCCAGACCTACAGGGACTATGCAGCTTTGAAATTCAAATCCTGCTGTTTTCTTGGAAATAACGCCCTTATTCTACATCTTCCTGCACTGAAGTAGAAAGACATCAGTCACAAAAAAAAAAAAAAATTTAATCTGTGTATACAATCAAAGGTAGGCTGTTCCACTACATTTTCATCAAAGCATGTAAATAAATATATTATTCAGTATTTAAATATTATAGTACATAAAATCATTGTGTGATTTACCTAAATAATACTGTAGCAAATTATTAGTCTAGCAAATAATGTTAATTGGTCCAGTTGCATTTCACAATAAAGAAATGGAATTTCTAATTGAAAAATACACGCCCATTCAACCAAAACACGACTGGTGAGGTAAAAACATGACTCATTATCTTTCTAAATAAATATCGTATTAAAAATTATCTCCGTCTGTGCCTGCTCTGCAGGGGCTTGAAAATCTTGGCTATTTGTGATCATTTTATCTGATGCACTGTTTCATTGGAAGATTCTTATTTGCTCCCTGTCTGGCACAAGTTGGAGTTTTGCTTCCAGAGTTCATGATTAAGGCTGCTGCTTAGCAACTTGATGGGAAGAGGGACAGAACCTTGAGAAAGAAGTGAATCAGATCTCACTTCACAAGGATGGAGAAGCTACTTTCCCCACTCCTGCTCTCTTTCTTTTCCTTTCTATCCCCTAATCTTCTGACTGCTGGGCAAGTTCTTGGGATGCTCAGCCTGAATAGTTTCACAGCTTTCATATATGCTAGAAAACAATCAGTTGTGCTGTTACATAGCATTACACTCTGGACTTAATGTCTTACAGAGGTCAAGTTTTTAGCTTTGTAATATGTATGACCTCATTTTCTTTGAAATGTAGTACACTAGGTCTGATGTATTTGCATCCCCCCTATACATTCTGCTAATCTCTTGCCCCAAAGATCTGATGCCACTACTGACATCAACCTAGACATTTCTGCATATTTCTGAAAATAGTAAAACTAGTCCTTACTTGCAATGGGAACTCCATTTGCTAACCAGCTTATACTGGGTTTGGGTTTGCCATTAGCTTGGCAGATCAGGGAACCATCTTCTCCAGGAGACAACACAAGATTTGTAGGTTCTCTTATCCAGTAAGGTGCAGCTGAAAGAGACAGAAAGATTTATTTATTTATTTCCCACTTTTCTCCCAGAGATTTAAATAAATAAATAAAACATCCCAATGAAACAAAAGCTCACTTGCTTACACATTAAAAGCCCACTTGAATAGGAATGTTTTTGCCTACTGGCAAAAGGTAACCAGGCAGGGGGCCAGCTTAGCCTCCCATGGAAGAGAGTTCCAGAGGGTGGGAGCAGTCACTGAGAAAGCACTCTCCTATGTCCTCACCAAACAAGCTTGGGATACTAGTGTGAACAAGAGAAAGCCTCCTCTGTAGATCTTAAAACTCTGGCAAGTTCATATGGGAAAATACAGTCTTTCAAATAATCTGGACCTAAGCTGTATAGGGCTTAGAAGTCATGATCAGCACTCTGAATTGTGCCTGGAAATGAAAAGGCAGCCAGTTAAGCTGTTTTATGCTTTGAGTTATATGCTCCCTTTAAATGGTTCCAGTCAGCATTCTGGCTGCCACATTTTGACCTTGCTGAAGTTTTCTGAATAATTTCCAAAGGCAGCCCCATGCAGAGTATGTGTAGAGTCCAACCAATATGTAATCAAGGTACGTGTCAGCATAGCCAGATCTGATATCTCAAGGAAGGAGACACATGGCCAGTTTTAGCTGTGCAAATACACTCCTCACCACTTCTGAAACCTGGATGCAGAGCAGTCCAAGAGAACACCCAAGATGCAAGTCTGATATTTCAGGGGAAGTATGAACCCACTGAGCACAGAGAGAGACCCTGTTCCCTGATCTGCCTTGTCAAGATTAAGCTTCAATTCATTTGCCCTCACCACTGACAATATACACTGCACTGGTTCAGTACCAAGACAGCTTCCTTGGAATCATGTGGAAAGGAGAGGTGGAATTGAGTGTCAACAGCATATTGGTGACACTGGACCCCAAAACTCCAAATAACCTCTCCCAGTGGTTTCTTGTAGATGTTAAATAGCATGAGAGACAAAACAGAACCTTGAGGGACCCCACAGGCCAATGGCCAGCCTGTCAAACAAGAGTCCCCCAGCACCACCTTCTAAGTTCATCCCTCCAGGAACAACCAGAACTACTGCATAACAAGGCCCTCTCAAGTCCCCAGAAAGTCTGCTCAGAAAGATACCATAGTCAATGGTATCCAAAGATGCTGAGAGATCTTATCCAACAGGGGCACATTCCCCTGTCTAGTTCCTGTGTAAGTCATCTACAAGGTGATCAAAGCTGTCTCTGTCCCATAACCAGGCTTAAAGTCAGATTGAGATGGATCTAGAGAGAAATTATTATGCATTTTATCATGCTTGTAATGGTTTTGTGTCTTGCATAAATAAATTGAGTTAGTGTAATGGCAAAATTCCAAAACCTCTGCCTAGAGAATAATTGTTACAGTTGTTGCAGTGCATTTCCTGAGTGAGAAATAAATTCCTCACCTTGAAATTCATGCAACTTCTACACAGAAAGTAACTGTGTGAAGAATTCTGCAACCCTGGAATAAATCTGGAGCTAAAACGTAAGGATGACTATAACTCAGAAACAAAATGGGCTAAGGCATCATGCACAATAGTTATAAGAAGGATAGTGATCCAAGAGATCTGGAAATGTAAAATTCTGCTGCTTGTGGATCCTGCCTATAGCATAGCAACCTGTCAATGCTAAGGAGAAATGTGGGTCAAGTAGTCTGGACTGCACGGCATTTCACATTCACTTTAAATAAGAACAGGTTGCTTACCTGTAACTGTGGTTCTTCGAGTGGTCATCTGTGCCATCATACACTAGGAGCTTTAGCGCCTGCGCGGTAGCGTTCGGAAACTTCTAGAGCTTGTTCGCTTGGCGGGAACCCCTCCCCCACGCCGGTACTGCGCATGCTCCTCCCGCCGAGCAACGGTCTCTCCTCAGTTCTGTCGTCCGCCGTAGAACCTACAGGGACCTGAGAAAGAGGGGAGGAAGGGCGGGTGTGTATGATGGCACAGATGACCACTCGAAGAACCACAGTTACAGGTAAGCAACCTGTTCTTCTTCTTCGTGGTCTCTGTGCCTTCATACACTAGGAGACTGTGTAGCTTACCGGTCGGACGGCGGGTCAGGTCCTACAGCACGGAAGCCAACACCTCACGTCCAAACCGGGCATCTCTGCGCGACCGGCAGTCGAGCCTGTAGTGGCGCACGAAGGTCGATGGTTGGGACCAGGTCGCCACACGGCAGAGTTCATGCAGGTCAACTCCTCGCAGGAGGGCCGCAGAAGTAGCCACAGCTCTGGTGGAGTGGGCTCGAAGCAGGACTGGCGGAGGCTTCCTCGCGAGCTCATACGCCAGTTCAATAGTCCTCACCACCCACTTGGAGAAGCGCTGGGTGGACACTTTTAGGCCCCTCCGACGTCGCCCATAGCAAACAAAGAGATGCGGCGTCTGTCGGAAGGAAGCAGTCCTGTCCTTGTAGAAAGCCAATGCCCGACGCACGTCCAGGGAGTGGAGGGAACGCTCCAACGGTGTCGTCGGGTTCGGGAAGAAGGCAGGCAGGATGATGTCCTGGTTGAGATGGAAACTGGACACCACCTTTGGCAGGAACGAGATGTCAGGTCTCAGGACCACCTTGTCCCTGTGGAAGACCGTGAAGGGCTCATCGGAACGAAGAGCTGTGATCTCACCCGCTCGCCTCGCTGAGGTCACCGCTACCAGGAAGGCAGTTTTCATTGTCAGGAGCCTGTCATCCGAGGTCGCCATCGGCTCGAAGGGCGGCTTCGTCAGCTGCGAGAGCACCAGCGAGAGGGACCACGGCGGTAGCGGCGGCGATACCGGCGGGTAGAGATGATGAAGTCCTTTCAGGAACCGCTTAACGGTATCGTTCCTGAAGAAGGCCGAGGCAGCAGATCGTGGCGGTTGGTATGCCACGATCGCGGAGAGATACACCTTCAGGGATGGAAACGCCAGGCCCTGTTGCCGGAGGTGCAGGAGGAAGTGCAGGACGGTCGAGAGCCCCGCGGGCGATACCGGCTCACTCCTCTCGTTAGCGAAGGTCAGGAAGCGTCGCCACTTGTATTGATAGTTGCGACGGGTGGATTCCTTCCTGGCCGCGACGAGGACGGTACCGAGCACGGGATCGTCTAGTGCGATATCCTCCAGGCATGGAGGGCCAGGCGTGGCAGGTCCGGATGGAGGACTCGGCCGCCGGAGTGGGAGAGCAGGTCCGGTGTCGGTGGCAACCGGAGCAGGTCGTCTCGCGCGGCTTGTAGCAGGGGTGCGAACCAATGTTGCCTCGGCCAGTACGGGGCTACCAGGATCGCGTCGGCTCGGTCGGCGAGGATCTTCGATATCGTCCGGCCGAGCAGCGGGAACGGCGGGAACGCGTAGAGGAGTTCCCCGGTCCACGGAAACTGGAAAGCGTCCCCGATGGAGGCACGATCGTGGCCCGCTCTGGAACAGAATCGGCGACACTTCGCGTTTTCCCTGGTCGCGAAGAGGTCGATCGATGGTTCGCCCCAGCGGTCCCGAATCAGTCTGAACGCCTCTCCGGAGAGAGACCATTCGTGATGGGATGAGGTGTCCCTGCTGAGGGCGTCTGCCGTGGTGTTCTCCTGCCCGGCCAGGTGAACCGCCACGGGATGCGTGTGCAGGCGAATGCACCATTCCCACAGGCCGAGCGCGATGTCGAGCAGGGTCGTGGAATGAGTCCCACCTTGTCTGTTGATGTAGCAGACGGCGGTGGTGTTGTCCGTCAGAATCAGGACCGTGCGCCCCGCCACGGCATGGCGGAACGCCCGTAGGGCTTTCCAGACAGCGAGCAGCTCCAGCGCGTTGATATGGAGAGCGGTCTCGTCGTCGGTCCATCTGTCGCGAACTCTGAGATCGCCGCAGTGGGCACCCCATCCATACAGGGAGGCGTCGGTCGTTACCGTCACCTTCGGTGTCGGCTGTTGGAAAGGCATCCCCGACATGAGATTGCGTCGCGACTGCCACCATCGGAGGGATGAGCGGACGTCTCCCGGCAGCTGCAGTCGGAGTGTCTGTTCGTCTCGCAGGGGGTCGAATATGCGGACGAACCAGTGTTGAAGAGGTCTTGCTCTCAGCCTGGCGAGATATGTCACAGCGGTCGTCGCAGCCATGTAGCCCAAGAGCTGCTGGACGCTTCTCGCAGATAACGTCGGGGCCGTACGAGCGTGAGCGGCGGCCCGGATCAAAGTTTGTGCTCGAGACTCTGGTAGGTACGCCCTGGCGGAGGTCGAGTCGAGCGTCGCCCCGATGAAGTCCAAGATCCTCGCCGGCTCGAGGTGGGACTTCTTCGGATTCACTCGTAGACCAAGGCGGGTCAGGAGTGACAACGTCATGTGGACGTCGTGGTAAAGTCTCTGTTTGCAGGACGCCACCAACAGCCAATCGTCGAGGTAGGGGAAGACGGAAGCGCCCTTCGTCCGCAGGTAGGATACCACCGGGGCCATGCACTTGGTGAAGACCCTTGGGGCAGTCGAGAGTCCGAACGGCAGCACCTTGTACTGGTAACAGGTGTCGTCGACTGCGAAGCGGAGGTACCGTCTGTGCTGCGGGCGAATGGCGATATGGAAGTATGCGTCTCGGAGATCGATGGAGGCGAACCAGTCCCCTCGATGTAGGAAGGGTAGGATCGACGGTATCGTGACCATCTTGAACCTTTTGGGGCGGATGTAGTAGTTCACCCCTCTGAGGTCTAGGATCGGCCGGAGGGTACCGTCGGCTTTCGGTACCGTGAAGTACCTGGAGAAGAAGCCGGTGGTCTTGGCCTCTTGCGGGAGCCGCTCGATCGCCCCTTTCTGGAGGAGGGATTGGATCTCTTCCAGGAGGGCCGGACTCGACGGCGTGGAGTAATAAACGCCGCGAGGAGGAATATCGAGAAACTCGATGGCGTAGCCAAGACGGACGATGGAAAGCACCCAAGAGTCCGTAGTGACATACTGCCACTCCGCTAGGTGTCGAGCGAGAGTCGGTCGGTCTCCGAGCGCTGATGGTAGGCTGAAGAGTGGGTATTGGTGAGTCCTGCCAGGCACGTCAAAACCGAGACTTTGTCTCGGAGGAGGACTTCTTCGACGAAGGCGGGCGCCGCCTAATCGTGCGCCTGGCCGATGAGCCGGAGGACGGTCTCGACTGTCCAGACTGGGCCGAACGCTGGAACGACGAGGTGGAAGATCGTCGCCAGGATGGTCGGAAGGTGGAGGCCCTGCGGGTCTGCGTGGCCAGCTGCAGCCCAATCTTTTTTGCGGTCAGTCTCGCCTTGACGAGATTGTCCAAAGCTTCGTCTGTGGACGAATTGAATAGGCCTTCACCGTCGAAGGGGAGATCTTCAATCCTCCTTCTGGTGTCCTCCTGGATGTCGGCCGGTCGAAGCCAAGCATGGCGGCGGAGGCCGACGGATCCCGCCATGACCCGGGAGGCGATCTCCACAGCGTGCCGGGAGGAGGCCATCTGGTGCCGAGCGATGGAGATAGCCTCATTGAAGATCACGGAGGAGGCTTGGCGGATGTCCTCCGGTACCGCTTCCATCGCTGGTTGCAGGCGATCGAGCACCTTCTTCAGGTATGCCGCGAGGCAAGCCTGAGTGTTGGACAGCCTGATCTGCAAGGAGGCAGCCGAATAGAACCTCCTTGCGTAGGCGTCCAACTTCCTGCCCTCCTTGTCCGGCGGGGTGGTGTGTTGCCTGCCGGAGCCTTTCGTCTGCGCGGACTCGACGACCACAGAGTTCGGTGCAGGGTGATTAAATAGATAACCGGCGTTATCCTTCTGCACCCTGTAGAGGTGTTCTAACCGCTGCGGTATCGGCTGAGCCGAGGCCGGTCTATCCCAGGCGGCCTTCACCAGTCTGGATACCCGGGGCAGGAGAGGCAGCGGGGCCGTGGAAGGTCGCTTCTCCTCGAAAACGGAGAAGGCTGGATCGTCGTCCTCCGGCTCCGCATCGGCGATCTTAAGGCCGAGGGTAGTGGCCATGCGGAGCAGCATCGCAGAGAACTGGTGGACGTCCTCTGGAGCAGAATCTGGGATCGGGTCCCCGAATCCCAACGGAGGAGACTCCTGGGAGGCCGCCTCAGACACCTCAGACTCCGCACTCGAGTCGTACGACTCCGAGCTAGGTGAGTCCTCTCGCCGCTCGCTCTCCGGCTCCTTCGTAGTCGCCGCAGGTGTTGCCTTCCTAGGCTTCTCCGCAGCCGGGTCGGTGGTAGCAGCAGCGTCCCGCTTGGGATGGCTGACCACGGATTTCACCCTCTTGGTGGTGACCGGGGTAGTCTGGCAGGCTGACGTCGTCGTAGCCCGCTCAGTCACCATCGACTCCGTAGGGCGCGTCGCCGTTGCCGTGACCCTAGGAGGTGGCGATATCGCCCGATACCGTGGTGAAGGCTCCCTCGCCCTATGATATCGAGGGGAGGGAGAGCGGCTGAAGGAGCGGCGGTCCGACGGAGATCGGCTTCGGCGTCGACGGTACCGAGCCTCGTCCCCTCTAGGCGAGCGCGATTCGCGCTGTCGACGAGGTGACCGGGACCTCCGGAAGGTCTCCCAGCGACTCGGGCCACGATGGTACCGATCCCGGTACGATGGCGAATGCGACCGATAGGAGGCCGGGCGCTCTCTCCACTCAGATTCCCTCGCGTACCTGGCCACGTAGGACGCCGAGGTGTATCTGGAGGCAGACGAGCGAGGTTGTTCCTCTCTTGTCTCCCTCGGAGGCGGCGAGGCCACCGGACGCTCGGAAGAGCGGGACCGGGACCTGAAGGAGGTCGAACGCCGCTCCGGAGAAGCAGAGGGCTCTCTCTGCTGCAGGTCGGCCGACCTGCGACGGCTAAGAGGGCGGTGGCGCTCCTCCACCAGGGTTGGAGGGTCTGCCACAGGCGAGTCCGGGCGCTGTTGGGGAACGTCCTCGATCTCATCCTCCGAGAGGTCGACGGACTCGCCTCGCCCTTTGGAAGGCTGCTGAGTAGGAGGAGGAGTAGGAGGTTGAGCGTCCCCAGCCGGGGAGCGCTTCTTTTCCTTCTTCTTCTTCTTCTTCTCCTTCTCCTTGCCCTTGCCTCCGTCCGGAGCAGGGCGCTTTTTTGCGGGCGTCCCCGTAAGGGGAGCCTCAGCCTTCCTCGCCGTCGAGGATCCTTTAGCTGACTTGGCAGCCGCCGACAGCTTCGGGATCCTCGGTAACGCCGAGATCGGCGTTTTCGCCGGTACCGAGCCCGATACCGACGAGGTGGACGGAACGGCAGCCGCCGATACCGTCGATGGCGTGGTCGTCTTCTTGTCGGCCATCTTGGAAGTGGAGGTCTCGTCTATCGCCCGCAGAGACTGCTCCCAACAAAAAGATTTGAGTCTCGCGGAGCGGTTGCGAAGAGTTTGGGGAGTAAAATCCCTACAAATTTGGCAAGTCCGGATATTGTGGGACTCGCCCAAACAGAAGAGACACTCCTTATGGCCGTCGTTGAGGGCAACCTTGCGGCCGCAGGACACGCACTTCTTAAAGAGCGCGGACATAAGATGAAGAAACGCCAAACTCCGAAATCCAAAAAAGACGAAAGCCGAAGGGGGAGTCCGAAAGAGAGGTCAAAGACAGTCCGAAAGTCCGTAAAACCGTGAAAAAACAGCAAGCCAAGCACGACGTGAGAGGAACAAACTAAAGAACCTTCCGTACGCGGCGGCGGACGAGAAAGAACTGAGGAGAGACCGTTGCTCGGCGGGAGGAGCATGCGCAGTACCGGCGTGGGGGAGGGGTTCCCGCCAAGCGAACAAGCTCTAGAAGTTTCCGAACGCTACCGCGCAGGCGCTAAAGCACCTAGTGTATGAAGGCACAGAGACCACGAAGAAGAACTCATCAAATATTTTGTCTGCAAGCTTCTGATTAAAATTTTTAAGGTTTCAAAAAGCTTAGAAATGTATTAGTGAACTGGTTGTCAGTAGCTTGGATCCAGAAAAATCATGATGAGATGGGAAAGGTTCTCACTTCCTCCATTTTCCTGAAAACCTTTCAATTTATTATGAGATATACTTGTCCAGTCTGCTCAATGGTTTTGCTTAAGCTTTTTCTAGAAGGGTGGGAGAAGTGCACCAAACAATGTTGGTCACTTCCTGTGAGGGAGCCTGAGCAGAGGACCTGTGCCAGAAGAACTCTACATGGAAAAGCCACTGTTCATGATTTGAGCGACAGGGAGATCAGGTTACCTGCATGGGGAAGTTCACAAAATCTAGGGCAAGATCAAGGTATTTTCAGAACAATCTGAAAGATATCCACCTTTTCAGGTTATTAATTTGTGCCTTTATTAGTTATGTTATTGTTAGATCATTATCTTTACAAAGTAATCATTATCTGATTCATGACATCATTTCCAACTCACTAATGCACAGCAGGTGGCATTATGCTGAACAAACCTTTCAGAAACCCAAGCTAAAGGTATGAAGTCCTTCCTTCACCACCACAAAGGAAACTCTACCTGATTTTCTGTTTTCCTTCCTCCAGCTCTCAACCACCCCATGCCAGCTGATCTATTCAGAAGAGGTCCATAGCCATCAAGAGGGGATTTAAAAGAATTGGTCAGGATGCAGGCAAGTCACCTTTTACCAGCTCCTCCTGATGCTTCTCTGGATGAAGAGCATTATCTACGAATAACTCTGGGCAACATATTCAAGGTTCTCCTTTGGAAGTGATCAAACTTGGGCTTTACCATTATCTTCCAATTTGTCTGTTTCAGGTACTCTGCAAAGTTACTTTCTTGATCTGTAAATCTGCCTTGAATTTATAAATCTTGACTGTGATGCATATTTTTAGCTTCATTTGTACAATGGTCCCAGAAACATAGCTACGCTTTTGCTCCCATCCTGAAAATAAGAGCATTCCTAAATGTCACAATCTCTCTTTATATGATTGTGAGTTGGTTTTGGACAATGTAAATCCCTAACAGGATGCCAACTCTTGTTTAAAAATTCTGTTTTTGGTGGCAACTGATAACGACTCTAGTTAAGGACTAACTGATTTACTGCAGCATAGGTTTTCACGAATTACAGCCTACTTCATAAGATGCAAGCTCCAGCTCTGGTATAAATAAAGAGATGGATGACATATTAATCATCTGCAGAAGCAGGCTAGACAACCAAAGTTCTTATTATAATTAATAAAGCAGTTCTCTAAATGCCATAGGACTCTTTGCTACTTTTGCTGTCTCCATTTGTACCTGCTCTGCAAGGATCTGAAAATCTCTTTTTGTGATAATTTTATCTCACACACCATTCCACCTGAGGACTTTTTGTTTTCTCCCTGTCTATCACAAGTTGAAGTTTTTGCCTCCAGAGTTCATGACTAAGGCTGCTGGCAATCTTCCCAGTGGTATAATTGGGTGATTCCATTAATGTTCTTTATTAGATAAGGAGTATGTTCTATAGAAGATTTCATTTACCTTTGACAGTGACTGTGATGACATGATGAGCAGAGCCCAATGGGTTAGTTGCCATACATTTATATTTTCCAGAATCAGCTTCAGAAATATCTGTGATTTTGAGAGTTTTATTAAAATTTTCAAAGAACCTTCTATGAACAGGAAGCTCACCACCTTCTTTAATCCAGCGGATAACTGGTGTAGGTCTGGCAGAAAAGAAAAGAAAAGAGGGAAAAAAACGTTAGTTGAGATTAAAAACAATAGTGTAAGAAAGCCATTTTGGAAACTGGTAACTTGGTAACTTTAACTACTGTAATCTCACTCAGCAATGGCCTAAATTCTCAAGAATGACTGATAAAATATTTTGTTTAAAGAATATTAACTCCAACACCTAATGTTTATTACAGGTCTAATAAAAGTTCACCAACTGCATACTTGTGTATTATTTAGGATTTTTTTTAAATTCTTATTCTGAAGTGATCAACACTGATTACAGGTTAACACTGATATACATACAAAAATATTCCAATAATGAATACAAAATTATCAGTTCTCCACCCACAACCAACAAATTAATTTTCCCAATAAATATAATACATTTATCCTTCTCTTCCTCCCTCCCTCCCACCCCTGAGAACCAAGTCAATTTTTATTTAGAACAACTTTCCGTTGATGTGAAGAATTGTATTAATTGTATCCTTTATAATTTTGTACACCTTCCTTATTATTTAGGACCTTATACTCAATGTATATATTCAGAAATGAATTTGTCCACAATTTAGAAATTTTTGTTTAAAAAATACTCATTTGTCCATAAAGAATTAGGTCACCTGAAGACACTTAATATTAAGTCTGAGGCCATCAAACTTCGTAGAAATATTCTGGTTTTTCTGTAACTTTCCTAAAAGTATGAAGTTAAACCTGCACTACAGCTTAAAATTATATACATATTTTGTAACTATCAATGCCTGTTTGAAGCAAACAGTTTTAAACTTATTAAGGCTGCAATTCCTATATGTTTTTACCTGGGAGTAAGCAGTACTGGACTGAATTGGACTTACTTCTGAATATTCATATATAGAGCTCCACTGTTGACATGAAATCATTATTTTGTACTTGTGCATGCACAAGTGAACCAGTAGATGCCACCACACATCCCACTGATTAACAAAACAGAGCTGGACCATAAATCATATTTGGCTAGATATCTATCATCTAGTGTTGAATCAAATATTTTTGCTATTGATTTAGCAGTACTTTACTCAGAAGTTTATGCATTTAGAATGAAGTCAAGCTGAAATTTCTAAGCCACTACAGTTAATGCATTTTAACTATACAGAATAAAGCTCTTATAACTCAAAATAAACACATATGCACAATTTGATAATAATAAAGCAGTTAAATTTGGTATTCAGGAAGACTTCTCAAGTACAAAACATGCATGACTACCTGACTAGCACCATTTATAATGCCAATCTACTTCTGCATCCAAAGAATAGAAGAATTTCTAAAAAATAATTGAGTCTAAATCATAAATGATGCCACGTGTATATTTTGTATTTAGGATATGATTCTACAATATATTTTTCTGATTTTACAATATTTTTTTGCAATATATTTTTATTTATTTAGTAGATTTATATACCGCATCTCAACTGTAGCCCTCACAGCTGCTTGATACATTATACAATACAGTAAATAGAGCAAGAAAAGCATGCTTAAACTGAACATAAGGAGTGTCACTGGAGCAGGTCCCAGCATCTCACATCCCATAGGGCAATTAAAGTAGTTGATCCTGTGCAAGGGTCAGGGGTGAGGGGAGTATCCAAATAGAGAAAGGCTTAATGTTGCCTTTGCATGTGCTTTTCTCTCTTTCTTCTATACTCAGTACAAAGAGCCCTCAAAGACATTTATATGCTAAATTTAATATATTACAGAAACAAGCTGTTAATCTCTTCTTGGGTTTGTGCCTTCCCCAAATCCATGCTAATATAATTCAACCTATACAAATGAGCCACATGACAATGAGAAAATGTGTTAGTGGTACATGGGGAGGAGGGGGAATCAATATAAACAATATGAACTTCACTTGCGTTCTTTCCTCTAACATTGATTGTCCAGATGAGCACTGAAGAGGTGTAGGAGCTTTCATATGCACAAAGGAGTTAACAGTTTACAGGGGATTATGCATTCGTTTAAATAAACTGAATTAATTGATACATGCACTTGTTTATGCAATGTGATTGTCTTTGCACTTTGAAATAAAAGCAGTCTATGCACAAATAAAATGCAAAATTAAGAAGATTCCAGTACTCATGTTCCACCACTCATAACAGAAATACAGAACCATATTCGTATTTCGTGGTCCAGTTAAAGTGCATTGTTCTAAATCTTTTAATAGTTAAGAGACTATAGTGAAACTGTAGGCTTCTTCCCTTCCTCACTTGATGTTAGTCTAGTACTGGAATACACTGTTGATATTGCTAACTCTGTGAAGTCATTCACCCAGATTCAAAGCTGCTCTTGTTACATTTAACTACTGTTAGTGTTAACCTTGGTGCAAATGTAACCCATATGAGTTACACTGGATTGGCCCAATGGGTGGGGAAACCCTAAGGAAGTAGATATACTTGACAGAGAAGGGGAAGAAGATAGCTGGATTTGGAAAAGATTTACTACTGCCAGGACTAAAGAGTAGGCCCTTTTCACTTTGAAAAAGGTAGTCGGACTTTCAGTTGTGCATTTAGGAGTGAACAAACGGGTCAACTAGTATTTTTTAATTGAAAATTGGAGTTTAAGCATTATCTCTTGAAACAATAGAGTTCAATACCTTGCTGTCAATACAAAAGGGTAAATTTTTTGATTGGTAATTTCTTTACTGCATTTGCTTCTGTCTTGTATTTTTTTATTTTATTTAGGGCTTTAAAGCTGTACCAAATGATGCAGAAATACCAAACAGCATAAACAGAAGAGTCCTGAAATCAGTCTTGCATCAGCACCTCATAGGATGCAAGAAACATTTGGGACAGTGCATATATGGCAAATTTAACATATAATTCGTATAATTGTTAAAAATACATTTCAAGATTTTAAGTGCAGTTGTGTATTCAATTACAGATGGTCCCACAGAACCCAGAAAAAGGTACACAAACATACCACCACATCATGGTTAATGCTGACACAGGAAGACAAGTGGGAAATTTCACATGAAGGGGTGCTAAGGGATAAACAGATGAGTTTGTGGTCTGTTCCTGAAATATTAATCATGACTGCGCAATGAGTAATGTTTTGTCTATAGTAGCTCTATAAATCTACTTTTCCTGCTTCAGGTACTCATTAATGATTCTTTAAAAAGAAGGAAGACTTTTTCCAAAGATTTTCAAGGCTATCTCTACATAAGGGTGCATCACTTACTTTTTGTCACTACATTAACTCTTTTAAAGAAGGAAGAATTACTTGCATCAAGAGCCCTATTCAAGTGCTCTCTTGTAGGGCTGAACATGCAAGGGCAAATGCTAGCTCAGCCTCTTCTGTTGTCACCCTGCTCATGTGGAAAGCAATGAGTCAGATGCAGAGCTATAGGTTTCTACTGGAAGAGGACAATCAGAGTTTTAAAAAAGCTGAAAACAATCAGTAGCTTAAGGAATGACAACAATTCTCAAGCACAATTTTCAAGGAGTAACTCATTAGTGAAAGGTAAACAAGGAAAGAAAAAAGTACAGGTAAGTAATATACTTTGTAGTAAATTTCCTTTGTAAAAGTTTGGCCTTCAGGAATAAGTAATAATTCCTGTCAAAGAATTAACTCTGATTTTTGCTTTAGAATATAGATGATGCATGCTGCATAATAACCGCTTCCTCAGACAAGACAGAAAATACGTAAAAGGGGAGTGGATAATCACAAGAGAAAAGCTGCTGTGGGAACAATCTCGATAGGTGAAAAACATCAACTCTGATGCTTCTTCTTCTTCTTCTTCTTTTCATATTCCGGATCTTCTATTATGCTACTATCTGACTTTCATTTCAGACCTCAGGATCAAATCCATTTATTTTCCAGTCACAGCAATCATATTTTGCTATGCCCAAGGTCACCCAAAATTCATGACATTGTGGAAACGTAAGTTCATATTTCTATCTACTATGCTACATTGGCTTTATTTTCTTCCCATTAAATTTTTTATTATACCATAATAGAAACATAAGTCAAGCAATCAAAAACAAAAGAGAAAAAAGACAATAAAACAGGAATAACAACACTATCAGAAAAAAGAAACAACACAAGAAAACAAACCTCTATTATACCTTGGCAGGTTATCATTGCAATTATAATTCCCTTGTAAATTAACCTGATCTTTAATGAAGACTAGATATAATTCCTTAAATTCCAACTCTGATGCTTCTTAAAAGCCTAATTCATAATTCATAATTTCATTAGAAAGAAGACCTTTGTTTTATATGTCCTATAGAAATTTGGGAAAAAATTTGCTTTTTACTGGTTGAACAAGGGAAATACCAAATGTGAAACGGCCCTGAGAAAAAAAAGGGCAGAACAAGCACCTCAGTTTTTTCTTTCTCTCTCTCTCTCTCTCTCTCTCTCTTTGGGTGCACATCACCAGACTATTTAACTGAGTGATAGCTAACACAAGCAATCAGTGTGCAATTATATGAATGAGATGGTAGTTAACACATTTAGGCTGCATGATTAAAAGTACAACTTACAATCCTTCTCCAATGCACTCCAACAAAAGGGTATTTCCCCTTAATTCTGTTTTGCTACTTGTGCTTCCAGTGGGCGTTAGAATTGTTGGCCTTCTTTCTTGATATAATCTGGCTAAAAGAAAAAGAAAATTTAAAAAGTATGTACAGCTCAAATGTAATTTCAAATCTACTGTCAGACTCATGATACTTATAAACTGTAAATGAATATGGTAAGCTAATACTTTATATTCATGCATAAAGAAAATCCAGAATAAAACACAAGAGTTTTCACTTATGATGCTGTGACCCATTTGACTACTTCACAAAATCCAGACTTAAAATTCAGAAAGCTTTAATATGAGCTAAGGATAGTATTCAGCAGGTTGATCAAATTGTCCCAGCAGAACTCAGAGAAGAAGATTCATGAATGCGTCTCGCACATTAAATCTTTTCAGTTTCAATTTCTTTATTAAATTTGGATACATAATGAGCTTGCATTCATCTGGACATTTGTAAAATTCCTCTCACATGAATGAATATTCAAACAGGAACAGGCAGACATGGGAGTGGGAGAAATATGTTCCTTCCAAATGCACAAAGTCTTTAAGTGTAAATGCTATGCTAAATACACAATGCCATGACTTCACCCAAAATAATTCCTGGAACTTGCATCATGGTGATTTGGCCCTCCACTTTCACATGTTTCCCTTGATTATTTATGAGTTTGTAGTGCCCCCCGCCCCCCTGGATAAGTGAAGGCAGAAGAGGTGTTGTTGTAGAATGGGAAAGGAGAAAAGATGGGAAGTGGGGCTTAGAGGTGGATCTTGTGGTGGTAAGTAAGAGAAGGCAGAGGAGGTGCTTTTGGAAACAAGAAAGGACAAAAGATGGGAAGTGGGGCTTAAAGGTGCATCATGGGTTGGACAGTAAGAGAAGGCAGAGAAGGTGCTGTTGAAAGAGGAGAAAGGGGAAAAGATGGGAAAGGGCTTAGATGTGTATCTTGCTGTGGTTAAGTAAAGGCAAAAAAGGTGCTGTTGCAGGACAAAAGACCAGAGGGGAGAGGGATTGGCCACTGCTGCTGCTGGCAGGTGGTTAGTCGTAAGAATCGAATGCACTTTTAAAATCTTATTCATGACTTTTCTACTTTTGTGAGGGTTCTGTGCCCTAACTCTCACAAACATGGAGAGTGAACTCTATTGAGAATCCAGCAAAACTGCTGGGGTGGGTGGAAAGTAGATACAGGTTTACTGGTAGATCTCTTAGTGGTTTTAAGTGGATGACCAAGGATTTCTCATTTTAAAATGTTTCTGCTTCTGAAGTGAATAAAATTTCAGTCCAGATCTCAGTGTTCTTTTCTACGCACACAGACCTCCAGAATAAGCAAGACTTGCTTAATTTACTTCAGTAGAATTCTGTTGATTCAGAGAGTTCTAAACACTGAGCCATACGAGCAAATTGTCAAGTATACAATGTGATGGCTGATCAACTAACTTCTATTTCCCTGTTTGAAATTTCTCTGATATCTTTGCCGAAAGTTTCACAGGAGTTACAAAACACATATTCTAATTAAATATTGTATCATGATGAATAAAAAGGCAACTAGATTGTCTACAGCTTTTCATCTCCACTGACAAGAAGTAAGTCTCTATGATCCAACCAAAAAAAAAAGTGAATGTAGTACAGTAGCATTGGCTACTACACAGCTCATTCTCATTCTCTTTTCCTCTCCCCCACCATGTTTAAATTGTCTTTTATAAAATCAGTTTCTAAAAGGGGAAAACTGGTTTATTATCTATTTAGCCAAATTGTTCCTTAGAACCTCCCAGATCTAAGACAAACAGCATCAAGAAGTTATCCCATAATCCCCTTCTTGCTGTAAAGAGGGATGGCAGTTGCTAAATTTGGCTAAATAGATAATTATTTATTTTCTTGGCTAATACTACAGAGGCAGTGAATTTTCTAACAGTTCCTATAGTATATGTAAGACAGATTGTGTATGCATTGTTGTTTTTCTTGAATGTGGGCAAAAGTAGTTGGCAGCAGCAGGGGGATGACAGCAACAGTGGCAAGGCAAAGGCAATGGCCTCCAGATTAGGAATAACTTGAATCAGTTATATATTACCTTAGCTGGGCCTGTCCCTATAATACATGTTTTTGTACCTTGAAAAGTCTGTAATGAAGTGGATGGAGTATGCATTAAAGGAAGATTCAAAACCATTATCACAGTAGCCATGTTGTTATGCTGATAGCCTTACAAAAATTCCTAACTCTGTAAATGACTGTAAATCAAATAGCAGTAGCAGCAGCAGTAATAGTAATAACAGAAATTGAACATTAGAACATTAATACCTTTAAACATGCCAGACATTTATTCTTCCTAACACACGTATTAAATGGTTAACGCTTAAAATTCATATTCAGCAAGACACAAGTAGGATGAGCATCTGTTAATTATTTTTCAGTTTAGGCTGAAGTGTGGATTATTGACTAGTCATAGTGATAATGAATGATCAGTTGATGTAGATGGTAAAAAAAATAAAGTATATAAAAATTAACAAGACTGCCAAATTGATTCATTGATGAAAACAAAATACGTTTTTCATGCAAAAATGTTGCTATTACCTTTAAGCAATTAAAAATCAACTGAAGTATCCATATTGTTTAATTAGTGTAACCGGTACTAAAGAGTACATTTATTAGAATTGTAAGGGCAGTATGGTTAAGCAGCCATGGAGTGGAGTTAGTCAGCTAAGTTCTACAATGAAAGGAATAATGCCAGACTGGATCTCTAAAACTCACCACCATAAAAATCAGTGTCATTCATATTAGCAGCTATAGTTTCATTCAATGAATCCACTGAAATAAATAGAATATCATGAAGAATGCAACCAGGTAAAGTAAATCTGGGCTTTAGAAATGTCTATACATTAATTTTGGTAAGCTCAAACAGAAAGGATAATTATATTGCATTAAATTCTTCACTGACTGACTATATATAACCCAGGACAAAATTAACATTTGTTTCTGGTCTCAGGTTGCCCGGTTACATCTAGTATTTATCCCACGTAAGTATATAAAGGAGTAACATACAGAGACCTTGTTGCCAGGCTATGTTTATACTGATCTTGAAATTCTTGAAAAAAAGTTGCTTAAATCCTATTGACAAATATGGAACTTAAGCACCCTGAACATTTTAACAAAAAAGATTTTATTACAGTGTATCGTTTTTTTAAAAAAAAATCTACTAAAATGCAATGGAAATTATGTTCACTGTTTTCTAAATGACTTAGGTTGTATATGTTCCTCTAAAGATATCATTTTTCAGAAAAAAATTGGTTGCACCCTAAGGTGAGCAGACATCCGATGAATATAACAATGCCTAATATAAAATGGCATAATAAAGGTTATTAGGCCACAGACTTTGTCCAATACAGGCTTTGGATTTTGTCTTATGATCCACAGGTACTCCTGCAATAGCTATATAAGAGAATGCACAAAAACCAGACCTACCTGGCTCAACTTTTAAAGAAATGGGTTGCTTCTGCTGTATAGTTTGAGTATGGTTAAATCTTGCATAACATATGTAATCTTCACGGGTATCTTCTGGTATTACATTAGAAAAATAAAGGTCCCCATTTAGACTCTGAGAAACTCTTTCATTTTGTGGAAGTTTTTGAAAAGCTGTGAATATAAAGAAAGAGGAACTATTTATAGTGCTACTGTACAATAAAAGATTGATTCAAGTATGTGAACTCTCATTCATTTTCCTGGCAATTGTTCTCCTGAACAAGGAACATATGCAGAAATCCCTCTGAACTAGAGACTGTGCCCTGAGATATCCATTTCTGGAATGAGACTAAACTGTATGAAGTTCATAAAACTTGCCATGGGCTGATTCTGTCTGAATTCAGGAGAGCCTGGCAAAGTTTATAGTGCTACTATAACTGCACTTTGACTACAGTTCCCCTCACAACCCAGCCAGCATTGTAGGAGGATTATGGAAGTTACACTCCAAAAAATATTTTTGTCAAGTTGTGTCTTGTTCACACTGCAACTTCTCCCCACAATCCGGGGGAGACTATTTCAAACCTTGTTACTTTCACTATACATCCAATTTTTCAAAATTATAATTTAAAATTTTGCAATAAATTGCATGGCACAGTAAGTATGTAAAGCCATCAGTCTATTAAAATATAGCAAATAAAATGTCAGTTCAAACAAAATAAAAGCAGTTCCTAGCAATGAAAAGGCAAGTAAAATAGCAAATATGCAATCTATTTAAACATTTCCAGAGAATAAAATTGACATTACTATTCACTGAAAGCTTAGACAAACAGAAAGGTCTCAGATCTGACACTTTAAACATAGCAAGGGATTTGCTGAACAAAAGTATTGGGAGGACACTGCATCACCAAAAGCTCTGTCTTCCTTTGCCACTTGCCACGAACCCCAGAATTCCACAGGATGTTGAAAGTGGAATAATAGCACTATAACAGTGTAGGGCGGAAATGGCCTAAGTCAAAACAGTTTCCTACTGAAATGGAATTGGAGCTGTCATAAGAAAATAGTGTGATTACCACATGCCTCAAAGAGGCATCTCAATCCTGCAAGGTTAAGAGATGGAATTCCTGAATGATTATACTGTTTCAGTTACTTATAGATTCTAAAGGTAAAACTTACAGTTATCCATCCAAAATATTATAGGTGGTGGTAATCCCACTGGTGGCCTGCAGGGAAGTATTGCATATTGACCTTCAGTTACTACTTTTGGAACTAGTTTTTCTTTAGTCCACAAAGGGGATCCTGTAGAGAAAAAATGACTGTCATGTGGCCTGGGGAGTGAGAAAAACCAGGAGTATCAAGAGCCAGGAAAAAAGAAAAAAATATGTAACATACAAAACAAGTACTTTATGAAGTTTATACCATTATCATAGACAGCTTGAGCAGTGCCACTCTCATGAGGAAAGTTAGAAGGAACTTTTACATAGCAGTTTTAGGCTATTTCAAGGAATTTAACTTTCAAATGTTAATTTACAATGCAAAGGAGAAATCTTAGGCATTCCTAACACTTCTGGGCAATGTAACTCTGGGTATTGTAGAAAGCAAAGCCAGTAAATAATTTTTTAAAGTATCACAGACTCCTAATTGGACAACGCAGCAACAGACATTTTCTAAAACTACAGATCAACTGAAAATCAAATGAAGGATACTAAATTTAGCACCGCTCCATTTGTTTAAGTCCTATTGATTTCATTGCTCCTTATACTTCATGTAAAGTAAATAGCATGTCAATTCACAACATTTGGAGCAGTACACATGCTTCATGCTCTCAAGTGCAATGATTTAGGGTGCATTGTTAAAGTTGCTGTTTTTACATCACATCTGTTTCATAAGAGAATATATTTGAGATGGAACCATAACTGTTTAAACTGTTCTTTAGAGTTTTGCAATATTCAATTTGCAAATGTATGAAGCGCTCAAGGATCAATACATTCCTTTCTAGTTGTGATGCTTTATACAATATCGAGTTCTGACCATACTGGAAAAAAAGAGGGAAAGTATCACGTGCTTGACTTACTTAAAAACTTCAGAGAAAATGGGCAGTTTTTCATGCTGTACAGCACTAAGCTAGAATATCAAACATCATTACCTTCTAACAAGATTGCTTTGATGATTAAAAAGATGTCTTTTTTAAAGAAAAAAAGAAAAAAGAAAATTATATAAACAAAAAGGCTGACAACAAGCAGTAAAAACTTCAAGCTTCATTAATGACATATATTCAACTTACGGGATGATCGTATGACAATGTTATTGGAAATGGCTGCTCCTAGCTCATTCCTTGCTGTGCATTGATAAACTCCTTCATATGAGTCTGACTTTCCTCCATTTTCTTCATTAATAATATTTATTATAAGAGTTCCTGAGTGTGGCTTCATTCTTACCCTTGCGTCTTTATCTATGTCGAAATGAGTTCCATTACGGGTCCATGAGAAACTATCAATTAAACAAATAAAACAAAACATTTGTCTTAAAATAATGTACGTAGTAGTGAAATAACAGGAATCATGAAAATTTTAAAGGGATATCCACCTGGAATAATTAAAGGAAAAAAATCATACACACACACACGCGCGCACACAAACATATTAACAGTACTGGGACAGAATATCTGAAAAGCCACCTCCTCAGAATCTGAAATCCTCAGTGAAGGCTCTATTATTATTATTTGTTTTATTGCACATAGCTCTGTTATGGCCATAGTAGGCAGAAAATAAGGATTTTTTAGCAATTTTCTTCCTCCTGTGAGCTAAGCTTAAAAAGTTTTTCAAAAGCTATTTGCAATTCAGAACTAATTCTGCACAAAATTGGTTGTTCTGTGCACGAAATGATATTTAGACACAGAAATGTTATTTTTGATTTTTTTTTATAATTTTATTTTTATTGAATAAAACCAAAGATGACAAAGCAGAAAAAGAAAAAAGAAAAAAGCGAAGCATCAAAGAAATACATTATCTCCACGATGTATCTTCTTCTATAACACCTTTCTTAATATCCCTATTACAATCTTCTCTTAAACTTAGTACACAATAATTACATTTACATTCATGATTTTTATAAGTAAGATTAAATTAAAACCCAATTTAAATTATATTTCTACTTCTTTCTTACCTTTCCCTGGAAACCATTCATCTATCTGTATCATACACTTCCTTTTCATTAATTATCCTCTTCTCCTGCTCCTATGAGTACCACAAATTTATAGCTGCATACTCAAATAACTTTTCTAAGTGAAATTATATAATTTCTAATTCTATCATCTCTTACTCAAGCAGTTAATTTTCTAATCAATAATTAAATTATTTAATAATTACTAAATCAATAATTAAATTTTCTGGAGAAAATTCATAGCTGGGTTCTATTTGTACATTATTTTGTCCGATTTCCCTTTTATCTTTGAAGTGAGGGAATCTTTTTCTTTCATTTCTAAGATTTTTATTATCTAATGTTCAAGTGTAGGAATCTCGTTGTCTTTCCATAATCACAAACATTATTAAGTACGTAGAAGGAGTTGTTTGCCAAGCAGACAATGCTATTCACTCATGAATGAATTTTACACAAAAATGATTTTTTGTGGGATCAGGGGCAACAAGCGTAGTAAAGCACGCACAACATAGCAATATATGGATGAACAAGGCCACAACTTTATTGGCTACCAAGCATACAGGGCTGGCGTATGCATGGGTAGGAATCCAGGCATCGACCAATCCGCCTGTTGGCTGATGAGCCCACTTGTCTGGCCCAGGGGCGGAGAAGGCCCCGCTGGACACAGCCCTCCTGCCATCAGAGGGTGCATGCTGCTTGCCCACCTGTGCTGGGTAATTTGCCACGCACTGCACCCCCTGACCCCAGCTGTGAACCCGCCTGTTCCTTTCCATGTAGCAAAGGCACCAACTGTCCCGGATCCTCTGGCCATGTGACTGCCACAAGGCAGGCAGATCACCCCTCCCAACTGCCTACCGCCAACCCTAGAGGCTCCCAGCCAACAAAGTGCTCCCCTGACCTCGCTCCATCTGACAAAATGCTGCCTGGATGCCTGGAACCAAGACTGCTCTATACCCCAGAGAGCCCAAGGGCTGGCCTGACATACCCAGCATATGCTCTGGACCGCCACCTCCTGATTTTATTTATGTCTTCTGCCTGTAAGCCACATGCAACCGCCTCAGTCGCAGCCCCAATGAAGAAGGAGTGGCTCCCGTAATCCATAGTGGGGAGTCCGAGCTGCCGCAATGTCTTTTGTAGGATAGCCACAAACTGGAACCTGGAGAGCGGGGACCCATTGCTGTGCAAGAGCAAGGGACCAGGACCCGGAGGTCACTTGTTGATGAACTTCTGAAGTGTTCTGACCGGGCACACCTCTTCATCTCGCAGGGGGTGGAGGAGGATAATGGCACCCTTTCCCAGCTGGTTGCGCTTGGATCTCCACACCTGAATGTCTGCTGCTCCACCCACGAATGATATGTCCTTTACCTGAAGAGTCTTGCCAGATTGGTCCTTGGATGAATCAGCAACCAGCTCCCCGATACGCAGCGCTCCAAAGAAGGCCACCACAAACACGATGCTAAACAGGCTGGCTTCAAACCTGGATCTGCATATGACCTGGAGCTGGAGGACCAGCTGCCTCAAAAACCTGCAGGATACTGGCCTCCTGCTGTCCTTGTCCCGTGGTCGCAGACACCGCCAGCCTTCGACTGCTTTCCTGACAAGGAAGCCAGTGCAAGGGTCTGTGAAGCCCCTTAACTTGCTGAAAAAGGCAACATCTGCCAGGTGAACCGACATGGAGTGGGGGACAACACCAGGTCCTTCAGGTGTGCCAAGAACTGGAAAATATGTGACCGGGGGACCGGCCATACTGCCTGCAGACCCTCCCTGGCGTGGAACTCCTGGAACTTGCCCATGGCCCTGGAGTATACCTTAAAGGTCACTGGTGCCATGGAATGCATGACTCCTTGGATTATGGGGTGCTCCCAAGCTGCCACATATCCTCTGGGAATAGAGTTGGCAAGGGATCTGCATCTGGTGCCAGCAAGTGAAATCTGTCCTGCTGGAATTGAGATAGTGAGTCTGCTATTCCATTATCCAAGCCTGGTACAAAACGTGCTGAGAAAGAGATGTTAGCATACAAGCATTCCAGGACAAAACACCTGACGAGGCATATGACCCAGCTTGATTTGGAGGACTGACAGTTGATGACAGTCACCACAGACTGGTTGTCACACCAGAAACAGACCCTCCTGTCAGGAAACCGGTCCACTCACAGCACGACTGCAACTAGGATGGGAAAAAACTCCAGGAATGTGAGGTCCCGCAGTATCCCACTTTGCTCCCAGTGGTGAGGCCACTTGGCTGCACACCAATGCTCCTGAAAGTACACCCTGAATACTAAGCTTCCTGTTGCGTCTGAACTGAACTGGAGATCCTTACCGGGCACAAACTTGTCTTGTCAAACAGAAATCCCATTGAACCCACCCAGGAAGCCAAGCCACACCCTCAGGTCTTCTTTTACGCCCCAGAAGATATGAATGGGATGGTGAGGGGTGCATGCCCCCATGGTGAGCCTGGCCAGACATGCATAGAAGGCCCAACCTGGTGAGACCACCCTGCAAGCGAAATTTAGGAGGCCCAGTAGAGACTGGACTTCCTTAAGCGTAGCCTTCTTGCAGCTTAACATCCTGGACAGCTGTACCGTAAGGGTTGTCAGTTTGTCAGCCGGCAAGTAAGATACTCCTCACACTGAGTCGATTAAGATCCCCAGGTAAACGAAGGATATGGAGGAGCCCTCCGTCTTATCCTGAGCTAGGGGGATGCCCAGTTCCAGAGCGAGGGCCTGGAACTGGCAAAGCAGCCTATAGCAATCATTGGTCCCTGCCCCACCTATCATAAGGAAATCATCCAAGTAATGAGTGATGGAAGATGACCCAGCCCTGTACCTGACTGCCCACTCAAGGAAGGTGCTGAATACTTCGAAAGCTGCACAGCTTACAGAACATTCCATGGGCATGGCCCTTCATAATACTATGCCCCACTGAATTTGTACCTGGGCAAGCAGTGGTCATCAGGGTGAATGGGGAGGAGTTGGAAGGCTGATTGGATGTCACACTTGGCCATCAGGGCTCCTTGGCCGCAGGCCCTGACCAACCACACTGCATGATCAAAGGAGGCATAGCAGACAGTTGCAAACTCTCAAGGGATGGCATCATTCACAGATGCCTCCCTTGGGTATGACAGGTGGTGTACAAAGCAGAATTCGCCTGGAGCTTTCTTTGGGACCAGCCAAACAGGTGAAACCCTGAGGTTGGGAAAAGGGGTTCTGTGAAGGGGCCTGCCATCCTGCCTGCCTGACATTCCTTATCTTGTCTGCCAGCACTCTGGGCAGCTCATGCGCGGACCTAAGGTTCCTGGATTCAAACAGTAACCATGGACCCACCGCTGGAATCCTGAAACCTGTCGCAAACGCCTCCAGAATGAAGTTGGCAGCCTGCCTGTTGGGGTAAGTGTCTAAAAGGGGAAGGAGAGCTGACAGGTGGACAGCAGTGTGGGCCAGCAAGCTATCACTGCCTCGCAACCCCTGCACCGCTGTTGCCTCCATCATGCTTACCTGCGGCTGAAGAGGTGGCCTGCCCAGAGTGAGTGCCCTGCTGGCTCACAACTGGCCACAGGCAAGAGAGTCAGGGATAGGACCCAAGGCAAGATTCGCAGGAGTGCTCAAACCTGCAGCGGACTCTTTAGTACTTGCTCTGGTTGAATTCCCAACAGACCAACTTGCGTGTGTCCTTTTTTCCTGCCCAACAAAAGGGCCGAGGCTCCTCAGGCCTGGCCTCAATATGTGGCCCCACTAAAACCAGCCAAAGTTGATCATTTATTAAATCCCGGTGAGAGTACTTGCTCTGGGAAGCCCTCTTGTGGAAAGCGGCATCGTACTCGATGGCTGCGGAGTCACCAGCCAAAGCCCACGCCCTTAGCACATTTCCCAGGTGGTTGGAGAGGTGCCAACCTCTGTCTGGGTAAGCCGCTTGCACCACCTCCAGGAATACTGTGTATCCTGCCAGCCAGTCGTCGAAGGTGCGCTCAAGAACAACTGCCCTGTCCTCCTTCTTAGACTTGTGGGATGATGTGTGAATGTGGTCTTCCTCCCCCACTGGTATGAGTAATGAAAAAACATCCACGAAAAAAACGCTGAGGATGAGTTCCCTGGTTTTCTTTTCTAAGTGAATGCCTGGTAGGTCCTTGTGATCACAAAAAGAAACCTGGAGTAGGTGCTCTACTAGCTGCCCTTGGCCTGCCCATGCATGGCTGGGAGTGATGAAACCAGACCTGGGTCTGTTCCACCTAACGGCCTACCCAGGAAGCCTGGGGATGTGAGCAGCAGCTGTCCAGTAATCCTTGTCCTGCTTCTTATCACTACCGGACTCACCAATGGTTCCCTCATTGTCTGTCACTTCCTTGTTCCACCTCCTATGCCTTTTGTTCTTGCCCCCTCTGCTCTTGGCCTTCTTCCTCTCCCTGTAAGTGCTGGCCTCGGAGTTGGATGAGCTGGTGATGCTGCTGCTGGACAAGGATGGAGACCTTCCTTTCCACCTACTGCTGTCTGCTGCTCGCTGCTGATGGGCCCCACTTGCCTCCTCCAGCGCTGGAGCTTCTGATCTGGATTCCAGGTGGCCCATCCTCTCTGTCACCATCTCCAGCGAGTGAGCAATGCTGGTGAGTACCGCATTACCAGGTGGCTCCAAGGTTAGCGCAGGTTCTCCAGTAGCAGCCTGGCTTGACTTGGCTCTGCTCCCAGCTGGGCCCAGGGTAGCCCAGGATTTCTGAGGCTGACCAGCCTGGCCCCTGGTACGACTGGGAGCTGGGGCTTGCTTTTTGGGTGGCATGGCAGAGTGATGAGTTGGGCATGGGCAGTGAGGGAAAAATGGGGGGCGGCACTGCCGGAGGGGACTCCTGGAAGGATGCCTCCTGGAGGAGTTAACAGTGTCCTCAGCTTCCCACCCTCCTCTGGTCAGCCAACCCAGACGAGCTGAAGGTGACCAGTGCTGAGCAGTGCCCACGTGCTGGTGACTTCAGCTGCTAGCCCTGAAAAGGGGTGTTGTTGTGATCAACTCTCTGTGAGGACACGTCCTCGCCCCTCCTGCTCCCACAAATCGCAGCCAACTTCCGCCGCTGCCTCCAGCTGCCACTGCTCCAGCTGCTGTCACCTCGCCGCTTGCCACGTTGCCCATTGCCATCAGCTGTCGACCTTCCTTGAATGCTGCCAAAGGGAGACTGGCTGTCCTCTGAGGCCGCAACCAGTAACATATGTCCTGAGCAGACCTTAGTGAAGCCCGCGTGCCTTCAGCCACACCCTCACTGGTAGCCTATGAGTTCAAAGCAGCAGTTTTGACCTCATTGGTTGGCTGCGCATCCAGGGGATCCAGGCATGCACAGGGACACATGTCCAGCCCCCAACATGTCTGTCGCCATGCGAGCGAGCCCGCCACGAGAAGCTGCAGCCAGGCGCCACGTTCCACAAAGGCGCTGGAGAGGTGAGTCTCTCTGCACACCTCTGGACAGAAAAAAGCTTTTTCTGCACAAGAAAAAATATTCCTGTGCAGAATTATCATTTCTTGAACAAAAAAATCCATTTCCTCTGCAAAACGACCACGTGCTAATTTTGTACAGAATTAGTCCCAAACTGCAAAGATTCTCATCAGTCCTGAATTACTTAACAGTATTCCTCAACACTCAAAAACATTTTTTGACATTTTAAAAACATTTTTGAATATTCTTTCCATACCAAGCCGAAAAGCAAATATCAATATCATAAATAATATAGTTATTAGATTACAGCTCAGTGGCCAGGACAGATTAGGGATTCTATTGGTGTACTGCCCACCCCACTACTCAACAGCCTCCACTCCTGACTAAGCAGGAGTGGCCTCGAGTTGACGTTGGAATTCCCCTATCTCGTAGTGTTGGTGGATTTCAACATCCATGCTGAGACTGTCCTGTTGGGAGTGACTCGGGACCTCATGTCCGCAATGATAACTGTGAGTCTGTCCCAAGTTGTATCTGGCCCTATTCATGCTGTTGGGCGCATTCTGGACATTCTGGACATTTCTGTAATTGTTGGGACAACTATGATCTGGGAGTGTAAGAACTTCCTATAGTTTCATTGTCTTGGACAGATCACCACCTCCAGAGGTTTAGAATTGCTGGGACCCAAAACATCTGCAGAGGGAGGGACCCATTAAAATTATCTGTTCCATGAGCTTATGGATTCCAATGGATTCCTGACTGCTCTTGCAGAGTTTCCTGCTGCTTTGACCAGCAATACTGTCAAAGTTCTGGTTGACCTATGGAGTGGAGAAATGGCCAGGGCAGTGAACAAAATCACTCCCAAGCATCCACTCCCATTGAGTGGATCCAAACCAGTCCCCTGGTTTTCCAGAGAGCTGGTGGCAATGAAACCAGTGAGAAGGCAACTAGAGTGATGTTGGCAGAAAACTTGGAGCAGATCTGATTGAACACAGGCTAAAGCTTACCTGAAGGCCCATTTTGGGGCAATATGGGCAGCAAGGAAATTTTCTCTGCTTCCATTGTGACTGTAAGGAACCAGCCAGCAGAACTGTTTCAAGTGGTCAGGTGTATTTTACAGACAGACCCAAGAGGGAAAAATCCAGACCACTCAACAGCCCCTAGTGAACAAAGTGCCCAGCATTTTGTGGATAAATTTCTTAGATCCTCTCTGACCTGTTGCAACAATTTCATTGGCTTCTGGTTTTGTGCTGGCTTTGACCTATAAAGCCCTATACAGCACTATTTGAAGGATCTTACTGTCTCTTACAAACCAGTCCAATGCTTTGAGATTAACTGGGGAGGACCCTCTCTCTGTCCTACCACCCTCACAGGTACATCTTTTGGGAACATGGAAAAAAGCCTGCTCAGGGGCTGCTTCCAGGCTCTGGAACTCCCTTATCAGAGAAATTAGACTGGAATCCCTACTTTCTTTTTCATAGATAAGTAAAGGCATTTGATGATGAACTATATAAGGCCTATCCTACCAAAAGAATCTTGTTGGATCTTGTTAATTGCTGTGCTGGTCTGTGTGAGCATGTTTAATAACTTTTGTTTTAATCTTGTTTCAATATTTCGATTGTTTAATCTCATTTTAACTTTTGTCTCTTGTCGATTTTTAATTATATATTTTTTAATTTAATAGTAAGCTGCTTTTAATCCCAAATTGGGAAAAAGGCAGAATAGGAATAGATACAAAAACAACAAAAATAATTGAGAAAACCTTGTTTAATGTGGTTTTCTACTAATCATCTATCCTCTTAATAGATTTTTCAAGGTAGGAAAGGATTATTAATTCTGCGTTGCAGAGAGAATATGAGACTCTTTAGTATGCTTAAGACTAACCAGTAAGGTACAACAAATACAATATATATATAAATATACAAATAAATACATCAATCCAGCTTTCTAGTCAAATATATATATATAAGTTAACAGATTCAAAAGGTTGACTTCCTGGCTCAGCCTTTTAGTCGCTATGCTCACCAGTTCCAAGTACAGGAATGTTAACTATGTTTAGACAGCATCAGCCATTATAATGTTAAGCAGGCATGACTTTCAGCAAACCATTAAAAGACGTTAGCATATTGCACATTTATTTTTGAATGCTAATTTACACACATAAACCTATGCAGGCAAAATGTACCCAGAGGAGAGTGTTATCTGCCCTTTAGAATCTGAGAAACAGATGAAGCTCAAATCCAGGTACACATAACAGAGATCAGTAAATTACTTTTCAAAAGTAATTAGTTCATACTGTTTAAAAAGTAACCTCTTCCTGATACTCATTTCAGTGATGAAAAATGTTAACTCTTTATATTACCTTTGTTCTCCTCATTACTTTTCCATTACTTTATGTTACATTTTTAAGAAGGAAAACCCTTACAACTGATAGCAGAGTGGCATAAAACATAAAAACTTACTGTCAAAATGTCCCCCAAAGCAAAAAGAAATTGTTACTTATTGTGACCAATAAAGTAATTTTTCTCCTACTTGTTACATTGCTTTTAAATGCACTTTTGAACATTCTTATTATCCCATACAGTAAAGAGTTACAGGTAAGAATGTTATTTGTTACTCATTATTCCCAAGCTCTGAAATCACCAACTCCTCAACAACAGAACATATGAAATGAAACAAGTCCAAAGGGAACTGCAAGGCATGCACATACCAGTTAAGAACTTGAATACAAGGTCTTTTCTCCATTCTATTTTCAATCTGCAAAGAGTTTTGTGCCTACATTCCTGGAGAGAGTACAGTCACAAGACTGAGCTGGGAGACAGAAGACTCAGGCCATTTCCACACTATACTGTTATAGTGCTATTATTCCAATTTCAACATCCTATGGAATCCTGAGGTTTGCAGTTTAGGGAGGGGCATTTAGAATTCTCAGCCAGAGAGCTCTTTGGCCTCAGTAAACTACAAGTCCCAGAATTCCACAGGATGTTGAAAGTGGAATAATAGCACTGTAACACTGTAGTGCAGAAAAGAAAATGGTTCTTCTTAGATAAAGGCAAAGCTTACAAAATGAAGCATAAACTTCTAAATCTTTTTCTTGATAAAGAAAATTCTGATATAGGTAAAGGGCAGTACAAAAGTTTCTACATAGTATTTTTATTTCCCCTACAACAATTCTATTCTCCTTACTGTAAATTACTACATACAGAATTATAATACCCTACTGAGTTCACTTTCAATAGATTCTCCCTAGAGTCAGGTATTAAGTCACAATCCTAAATAACTCATCTGAGGAAAAAACATAATTAAAGTCATTAATTCCAAGTAGATTTGCATAGAATTTTGCTGTAAAAAAGCAAAGGAACATCAGATAATAAACCCACTACTTACCTTGGAGGTGGTTTTCCTTTTGCTTCACATTGTATTACAATATTCTCTCTTGGGTCAATGATATAGTCTTTTGGTGACTGTTGCATTATTGTTGGAGGCTGTGGCACTTTTGTGAAATGTGATTAAAAACAAAAGGGAAATGTTTAGTCGTATCTTCAAAATGCACAAAAATATTATGCAAAACGCAATTTTTGAAAAAGTGTAACAAAGAAATTATCATGTTAATTGCAAACATCCAATGTGCTATAGTCTTGCACAAACCTGCAAGGGAGTCAAGTTTCCCTGAAATGAATGAAGAATGTTACCACTGCATTGTAGGGCTACAGAACGAATTTCTAAAATCAAATCTGCTTTCAGAATTGCTTTATCCATGTCAGCATAGCCAAGTCACATAGCCAAGTCAGCTTGTCACTTCACACTAACATTTTAGCATTTTCTTTTTACATACTACTGCTTTCAAAACAGACAACACTTCTGGTTAGGCAATTGCTAATGCTTTTTCAGAACACTGCAGAATTAAAACCAAGAAGAAAGATCCATTCAGGATTGTATACGCTGGCTATCTTTGCATACTGTTCATTATTTTGTGTAAAGAGGTAGAGTGTGTACAAGCTGTCTACTTTCAGCAGACAAATTAAGCTTTCCCCAGTACCCATTAAAGCAGAACACAGTACTGCCAAGTGCCTTATCAGGTTCTCTCTACTATTTGATCTTCCAGGATTCACAGTCTAGGCTGGGCAGTAACCATGTAGTCTTGGACCATGGTTCACAGAATTCTTCACTTTTGGTTAGGCTGGGTAGGGCTTCTGGACTTGCAATCCAGCAATATAAGAGCTCTGAGGTTCTCACCCCTGAACTAGGCACAGTACATGATATTCAGCAATTTATTTTTAAATGTCTGAAGGCTACCTCTATTTGATCAAATTAGCTTGCAAATTTATGAAACAAGATAACATGAAGGTTTTCACATTGCACCTAAAGATGCAATGAGTAACTACATTTCTATTCCCCAATTTGGCATGACTGCACTTACTCAAAGGAATTCTACCTGCACTGTGGGGTAAGGTCTATAAAGTCAAGAGTCACCAGAAGGAAATGTTATCTCTCTCCTCTGCTTCAAAGTTTGCTGGACACAGTGCAGCAAAGGAGCAGGTCCAATAAGAAGCCACTAGCCACAGAGCAACATCATTACCTCTTGCATGGAATACATGCCAAGTTATTATCTATTGATGAAGATTTTGTGTAATACAACAAGTCTGTGTGGAAAAAGACCTCTTTCTCTTTGTGAAAAAAAATGAGAGGATGTTTCTAGCAAACAAGCTTTCTTTGAGCATCTGTATATTTCTGTCTTAGACTTTCCTTTCTCCTGTAGAAGGTATGATAAACAGTGTGCAATTATAAATAAAACCGGGGTATTCTTTGCTGAAGGAAATATTACGAGAATGAACAAACACAACTAGGTCATAGAAAATTGAAGATCTAGTTATGTGTATGCAGTGGGGTGCTGACCTTTTCTGTCAAGTAAAAGGTAGTGACACTGCAAATTATTTCTGGAACCCTGGAGAATTTCATAAGTATTTTGTAATGCAGCAGTGTAGAGGGCAGACTTACTGTTTCAATTTGTTTTAAACTGCCGCTTGAACCTGGCACATATCTGAAGAGGCTCCTTTTTACACAGCCACTGCAATATACTTTTCTAGTTAAGAAATACACTGTTTTATGTAGTTTCAATAATGAGCTGTGCCCTTTGCTAGCAGGGAAGGAAGAAGTGGAGGAAAAATGTACTTTCTTCTATTGTTTTGCCCAGCAACTCTAAATAGATGAAGAATTTCAGATTGGTGACAAGACAGTCCTATAGGCCCTGAATTTGGTAGAAGAAAGGGAACATCAAAGAATCAGTGGTTGGCATGCTATATCAGCTACCTAGTTAAGTATACTTTACTAAGTAATCTCCCCTGGCATGAGCCTTCCAAACATTATACACTCATGCTCTAACTGCCAGCAGAATGGATCTCTCCATGAAGCTGATGCCTGATAAACAGCTTTATAAAGGATTCCAGTCAAATGGTGGTTTTTCAGTGAAAGGGGTATTTACCCACTCTCAAACATGTTTGTGCATTTGGAGAAGAAACAAATTTTGGCAGCGCATGCCTCTAAATCATAACACCAAGGGAAAAGATGGGCAAACACACACTTTAGCTGTGTACAGATGATTATTTCTTAGGAGCAACAGTAATAACTTCTCCTGAATTGCTACCATGGCATCAGCCCTGAGTCAATTTACTGAAAGGAAACTCTATTGTGGACACGAAAGTGAGTCTTGCTTCCCACTTCCTAATGGCAGACATTTTTCCAAGTTTTAACGTAATAGTGAAATTGACTAGAACAGACTGCAAGAAAAAGCTACCATAATCCATTTCAATCATAAAAGAAAAATGCTTTTAAATGGAAAGGTGCCCTTGCACATTTTTCTTACAGGCTAGAGCAGTGGTTCTCAACCTGTGGGTCGGGAGCCCTTTGAGGGTCGAATGACCATTTCACAGGGGTTGCCACTCCTCTATCCCGCCCCACCCCCTTTTGAAACAAGGTGGCCTCACAGCCAATGGGAGCGCTGTTTCTGAGACCCTGCACTGGAAGGAGGGGAGAGAAGGCGTGCTGGGCGCATGTGGGGATGTTTCCCTGCCTTTCCCTGCTGGGCGGGTGGGCGGAGATGGGGAGACTGAGAGGGGCTCGCAGGTGTAGCATGGTCGAGGGGCTACAGCGGGTATCGCACCCCACTCCCGAGCTCTCAGAGGGACAAAAGGAGGAAGGAAGGGGCACCCGTGTGACATGGGAGTGAGAGCGTCTGAGCAGCCATGCTCCCTTTAAGGGAGGGAGGGAGGGAGGGAGGGTGAGAGTGAAACAAAACGCATCTCTCCCTGTCCTTTCCTCCCTGCGCCTCGTGTAAAATGTGGGCTGTTTCGGCGTTGCCTTTGGGAGTGATTGGCTTTTTGAACTGTGGAAACCTAACATTCAGAACTAGAACTACTGCCTTAATTCTGGCACAGATGGATGCTTTCTGTGCTTTAAAAAAGGGGGAGGGCTACCAGTTTTTAGGCATTAGAAGTCTATCCAGAGCAGTGATTTAGGGCAGTGTTTCCAATCTATTCAATGTTGGAAATAACTAACTAACTAACTAAATAATAAATAAATAAATAACGAAAATAATTTTATGGTTGGGGGTCACCACAACACGAGGAACTGTATTAAGGGGTCGCGGCATTAGGAAGGTTGAGAACCACTGGGCTACAGGATTGTCTGTGTGCACAAGTACACATTCTACATACTAAATATAAATTCTTCAATATTTTTTTTTAAAAAAATCTAAAATTGCTGCTGGTGTTTAGAAGGCTACTTTTGACAGATCATCTGTACACAACTTTAATAATGACAAACAATAATATAAACCAAAAAAAATCCATGCCACTTTGACACCACACTCATTTTTTCAGAAGTATTATGACACACACAGTGTAATTTTTATTGTCTAGTTTTGTGGGCAGAAAACTTACATTCTTCAAGAAGTTTTGCTTTTCCCCCCGCATCAGATTCAGCAGGTGAATTGTAATCATGAATTAAAGAAAATTATTTGTTAGTAAGAAGTGGTATCTCAGAAAAAGAAGGTACTGAGAAAGTATGCAGATCATCCTTATTATTATCTTTTGTACAATTTCATCTCTAATTCAGTTGAGACACTGAAGTTATTTTGTTAGCCTGACAGCTACTGGTTAACTTCTCTTTCTCTGATCTGAGGAACACATGCCAAATGTCTACTTTTCAAGTGCAAAAACTCCTTTTTTTTTCTTTGACCTATAATGTATATTGACATAAAATCCTAAGGAGGCAGCAATATGGAACTAATGTAGTGCAATGCCTGAATGCTCCAGGCAAAAATCAATCTGTCCATGGGACCAAATGGAAGTCCAACAAAGCACTTAAGATGGTTTTTAAATTACAAGCAGAACTCACCTCTGCTCTATAAACAACATGTATACACAATTATAAACTATGACATTTAATTAACAAACTAGTGCATTTGAAAGTAAGCATCCTCTTCAATATTCTAGAATTAAAATGATATTGCATAGTTATAATTTGGTGTTACAGAAAAAATGCAGATTCGTTTATATTTATAGTTTTAGATCATATACATCTTAACAAATACATAACTTAAACACATGTGAGACTTGAAACTAAATAATTTTGTTCACAAATCAAGAGAATTTCACATGAAAGCAGAACTAACTTTGATGACTTCTTGACAATAATTCTTCTTCAAAGAGACATGCTACAGCTCATTTTAAAAAGTGCATTGTTTCCTTTGGATTGTAGCCCAAGTAATTATCTTCTTTTAATATTGCAAATTAAAATACATGAAACAAAAATATTTTAGAGTGGCTTCTTAGGTATATATTCTTTCAGCCTTAAATCACTAAATACTCATTATAAAGGCTAAAATAATATTAGTTGACGTGAATAATACAGCTGTGTATGAATTCAAATCTGTAGACATCAATGAATATAAGCTTTATTATTTTTTACATATTCTTCATGATCAAATAGCACAACGATGAGGAAATTTAAAAATAATTATGCAACAGTGTCAGGTTAAGTAGAACACAATTTCACTTTTTAAAAAAGCCAACATTAAAAGAAAAAGCTACCTTGGAACTTCCTGGGAGATGAGGTTGGCAATGTACACAATATACAGCTTTTTTAAAAAAATAAACAAATAATGCACTGCCATTATCTTTAATTAGGTCAACAGCAGGTTATTAGGAAGTTTCTCTATAACAATCTCAATTAATTTAGTACCATTCTGTATGCTGAGCACTGCTAATACTTACGGTCAAGAGGTACATC
Organism: Ctenosaura bakeri; assembly: GCA_948474755.1. Taxonomy (NCBI): domain Eukaryota; kingdom Metazoa; phylum Chordata; class Lepidosauria; order Squamata; family Iguanidae; genus Ctenosaura; species Ctenosaura bakeri. Next base: position 1,115,651 of record CAOLHI010000002.1, read on the forward strand.
CAATGCAGTAATAATTTGGCACAGAAAGAGAAGAAAGTGAATTCTGCTTTCAGAAATGCCGCTGCCCTTCTCCATTCTTATTCCAACATACATTATGAAATTCTCACTGAAATTGTAGAATTGTGACCTTCTGTTCTTATTATCAAGAGAGATTTCTGGAAGCTGTTGTGGTTAATAGTGAAATCTGAAGAAAAAAAAGAGAGAACTGAATGCTACTAAAGGTTGGAAAAAATAATCATGTTCTTATGTATGGTGTATTTACACATTGAAAATTTGAATTTACTTGAAATCAGTATATGGAATGTAAGATATTACAGGTAGACTATGGGTTTTTCCAGACCTTGAGAAGTTACTTTTTAAAAAGTAATTCATTTCTGTTGCTCATTATAATACAATTTGTTGTCATTACTTGTTACAGAATAGGAAAAGGGAATTGTTTATAACTTGTTAGTTTGTTACTAGTTTTCATTTTTTAAAAGAAAACTTAGGGTTGATGATAGAATTAATAAATCTTAAAAAATGCTTGTCAAAATACAAATACCCTTTAAAATGTAATTTTTAAAAGTAACAAAGTCTTACTTGCTCATTAAAATCAGACTTTGGATTTTTCACTCGTGTACAAATACTGGAAAGCTATGAAGTTATGAAGGGCATAGCCTACTTACAATCAAAATACTTTGTGTGCAGGTCACATATTTACTTCCCCATATTTTTAGTGAAACATTTCATCTTGTACAATTTATAAGCTTATTACTCCCCTCCAAAAAAGAGTGCCTTGCAGTGGGCTTCAAGTGCTAAAAGTGGGAAAGAGCTCACACGAGCCCCTGAAGAACTGACCCCCATTACAGTAGACACTTGACAGACCCAAAGAATGACCAAGCAGTTGTTTCTGGAAGTTTGATTTCTGTGTTAAGAAATGAATGGATCTATTTATACCTGACTTCTTTGTGTTCATTAGAAGGTTTGAAAGAATCTCCAAAGGGCTCACTACAAACTTGAGAATCAGCATTTTTAGTGTTTTGTGTCCAGTTCTGTCAACTTCATAATGAACACATAGATCCCATGCCTCCTTTGTCACATATTTGAATAATAATATCTAAGCCAGTCTTACTTGTTCCTTCCATGAAACAAACAAACACAAAAACACACCTAGTACATACACAGATTTTGCATTTTATGCTATATGAATTCCTACTTGGACGTGCATTTCAGATGCACTCATCCACAAAGAGAAGTAAGGCACAAGAGTAAGCTGCCCCTCCACAAAAGAAATCTTAATTAGATTTGCTTCCTAAAGGCATAGTCATCTGAAATATAGCAATGCAGAAGCTGTTGCAACTGGCAAAGAGTTATTTTACTTCATTGCACAGTTTGCCAGTTTATTATCCAACTGCAGAGTCTTCAACTGCGTAGTGAAAATTTCTATGACAAGGAAAGCTGTTATATTTATGCAGTTTACTAAAAGAAGCAATTCTCAAGCGGTTCAATTTCCAGGAACCACCTACACAGATGAATCTGCATCTAAACCTCAGCCTTTGCAACTTCTTTGGGGTGTAAAAGCTCATGATGCACCACAATCATAACAACAATTACTAAAGTATTTCAAAGAATTTGCACACATTACCTCAGCAATCCTTGCAACAATCCTAAAAAGTAAGTCAGTGAGATTATTATGCCTTTACAGAAATTACTGAGGTGGAAACAAAGTGGTTGCTGCAGTTTAGGAATGCTCTTAAATTTTGCAGCCTGTGAGTTGCCTAGGTAACAGTCAACTGCCCAATATAATATTGACTGTGTCCTCTCTATTCACATAATCAATTATTTTCAAGACAGGTAGTTAAGCAACCCAAACATAAATCTAATCATATTCTGTAATTCTGAAAACACAAAAGGGCATGCTTCTGAACAATTTTAGTATCAGAACCATAGGGAATGAGTACTGAACTTGCACTATATAGCTATCAAGTGTCATCCATGTGTCAGAAACATGACACAGTTGTTCATAATAAAACATACTTCACCAAGATACTACTGTAGATTTGTCAGCAGTTTTTGTTATTTTGGTTCAGCATGTTTAGTATGAACACTCACATAACTGAAAATGAGAAGAATTCAAGATCTGAACTGAGTAATTTATTTTCTTGAAAACAATCACCCCTTTTTAAAAATACAGATGATTATAAAATTAATTTTTAGCTATAGAATGGCCCCTCAACTTTTGTGAGAGTCCTGGGTGCAGAACTCTCATCAAAGTGAAAGAAAAACTGTGAACACTTCCGGCTAAGATGTCAGCGCAGCCGGCAGCCTGAACCACTGGCTGGCTGAACTGACGGGAAAACATCTCCCGAGGACCCCTGGAGTCCCCTTAAAAACTCCCCCTTGGCAGGTAGGGGGAGCAGAGCAGCTCACGTGTCCAGAATCGCCCCGGCGCCAGTAGAGAAGAAGTGGAGAACTGGCGTGGAAGGGACGGAGGACGGAGCTGATGCCGCGGATTTGCAGCCAGACTATCTGACAAGCGCCGGCGAAAACCTTTTTAAAATGATGAAGGACATAAATAAATTAACCAATTGAATCAATGAGTTGAAGAAAGGAAAGATTTTAGCAAGTTTAAAACTGACCTGGCATCTGATAAGGGTGGTTGGACTGGATGGTGGAGCATGGAGGGTTGAGGAGAGATGATGACGGGAGAGACCTCAAGGCTGCAATGGTGGACGCAGCCTGGATCTGGTGAGTGGAGCGGAGAAGCATGTCCCCCCCCCCGGAAGCGGGTGCCTTCGAGCTTTCCCCTTTTCTTTTCTTTTTTCCAAATGGGCACACTTTTGGATGGTAAAAACTTGGAGGGAAGCTGTATATTTTTCGAAACTAGCTTTGAAGAACTTTTTTTTTCTGGGTGCTTGTCTTTAACTGCTCTGGACAACTGTGGGAAAGGGGAAGCGGGAGGAGGTGAAGAGTCAGAGAATCGGAGATGGAAAGGGGAGGAAAACATGGCGACGGCGTTGCTTTTTCCCTTGGGAAGATAGGAAGATTTCCCCTCGTCCTTGCCAAGGAAATATAAAGTTTGTTGACAGATTCTCTTTTTCACAATATTTTATGGAACTATTGAGGAGTAGCCTCATCAAGAGAGGCGAAGAAAAAAGTGACCTGAAGAACTGTAAGTGCAGTATTATGTGTTTAAATGATGGATTATAAATGACTGAGCCTTATATCTTTTTATCTTCTGAAAGAATTTCAAATGGAATTAAAACAGATACATAAAAAATAAAAACAAAATAATAGTTTTAAGAACTTGTATACTGAAGGTACTATAACTTTGGAGTGTGGACTGAACCAATTAATTGACTGTGTGGCTCTTGATTTTCGATATGGATTAGCCTCAGGAAGAGAGGTGAAGATACCAAAAGGGAAGCTATTGACTTAGATGATGGTTTGAAACAGAATACAGAAAGTGGAAATAAGAAGTTTAAATAAATTGATACAAACTTTTGTTAATAACTCTTAACTGTTAATGAAATAATTTCCCCCTCTCTTCAGTTGATCAATGAGATGAAATGGAAAAGCATATGAATTGAAATTATATGAATTAATTGATAGACATATTTTAAAAATTGTAAAATAGTAATTTTTTCTTTTAAATTCTTTTCTTGTATTAAGTGATAAATGTAATAGATTGATAAAAATCTAAGACTTTATATTATAATCAATATAATAACTAGTACATTTTTAAGGATAAATTGTTTGTATGCTATTAAGATTTAGATATTTAATTTCTTTGACTTTGGGATAATATCCTAGAAGGGAGTATTGAGCCAAAGTATGGCCACAGGTCAAAAGAAGACAACACAGACACAAATTCAACCACAAGTTTTGGAAAGAAGAGGATCTATAGGCTCCAAAACAATGGAGGTAAACAGGCTATTAGAAGAATTCCAGAAAATGAGAACTGACATGATGGAAGAATTAAAAGCAACGAGGACAAAGATGAGGACAACAAGAACAGAAATAAAACAAGATTTGAAAAAGGAAACAGAAAACCTGAACCAGAGTTTGCAGAAACTTACAACAGATCTATCAACAATAGACAAAAAAGTGGAAGATATTCGGGGGAAAAGCCAAAAACTGGAAAGCCAGGTGGAGCAGCTGAAGAAAGAACAACAAAAAGATAAAGAAACTATAATGAGATTGGAAACTTGTCAATGAAGCAGATGTTTGAAATTAAGGGGACTTCCTGAACAAAAAGAGGAAAATCTACATCAAAAGTAACAGGTATTTTGGCACCATATATACGTCAAAGAACAGCGAGATTTGAACATGAAATAGACAAGGTTTTCAGAACTGAATCGGTAGTGGCAAAGTGAAGAGACTTACCTCAAGACATCGTGGTTTACTTTACCAGGGAAAAGATTCAGGATTTAATCATGGAGCAAAATTATAAAGAAAAATTAATAGTGGACGAGAGTGAAATCAAAATTTTTAAGGATATACCGGCAAGTGTGATGAGGAGTAGAAGAGAGTATGTTTTCCTGGTAACAATTTTCCAATCTCAGGAAATAAGATATAGATGGGAGATATCATAAGGGCTTTCTTTGAAGGTAGAAGAATGAAGATAAGCTCCGTTCAACAAGTAATGGAATTCCAAGAAAATTATCTGAAAACTGGACCTAAAACAGCAAGAACTGAAGATAACAAATCAGAAAAAACAGCAGAATCCACACACATGGGAACCGCAGTGGCAGATGAATTTAGTCTGATGTCTGAAGAAGAGTCTGAACCGGCAGAACCAGAGGAGAAAAAGAAAAAAGGGAAGTAAAGACAGCAAATAGAAAAGATGAAGATAATCTCATGGAATGTACAAGGAATAAATTCACAATCAAAGAGAAGACAGATTTTTCACCATCTTGAAAGACTGAGACCTCAAATTATGGTTATATTAGAGACCCACATAAAGAAAAATCAAGAAAAGTGTTTATATAATTCTAAATTAGGTCAATGTTTTGCTTCCTCATATGGAAAGAAGAAAAGAGGGGTTGCCATCTATATAGATAAAAATATTCAAGCAAAACATATGTTCGAAGATGAAGAAGGAAGAATACTGGGAGTAGAAATCTTGAGAAATGGTAAAAAAAATCCTGCTGGTTGGAGTTTATGCCCCAAATGAAAAGAAAGGTGATTTTTACAAGAAGCTGCGTGAGAAAATATTAACATATGAGTATGAAGATTGGATTTTGGCAGGAGAACGGAGTGGAGTTCTGGTTATCAATTGGATAAAGCAAACCCTCAGAGCAAAGAAAATCAAGCAAAGAGAGGGAAATTACCAAAAGTTTTTTCTGAAATGTGTGAAGATTTATCTGTCTTGGATGCATGGAGAACTGTTCACCCAAATGTTAAAGATTTTACTTTTTTTTCTGAAATACGCCAATCTTGGTCTCGAATAGATATGATTCTTATATCAAAACACTTGTTACCAGAGATGAGGAAGACAGAAATACTGCCTAAGGTAATCTCAGATCACCATCTGGTGATGATGCAAATACAAGAGAAGATAAAACAACTTCAATGGCGATTGAATGACAGTTTATTGAATGATGAAGAGACAGTAAAACAAGCAAAAGAAGTGTTAAAAAACTATTTCAAAGAAAAAATGAAAGAAGATATGAAGACAGTCTGGGATGCATTGAATAAGAGGTTTCTTTATCCAGCAATGGCAAATTCAGAATAAAAAAAGATGAAAGAAACACCAGGTGTTACTGATCAAACTCTAAGAAAAAGAAAAAGAACTCAAGGAAAATCCACTGAGGAACTCATTACAACACAAGATCAAGAAAATACAGAAAGCGACAGCAATAATCACAACTGAAGAAATAGAAAAAAAGATGAAACAGATGAAACTAACCCAATTTGAATATGCTAATAAAATTGGGAAATGGTTAGCATATAAACTCAAGAAGAGGAAGGAGAGAAATATAATTGCTGAACTGAAATATGGCAAGAAGTTGATTACTCAACATGAAAAGATAAAACTAACATTTGAAGAATATTTTGGAAAATTATTTTATGAAACAAAATCTCCTCATTGATATGGGAAAAATCTGACTGAATTTTTTCAACAAGTAAAGATTTCTAAAATATTGCTGGAAGCACAGAAACAGTTGAATAAACCAATAGTACTTACTGAAATTGAAAAGGCTATAAAGGATCTGAAAGTGGACAAGGCACCAGGACCAGATGGTTTTACAGTGCTACAAGAGATTTATAAATGAACTGACACAGCCAATTTATGCAACTTTGAAAGAAACAGAGAAACGTGGTAAACTGGAATCCTGGGGAGAATCCAATATTGTACTGATACTCAAAGAGAAAAAAAGAAGGTAAAAATTATAGACCGATCTCCCTGTTGAATATAGACTATAAAATTTTTGCGGCAATTCTGGCAAAACAGCTGAGCTTTATATTACATGATAAGATTCAAGGAGACCAAACAGGATTTCTCCCTGGTAGATATATGAGAAGCAATGTAAGAACAATATTAGATGTGACCGAATATTATGATAAAAACCCAGGGAAGAAAGCAACACTTATCTTTTGGATGCAGAAAAGGCATTCGACAATGTCTCCTGGGCTTTTATATATCGAGTATTGAGAAGATATGACCTGGGAGAAAATTTTTGCAAATGGACTAAGGCAATTTATCAAAAACAATCAGCAAGGCTAATAATTAATGGGGATATCTCGACAAGCTTTGTTATAAATAAAGGGGTACAGCAAGGATGCCCGTTATCACCACTATTATTTATAGCTGTTTTGAAAGTATTGTTGAATATACTAAATGAGGACCCATAGATAAGAGGTTTGAAAACAAGAAAAAAGGAACAGAAATTAAAAGCTTTCGCAGATGATGTAATTATATTCTTGGAGGATCCACATGAATCAATTCAAGTGTGGATGGAAATTTTACACAGATATGGACAAGTGGCAGGATATAAGATAAACAAGGAAAAGAAAATGATGATGACATTAGACATGACTGAAAAAGAGCAAGCTGATTTGGGAGAGCAGATCTGGATGTCAATTAACTAAAAAAACAAAATACCTAGGAATTATAACAAAAAAGAACCAAGACTTATTCAACAACAATTACTCGAAGAATGAAGAGAGATTAAAAATGATATGGAAAAATGGAAAAACTTAAATTTATCTCTCCTGGGAAGAATAAATGCTTTTAAAATGTCTTTATTACCTAAGCTCATGTTCCTTTATCAGAATTTACCAATAATAGGAAGAGAGAAAATATTCAAAGAATGGGAGAAGGACCTACAAAAATTTATTTGGCAAGGGAAAAAGCCAAGAATAAGATTTAAAATACTTCAAGATGCAAAAGAGAGAGGACGACTTGATCTACCATCACTGAAAATTTATTATCATGCATGCTGTTTAGAATGGATTAAAGACTGGATTCAACTAGAGAGAACAACTATGAAAGAATTGGAAGAAGTAAATAATAGATTTGGATGGCATGGATATTTATGCTATGATAGATCAGTGGTGAATAAAGAGTTTAATAATCATTGCATCCGGAAGACACTGTTAAAGGTTTGGCTACAAATTAAGCGGAAATATTATACAAAACTTCTAATATGGACTTCACCACAAGAAGCATATAAAATTGCCCCAACAAAACAAGGTAATTTATTAACATATCAAGAAATATTGAAACGAGCGGGGGATAAACCAAGGATGTGCACAGAATTAAAGGCTGATGGACATGAGTTAAACTGGTTCCCATGGCCACAACTTAAAGAAAGATTTAAAATGGATCAAAAACTGCATGGATTTGAGAGAAAAGAGAATGAATTGGATTTACTGATGAAAGGAAATCAAAAGAAGAGAACCTCCAAATTTTATAAGCTATTCCTGGCACCAGATGTAGTTAAAGATACAATGGTCAGATGGGCCCAGAATGTAGGACATCCAATTGAATTAGAAGCTTGGGAGAAAGCATGGAAAACTGACATAAAATTTACACCAAATTTAAATTTAAGAGAAAACTTTTATAAAATGCTTCATAGATGGTATATGACCCCAGAAAGACTATAAAAAATAACCAAAAATGGGAATACAAAGTGCTGGAAATGTGTTGAAAAGATTGGGTCCTTTTTTCATATGTGGTAGACTTGCAGGAGGGCAAGAAAATTCTGGAAGGGGATACATGATGAAATTCAAAGAATATGTAACTTGAATTTTGAAATGAAACCAGAATTTTACTTGTTAAATATGTTAGGGCAACAAAGGGAGATAAGAAGTCACCAGAAGATATTGTTATATCTGATAACAGCTGCAAGGTTGATATATGCGCAATACTGGAAAGAAAACATAGATACTGGCTTAGAAGAGTGGGAATTAAAAGTTCTGGATATGGTAGAGACAGAAAAATTAGCATTTTCTTTGAAAAACAACCCTATCCAGAACTTTGAAAGGGAATGGAAAGGAGTTTTGAATTGGATAAAAATATAAATGTATAAGAAATGAAAAGTGAAACTGTTTTTCTCTTTTGTTAATGGAAATGTAACTGTTCTTCTCTTTGTAAATGGAAACAAAGTAGATTCAACTGCGGAAATATAAGCATGGAAGTGGGGGGGGGAATGGGGTATATCCATTCTATTTTTTTATGTTATTAAATCTTTAATAAAATATTTTTTAAAAAACCTATGAACAACCCCTGCACCCAGTGAGCACTCCCTTTCCCTCCTCTTGCCTTCTTTCTGCATCTGGCCTGGCAGAAAAGACCACTGTGTCCTGCCTTCTTCCTGTGCGCCCGTGTGGGCAAGGAGGAGAGGAATGAGTGGATGTCTTTCCCTCTGCACTCTTTTGCCTGCCAACACCAGTGCAGCCTTCCTTATTGCTGCATGTCCATGAGGGCGAGGTGCCTGCCAATGCCAGCACAGGCTTCCTACTTTCAGCTGCCCACACCAGGGGTAGGAGAGTGGAGGGATGGGATGGCCTTTCCCACTGCACTCTCCTGGCTGCCACCGCTAGTGCAGCCTGCCTTCTTCCTGCATGGCCGTGCAGATGAGTGGCAAGAGGATGGAGGGAATGGAAGATCTTTCCCCCTGTACTCTCCTGGCTGCCACCGCCAGCGTGGCCTTCCTTCTTTTTGTGCACCCACACAGTCGAGGGGCAGGAGAGTTGAGACGAAGGAAGACTTTTTCCCCTGCACTCCCCTGCCCATCACCCACACACCATTTCTTTTTATGTGCTCACATGGGCAACAGACACAAACCTGGAGGGAGGGATGGAGAGAGAGAGAAGATATTTCCCCCTGCATTCTCCTACATTTTGCTCGTGTGCACTGCTTTCATTCTGTGCACTCAAGAGGTGACAGGCTGGAGAGTTAAAGGGGAAACTCTTACACGCCCATTTGCTTGTCTTTTGCCCAGGCAGTGCACCTGGGCAAAAGGGCAGGAACTGGGAGTGAGAGAATGGGGGGAGGCAAGCAGGCACCTCACAAATAATCAAATTTGTGAAGGTCAAACCTGCGAATGTGGGGAGAGGACAGTACTGTTAAGCTCCAAGTTATGCCCACTAACAAAGTAATTCTGTTTTGAAATTAAACTACAGGATTTGACACTAGACCTTCTACAGAAGTGGAATGTCTGTGATGTTAATACTATAATGGATGCATCATCTAACCTCTCTATTAATGTAGACATTCAGTTTCAAAGATGCACTGGTGCAATGGCTAAAACAGGGTGGAGTCACGGCCATATTAATGGTTATGTCACTGGGAGTAGCATATGTATCCTCAGAAATTCCTATCTTTATTTATATCCCACCTTTTCCCCCAAACTTTGGCTCAATGTATCTCACAAACTGAAACAAATGCACTATACCTCTCCTTTCTACCTAACTCCAAGGAAACTGCTTTGGTGCTAAACTAGTGTCTTCTGCAGTGATGAACTGGAGCAAATAAACTGAAATTTAATCCAGACACAACAGAGGTGCTCTTGGTCAGTTGAAAGGCAGATCAGGCAATTGAACAGGGATGAGGTTTCACTCCCACAAAATCTCAGCTTCATAGCTTGGCCATAGTCCTGTACTCAGATCTGAGCCTGGCTGCTCAAGTTCTGACAGGAACTACGAGTGTGACTGCACAGCTAGAACTAATATACCAATTGTGCCCATTCCTGGAAACGTCAGATCCGGCTATGGTGACCCATGCCTTGATTACATCCTGTTTGGATTAATGTAACACATTCTATGCAGGGCTGCCTTTGGAAACTGGAAACTTCAGTGGGTCCAAAATGCTGCAGCTGATCAGTAGAGCTGATCTACAGGGAACATGTAACATGCACATTGCAATAATTTTATTGACTACTGTCTGCTTCTGTGTACAATTCGAAGTATTGGTCATGACCTTTTAAACGCTTTAAAACCCTAAATGGCTTAGGTGCAGACTACTTGAAAGACCACAACTCCTTCTACAAGCTTATTCAGCTTTAAGATCTCTGAGGAAAGTCTTTTTCTCTGACCTGCCACCATAGCTTGTGCATTCTCAGTGGCTGCTATGAATATGTGCTTTTTCAATCCCACCCACAGCATGGACAATATTAACATCTGTTTTACTATAACTTATGTAAATATAAAACCATCTCTGAGTATTCCTTGCCTAAGAAAACCCTATGAAACGCATGGGATTGCCATAAGTACACACACACACAACAAAATATAGAGATACATGAAAAATATGACAAAATGCAGAGATATTTAAAGTCCACCCACCTTCATTTATATAAATATGGAACAAAGTCCTTTGGAGATATTAAAAAATGGTGTTTGGGACTTTTTAAAACACTCCCTCCATTTTCTCCATTTTCTTTACAATGCAGATGTCTTAAAGGATCTCATTTTCCCTCTAATGTAGATATTCCAAATGTTGACTGCTTTAACTTTAGTTTCAAAAAAAGACAAAGTGAAAATAAAAAAAATATTTTTATTTTTAGAAATACCAATTAATAAATTTGATTTTGAACTGTACCAAAAATATCATGGTCATTAAGCTTCTTTCTCAATTCCAATTGGCCTTGGAATTTCACTATAGGCTTTTCCATAAATTATATTGAAATTAATCTCCTAATCTTTGTCATCTTGATTTATTTGAATATATATTGGAAAAGACATTAAGCCATGAAATGTATGATTGGGTTTTATTCATGAATTAGGATAACATTTATTCATCAGTCAAAGGGAGGCATTTCCTATTTGTGTTCGATATGAAAGGTTTTTATGCTTAATTTCTCTGTTTATTTTTAAGGTTATATATAGCAGACTCTAAAATATGTTATTGTGCAACACATATATTTCCTAACAAAAAGCATCCAAGAACATCGCTTTCAATTTTTAAAATTTATATAGTATTTGCCATAACCACAAATCACTCTATAATGAAGAAACACAACTTCAGATTACTTCTTACACTTGGCAATTGTTAGAATACCCATTATAACACTGCGACTCTACATGTACTAAATATATAGTATATTTGAAAGACACTGAAAAAAGGGGCAACTTTGAAAGGTTCTAATGGGAAATCTGACCAAGCAAAGGAAACACTGATTTAGATGAGTTAGGGAACTTCCTTCTTGTTTTAAGAGCTGGTTTACAACTTATATAAGCATCATGCTGCCAGGTGAAATTCAGAGTGAAAGACTTTAAAATGATTTTTGGAGGAATATCTTGAAGCAATTTTGTTTGTGACAAAAAACTTGGTCAAGATTCTATACTGCTTCAGCCCAAATGAATTCCAGTATACAGCAGTTACATTGAATCTCACAGTTCCATAACTATTTGCTATGTGCACTTGCAGAATGACTATGTATTTTTACGTAATTTCATGTAACACACACTCTGTTGTTGAGACAGTGAACACAACTTTGCAATTCAATACACAAATGCTGATCAATATACTTTGCTGAATTTAAATTAACCTCACACAGAGTTCCATTTGTCATTAGCACTTGGAAGGTAATCACACTGTCAATTTTTCTACTTAAGTAATGCATAATGCATAAAAGAGATGCAATTTCAATCTTCTCCTTCCCCTCACTCTATCCAGTTAGTCATGAACTCACAGACAGCATTATTAGTTTCTCTTTTTTCAAATTTGGCTTATCGCCCAACTTTACTTCTTCATCCATTAATTTATAGAAAACTGTACCGTGAGGAAGAGGCTACATACTCACCCTACTGAGTCCCAAAACTAACTGTGAGAGCCTCTTACTTGGCCTAATATACTTGAAAGGGGTTGTTACAATGAAAAATGAGACACAGAAAGAACTATGCATGCTTCTTTGGGCTCCTTCAAGCAAAGATCAAATAAAAATGTATACAGGAGGAAAACAAATATTTTGTTAGGAAGAACTACAGAAATTTTAGCTACCTGTCAATTCTTTAAACAAACCCACAGCTTTTTGAAAGACACAGGGGTGCCAATATTTGTGAACAGGGTATTAATAATGTCTTCTTAAAACTGCTTTAAGCTTTTCATACAACACATAAATGAATGGACAGCAAGAGAGATCTGTGAAACCAGAATGTGGGTTAAATAGGCTCAATTCACTGGATTTCCACGATCTCCTAGATGAAAATCACTATAACAGATATGTCTGGAAGGGGTGAAGGAAGAGAGATTGAGAACATGGGCACAGATCCAGTCAATCATTGTCTTGGAGATAAGATGTTGTGGGAAATGGTCATGGCACTGAAACTGTAGAGAGGGAGGAGGCTAAACAATGGAGAAAGAGATTAAAGTAATGAGCGAGGTGAGAGGAAAGTGAAAAATATTAGGATCCATAAGACTATTTTAAGTGAAAGCTTTCCTTTGATTTTGGAAAGTAGCCAAATGGCTTGTCTAGAGCAGGGCTTTCCAAACAGTGTGCCGTGACATGTTACTGTGTTGCCTGAAGTGTGTAGATGTGTCGCCTCCCCAGGCTGAAAAAGAACCCCCCCCCAAACCTCTCCCACTGCCACTGCCATTGCAGCGGGCCAGGATCAGGTAGGGGGGCTGCCTTTCACACTGCTGCCACCCTTGCCGGGGTCTTTCCCTGGCGAGGGCATCTTTCCTTGGTGAGGGTAACAGCAGCAAGCCAGGATCAGGAAGGGAGGCTGCCTTTCCCGCTGCCCTCAATGGGGTCTTTCCTCAGTGAGAGCAACAGCACCAAGCCAGGATCGGGTGGGAAGCTGCCTTTCTTGCTGTTTAACCTCGGGTTTGCTAGTAAAACTGAATTACTGTGTCATGAAATGATGCACGTTCAAAAAGTGTGTTGCCAACGTGCAAAGTTTGGAAAGCTCTGGCCTAGAGACTAGGCACTATAGGCTGAGCAGTGAAGGAAGGAAGGGTATAACCCTTATAAACAATTTTATAGGACTGCATGATTCAGTGATGGCTTATGGACTGAGTGAGAGGACATCTCCTCCAAATGGAACACATGTTCCATTTGGTCTACAGACCACCCGTGGTTCCTTAGTTGTGCTTCCTTCACTCATTGTTCCCATTACCCACCATGAATAGAAGACTATTGTTGCATAGACAGCCTCTCTTATCTGTGGCCATTTCCACTCTACATTGTTATAGTGCTATTATTCCACTTTCAACATCTTGTGGAATTCTGGGATTTGTAGTTTATTGAGGCCAAAGAGCTCTCTGGCTGAGAATTCTATATGCCCCTCCCTAAACTGCAAATCCCAGGATTCCATAGGATGTGGAAAGTGGAATAATAGCACTATAACTGTGTAGGACAAAAATGGCCTATGAAAATTGCGTCTGACAGTTAAGACCCCAGAGCAGCAAAGTAACAGGCAACCTACCAGAGTTAGCATCATTGCTGCATCCAAAGAATACTGCAGCACTGAGTAAGAGTCCATTATAATAAAGACCAGAAGTTTCTGCATATGACATAATTTCACAACATAGTGAAATTACTGTTTATTGAAGGGATGTTATTAATTTCACAAAAACTGTCTAATCCTTAAATGAGGTTTCAGGCTCTCACAACAGATCACTAAAATCCATCATGAGATGCTATCCTAACATTACTTTGAGATAGGAAAAAAATGTCCTAAATCTGCTTCCATTTCCAGCTCCACAAATCTAAAATGAATATTCATTTTCCTGCAATATGCCACTGTATCTGCTTCCAACATTCCCAGCATATGGCATTGTTTTGGAATAGCATTTCTTCCCGCTTCCCCACACACTAAGAGATTTCAGGAAACAAGCCAGCAATGGGCTTCCACTCTTCAAAATCAGAACCAAAATCAGGAAGGGAACAATTCCCTCAGCTGTCAGTTCTGCCTCTAGGGACAAAGAGAACAGCCATAACAAATCAACCACACTAGGTGTAAACTGATAACCTTTAGAATCCAACTCCTTAGCCCATTATCTCCAATTTAGTTAGTACTGCTGCAAACATAACAGCCATAGCTTTAGATCAATTTTTGGACATTTTGTTCAATCCCTCCCCTCTGCTTTATCTGGATTGATTAAGAATTCCAGAGAATTTACAAGCTTGCATACTTCTGTGACATTCCAGTTGGTTCTAATAAAGATATTACCCTACTCTGACTTTTGTTCTTATAGCATGGAACACATGGCTACTTTTTTTTTTTAATTTGCAGAAGCTAGGTCTCAGATGAGTTGCTGACCAATGATAATTTATCTTCCATTGCTGGACATTCTTTTGCCAGGCTGAGTGCTCATTTCTCTCTTTTGCCTAGATCTGCAGCTTTTTTAAAAGCTGTACCAGGTCAGAGGTCAGAATACAGATGAAGCAGCTGGTGAGCTGCTTAGTGATGGTCTTCTCATCTTCTGCTTCTTGGGTGTTTGGTACATAAAGGATGTACGAAAGGCAGTCCGTTCCTGTCATCACCATTAACATTCAAAGAAATACCATGTCACTGGAAAGCAGTTGTGGCTCTTTTTGTAGTGTTTGATATATACCTAGGAAAAAAATAAATTTGCACAAGGAAAGTTTATCCTAATAGGAATATTACAGAGAAATGTGGTAACCAATGTGTTTCCTCCTTTAGCTTTATTTCTAATACATGCAACATGTGAACTGACATTTCAGTTATGTATAACCCTTCCTTAGAAGTAATGAAGGAACAACAGAGAATGTTCTTCATAGAAAAATTTAACAACAATTCTAAAATGGAGGTAATCAATGGAAGAAATAAAAAACCACATTTTCTAGACTTCCAAGGAATAAAGCAAATTGCTGAAGATACCAGAAGCAATGAATGATGCACTTGAGACATGAGTCTGAACTATAGTAAGAACTCATCTGCAGATTTAAATCATAAAGTACTGAAGTTTTCTCTAAAAATGTCCAAAGCTACTGCAAAACCTGAAGTTTATTCACTCTGCTTTTCCCCAAGAAAATAACTGAAACAGGAACAATTCCAGTCTCTGTGTAATATTCTAGATGCACACACTCAAAGAGCAAAAGTAGTAGAAAACACATGGCTTTTAGACCAAAGTTTGTTATAAATTATTATGTTTTTAACTAGCTTTAATCAGTCAAAACTAAAGAGTAAAATATTCTAGCCATAACCAATGAAGACTTCAAATTCATTAATAATTTCATATTTTCAGCAAAACATTTCACAATTTAATTGCCTCCCTTTCACTTTTTAATCATCTTTTCTTCTCTGTCTCTGCCTTGGTCCTGAACATCCCCACCCTTTCTCTTCACCTTTCTACCTATGAATCCATGTGTCTTTATTATTCTGAGATCTCTCAGATGCCCCTGACCCCTTCTTCTACCTCCTTCCTTCCCAAGATGAGTTAAAGGGGAAGCAACTCCACCCACCTCACTTCTTACTTGCCCTGTAATTGATCTGGGTTTGTTTCAGAACTGTAACTGCTGTGTGAACACTCACTTATTTCCCCTCCCTACCAGCCTGAGCCAGAATTGTTAACCAGCCACATACAGATAAAAGACCAAGTCCCCCCTCTCCTTCCTTCCAGGGAGACAGCATGCACTATATACTTTTTAAAAGGTATGATTCAGAATAAAAATGGAGCGTTTTGCTTGCATCAGATTCTAGCAGCTCAATATGTCCCACTGAACTTTACTTCATGTGGCTGGAATCCTAATTATTCTGAAATAAGCCCTTTGAACAAAAAGTGAATGTATTCTGTGTAGATATGCCCAGGATTGCATTCTGTTTCTTAGACGGAACAATAGAGTTACTCAGACATAAATGGATTAGCCTCTGTTATGCAAGGGATGGGCAACTGCAAACATGGCAGGACCCATTTTTCCTTTCTGCACCTAGCCAGTGGACCACAGCAGTGCATTTCAGTGCACTGAGGTGATGTGATGTCACTTCTGGCTGCCATTTTGACTGATTCTTGGCTCATTTTTTTTTCTCCTGGCTGTTTTGGGGAGCTTTTGAGGTACAAATATCACTCTAAAAATCTGACCCCTCAAAATAAAAACTGGGAGGGATCTGGGTGCTTTGAGGGCTTTCTCTTGAGTACTACTGGTCGCACATAGGGTCTCAAGGGCTGCATGCCGTCTATGTGCTGCACTGTGCCCATTCTATATGGTGGTATAGAACAATAAAGTCTGAAAAAATCCTCATCGGCAACCAAACACATGAGATATATAAATTATTTGATCATAATCTTTTCACTATGGTGAGCTACAGTGTATTTCAACTTCAGTAATTACACTATATTTATATTACTATATATATTTCCACAGAGTAATCTAGGTATTGTTGTTATTGTTGTGTCCTTTTGCGTGAACTCCAACTTATGGCAACCCTATCATAGCATTCTCTTGGCAGGATTTATTCAGAGGATGTTTGCCATTGGCTTCTTCTACAATTCAGAGAGTGCAGACTGCCCAAATGCACCCAATGGACTTCCATGGCTGTGAGGGGATTTAAACCCTGGTCTCCCTGAATTAGGATCTCCCTGAATTAGGATTCAGGGAGTTCACCCACTACACCATGCTGGCTCCTAAATTTAAACTGCATATGGAAATTTTAGGCAAATTTTGTCAATCACTTGATGGTAACGTATCTGTGCATCATCTTCCTGATTGTGATGAATCAGAGACTATTCCAGCCTATGAAGAAACCTAGAGAAGGAATTAGAAGGGACCTATAGAGGTAAATCTGAAGGGGAAAACAGAAAGTCACCTACTGAAGAAAGGCACAAGCAAAGGAACTGCCCAGAACTGAGAGGAAGTAGTTTCAAGATTTCCCTCACTTTTGGGTGAGCCAAGAACCTTCTTCCTCTCCTTTCTTTCTCTGTGAAATCTAGTGTTGGTAGAAGCAGATGACATTGCTGGAATTAAGGGCCCAATGATGAGCAATTCCCTATAATCCTCAAGAGTCAACTTATAATTTGCATTCTTGCTATTTTACCTACAAGAAGCATTCTTATATCTTTAATACTGTGCCCAAGGTAGTAGACACAAGAGGATACTGTGTCCAAGAAAGAAAATACTGTACCCAAGACAGATTCTTTGTAAATGTATAGGCTAAAATTCAATGCAGTGTGTTCTTTTTTAAAAAAGTAAAATAGACTAATATTTTTAAGGCTCATGTGTCCTAAGTAATAAGATCTGTGCACACATCCAAACATTTGAAATCACTTATCTAGCAGCAGCTGGGGAATACAGTCTCTTTCTATGGGAAGAGTTGGCAGAAGTAGGGAGGGAGGGCAGGCAAAACTAATCCCCAGATACCCATGTTCCACCAGAATAATCTAGTGTGGATCGTGACAATGGTTACTCCAAGGAGTAGAAGGACTCTGTTTCTTGTAGAAAAGTTAAATTCAAGGAACAAAGTGGGAGATGGGATGGAGTAAGGTCCAAAGGTATTTATTGTTCATAGGTATACAGATAACAAAAATGATTTTTTTTTCATTTTTGGAAATCTTACTTTTTTAATAGCTCTCATTAAATCCTGTAAAGTACTTGCTTTGCTGACAAACTTTTAGTTCATCAAGCATGTGCTTCAATCTTGTAAAGACACATTTATTTTCAATAGATGTTTGGACAACAGAAGGCTATTATCTTTCAAAATATTTGCACTAGTCTGACTTTTTTTGGTAACATTTCATAATCTAATGAACACACTGACAGATGAATAGATGTCAGTATTTCACAATTTCATGCTGAAAAGTAGTTCCTGAATCACACTTCTTACAAAGTTGGACAGCAAAGAATTCATTCCAAAATTGTAAAAGCCAGAAAAACCACATGAATTTCCATCATTTTGGAAGCTAGACACATTTGAATCTCTCTTCTTTTGTCAACCTAGCACTGACATTACACTATCCATTCTTTCAGTCAGCTTTAGAAACTGCTGCTAGTCATCAACATTCTGGTGAGGCAGCAAAGCTGAACAGTATTACTAGACCATGTAAAATACAAAAAAACTACTGAGCTATTGAAAAGCAGAACTACTGATGCCAGACCGATGGCATTATTGAATCAAGTAAATATATGAATCTGCTTACTCTTAGAAATTCAATGGCAGTGCACAAATTCCATTACAGTCATTTGCAGTTCAACAGTTGGAGTACATGTATTCCATCATATCAGCAATGCCAATATATCTAGATTAACACTTACCACGGAAAATTGACAAATTAAGTCAGCAAGCAATCCTCAAATGATGATAATGGGAGAGATTCTATGTCAGAGAAGCCACTGCTTCCTGAGTCCAGCTCATGGACAGGAGGAGTTTGCCAATTTTCCCCTCTGTGATTCTTTATTTTTATTTTTTCCTATTGATGCTGTTAAGAGGAAAAACTACTGTATTAGTAGCAGAGTGGTGGAACTTGTATGTCTCATCCATGGGCACAATAAGGGAGCAAAGGGACTAGGAATATGAGCCTATTTTAGATTCCAACTACTGAGAAAATACTATCAGCAATTCATGTTTGTCTACAGAGCTTTCCATGTGCTTACTGGACTACATCTGTCATACCCAACAGCCCCTCCACTGGCTTTTTATCGTCTTGAGGATTGATCAACAAGTACATTGATTTTTAAATACATTCCTTTAATTCAGAGATAATGATAGAGTACTAGGACACAAAGCAATGAATTAAGAAAAGAGATTCCATACAAACATTAGGAAGAACTTCCTAACAGTAAGAGCAGTTCAGCCATGGAATACACTGCCTCCAAGTGCTATGGAGTCTCCTTCTTTGGGTATTTTGATGGCCACCTGTCAGGAGTGCTTTGATTGCCCCTGGTAGTGTCTTCCAACTCTATGATTCTATGACTCTGCTCAAAAAAACATTCATCGACATTACTGTCATTAATGACCTATCCTGCCAATAACAACATTTGGTATTTTAAAAGGGGCAGTGCTATCATGTTTTTGATTCAATGTGAAGGACGTGGAGTCCTTTTCTCAAGCACAGATTTGTTTTGCAATTTCATCTAGATTTTCTGGCTGCTGATCAAACCCACACCAGCTTAACTTCTTTATGATGATGAAAACCATTTTACTAATCATATATTGGGAGTCAAATAGACCCCAGTTTAGTCACACCTTTAAAAAAAATCAATGATGTACATTTTTACACTAACTCAAATTGAACAGAAATAAAGTGAAATTTAATTAAGGATGATTGCATTTTAAATACAGTCTCCTTCTGACGCAGCCCATTTCTGCCATTGAAGTGCAGCTGGTAACCATCTACCTTCCTTCCTGTCGCAACTCCAGCCAAGAAAGCATCTCCTGAAAGTCAATAAGGACCCCCTGCAACAGCATGCAATGTCGCACAGTGGTAACTGCAGTATAAGCAAAAGCCAATTTGAAAGTCATGCCAACATACCAGAAAGTGATTTCTAAATTACAAAAAGGTTATCTTGTACTTGAAGGAATTCCATTTAAGGTTTTGCAGTTTAGAAGAATCTAGGATCTAAGGTCAGTAGAATTACTATAATATAAATTGGGGGGGCAGTCTGATACAATTTATATCATGAAGAACCAGATAGAGAAAAGACTGTCAGTCACTGGAGACACCAGACGTTGACACTCACTGAAAAGACACCAACCTGTGAAACTGGATACTGAACAATTAACAGAGGTAAATGTTAACTATCCCAATAGAGAAGTGCATGTGTGTGTGTTATGTGTGTGCATGTGTCCACTAACCCACACACACACTGGCCCTCTTCTGGTTTTGAAATAGTGATTTTGCTTGGCTACGTTCCTTTGATTTTTTATGAGCTTTGCCCTTGTGTTTGATCTTTTGTTGGCAGGACAATGCATATCAGCAGCAATTTTCTGTGTAGTGAAAAAGCAGCTGAATCTGCATTTTGCCAATGCATATGAATTACTTAAGACCAAACTTTTTCCAAGTAGTGAATCTGTTTCATACATAATCATGTACATATTAGCTCCAAAGAGACATAAATGTGCATGCCACTTGCAAAGGAATTAGAGATGAGCTAAAAAATGCAACTGAGGGTTACTCTGCTGGGAAAAGATAGAACAGGGGTATATATAAGGAAATTTTGCCTGAATGAAAGATCCAGAATCATGCAAAATCCTCACATTTCTTATTGAAATTTATTTATTTAATTATTGAAATATAACAGAAAATATAACTCTTTAATTCCCTGAGCACTGTATGATTATCTTTATTATCCTCATAGGCAAAGGTGCACCAATGGCAGGGCTAACTCTGCCATTGGCCTCGTTGAAGCAACCATCTCAGGCAGTATGGTGCTGGTGGTAGCAGATTTGTTACTTCACACACTTGCAGCTCTTACGAGCTTTTGCTGATCTATGCCACCCTCCTGAGCTGAGAATTATCAAGCATGAGGATAGGAATCTGGCATGCTTTGCCAGAAATGGAAAAGAGAGAGAAAGAGAGAGAGGCAGGGGGAGGGAGAGAGAGAATGACAGCAGAAACCCTGATACTATCAAGGATGCATGAGGCAGGAATGTGCCACTGTCCTCACTGCACTGACGGAGGTGACACCAGTTGCCAGAAGGAAAACCTGAGACTGCTGTTTCTCCATTTGCTCACCTGCCAATCCAAGCAACACACATTCTGTACACCCAGGCAGGAAGAAGAGGAGCAGGACACTGTGTCTCCCTTAAAAAAAGCATGGGCAAGGACAAAGACCATACCCACTCACTGCTGCCCACAGTATTTTGTACATAGAGCAGATGCTTCCCAAGTGCCTGGAAGAAGAGAGGTGGAAAGTAGTCCATGCTGTGGTATATTTGACCCTTCCTAGTTGTCCCAGCTCTAAAGCCAGGATCCCAGAAAGCACCTGCTCTGTACAGAGAAGGCTGCTGGTAATGGTGGGCTCAGCTGTCCTTATCTGTGCCTTCTTCACCTTCTTGGAGGAAGTGCTGTCATACCAGTGTTGTCATCCTTCTCATCCCTGGATAGGCAGGTGATGGGTTGATTTGGTGGGCAGCTGGCTGACAGGGGAGTGGGCGGCAGGAGAAACTAAGCTGCAGCCTTGTTTTTCCTCTCTGCTAACAGCACTCTGTTCCTGCTTCAAACAGTGGGAGTCCTTGAGCCAGCCCTATCATTGGCCTCTTACTGCTCAGCTGTTCCCTACTGATCAGCTGTTCAGTACTCAGAGGAGGATCCTCATCATGGTTATGAGGAGAGAGAGATGACTGAATTCTCTCCTTTTTAAATATGCCCTCTTTTTTAAAAATCCTCCCATTGCTAATAATTATTGAGCATAATTTCCAGTGCCAAAATTTGAAGTGCAGGGGTGATTTTCACTGGGATAGAGATGGTGAGGACTAAATTCAAGTTTCTCATATGATTTCAATGAACCCTTCCCCAGTTAAGGTGGAAAAATCTGAGCAATGAATAAAGGTTTAACTTTGTCAGCATATCCATGCCCGTTTTATTATGCAGATGATCAGAAGGGAGGTGGTGTGCACATGGGTGGAAGAAAATGAATGGAACACAGGGGATGCTGTGGGTGAATTAAGACAGAGGGGGAATGTCTGTGTATGCGTTTCAGAGACCATGTGGGAGCAGAGGTTAGTAGAGGAAGGACAGAGAAAGAGGGACAGTAGAAAACAGTGTGAGGAAGTGAAATGTAAGAAAAAATGAACAACAAAAGAGAGAGAGAGAGCACATGTTCATGGGCCACATTATAGCTACCATTACTATATATGTTACCAAAGCCTGAAACCTCTGGTTCGCGTATGAGATGTGAAAGATTAACCTCCAAAAGAATATAACCCTTGACATGAGAAGGCTCCCAAGCCCTATTCTAAACACTTAATGATATTTTCTTTTGTTGGTCGTAACTGACATGGAAGTATTTAGGTTCAGAGAACTAATTTGAAATTAAAAAACTGCTAGGTTTCCAGAGCTATGCTGAAGTCTGGAGGTCCAAGGTACCATTCATCATACAGAGAAAAGTCCTGCACCTACCAGAAACTCTGTGGTTGCATGGGGTATAACATATCTTGTTATCTCATGTACTAGACATTTAAACCCTGCCTCCTTACTGATTTTTGGAGACAAGGAAAGTGTTCTCTCTGAACTTGCTATGAAAAGTAAATTGTTTTATACCTTACAACATGCACGTTTGTACAAAGCTAGCGCCACCAGATGAAACAGTACAAAGAATTATTACAGTATTTCACTGTAGCTCTTAGACATTCCTTCCCTCACAAGAACTGCAGCTGCAAAAAAGAGATACTCTTTCTAGAAAAAAATGCAATACCATTAAGTTCTCCATCAACATTTTCCCCAATGAATTAGCCATTCCAGTTTCAAAGTGCATTATATAAATACTACATTAATGGAGGGGAAATGAAAAATGCATGCACCATAATGCTCGTTCAATTAACATAGTAGCAGTCTATGCTGCATTTATAGATCTTTTTAATTTGTAGATTGCATAAGCAATTACAAGTCATTACTCATTCTTACTACTTAATGTTAATTCAGTTGGTTTCATTGGGAAAAACTCGCAAAATTGACTTGAAAATTAAGTAAATATCAATTTGTAAAATGGTATTCCCCATTCTGACCTATGCGGAGATCAACACAGTGGGAATTTTGCCTCCATCCCATGGGGTACAAGGGAGATAGCTGACTGGTAGCAGAGTCAGGGCCTGAAGAGTTTATATACCATGAGGACTGATGTAGTCTGCCAAAACCGCTTAGGCTCCCTTGTTCTTTCTGAGTTTACTTACAGTCCTCACAGTAGATGGGCCAGTGGAGGAACGGTTGATCCTAGCAACACTATATTCTTGCAAGTTATTCCTGTTGTAATGAAAAATATTTTGGTGTTCCTTGGTCTTGAATGGGCTTTAAAACTCATTAGTTTGACAGAAATTGCCTCCACTTCTCCTTCACAAAAGCTGCTCTTCTATTTCCATGTAGCCTCAATTATGTTCAATGATTCTGCACAAGAGCTGGGATACTCATTTTTGGTCAGTGCTTTTGCACAACAACTTGTGTATTAGTCATTATAAATCCACAGGACTCCTTTTCTCCCCAATACTCATTTTATTTGGATCTTCATAGTCTTGTTTTTTCATACCCAGAGGCAAATCATGTTATGAACGGCCTGCTAAATCTCCGCCTTCTCCATTCTGCTGTTCCGCTTTCATGGGTGCCATTAGTGGTTTGCACTCATACTGCTCATATTCAAGGTCACTTTCCTTGTGGCCATTACCTTTGTGGACAGGCTAATGAACTTTGTGGTTTCTGCTCCAACATACCATAGTAATCCCTCCACAAGATAAGATGATGTGCAAGCCAGTTCTGTCCTGATGGGAGTGATCTGCATTTCTGTGATAGATCTGCATAGGTTCTCTTGTGTAGAAAGATTAGCATAAAACTGGAAAGGAAATCCTATGGCCCAAGAGTGGCAAGTGTGGAAATTCTGCAGCTCACAGGCAGCATACAACCCTGCAAAGTCATTGCTGTAATTCTCCTCCTCCCTCTTCCTCTTCTTATTTCCCACAGACTCTTCCAGCACTGCCTGCCCAGCTCTGGAAGAAAAATCTAGTAAAAACACCACTTCTGGAAGCCTCTAAGAGCAGCAATTCTCACTTAAAACATGCAGAGCATCCCACCAACCATTATTTTACTTCTAGGTATCTCTCCAAGGGATTTTACAAAGCCACAAATGGACTTCTGATTACTTCCAGATTTTCCACCTGGAGTGTTCCATGGTAGGTCCAGACAGGATCAAAATGGACTTTAATGTCTGCAGTTTGAAAACTAAAACCATGTAGAAAGTAAATTATCTATATGGCATGTGGGGAGGGTAATGCTACCAGACATACAGACCTGAGACCCTTTCAGTCTGTGTATTTATAGCACTATGTTTCCACTTGCCATTGTTGCATATATTGGAATCTTTGAGTTTGCAGTTTGGTGAGGCACTAGAGCTCTCTGGCTGAGAAAGTCCCAGCCTAAACAGAAAATCTCTGGATTGCACTGGATGTTGCTATGGCAGTTAAAGTAGAATCACAGTGCTGTAATTGTGCAGTGTGAAAGGAAATACAGTACAAATTTGAGGAAACTGGGGATGTGCGTGATGAAATTCCTCTTATCATGTGGGAGAGTGTCATGGAGAATCTCCTGTCCATGGAAATATAGAGCTAGTAAGGTCTTATCACAGAATAACGTGGTAATCTGTAGTCACTGTAGTTGTATTCTAAATGGGTAAGATATTTTTCACATAGGCACACATATAATTTGAAGTAAGACTTCATAATGAAAGCGACTGTGGAGAAATATGCTTTTATCTATATTTTCTAGTTTAAATGGGTACTCACTTTTACCATGACAGATTTAAGTAGAGTATACTGTATAAACAAAATATATTATGATATTTGGACTGGAATGTTCAATATTCAGAATCCTTTGTATTTTCATACAGCAGCCAGGAAGTTTTGGCATAGCTACGAATCTTTCCACATCATGTAACACTAGAACATTCCTTTAGATTCATATTTGCTATTGCCACAGCAATTTCAAATAAATCAGTAAAACTCTTGAAAACTGCATTATTTTCAGGGACTTTAAAAACTAAGGAGTCAAACGCAGTGATTCTGAAGAAATGTCATTTATTTACCTCCATCAACAACCAATATTTCATATCCTTTGCATTCTGCTATAATCTAGACCACTAGGCTTTGGGTTACATAAACGGATAATAAACAGAGTACACTATCAAAAGCTTTTCTCTAAAATCCAGATTATATCCTTTATTTTTATTTTCTTTGGTACTTCTGTCATCACAAAATTGAATACCTAACTTATCAAGTGTGCACCCAAAGTAAGGGAAAGGTCATGAACACTGTGACAAGTAAAGCAACAGCTAGAATCCTATTGGTTATGTTCATATATGTTATACCAGTGGGAGCACTATGAAATGAAGAGTCTGGCACCTCTTTCTCCAATGTCCTAGCCATGGATTCACAACAGCTGAGGGCAGAAACAGTTCCTTCTTCCTCCGGTGCGCAAGGGCAGCCAGAATGTGCCTGTGTGCACAGCTAATCAGTGTCCAGGGCACATAACTACGTTGAGGAGCCTTGCAGCTGCTGTTGCACCCCAAGTGGAAGAAGAGAGAAGAAGGAACAACCTCTTTCCCAGCCTCAGATGTCCAGTATAAGCATGCTAGTGGAGCTTTATGCTCTGCCAGGAACTGTTTAGATCTCAGCCAACTTGTTTTCATCACTGTTAAGTAATAACAGCAATGGGATATTGTTAAAATATAAGTAAAGGGACAATTCACTTTTTAAGTGATTCTCACATTCTTTTGAAATCTAATAGAACTCCCTTGATTCTTTAGGATAAAAGGAGTTCAAACTGCCATGCCATATAGTCAAGGAATTACAACTGAGTATACAGCTCTACCATTTATTGTACCTGGTGACATGAATTAGAATGAACTGTAGATGTGTATGCAGGTATTAACCAAGGTGGATGCTAGTTGAAATAGATCTCCCCTTGTCAGTAAGCATATAAAGCCTCCCCTCACATATACAAAAATGTGGATAGTAGCAGTCGGGCACTGGGAGAGTAACATTAGCCCTCAAAGGACCCTCTATTCCTCTCACACATTCTTTGAATATGTTGGGGGGCATCTGACTTACCCTGTGGTTTCTGCAGATATGCTCCCATAGTTTGCAGTCCATAAATATCAGACTGTTCAAGTCTCACTGTCTGGTTTAAGAAACCATACTCTGATGGGAAGCACACAGATGCCACAGCTGTGATACCATGTACCTATAGTTAACACTGTTATACATCTCCATTTTACTTCTTTTGTTTTTTAATTAAATTTTATTAACATTATTGAAATCAACATTACAAATACTAAAAATAAGTATGCATTAAACAGAGAGGGAAAAAAATAGGAAAAAAAGAACAACATCCCAACTCATACATTCTAAAAGAGAACAAAATACACACTTTCTATTTTTGTTAACATGCCTAACATCTTATCCACATACTTTTTTTCAGCTTCTGTTACCTTCTAATACAACATGCTTGCACAATAAAAAAAACATTCCATTGTAACTGACTTTAACACTGCTAAATAACATAGCAACTGTTTTTCTAAATACTGCAAACTGACTAGTTACTTGTAATTTTTACTAGTTAATAGTTCCATACAAATCCATCTCCTAAATACCTCTATATCCTTTTATATTCTAATGAACATCTTACATTCTAAAAGCCATTACAGAATTCATAGGCCAAGCCATTTATCATCCTGAATCCACACTATATTCGTCTGTTTTATTTTCCTCTTAAATTTGTTCCTCCATTTCACAGAAAAAAAAATCTTTCTCCTGATTTTTTCTTATAATGACACTTTAAAAACACAACATCCATACTGCAGACATAATTCCTTTTCCTTCAATTTCACCAAGTAAATCAGGCCTCACACATGACTCCAAAGAATCACAATCTTGAAACAATATCTTTCTTTTTTTGTTTCTTATTTAGTGCTTCTTCAGTTTGCACAAAGATCTCAATTTCTTCCTGTTCCTCACAACAAGACACAATCTCCCTTTCACCAACCAAACCCTCCTGGTCATAAATCTCTCCAAAAGCAATAATTTCCCCTTGGGCTCTGCTACTGTTTCTTATTCTTGGCCCTTTTTGCACGGGCTTTCTGTCGCGCGAGAGCCCTGTGAGCCTTGCGGGAGTGGAAGCGTCGCTCTGCATGACGCACTCCCACTTCCGCCGGGCTCACGGGGCTGCAGTGGTGCGATCGCGGGTTTTTTGATTTTTGCCTCGAAGCGAAAATCACCCGCGCTCGTGCAATGCTCCTAGCGCCCGCACGCACTTACCTCCTGTGCGGAGCGTCGAGGAGGCGGCAGGGTCGCGCTTCCTTCCCTCCGCCCCTGCAGAAGGAAGGGGTGGGGCGGGGCGCTAGCGCGACGGACGCGACAGCCTCCTGCTTCACAAGGGGGAGCGGACGCGACAGCCTCCTGCTTCGCGGGGGAGGCGGACGCGTGAGCCTCCTGCTTCGTGGGGGGGCGGATGCGAGAGCCTCCTGCTTTGCGGGGGGCGGACGTGCGAGCTGCCGCCTTCTCCGGGAGGCGGCCGCTTCCCCGCTCATTCCTCCGCCTGCGGAAGGAAGGGGGGAAGCGGCAGCCTCCCGGAGAAGGCTTCTTGCGCGAGCCACCCTCCCCCGGTCGCGCGAGAAGCCTCAATGCAAAAAGGGCCCTTGTCTGGCCTTCTGGTTTCCCTTATTTATCTCTCAAGTTCACTTTCATATCTTTATCTGTATCTTTTTAGGTATTTTTTTCTCTTATCTACTGATTCTTTAAGTTCTTGCTTTAATTCCTTAAATTCCTATTTCATAATGTCAATCATGCATTTAAAGTCTCCACATATTTGTTCCATTATCGCTTGTAAACAGCAGAAACTTTCTGTGGAAAGTTCCATTTTTCACTTAGTCCAGCAATTATGAGGTTAACAATTCACTTCCCTGGAATCTGACTAGAGGCTGCTATAACACACAGTGCCAGCTGATAACAGCCAATTCTTTCTCACGTTTTGGTTTTCTTTGCTTTCATCTTTTTGCAAGTAAAATACAATGTAACTGATTCAAAAATAAAATACACTTATGTTTTTAGTTCTTACTTCTCCTTTTAAAAAAATCAACTCCAGTTCTTCTATTCTACTCTCCCAGTCTTATGTGGCAAAGATACTTACTCAGCTCTTGATTGCAGGAAAAGCACTGCTGCAAGAGATACCTCTGATCTGTCTTAATCAAAAGGTGTGAGACAGACCCTTTATTCTCTCTCAGATTGGTGTGGCAGTTCCCATACAAGCACATACTCTGTCAATATCATTTTTCTCTGACCCCACCCTCTATCACAGCCTTCGTGCAACAGGGCTAAAGTTTTAACTGTTCCTCAATACTGAACCATTTGTTTAAGGCAGCATGTTCTTTTTTCACAGTTACATTAGATGTCAGACTGATCCAGCAATTATAAAACAAACTAAATTTATTATAGTAGCAGTGGAAATAAAGCATCTTGTTACAGTTCAGCTGTTGATGCATTAGTAGTTAAACGGTCAGATTTTTACATCAATCCCTGCTTTATACACCAGTTCCCCGTGTCTTTTCCTCAGCTGTTTAATCAAAAACCAAAACATCCTCTCTTTGGCTAGTTCACATTGAAGGCTCAAAATATACATAGAAACTTTCCCTCATATAGAATACCTCTCATCCATAAGCCATTCCCACATACACCACTGTGTTGGGTTTCATTCTTGATATGCTATTTCAACCAGTCATGATGCTGCACTGGCATTCCAAATACCTAATCCCCATAGCAACTTTGTCACAGAAGTTTTTGTCACTTTTATGACAACTAGAGTTAATTGAAATTTCAACTTTCAAAAAAATCTGATGGCATGAGGCCCTCAGACTTTATGATCTAAACAGCTGCATTTCACAACAAAGGCAAGATGTTAGCCCCATGATCCTTCTCATTCACAGTGCATTTACTTAAAAAGTAAAAGAATATACTTTTAATTAAAAGAAAATACACTTAGGTTTTTAGTTCTTAGTTCTCCTCTTTTTAAAAGTAAATTTACTTAAAAAGTAAATGGACAGAATGGGAACTCCAGGCCCAAATGGGTTCTCCTCAGTTTCCCCATTTCCTAAGATGGGGGTAGTAAAAATTCCAGCCATGTTTGCATTAGTACTGGTTAGTATTTTACCATGAAACCTCTCCTCACTGCAGAACTTCAGTGGGAAGCATCTGCTGAATCACTGGAAGTCATACCTATTTTATTTCTTTTGTGAGATATATAAAGAATGGTAATAGTAGAAATTTAAATGATTTCCAAAGGACTTAATCATAGAACTTTGAAAAGTTAGATTTTGGGTTACAAACACCTGGAGTCTACCCACCCACCAATGATGGTCATTCTATCTGTGAATTATAGTACCCAGAAGTAATTACCTGAAGCTCTGCTTAAGTGACTGATTGGAGCAGTCTTCTAGGATTATCAGACAATAAAAATGGTTGCTGTATGGCAGACTGACAAAGAAAACAGATGCAAACAGTAGAAAGGCTAAGCAATAATACTGAACATCTAGTACTTCTATCACTTTATGATATTCTTGAACATCCATCCCTTTACAACGGTTTACAGGAGTGTCTGCAGATTGAAATAATCAATTCTCACCCTCAAAGATATGGCCTCTCACTAGCCATCAAAAGTTTACAGGAACATTTACCAACCTTATAATGGACTGTTTCTTTCTAGATTTGTCTCCTTTTCATGGTTTTGTTCCCAAAGGAAATACTTTAATAGCTTTTCAGGGCTGCGAATTAATTTCTACAAAGCTTGTAAAAGCAAAGCACTTTGAGATCTTCGTTTCCCATGCCAAAGTGCCAGTCTGAAATGCTGTTTATCTAATGTGACCGCACGAAGAATTACAAGCTCTGTGTAGATTAGCTCAGAACAAATGCAACAAATATAAACTGGGAAGAGTGTTGTAGTTCTGCTGCAGAGGAACAGCTTGCTTATTTCTTAATGGATCAGAAAGATGAAAAAACTAAAGGACATCCCATGAATACAGGAAAGAAAACATGGGAGGTCGAAGAAGTTTTAAATGTTTTAAATACTTCAAAATGACACAAGTAGGTTGAAGTTAAGTAGCACTTTTTACATCAGTGCAGTCATGACCCACATGTTATTGTTTTTATTTATCATTGCACTTTTAATGTAGAAAAGGGATGAGAACTGTATAGCCCACTATAGGTGTTAGACTACAACTCTCAACATTCCTCATTATTGGCTATGCTGTCTATAACTGATGAGACCTAAGTGAAATTACATCTGAAGGACCACATGATTACCATTCCTGGTGTAAAAGTGTATTGAGGTAACTGTTTTTTAACTGTTAAACAAGGGGCCTGCGTTGTTTAGACAAGTGCAGGATGGCATCTGCTGCTTTTAGTTCTAAAATCCATGTCACTTTGTTCAAGGAGTAGCCATTTAGCATGAAAGCAAGTTGCCTACACTTCCTGAAGGAGCTAGAAAATCATACTGTTGAGGAAAAATGATGTGCTTCTTTGCATTAGAGAGAGGGTCCCACACTGCTCTGAGTGGCATGGGAGATTTATTAAACTGCCAAAAACAGACCCAAAAGAGAAGAAGAAAAAGGAGAGGAGGAGTATTGCAGCTTCCAAATGTGCATAGGATTTTGTGGATAGCAATGTATACACTAAAGTCATTCCAGCCTCACTGTATTCAAGTATTCAAGTCATTCTATTATCACTGTATTCAGTACACTGCAAGCATTTACAATTTATTTATTTATTTATTTATTTTCATTGTATTTCTAAGCTGCCTTTCTCCTAAAATTGGGACCCAATTTGAACTTTGCTTTCTATGGATTGCAGCCTTTCGTTAGCAGAAGACAACAGATATATCCAGTATCCTGTTAACTAATACTATAGATTGTGATAAATATTTGAATAGGATTTTTTTTCAGGATTCATTACCTTTTAAACAGTCTGTTACTGTCACTAACTTTTTATAATAAATACATTGATAATTTTTTAAGTGTTGCCACATTTTAGTCATGAACATTTCTATAATTTTGAAAGGCTACTCTTTTTTCCAAGTAGGGAAAAAAACCAAAGCTTGTTATTTTGAAGCATGTATTGAATTATGCATGGTCATCCACATTTGTCAAACAATGCAAGATAAAGTATTTTGATATTAAAATAATAATGATGAAGCAATACAGTAGACTGAATTTGCAATCCCAAAATGAGATTTTAATTTTCACAAGTCACATACAAAAAGAAAAACGAGAGAACTATTCATCAGCAAAGATAATTCCTGTTCTTATATTTAAGGGCAAACAATAAAATACAAACAGAAAGAAATATCAAATCATAATTCTGAAGAGTCTGAAGTGTCCATGAGCAGATATTCTCACTGTTGAAACAGTACAGGAAATAAGGTAAAGGTTTCCCCCCATTTTATTTAAACCCACAAATTTTCACATGTCAGCTTCTTAAGAAAATTCTTATGTTTCTGGTTTCTTTGAAGGCTGCACTCTTTCCCGACAATAAATTTCACAGCTTTCTTTTTTTTTTTTTGGAGATTAATTCCATGTAAGGCAGTACATCACAAATGTGTATGTATTTGAATAATCTGCTTTACTTTCTTCATTAATCTTGAGCAAAGGATCTGACTACCAGATGCAGGGGATCAAGGACAGTAACAGCAACATAAGCAAGACTTGGGCTTCTGGAACTGAATCTCCCTGTCTACAAGATTGATCACAATGAGGAGCTAGCTCAAACCCATTTGCCCTCTCCTTCCTTCCTCACCAGCAGTTCCTGCCTAATAGGAATTAATGCTTCTAGTGTTTTTGCAAAAGAGAGGGTCACTGGATGACATGCTAATGGGCAGATGGCCTGTCACCTCCCTAACTCAGAAGCACGCAAACAATATTTTGTGAGTCCGTTGTACTCTGCTGCTCAAGGATCCTAGGGACACCAATAACAATGTTGGCACTAACAGTAAAGTTGGAGTGCATTACAACAGTGGCATACATAGCACCACCAATCATAGCACCCAGTCCTGAATTCAGAGTTAACAGGAATATCTTATGTGAATACCCCCCACTGCAACATCAACACTAGAAAATATGTATAAATCAAAAGGTCCTCTTTTTTCTAATATAATATAGCCAGGAAATAATATTAGCCAGGAACGTCAAATAGACTTTTTCCTAGGAATTGAAAAAAAAATTAGTGACACAATGGACATGATCTACCTTAATTTAATATACAGGTGAAATAAGTCAGGACAGCCCAAGGTTCACCTCCTCCTTTTTATCACTTGGCTTCTGCGAAGTTATTGAATCTGAAAGAAAAGCAAAACATTTTTTTTTAAAAAAAAAAATTAGTATAGGCTTAAATATAATGGGCCCAAGAAAACAGCATGTTTGGCTGCTCTCAGCTTGAAACTACAACAGTATTGTCTTAGAAGTGGATACTGTTCTATCAGATATTTTTACATGAGAACTTGAAATCAACACTCAGAAGCAAAAATGATTACACAAAATTTTAAGATCCATTTTTCAGAATGTCTCATCTAACGTGAAAAGTCAAAGGGCGGTTCTCATCTCCACTGAGTTCTTGAAAAATATTGTCTATCATAATCACAGAGTTAGAGTTTACATGAAAAAGAAGGAAAGCAGCATTGCTAGATTTAAGACTTGCACGAAAAGAAATGCCTGAGTTTGTTTGAACGAAAATGGTTTGTGTATAAATGGGGAAAATCATCAGATGAAGCTTCCATCCTCCCACATCACTGGCTATGCTGACTATGACTGATAACAGCTGCAATGCAATAACAACTGGAAGGCCACATTTTCATCACCACTGGTACGTAAGATGCCAGCAGGATGAAACTAGGGAACCTGGCAACAAGGATAAAATATTCTCCTCCATGGAATTATGGCAACTCACAGACAGAAGGAATTGTTGGTCTGATCTTTGCTGCTCCATCAAATCACACTGATAATGACTAGATAACATACTGAAGGTCATCTGCTCAATAAGAAGTTTTATACATCTCCTCAAGGATTTGGCATATCTGCTCTTCTTTTTTTATACATCTGCTCCTGAGATTGGCTACTCTGCACAGCTTCTCCCAGGCTGGTACACTTCAGGTGTTTTAAAGTACAAACCTGTCACCCCTGACCACTGGCCATTCTAGCTTAGATTGATGGGGCTGTCATTCAAAATATCTGGAGGCTTCCAGATTGGCAAAACCTGTTCTACAGAGCAGTGAAGTCTACTCTAATCTGTCTGTCAAAACCCTGCCACCTACTTCACCTCTGGATCTTCACAGGTTCAGCTGCTGCTTTTGGAAGTTCACTATCTTAAATGACTTCTTGCATATATTGGAGCATGTTTCTTGCCTCCTTCAATGTCTGTCCTTTATTTCTAACAGAACCTGCACCTTCCACGGACTGCTCTTACCTTCTGAACTAACAAGCACATCTTCCATGGACTCTGCAACCTGGTCACTAGGAGGTCTGACCTAATTGGCCCTAACAGTTTGTTCACTGAAAACTGTTCCCTTGAAGTGACAAGCCCTATCTATATGGACACATAACCTTGTTCAGGTGCCAGCTCCCCATATCATTATGTACTTATATGGATTATAGCTCTGTTCAGTTGTTTGCCTGAATGGAACGCTGAACAAATAGTGGGAGTGAGGGCATGTTCATATGCCTCCTGAACGTTTCTACACATGCAAAGGCTTATAAATGCGTTCAGCTCAACACAGAGAGTTCCCATGACCAAGAATCCTCCCTTATGGGTTTTATGATCACAGGAGCTCTGTAACTATGTGACATATCCTTCTGCTGACCTTCACACACAACAGATAAAGATCT
The DNA here is from genome assembly GCA_948474755.1 of Ctenosaura bakeri. Classification (NCBI taxonomy): domain Eukaryota; kingdom Metazoa; phylum Chordata; class Lepidosauria; order Squamata; family Iguanidae; genus Ctenosaura; species Ctenosaura bakeri. The sequence goes on from CAOLHI010000002.1 coordinate 1,149,601, forward strand.
CTAATGATGTCAAATGTGTACAACATTCAGGGAATGAGGACTGCATACATGTCCTCATCCCCACCACCCATTTAGCTCTCTGTATTTTCATATATATGTCACAAGAGGGATGATTTTATTTCATTTCTCTTCCATACATCGCATACAACAATTATGTTTGTACTCATTTTCGTAGGCAGAAAGGTAGGCAAAGCAAGACCCTAAAACTTCACAAGGACGTTTTATGGAGTATTTCATGACCACTCCTTTTCCCATTTCTCTTCCATTAAGAAGCTGGCCCAATAAAATGTGTGTTACAGGAACTCAAAATCCTCCTTTCTGATTGATTGCATGGTAAGATCAACTTGTGATTTAGCCCACTTTTTAAAATAAATATACCAGCAGCAACCTACCAAATGAAGTCCCTTTACTTTATCAAAACAATGGCCCAGTTCAGAGAACTCAACAAGCCATGGAACTGCAGATCAGCTGGTCAACACAGTTTGCAACAAGCAGGACAGCCATTGTGGTTCACTTTCTTGTTTACTTAGTTTAGTGTCTGAACATGGATGCTATTTTGTCTCTGTTTTGCTTTTCTCCCAACAAACCAGTGAAGCAAACCTAAAGCAAACCCCGGACTTCTTTTAAGGTTTCTTTGGAAGGATAGAAACCAGAAAGGTAGCTGATCCTATTTTCAGATGTCATGCTAAACAATTTCCAGAGCAATGTTCCATGCTCTATTTAGTTCTCTTGTGATCAGGTATAAATTATGTCCACAAAGACGCATGGCTTTTTATGTGGGCTAAATAAGGTAAATTATTTTGGGATGATAAGGAACAGCTAAAAGGCTATATTAGGAATGCGGGGGTTTTTGTTCATATAAATTTAGTTTTCATTTTAGCCAAGGATAGAAAACCAGGAAAATGTCCTAATCAACTTATGGAAAAACTTTCTTTTGATACATTTTGAACTTTAGTATGTTTCTCTGTTATTTGTAGCACACAGAATCAAATTACTATATATTTATCTGTGTTCCACAGTAACTGCACTGCAAACACAAGTTAAAATTCTGATGACCGGAAGCAGGATGCACACTCTATGTTAGATGCCACAAATTAAGCTCAAGTCATAACAGAAGTCCTTAAAATTATTGATATATGATACAATTAATGATATATGACACACTACAGTGGTAACTTAAGTATGTCAAAGATACTAAGATAAAGCAAAATAGTTTAATTTTACTGACTTTAATTCTGATGCTAACTGTATGCAGGACAGCAACTATGACAAAGTACACTGCCACTAGCAAAAGTTACTAAAATATGAAGTGCTATATGTACATAAAGTGCTACTGCTGCATAATTGTCAACAACTCTCCTGCCAATAATATTAAACTCCCCTGGAGGAATGCACTGCATCAGCAACTTATAATAATATTAAAATTAACATAACACTGCATAATCAGCCCTTTAATTCACAGCATGATCAGCAAAAACTTCTATTGACTTCAATGGGAGAGGAAAGCAGGTACTCAGACCTCAGAAGCAGCAGACTTTTAAGTGCTTAGCTTTGGCTATAATGACATATGACCAATGACTTATATGAACCAATGCAATGTTGTTATGAAACAAATAGAATACGTGACACAGTTTTATATTTGCTTTTGAATACAAACGTTTACTGATCCCTAATACTTTACTTTACTTCTTCATTAATCTTAAATGCATTTATTTGTAAGTAATTTTTTCTGAAACTTCACTCTTGCAAAAGCTACACAACAGGTATTCTTTGATTTTCTGTCTTACAGTACGTACCATTCATCAAATAAAACTCTGGACTAAACCTATTATCTGAAAAAGGCACAAAAAGGCAGAACCTAGAAGTCTTCTCAAACTGTTTTGTTTGTACATACAAATCAACATGACATCCTAGGAATAGGTACATTGTTTTGAATTGCAAAACATGGCTGGACTTTAAAATTGAGGCAATTCTCAAAGAATGCTTAACAGGTTACAAAGTTATAAGCTATGCTTAGCAGTGTATGATTACACAAACATTACAGTGGCATAGCACAGTGAACAAAAAATGTACAAAAGTGGAAAAGTAAAGAACAAGAATGAATCATCTGCCTTCTACCAGTTCATACAAATATAAGCAAAGACAATTTTAAAATATTTGCAATAGGTATAAATGCATTAAATAGGTACAAGTGCATTAAGCTCTGTTTGTGTTAAATGTTAACAAACTTGCAATCAAAATAACAATGCTTACCTATGTGAAATTTACTTAGAAAAGAAAGTAAATGAGGTATGAATAAAAATCCAAGTACAAACCTTTTGTTATAAGTTATACGGAATCAATTTCTTACAACATAGAAGACATTTGGAGCTGTTCTAGTAATGTAGGTAGTCCAGAATTGCTTTTAATTTGCCTCTGAGTTTCATTAAGATAACAGATCTGTACCTTTACCTAGTTGTTGTTGTTGTGCGCCTTCAAGTAATTTCTGACTTAGGCAACCCTAAGGTGAATCTATCCTGGGCCAGATTTCTTGGCAGAATTTGTTTAGAGGGATTTGCCCTAGCCTTGCTCTGCGACTGAGAGTGTGTGACTTGACCAAGCAGATTTCCATAGCTAAGCAAGGATTTGAATCCTGGTCTCCAGCTGTCCCTAGTACAACACTCAAACCACTACAGCACACTAGCTTCATTTTAGTGTAGTATCAGGCTCCTGATTTCAGTCCATAGCATCTCCTAAAATGCATGAACTGTAGATATAGTGCAAACAAAGTTGTGAACAAAAACTGAGCATTCACTAGATTTAAAGTAGTTTAAATGAACCCATTACCTTATGAACGTACTTCCCTTCTGCTTTTCATCTCTTGATTGGCAAAAATAAAAAAAAATGTTGATTAAAAACTCCTCTCTTTCTTTGTAATCCTGCTAGTAAATCTCTGCTCTGCTGGACTCTGTTGCTGCTAGACTGGATGCAACAAGATGTACAAAACAGACTGTGTTTAAGCAGCCAATCACATCGTCTTCGGACCTCCCAAGCTTCACTATGGGATCAGCAAAGTCTTTGTAGCACTACAATGGGGGTTAAATGCTTCCCTGTATTTATTTAAAAGCAAGAAAATCTGCTTAGTTGCTCAAACCTCTTATTCAAAACATTTCTATTACATTTTAAGTAGCAGCAAGCATTTGTTACAAAAATGGTATTCTTGTAACTTCTAACTCACAGAATGGATAACAGTGAAATGAGTGTCATATCAAAATTCCCTTGAAACTTTCTTCTACCCTGAATTTAGACTTAGGCTGATTTCTTTCTCATCTTAAAGAAGTGATTTTGTTTTGACCAAGCTATGTGCTTGCTAATTAGACTAATACTCAGTTTTAGTCAGATAAGGATGGGAACTCCACAAAATAATCTCTTTATGTTGACAATAGAGTCTTTCACCATGGGGAAGGGAAATGCTCTAAGGATGTCAGGACAGGTTGAAGAAATGAGCACATTATACACAAGGTTGATGCACCACATTTATCACTTTCTCTACTTTGCTTTTCAAGCAATCGCCTTGACACAATTAGTTGAGAACAATGATGCCTTTCAAACTTCTTTCTGTGGAAAAATATGACATCTATAAATACAATGTATTTCTTTGCTAAGGGAGCAAACAATGTGAGTTCCAAAACAGTCAACTCGAAAAAATGTTTCCCTTGCCATTCTACGTGCACAAAAAAAATTAAAATGTTCCTTTGAAGCCCACTTAGTTTCCTTGAAGAACAGTTCAGAATCTTCACAAAAGCACAATCACCATGCAACATAATCTACTTCAAAGCATATTGTCAGAGAAGCTTAACAATAAGCACAGCCACATGTCTCTTACATAAGATATACTCTGTTTTGTTAACTGTGGCCATTCTAGATATATGTTATAACTATCTCACTTAAAGGACTTATTTAAATAAAAAGACATCTGTGGCAGCAAATTTTCACAGTAACTTCTGATATGGAACTGAATTTCATATGTATAGCAAATTAATCATGATATGAACGTAGTAGAGCTTTTTGCTCTTATAGAAAAACTAGTATGACAATCTTGTCAAACATAAACACTTCTAAGTTTCATTGGAGGACCCTTCAGTGTAGGACATTAACTACATGCTTAAGTCTTCCATGGAAATCAGCAGATCTTTGGAAGTCTGGGTTGGATGAATCATAGTATTGCTTCACAAATCTTATCTTACAAATGGTAATACAAATGGTTCTTATATCTGGTCTTTCTTCTTCTTCTTCTTTCTACAACTAACAATATCACAACCTACTTATTACATAAATGAATTGAGTTGTATGTTTAAAATGAATTTTCCGGGAAAGTTCTAAGTTTTTACTTTGAACAATGACAGTTTTCTCTTCTTTAAACATGAATGGGAGGAGGACAGGTCTGATTTTGTAGCTTGATTGACCAAGTCTAATCAGAATTATTTCTGCACAGTGCTTCACTACAGCAGTAGCCCCATTAAACACTAAATGCTTCTGGAACCCATTCCGTTTCAACCTCCTACTGTGACCCATTACTTTCTAAACAGTAGCTACCCAGTGGGCTACTCAAAACATTCAAGGAAAGAAGGAACCATACTTAACAGACATCTCGAAACACATCCCCAGATCTGTCAGCTGATTTCTGAGATTGCAACTATCGGTACTATCATAATTCTTATAACAATTTTTTAAAAATGCTTCTGAACACATACTAGTTCTATTACCTTTGCAAATTAAATATTTTTTTCATGATAAATCAATCAACTATGTCAACTGTTTTGTACCTATTTTTGGCCTCAGGAGGATTTAGATTAGTCTAAAATATTACTGGAAGTATTCATGCATTCGAAACTTAGTTGCTATGTAGCAATCAAACAAATTAACTGAGGTAACAACTCAGCCTAATATTATCTCAAAGGCAACTTCCACTGATTCCAAATGACACTTACTGTTAGGTGAGTGTGTACTGAACTGCAGCCTAATTTATGAAACCTGTCATCTACCCAAATAAGGAATAAATATTATGGTACTCTGCTAAAATTATTGTAGATGCAGTTAACTAAATTATGTCTGATGGAAAGGAAGTAAATGGACAGATTTTTCTCTTCACTCATAGTAAGAAAATTTGGATTGACCCAATGAAGCTTAATGGTGGGAAATCCAGACAAATAAAAAGAATTCTTGTTTTAACGTAATATTTTAAATAGTTTTAATTTTGTTGGTAGTTAAGTACTATTTTGATCCCCACTTTTATATGCTCTTAACCATGTGAGTGTTTATTGTAATCTTCCATCTTTTGTAAGCTGCCTTGAGTCCCAATCTGGGGAAAGGTTTGGATGTAGTGATAGATGAAAGGGAATTCAGTAAATCTTTTCAAAACTATTCCACAGTTTGCATCCTAGTTACTTGTTCATAAATGAATAGCATCAATAGATTATTGAAACTGCAAATGTGCAGAAAGGGACTTGTTTAACTTCTCTAAATAAAGCAATTGGTTTTCAGCATATTGTGATAGGCCCCGATAAGAAAAAAAGAAAAAAGAGTTTTCATTTTGTTGTTTGGATAGTTTTAGGAGAACATAAGATTTTTTTGTTGCGTCTTTTCGAGTTGTTTCCGACTTATGGCAACCCTAAGGGTTTTCTGGGGGCTGCATGTGTGTGATGCACCCAAGGTCACCAGGGTTGTAGTCAAACACTTGAATCACTACAATACACTCAAACCATTACAACATGCTACACCAAGCATGAGAAATTACTCTATCCTAAATCCAGCGCTGTGCTAGCAGACAGACTTCCCGACTTTCCTGGAGCCCTCAGTGTTACCTGGACACCTACTCTGAAAGTCTTCTCAGAAAGTTTAGAGGGTACACAGTAGGAAAGAAAAGCTTTCCTCTATACAGCCATTACACTGATGAAAGTAGCTTTGTCAGTGGAACTCTGCTGGATTCTGCCCCATATTAATACAAGGATTCTCTGGTAAAGTTTTAATTAGCTTTAAATGCCTTGATACCTGGAATGAATGAGGTACATACACATGTACACCCTCATCCCCACAGAGCCTGCTCCTTCCCTTTTTGTTCCTTCCCCACATCTCAATGGGATTCATCACTTTAACCTGGAGAACAAAAAATGACTGCTCTCACTTATACTTCATTTAATCAAACTACCATAAATTAATGCATAGCTTTAATATTTAATAAAATCAGTCTGTGATGAATAAATATATGCATAAACTTTAAAATTTTATTAATAGCAACAAAAATTACTCAATAAGCTACTGTATGAAAATAACTGTAAGCAGATAAGTACAAACATGATGCCATTGCCTTATACGTATTCCATCTTGCCCAGTACTTTCATTATCTCTTTCCTTAGTTCTGCTTCCTGACCTCTACTTGCTTGGGTTTTTCTTCATGCAAAAAATATGCTCTATTGGTAAGTTAGAGACAACATACTCAATGATACTATTATATACTTATTCAAGACCAGAACGAGAACATAATTTGTGAGACTACATAGACACTGGAACCTCTATAGATACCATGTTTGCTTGTTTATCTTTGGATTTTTTTAAAAGCATGTAAATAATGTGAGCAATGATTAAAACTTGAAGTTTTTGTTATCCTAAACCTATAGGTTTGTTAATGATTATAACACAGAAGGGTTGATTCAGGTGTTGCCTCAAAAATGGAGTTTATAGCAGCACAAACTTTTATTTCTGATATCATTTATAAACCAATACTTTCAGATTTATTGTAGCACTTCTTCAGGTGAGGGAGGAAGGTTCATGTGTCATTCAACACAGGAAGTTCCCACCCTTGGATCTTCTGCCCAGACACCCCAGATAAATAGATCATCACTTCATCTGCTTAGGAGAAAGCAATTCCAAATCTTATTTCAAGACCCTATCTTATCACAGATCCCTTCCTCAATAATGTTGTTGCTGAAAGAGGAAGGTTTGGGAAGGAAGCACTCTGAGGTAAATCTCCAGCATCCCAATCAAGCATTCTGTGGGAATATGGATAATCAGTTTTGATCTTACTCAAGACAAATGGAAACTAGCCATATCTCCAGTAATAAAAAGGAGTGAGTATTTTGTTCTTGTCCTTCTTGGACGTTGCTTGATATTGCCTAACATGACAGTATGTTGTCATGGGTATTCCTTTCTCAAGAAACACTGGCAGGGATAGTGGCAAGAGAATTCTAACCGTTAAAATCTATCTTAAAACTCAGCTTCATCCATCAGTGGTACGCTGTATCAGTTGAAACAACTTCAACCCCACTTCTTTGATCTAGAAGATTATTTCAAATAAAGTTCTTCACCCTAGTTACTATGATTCCAGTATGTTTTACAGACCAGTTACAATTCATAAAACTGGCCATTTCCACACCGGGTATTTAAAACGGTGCAGTGCGTCCTCCACGGAGGACGTCTGCACCTTGGAGCAGACTGGGTTCTCACTACTTACCGTAGATCTGCACCTCAGTCCACTCCGGAACGACTCCAAGTGGTCCTCCAGTGTGCTTTTGAAAGACCTGATTTTTCCAGTCTTTCAAAGCACAGAGCACACCACTGCGAGCCTGCTCCCTTGTGCAGATTCACAGGCTCGCACCAATGCGAGCCTGCGATCTGTCGAGGGCGGGCTTTAGGCTGGCAAGCTTCACTGGTTGGTTGAGACCCACGACCAACCAGAAGCCGCCATTTTGGATGCCGGAGCAGTGCAGATCAACAACCACGCACTGCTCCTCCTCACCCCGGACCGGACCGCCAGAAGATCCGGTAAGTAGCAGCGCGGGGTGATTCCCTCACCCCGTGCGGAAATGGCCACTGAGTATGTAATAAAGACTGGTTCCAATTAGGTAATCAACTTAAGAAAATAATTCCATCTATTTATCTTATGTTTTCAGGCTGGATTGTGGCTAATATACAATCTTACATCACTGTGATCTGGAAATAAATTGTGTTGTTTGAATACCACTTCTATGAACTGTAATGGGATTTACTAATTTGCTTGCATGCTACTATCTAAAGGAATTAGTCCAAACATTAGAACATTAGCTTCAACCAATTCCCTTTTTTTAAAAAAATATTCTTATCTATAAATAAATTGCTAAGTAGAGCAATTCATGTAGAATGATTAGCCAATGGAAATGTCCTGAGGTTCCAAAAGTAATAACATGCAAAATAGATGCCACAGAGAATAATATAATTCAAGGAAACAGAGCACTAAAACAGCTCAGTAGGCATGCAATTGCTTTTGTGGAACAGATAATACTCATCTCAAAAGACCTCGTTTGTTAAAATCAGCCTGTCACAAACCCCTGCAGGTTCACAACCTAAAAGGCAAACCACAGCTACCATCACAACTTTTTTATGATTCGTTGTTCTGAAAACCTAGGGTACACTCAGCAACTTACTTTTTTGGGCCCCGGTGGCTATGCTTTCTTCTTTCAGAATAGCTTTCTACCTGACTTAAACTGTACATCATAATTGTCACCCGGAAACGAGAAGAAAAGGAGACCAGCAACTCAGAGATGCTGTGTGTTAAAATCCAAATCCCATAGCTGTTAAGTTTGCAAGACTTGAATGAGAAAGTAGTTATCAAAGAAACTGGCACAATAATAAAATACAGAGGGGGGAAAAGGGAAAAGCATTGTGGAACAAGTAAGTCTACTTAACATTTCCCCATAAGTCATCTTCCAAGTCCCAGGAGGTCAAGGCAGACAGTAGGCAACAATAAGATTTAAATCTGCAAGATGTTTATCTCTCTGGTTAAGACTATGCCATAGTTTAAACAAATAGAGGTGAAATTAATCCAAAATTTAATGTAGCAAATTACTTTGCTTACTCCATACATTTTGCATTGATTTGTAGTCCGTATGTACTATCTCCAGAAACTGTTACTATCTACTTCCATACAGTATCAAACAGCAATGGCTACACATGCCATTTTCCAATCCAAGATCAGAACAAAATAGGTTGGCATCTAGAAATACATTTATGGGTAATTTTCAGGAGGGTGGCAAGTGTTTTCCAACAATCTGACATTTATTTATTTGTATTTTATTTATGTGTCAAAATATTTCTATACCATCCTATATCCAAAGAAATTAGGGCACTTTACAATAAAATCAAATCTTCCATGTCTTCCCACAATGCAGAGGTAATGTAGAGGAGGGTCCCTCCCACAGACCTCATTTCTCAGATAGGCCTACAGAGAAAGGTGTTCCCCAAAGTACCAAGGTCGCAAGAGACCTGATCTTTCACAGAGAGGAGAATGCAAGTTTGCTTTCTGCTTTCCCAGAGGGTAAGACCATGTCTAATGATGTTAAGTTACAAGAGAGTACATTTCAATGAAACATTAGAATGAACTTCTTGACAATAAGAGTTGTTTGGCGATGGAAGTGTTTGCCAAAAGAGGTGGTGGGGTCTCCTTTGGATGTCTTCAAGAAGGAGTTGGACAGCTACATTCTGGAGATGCTTTAGCTGGAGATCCTGCACTGAGCATCAGGTTGGACTTACATACAATAGATTTTTAAATCTTTTTAATTTAGTTTAATTTTTTAATTTAATTTAATACTTATGAAATTGAAAAAGAAAAGAAAAGAAAGCAAAGTATATATGGAGAAGAAGGAATAGAATTTTTAAAACCTATTTCCCAGACAAACTCCAGGGCAGAACAATTATACAGTCAGGGCTGTCCGGGAGTGGAATCTGCTGCCTCGGAGTGTAGTGGAGTCTCCTTCTTTGGAGGTTTTTAAGTAGAGGCTAGATGGCCATCTGTCGGGAGTACTTTGAGGGTGTTCCTGCATGGCAGGGGGTTGGACTGGATAGCCCCTGTGGTCTCTTCCAACTCTAAATGTCTATGATTCTATGATTCTACAGTGTGCCCTCCTTCCAGCTCATGTGAAGCACTATATCCCTCTACCTAAAATAGTGGAAACATGCATGTGAATGTGTCTGTGTGCATGTCACCACACCTGAATATTATGGGACATGAACATTTGTGGTTTCTGTGAATTCTGGTATTCATTGTGGTTTCTGGAACAAAACCTTCACATATAAGGAGGGTGCACTGTACTAACTTGTATACTGTATTGTAAGGGGAAAAAAGACAACATTTTCAAAAAAAGGTGAACTCAAGAGCTCTTTTTGAATGTTATTTGGATACTGTATCTAATGTACTGTAGGGCAAAATGGATACTTGGAGATACTTCTTACCTTTTCAAGATCAAACCCTCTCTGTTCATGAAATGAAATGGAAGTGTGAGAAAAGAAGTAATTGATTGGTAGACTGTGCACTGTTGAATCAATTACCTATTCCACAAGCTAAATCATTTGCCTCCATTGATTGTCTCTGCTTCTGGCCCAATTCATTTCCCCCTTTAATGCTTTAATCTGTCTCGGGGGAGGGTACCATGATCACCACTGTTTATAAGAGTTATCAAAGCATTTAGAAAAACATATCAGACATGCAGCTGTGTGTGCCCTCTTATCTGAAGTATATAAAGTAGATACTCAACACATAACCTTTTTGTTCATGACATACAGGTCGTGCAATATTTTCTTGACAACTTGTGGCTTGTATATCGTCTGGTTGTTTTATTTGCTTTGTTCTTTTAAAATTAATGCAGGCTTGTTTTTGTTCTATAATATTGTTAGCCACTTGGAGGTTTACAGACCGAGAAGCATAGCACAATTGTTTTCATAAACAAAATATGTCTTCTATTTCACTGAAGACTTTTATTCTTGTGGAACCTTATAGGAGAACTACTATTGAATATTTCAAATTTTATGTACGGTTGACTCTTGTTGTATCTTTAATAGGTCAAATTCAGACTTAGTTAGAGTAGAACCATAGGAATCAGTGAAATACATATGAGCTTTGACAAGTCCCATCAATTTCAGTGGATCTAAGTATGACCAAGGATCCAATCCATGGGTATTATTTCACATAATCTTAAATTGGTGATAGGTTTTTTGCATGCTTCTATAACTGTGTAGTACTACATAAGAACACAAAATAAAGTGATGTATTTGATTGTTTCTTATTGTTTGCATTCTATTCAACCTGAATGAAATTCCTGTAGAACTATAAAGGCGGAAAGCCTTGAATTTGGGTTATTTGGATTTTTATTATGATCTTAACAGATCACAATAATAGAAACAATCACTAATAGAAACAATCCAAATCATGGCCATTTCCACACTAGACTGTTAATAGCACTATGATTCCACTTTCAACATCCTATGGAATCCTGGGGTTTGCATTTTCGGGAGGGCCTGAAACTGCAAACCCCACCATTCCATAAGATGTTGAAAGTGGAATCATAGTGCTATTAACAGTCTAGTGTGGAAATGGCCCATGTCTTGAACCAGAGCTTTCCAAACTGTGTGTCACAATACAGTGTGTTGGCTATGTTGTATAGGTGTATTGCATGAACATAGTGGGTAGAGGGACTGCCTCTCCTGCCAATGCCACGGGCCTGGCCCGGGTGAAGGGACTGCAGCCACCACCCTGGGCCAAGGAAGACCCCAGTGAGGGTGGCAGCAGTGGGCCAGGCCCAGGTGGAAGGACTGCCGCTCCCACTCTTGCCACCCCAGGCTAATGAAGACCCCAGCGAGGGCAGCAGGCCAGGCCTGGATGGTGGGGCTGCTTCTCCCCCTGCTGCCACTGCTACCCTGGGCTGAGGAAGACCCCAGTGAAGGCAGTGGTGGCAGCGGCAGTCCAGGCCTTGTGGAGAGGCTGCCTTTCCAATGCTGCCACTGCTGCCTCAGGCTGAGGAAGACCCTGGTGAGGGTGGCAGTGGGTCAGGTCCGAGTGAAGGGGCGCCTCTCCTGCCACCACCACTGCTGTCCCACGCAGAGGAAGATCCAATGAGGGTAGCTGTGGACCAGGATCAGGTGGAGAGGCTGCTTCTACTTACTGAATTGCTTACTGAATTACTGTGTTGCGAAATGATGCATGTCTAAAAAGTGCGCCACAAACATGAAAAGTCTGGAAAGCTCTGCCTTAAACAATGTTTCTTAAATGTATTGAAAAGCTGTTTTTTCTTTCTTTAAAAAAATCCTAGTGGCCACGCCAAAAAGCACATTTGAATGAATTTGATTCCAAATAACATTTAAATGAAGGAACATTATGATATTTGAATCTCTGTGATATTTCAGTCTTTTCTGCGTGAAACCACTGTGCTCATATTTCTCTTCATGTCTCTTCCACTGGTGTAGGATTCAACAATGTCTCTTTGAAACTTTAAACTTTAAAACAAAACCCACAATATATTAAAGAAAGAAAAAAAGAAAGAAAGAAAAAGAAAACAATCCAAACAAGTTCAGTAAAATGTGTGAAAAATATGTAATATTTAATTTGTTGACATGTAACTTGAAACTGATAGAGATTGAACAAGCCAACTTATTTTGTCCAGAAAACCACTGCCAAAGACTGCAAACAGAACTGTTAAAGGTCTTTATCTGGCATGTTTTGCACTTGTCTATTTTTCACCTAAATTAATTAAAATGACAACCTTAAACTTTGTTGAAGATAGTGACTTTTAAATGGCAAATATCTGCATAACATGATGAAACCCCTACTAAATAAATAACACTGAATTATACATGTTGTTTAATAAAGATTATAAATATATCTGCCAAGGAAGAAAAACAACATATGGGGAAGCATAATCCATTCACTGGTTTATGAACCAAATGTCCCCCTGAGTATGTAAAATGCCTATGATTCTTAAGTAATGGATTTTACATTTGGATCAGTGATTTAGGTAAAAGCTGCATAAAAATATCACATGCAGGTTGATGACTCCCCATTGACTATATTTCCAAGGATACTCATTAGCTTAGTTTATACTAAAATTAAATTGCACTCAATGAAACGTATTTCCTATATGCTGCTTCCAGGCAGAAAACTAAAGTAACTGGTGTCATGAATAAAATCTTTTTTATTCAAAATAACTATCTATATTTGAGATGGGTCATAGCTGTGAATGCTACCAGAGGACAGCTGTTAAAGAAAACATAACATCAAGACAGAAGAAAGAACTAAAACTTTGTTCAGAAATATTAGGAAAGTGTTTAAAATGTCCTGGATATTGGGAAGAAAATAAAGACTATGAGACTATAAGTGTAATGGGCACACAATTTTGTAGTCACTGAGTGCTCAACATAAACCTATGCATTCACCTTTATTTCTTGCTACAACCCTGCCTTAGGAGTTTCACTGTCTGAATATCGTTGATTTTGTCTTCCATATATTCTGTATTTGATTTTCTTCATTCATTCTGGTGGCCGCATAAACTCAAGGACAGTGTTCCAGGGCAATTTAGTAGTTTAACATCTATTATTCAACAATTACTCCATTGTTTTTCTCTTATTCATTGACATAAGCTCATGTCAACAAAACCTTAAACTGGGTCATATCAGGAACTTAGAATTCAGCAGTAAAACTTGTTCATATCAGGAACTTAGAACTCAGCAGTAGATATCATTAGACCTTACTGGATTGTTTTAAGAATATTTTATTCATTTACTTAGTTATTTTAACAATTTCTATCTAGCTATAATCTGAAAACAACTAAGGACAGTAACCAAACACAGTCAATATTATGGATGCAATACTAAAAAGCAAACAGATAAAATTCTATTATTATTTAAAGTATTTATACATCACTCGAAATCAAAGCTATCATGGCTGTTTGCTCAATTCCTTACTATTCCTCTTCCATTTCCACATATACACACTCAAAGTATTGGTGCGAAAACTAATCTGAGGGACTTGGTCCTATAAGATACCAGGGCAAATGGAAGGGCTGGATGTTCCCTTCGAAGATTCATGGGGACACTCAAGGAATCTCTAATTTCAAAGGAGAAAATATGATTCTGGATCCTCCCTCTTTGCTCATCCACCTCCAGTTCAAACTCTGACCTCAGAGATGGCAAAATGAGCATGGCAACAGTATGGCATATTAGTGAGTGGGGAGGGACAGAACAGCAGTCTGTTGGATTCAAAGCTCCCAACCACTTCCTCAACATGAATAAGTATCCCTCAGAGTGTTTCTAACCTAACTGCATTGGATTTCACCACATAGAAGAAAAAGCCTTACAGTGAGAGGTAGTATGTTGGGCCTCTGCCACCAGGCACATGGATTTTGGAGAACTGGTTAGCCTCATGGCCAAGCACTGACAGTTGCCCAGTGGCGTCAAAAAGTTAACTTGTATTACTTACCTTGTCGGATACTTTTTCCATTCACTTTGCAGTCTGAGGCTTAGAAAAGATACGAAGGTTAAGAACCAACTGAGGGATTTAATTTTTCTCTGTTGCTAACTGGATTATACAGTTCCCATTGCTATTAGAGGGGAGACAGGTCACGCTTGACCACTTTGATTTTCTTTGTTTGCTTCTGCACTATTTAATCCTTAGAAGTCAAGGGGGAATTACACCCCAGCCTAAGGACTCCCTACATGTCCGGAATAGAGATCTGATTGCCAGGCAAGAGATTAGACTGTGAAGAATTTGTTTGGAGATCCAGTTCTACCATCGGCCATGAGGAGATGTTGGACCCTATTAATGAAAGAAGTAGAATGCTTGTCTGGTGCATACAATCTGCTGCATCATTTACCACCAATAAAGCTTACACTATAGTAGTAATATGTGTTAATGTCTGGCACCCAAAGAACACTTAAGGACATCTGGAATTGCTCCCATTTCCAACACAAGACAGGAAGAGAAGAACAGGTTGCTTACCTGTAATTGTGGTTCTTCGAGTGGTCATCTGTGCCCTCACACAATGGGAATCTTCGTACATGCGCAGTAGCTTTTCATAAAGTTCCAGACCTGAGCAGCTTGGCGGGAACCCCTCCCCCATCCAGTACTGAGCATGCTCAGTCCTGCCAAGCTAACTGTCTCTCCTCAGTTTCGAAGTCTGCTGAAGCAAGATCTGAAAGAGGGGAGGCTGAGCGGGTGTGTGTGAGGGCACAGATGACCACTCGAAGAACCACAGTTAAGCAACCTGTTCTTCTTCTTCATGGTCTCTGTGCCTCACACAATGCGAGACTGAGTACCTTACCACTGGACGGTGGGTCAGGTCCTAGAGGATAGATGATAGCACCGCACAGCCGAAGCAGGCATCACGCTGGGCCCTACAGTCAAGGTGGTAGTGGCGGATGAAGGTCAAAGGCCGCGATCACGTAGCCATACAGCAAAACCCCTGTAGGTCAACTCCTCAGAGAAGGGCTGCTGAAGAGGCGATGGCCCTGGCAGAATGGGCTCAAAGCAAAGATGGGGGAGGTTGCCTGGCAAGTTCATAGGCAAGGTGAATTGTCTGCGCAACCCATTTGGAAAAACATTGAGAGGAGACTTTATGACCTTTCCGATGCCCACTGTAGCACACAAAAAGGTGGGGCATCTGACGGAAGGTGGAGGTCCGCTGAAGATAAAAGGCAAGGGCACAGCACACGTCGAGCGAGTGAAGAGAGCGCTCGAGGGGTGATGCAGGGTCCAGATAGAAAGTAGGCAGAATCAAGTCTTGATTTATATGGAAATCGGAGACTACTTTGGGAAGAAAAGACAGGTTGGGACGCAGGACCACTTTGCCCCGATGGAACACCAGGAATGGACCATCATAACGCAACGCAGTTACTTCTCCTGCCTGCCTGGCTGAAGTGATGGCGACCAAGAATGCCGTCTTTATAGTTAGGAGGTGGTCATCAGACATGGCTATTGGTTCAAAGAGATGGTGCATAAGTTGAGAAAGGACAAGCGACAGAGACCGTGGAGGAAGTGGTGGAATAACAGGAGGATAGAGGTGTTGCATGCCCTTGAGGAATTGCTTCACTGTAGCGTTCCAGAAAAGGGCAGAAGAGGGAGAACCCTGTGGCTGATAGGCCACTATTGCAGAGAGATAAACTTTCAGAGAGGAGAAGGCAAGGCCCTGATCCCGTAAAGTCAAGAGAAAATGAAGCACCGTAGACAGGGAGGTCGGAGAAACAAGCTCATCACAGGAGACGGCAAAGGCCACAAACTTCTTCCATTTATACTTGTAGGATCTACAAGTAGATTCCTTCCTCGTGGCCATGAGGACTGCTTGGATAGCGGGGGAGTCTAGAGTGTTATCCTCCAAGCATGCAGGCGGAGAAGAGGGAGGTCTGGGTGTAGTACCCAACCTCCTGAATGAGAGAGGAGGTCCGGCGCAGTCCGGAGCTTCACAGTATGACCCCGTGCCATGGCAAGGAGGGGGCCAAACCAATGTTGCCTCGGCCAGAAGGGGGTGATGAGGATGGCGTCTGCCTTGTCTGTCGTGATCAACCCAGGAGAAGAAATGGTGGGAAGATGTAAAAGAACTCTCTGTTTCAAGGAAACTGGAATGCATCACTGAGAAAGCTAGGGCCCAGGCTGGCTCTCGAGCAATAGCGAGGACACTTCCTGCTGTGGTAGGTCGCAAAGAGATCGATGGTTGGAGTGCCTCAATGGCACACTATCCGCCAAAAGGCGGCATCGGACAGGGACCATTCGTGATGACATGCTGTGTCCCTGCTCAGCGTGTCCGCTGTCACATTGTCCCATCCCACAAGGTAGACTGTGACGGGGTGTACATGTAGCAGAATGCACCAGTCCCAGATGCGTAAAGCCAGATGAAGCAGAATGGAAGAGTGGGTGCCTCCTTGCCAGTTCACGTAACAGACAGGTATCATATTGTCTGATAGGATCTGGACAGTCCGTCCCACAACGAGGTTCTGAAAAGCCCGATGTGCTTTGAAGACTGCCAAGAGCTTCAACGCGCTGATGTGGAGACGCAATGGCCTTGGACTGTGCAACCACAACAGTGAGCTCCCCAGCCCAGGAGAGACGTGTCGGTCATGATAGTGAGTGTCAGATGTGGCTCTAGAAACGGCATCCCTGACAAGAGATGGCTTAGGGAGAGCCACCAACGAAGGGAGTCCCATACCGGACAAGACACCCAGAGAACACGGCGCTGATCGTCAAGGAGAGGCTTGAAACATCAGAGAAACCAGTGCTGGAGAGGACAAGCGCGAAGGTGGGGTGAATAGGTGACCGCTGTCGTTGCAGCCATGTAGCCTAGAAGCTGTTGAATATTGCGGGTGGAAATGGACAGATTGCGCAGTATGGTGGCTGCAGCCTGTCGCAGAGTTCGTGCACGCCTTAGAGGTAAGAAGGCCCTGGCATGAGTGGAGTCGAGGGTAGCCCCAATGAAATCCAGAATGCGTGAGGGCTCCAGGTGGGACTTCTTGGGGTTCACCCTGAGCCCGAGATTGGAAAGGAGGGAGAGGGCAATATGGATGTCCTCATACAGCTTTTGTTTGCAGGACGCCACCAGGAGCCAGTCGTACAAATAGGGGTACATCAGAACATTCTTCATGCAGACGTAAGACGCCACAGGGGCTAAGCACTTTGTGAAGACCCCGGGGACGGTGGACAGGCCAAAGGGGAGGGTCTTGTATTGGTAGCACATGCCATCAATTGCAAATCGGAGGCACCTCCTGTGTTGGGGGCGAATGGAAATGTGGAAGTAGGCGTCTTGTAGATCAATGGATGCGAACCAGTCCCAGAGCCTCAGAAAAGGTAGGATTGAGGACAGGATGACCATCTTGAACTTCCGGGGGCAAATGAAGGCATTCACACACCCCCTGAGATCTAGGGTGGGTTGGAGCATGCCATCCAATTTGGGTACTGTGAAGTACTGGGAGAAGAAGCCTGTGGATTTGGCTGAGGGCAGAAGCCGCTTTATGGACTCTTTGAGAAGGAGGGTCTCTACCTCTTTGAGGATGGCTGGACTGGCAGGGGTGGAGTAGAAGACGCCGAGAAGAAGAGTACTTCGAAACTTGATGGCGTAACCAAGAGGAACTATGGTCAAAACCCAAGAGTCTGAAGTGATGTTGCGCCAGATGTTGAGGTGGCAGGCTAGTCCTATGGTTCTGGAGAGGCGGTAGATGGAAGGGGGCAGAGGTGGCAACCTGCAAGGGGAGTCAAAAATGAGATTTGGCAGTTGAGGAGGATTTCTTGGAAGACAGTTGATGACATTGAAAAGAACGGCGGGAAGACGCCAGTAAGGACGATTGTAGAGACAAGTGGCGAGGAGAGCGCGACCTGTAAGAGTAGGAAGGGCGCCTCCAGGAGGAACATGGTGAAGGTGGCCTTCTAGGATGGATGATGGATGAAGGCCCATTTTTTTAGCTGTCAAACGAGCTTTCACAAGTTGGTACATCGCCTCGTCTGTAGTGGCGTGGAACAGCCCTTGACCGTCAAGGGGCTGGTCCTCGATGCATTTCCTGCTATCCTCAGTTAAACCAGCAGACCAGAGCCAAGCCAAGCAGAAGAGAGCAATCGCACTGACCATCACGCGTGCCACACCCTCAACAGCATGTCGGGAGGACAAAATGTGCTGATTCGAAAGGGCAACAGACTCATTAAAATATTGAATAGCAGTGGCCCTGTGATCATCCAGCAGGTCCCCAAACGCTAAAGGCGGGGAGGTATGAGATTGCAGTGTGGAATCTGTAGAATCACCATCGGAATCATAAAAGGCAGAAGAAGGAGATGATGAGCGAGGCAATTGAGAACGACAATGTGGGGCAGGTCCCGTCACAGGAAGAGCAGCAAGTGGAGCAAGGGCAGAGGCCGGTAGAACAGCCGGGGCCAGTAGCGAGACTTGAATTTGCACCAGTATCAAGGCCGGGATGTGAATCAGTACTGAGGTCGATGCCAACAAAATGGGTAGTATGGTCCATCCCCACATGACCCTCCCTGAGGCAGAACGAACACTCGGGCTGGGTGTCTGAAAGGGATACCTTGCAGCCGCAAGATGCGCACAAATTAAACAAAGATGACATAAGAAGAGTTCTTACAGTTTTTGTTGTAAAAGACGAGAAAAACGAATGAAAAGATGAAGAAAGGGCCAAGAATTCAAAGAACTGCTCAGCGAGGAAACCTTCCAAGCTGCTAACAGGTTGGCGAATGAAAAGAAACTGAGGAGAGACTTCACTTGGCAGGACTGAGCATGCTCAGTACTGCATGGGGGAGGGGTTCCCGTCAAGCTGCTCAGCTCTGGAACTTTCTGAAAAGCTACTGCGCATGCGCGAAGATTCCCATTGTGTGAGGCACAAAGACCACGAAGAAGAAACAGGTAAGATGAGAAGATAAAGAGCTGTCAAGAACCTGGGACAAGGGAGCAAGGATTTAGAGATGCTGGATGTTCCAGTACCCTTTGTTCCCTATCTTTTAGGACCACAATCCTTGTTTTATATAGGTCTGTCTCTCATCTCTGTTACAGAAATTGCCAGGCTATCATGGTATCACTTGCTACAAGTCGTTTCAAATCTTCTTAACCATTAGGGCATAGGTCCCATTTATTAAAAAAAAAATGAGCAGAGGTCAGTGGGAGAAAAAAGGAAAGAGAATATGTATCTTTATACTTAAGACTTTTCTCAAGTATATCCTTCTATTGTTCTCAACAAATGTGAGCAAAAGATTCACGTAGAATGACAGGTACATAGAGGGCTAATATGCAGTTGAACTTGTCATTTAGAGATCAAAGTCTCCAACACCACATTTGTCTTATATGATGTTGAAGTATCATTATAGAAATATAAACTTGAATAAGTTAGTACTAGCAAGGAAAGTGCTGAGAATTGATTTCTGTGACCATGTGACTGATGGAAATAAACTGTTTCTCATATGCATATAGCAAAAATTCCTTTCTCCCACAATATCAAATAAGCTGTTCCCTGGCTATATAACTTTGAAATAGTTATGCTTTATAAATACAGAAAGTAAATTCTATTCAAATTATGTACCGTTTGGCATTCATAAATCTCTCTCTATACTCTCTATAGTTAGATGTATTTTCTTTGATACATCTAATATATCTATTTTAGAGCAATATTTCTACATAACAATGGAATACATGTGGGGAATCTTTCAAAAGAATGATCTTGAAGTAAAATTATGCTTTTGTAATGTAACTCTGATATACAAAAGAATGAGAAAGCTAGTTTGAAAATACCACTGAAGGGAAAAAATATGTAGGATGTATGTGGTCTTATGAAATCAGAGGAGAAATAAAAGTTTAATTCAGAAAGCAATGTTATCATTATTCAGTTATTTTAGTGTTGAACATGAACAAGAAATGCCCACTTTATTCTTTGTGTTCAACCGGGAATTCTGACCTCATGTGTGTGTGGTGGTGGCAGGAATGTAAGCTATTTTTTTCCCTGCAGAGTAAAACAGGATTTTTAAGAACAAATGAATTTTACAACCTAAGTATCTATAATTAACTATTGGCTGAAATTTTTGTTTTGGACCTCTTTGGGATTTTTAATATTAACAGGAATCTTAATTCAGAGAAGAGCTGTGTATTAGCTGGTAAGCCTGGGTTTACAGGACAATATATAAGGAGTCTTGAGTTTACACTGCCAAATTCTCAATTAAAAAATGGCTGAGAGATCTAACAGATATAATATCACTAGGTACTATGAGATCAGCTAATCTTTATGTATGTACTGCCCTATACCTCTGATCTTCCCATCCCATTTTACTAATACTACAGACTTTGATTACCAAAAAGCGTTTATTGCTTCTTGTTGAATTAGAGCAAGCTCCTTATAAAAAATGAGTTTGCCTTTGTGATCACAAGTCCATTGAACACTTGGCATATATCATATCGCCGTATTTTTGGTTGGGTGAGAAAAACCTTTGCAGCCCATTTTAGAAAAACTTCTAGGAAGATGAATAATGATAATATTATTAATATTTATATTTTATTATGTATTTGTTATATTTCAAATGGAAAGGTTCATCACTATGGTTACAAAGCCCAAATCAAATTTAAAGCCCACGTCCCAC
This sequence comes from Ctenosaura bakeri, assembly GCA_948474755.1. Lineage (NCBI taxonomy): Eukaryota > Metazoa > Chordata > Lepidosauria > Squamata > Iguanidae > Ctenosaura > Ctenosaura bakeri. Next base: position 1,170,491 of record CAOLHI010000002.1, read on the forward strand.
ATACTGACTAATGAACAGGACAAGACACTTTTGAAGCTGAAATTGTTTTCTTGACTGCTTATCAAAATACAGAAGTTAGCTTGTCAAACAGAGATTAAATGCTAATTTAATTACAACATTGATGAGCATAATTGTTGTAGCCATATACATTACATCCTGCATTTTTAGGAAAAAAAATCCGTGAAGTAATTAACAAAAATCTTTTAAAAAATCAAACCAACAAACTGAATAACCATTTGTAAAGTAAAATTGTTTAAAAACAATCGCAACACAAAAAGCACTTGGTGGTGGTGACTGTTTTTGAATTGCTTTATTAAGAGAGTAAGGTATTTGAATTCCCCCCCGGGGGGGATTCTATAATGTAAACTATAGGGGAAAAAGATCCTCTCTCTAGTACAGTGGTTCTCAACCTTCCTAATGCCACGACCCTTTAATACAGTTCCTCATGTTGTGGTGACCCCCAACCATAAAATTATTTATTTATTATTTACAATGCCTCCCCCCCAGGGCAAAGGCCGCCTCGCCCGCCAGGAACGGGGGGGCAGGCAAGGAGGGAAAGAGGAGCCGCGCGTATCCCCCGGGAAAAAACTTCGAGAACCCCTCGGGCTCTCCTTCTGCTTCGCTCTCGTTTCTGCTGGGGAGGCAGTGTGGAAGAAGTTTCCAGAGTGTCAACCCTGGCTGGGGGAGAGGAATCCCAGCGCCTTTGTTTTTTGCGCCAGGCGCAGCTCACTACCCCAGAAAAGTGCTGCCTTGCGATCCCCCAGCCCTTCCACAGTGTCCCCCTCCGTGGTGAATGGGGCAGGGACTGTGGTGAGGAGGGAGCCTGTACCCCGTGCTGCCACCGCTCCCCCAAGCTGGCCCGTCAGATGGGAGGTTTTCCCGGTAGCGGAGAAGGGGAGCGATTTCAGTCCCTTCTGAACAGGGGGCAGGAGGACACGAGCGCGTGGCTCGTGCTTGTGCACCACCACTCCTGTTGTGGTGACGCTGTGGCCGCACGCGCTCCCGTCAAAGGGGACAGGAGGATGCGAGCGCGTGGCTCGCGCTTGTGCACCACCACTGAGGAGGGAATGTAGCCTACGACCATCGGAAATACATATTTTCCGATGGTCTTAGGTGACCCCTGTGAAAGGGTCGTTCGACCCCCAAAGGGGTCGCGACCCACAGGTTGAGAACCACTGCTCTAGTACTTGCCAACAGGTGAAATATAAAAGGAGAATGAAGCAGATCATGAGAGGTAAATCATATTAACTGAACTTGTCTGTATGGTGACTTTTTGGGTGATCATGTTCCAAACTAGTTAAGGATATAACAGTCAACGGAAGCACTTCACCAAACTGATGAACCGGTGTTAGTGGAAAATGATAGCTGTAATATACATTAACTACCTCTTACTCAGCAGGACTTACTGTTTTCTCAAGAGATGGTGGATTTACCTCTTTCGGGTTTAGATGTGCTTTTCATCACTACTTTCAAAAGCAAACATTTCTCACAAAAAAAAAATCTGAAAGATTATTTGTATTATTACAATAGTACAAGAAATTACACAGCTCATTTGGCTTATGTGCACTTTAAAATGAATCAAGAGATATAAAACAACTTATTGCTTCATTTAAGAGACATGACATATTAGCATAATTTAGGGTTACACTACTAATTATAATTAGAGCCATTCTGTGTGCACTGAGACATAGTTAAATGATTACCTTTAAAAGTGACACACAGATTCTTTTTAGCAGTTGAATTTACAGGAACAGCACATTTATCCAAAATGTATGCCTTTAAACATCTTCTTCCAAGGTCCCTGCAATCAACCATGCTGGTATAAGAGTCAGATCATTAACACAGAGTTTTTGAGGGTTGTGAACTAACTAGTTTTGGCTTTATATCACTCCATCACTATTTTTTAGGCCACTATGGTTGTATGTGAGAGAGGCGGAAAAGCCTGAAAAGGGCCTTAAAAAGAAAAATCTTGTGTTCAGTCACGCCTTTGGCAGGATCAACTTTAATATGATCAAGGGTGTCAAACACAAATTTTTTCCAAGTACTTCCAAACTGTATTGGAAAAAATGCTTTAGGGACTTGGGGAATGGAGGAAAAAAGATTAGAATATAACTAGGGATAGGAAGAATATTTGAAAATATTCACAAAATGTTCAAAAAGCATGTTTTTCAAGTATTGAGAAATCCTGACAAGTAGAATCTTGGACTGATGAGAATCCTCACAATTCAGGGCTTATTTTGCACAAAATTTTGTGCAAAAAACATTATTTTCTGTGCAGGAAATAATATTTCTGCATAGAAATATTATTTCCTGCAAGGAAAATGCTGTTTTCTGTGCAAAACAACCACATGCAAATTTTGCACAGAATAAGTCTCAAATTGCAAAAAGGTCTTTAGAACTGCATGGTTTTCAAAGACCACCTCATAGCAAGAAGAAATTTATTAAAATTACTTATTGCTTCAAAAAAATGTATTAGTGAAGAAACTTAGCAGAAAAAATATGTGGTACTGTTGCTCCATTAGCAGTTGTGTATTGCACAAACAACACCTAGTGTAATGAATTCTAATGTGTCTTAAAAGTGTTTGTGCACTATTGTCCAAGGGTCTGGACAAGCAGGACAAAAATACCAGTAGTTTCCAAAACAATGATGAAAACAGGAATCCAATAAACAACAGGAGCTTTGCATTAGTGGGAAGTTTCCACTGCATATAAGCAGTTATGACTCAAGAGTCACTAAAATATGAAGACATATGTTTAACACAGAGCTTGATTATCATGCCATGAAATAAGTCAGAAATCATTCAGTTCTTACTGGATGGTTAATAATGCAAGAGGATACTACTACAGTCCTGTCAAATTCAAAATGAAATTACAGAGTTTAAATAAATGAGTATATAAAATATCAGATACACAGAAATCACTTAAAATTTGAGAAAACATAGTTATTTGCCCTTGAGAAACATATTTGAGAACACTGCTGAAAATAACATTTATATTTTATTTGATAATTTAATTTAAAAGAGCCACCACAACACAGCAACACATTTCTGCTAATCTTAATATGGACTTTTTGGTTCACCTCTCAAATATTATACAGATATGGGATCTATACATATTCTAACATTCTGCTGGATTTGCAATGGAACATCAGCAAATTCAACAATGGTCTTCTGCCTCTTTCCTGTCCCAGAAAAATACTGTACTTTGATGTCTTTCTTACTTTTTTAACTATTGCTCAAATGCAAAGCTCTAAACAAAGTTAATCTCTTACCCTTCAAAACTGCTAAATCCAGTTATTTCACTCTGCTAAGTGGTCTGTTTGCTACACAGACTAATTTGATCTCAGTAAATAACCTTAACAGAAATGAGTAATTGAGTAAGAAGAACTGCCTGTATGTGGTTTAAAGATTTTTAAAGATTTTCCTTTCTCTAAAGCTGCCTAGCACTGAAGGGTGAACATTTAGCCAAATATTTTGCTCTTCTTTATGGGATTCTTTATGGGAATCACATACTATAGGAACAACTGCAAAAAAATGAGCTAAAGAATCTGATCACAGTTCTCATGAAGTATCCCTATGTGAACTGAGCAAGATATTCTGCAAGAATTCAGACAACTGAGCAATGTGGGAATATATATCTCATTAGATGTAAATTATGGAAGCTGTAACTAATAAAACATGCAAATTTAAGTTATTTAAGTTTTCCTTAAACTCATAGGTGGGCAGCCTGGTGCACACAGCTTATTTTCACCAGTGCTCTGCAAGTGAATACTTCAGGCATCTACAAGAGCAGTCCATCCCTTCTCCACTAGTCCACTATGTGGGGAACAATAGGGAGAAAAATGGTGGAATAGAGAGACAGAGAAGGAACCAGAGAAAGGTGAAAAAGGAGAGAGAAAGGAGGTACGATCATCTACTTTTCACTTTCGAACTTTCCACAGTTGGCTTCAGCAATGCTTGCTACAAGGATGTGGTCCCCAATCTATAACTGTCCCCTGTGTAACAGCTCTTTGACTCAAAGGATAAACACAAAAAACATTGTACCTTAAGAACGATTTTGCTCTGTTTTTAATGAAAATGAAAACATTTTCATTAACAATCTGGGATTTTATCATTCATTTTATACTGGTTTATTTTTCAGATGACAAAATTTTCCTTATTCTCTTCCTTGATAGTTCCTACATTTTCAGGCCAAACAACATGAGACATTAAAGGTCAAAATCAAAAGATGATAGCATGTTTTCCCTCAAGCAATGTGATCGCTTCACAACTTCATGCCTGAGCAATCAGATTGGTAAAAGCAACTGTATATACCTACCAGCACTACACAAAGTATTGCAATATGCAAAAGAAGATACATAGATGAGAAAGCTAGGATTCTGGACATTACTTGTCATTTCAGGGAACACCACTTCAAAATGAGGACTCATTTCTCATCTAGTTCAACCTCGTCCAGTTTATATTTTTATCCTCCTGAATTCTGGTTAATCTAGACATAAATTCTTAAATTTATTCCACAAGCGGAGCATGTACAGTTTGCCATGGCCATCATCTTCTTCATATTATTTACATCTTTCTTCATCCTTTATTACAGAAACTTGCATCTGCTCTGCTAAGGCCATTTCCACACTCCACCTGATCCCATTGTCCTCCTGTCACAATCCCAGCAGCACCTTTGCTGGGAACAGAGCATGATGGGAACACTCCTCTCCATACCCTGCTGGTTCCTTGTGGAAGGGAGCACAAATGACACACGCCTGCCTTCTGCAGTGCAGCTTGACTCTTTTCCATGCCGCACTGGGGAAGGAAGCACCTCTATCATGCTTCCTGCCTTTCCACATGGCCAGTAAGGATGGGAGCATCATGCAACCACGGGTACTTAATGGATTTATTCCATTCAGTGAATATCCCACAATTGCAATGGGTGGGGGCGGGATGGCAGCAGGACTGCAATGATGTTGTGCAAAAGCACAGCCCATAGACCACTGCCATCGTGCCCCTAACCTGGGACTGCAACACCATGTGGAAATGGCCCAAGAAAGTTTTTTAAAAAATTTGCTGTGACAAGACATAGCAATTAATTAGAACGTTGTGAAATTTACCCAGTAATTAGAAGAAAAAAACAGTTTAATCAGAAAAGGTATTTTTGGGACTACAATTCTCAGAATCCAACAAGCAAATTTCACACCTGAAACACTCTGGCCCTCATATCACAGTCCTCCAGCACGATCGCCTTCATTGTCGTATGTTCTCTCAGAGCACAAACAGTGGGAATTCTTGTACACTGCACCTCAACATCCTACATCTCTGTGTAAGATCAAACACTGTTTGGAAAGCATCTTTTGGAGATCTGGCAAATTTCAAACCCTGAAATCTTCTAGAACGATGCTACTCAACATGGTGGTCCATGGACCAGTCCTGGTTCATGATCCATCAGTTGCTAGTCTTTGATGAATTTCTGGGAAAGAAAGAAGCAATTTAGTCAATAGACACAAATGAAGTACCAGTCCCTAACACATTGTGGGCGAAAAACTGGTACCTCACATTAGACAGAATGAGGTGCACTGTTCTACAGAGAAACATTACTGTGTTCAGTGGCCCTTACTCTTAGATAAGGATTATAGGTGGGGTGGTGATTCCCTTGTCAGTTAATTTGCTCTTCATTTTATCTAAAAGTTAAAGCAGTGCCTCTCAGGTTATCTAACTTGAGGACTGGCTTTTTTTTTCCTAACATGTCAAGGACTAGTACCATATTGTGCTCTTTTGCTTCAGCTGCTTTTTTCTCTCCTAGAAGGTTGCCATGGACTAATAGCTGACGGCTGCAGACCAGCACTGGTCTATGGACCACTGATTTAAAGAAGTTAATTAAAGTACTAAACCCTGATAGCAAAACAGATTCAGCACCTTGGATATTGCCTTTAGATTAAAACCTCTGACAGATTTACCACCCAATGATGTGGAAGTCACTGACCAGTGACGAGAGGCACTGTGGAGTGACCTAGCATTCATGCACAGGAATTTTATCTGTTCTTGTGATCTTTGTTTAGGCCATTATGTTTGATATTCAACCAGGAATGAAAACAGATTTTTTTACCATACAAAACTTATCTTGAAACTCCCCTAAACCAACTACACTTTTCTACTTGTTTCCATGGTTTTAGTAATATTAGAATTTTGAAGCAGCCTTTTTTTCATAATGATAGTTATGAATGGATATACAATATTTTATAGCAAAAGTAATTAAAGTCCTGGCAAGCAGTGTATGTTACAAGCAACAAAATATTAAAAAGACTAATTTAATGTCAGAGCAGCTACATTTACAACCTAGTGTAGTTAAAGCATTTGAACCTGACCCTGTTCATCACTCTATCTACTTCCCAGTAGCTTATTCTATATCCTGTAGCTGAGATGGCATGCTGACGCAGCATCCTTTGTGAATTTATCTAATCCTTCTGGAAAAGCTTTTAAACTAGTGGTCATGACAGTATCCTGTGGCAATGAATACTATAGGTTCGTTATGTTTTGTATGGGGAGAATTTCCCCTTTGTTTGTCTTAACCCTGCTGTCTACCAATTTCAATGCATGACCCTGGAAAGGTTTTATATTTTGAGAGAATGAATCATTTCCCACACAAATCTCTTATCAAACAGTCTCATAGTTCTCTTTTGTCTATGTTTTAAAGCTCAACTGTTATTTAAGCTTTTTTTTTTCCACTTATGAAAAAGAATTCCAAACCCTTAATAAGTTCAGTGGCCCTTTTTGCTATTCTCTCCAGATTTAGTTCATACCTTTTCAGATAGAGTGATACAATTAGTGACACAGTATTTCACACATAAGTATAGCAAATTCAGCTTCAGCTTCAATTCTTTTCCTAACCATTCCTACAACTGTCCTTTTCATTACCATAACACAGCACCAAATCTTGTCTTTCATCCTTTCTCTTGAAACAATTATCCTACAGTGCTTTATAATCTAGTTTACATTTTACTACCTTGAAAACACTGACTTTGATTACTTCATTCTTCACTCCTGTACCAAAATATACTTACCCACAGTCTCCAGATATCCAATATTAAGGAAACAACGCATTGTGTTTTATAACTAAAATAACATTGATGTGCATGTGGACACACTGAAGCATCTGTGTGTACATCACCACCATTATGTATTATGGGAGGCAAGTATTCACATTTTTCTTTTACATGGGGGGGGGTTCCGAGAATGAAACCCCTGCATATATGGAAGGTCCAGTGTATTTGACTATGGTCAGTCATAATCAATCATATTTGATATATCAGTCTCACTAGTGGGGTGACAATGATTTTTTTTCCAGAAAAATGATACAGACATGAGCCTTGAGCGAATATTCTAAATTTATCCATGATGAAATCAGGATCACGTCCAATACATTTTCTTTCTTTCTTTCTTTCTCCCTCCATTCCCCACATTCCATGGTAAGGGCCATATAAGGCTAAATACACATTTACCACTTATACTTTGGTTTGCAAGCAGACATGTTGTACTTTTTTATATTTGCAAACTATAAATAGCACAGCTGGACTCTCTGAACATAGGGGTTCTCTCTAGGTCAGCGGTTCTCAACTTGTGGGTCAGAACCCCTTTGGGGGGGGTTGAATAACCCTTTCACAGGGGTCGCCTAAGACCATTGGAAAGTACGTATTTCCGATGGTCTTAGGCTCCATTCCCTCCTCAGTGGTGGTGCGCAAGCGTGAGCCACGCACTCGCGTCCTCCTGCCCCCTTTGGTGGGAGTGTGTACAGCTGCACGTGCTCCCGCCAAAGGGGGTAGGAGGATGCAAGCGCATGGCTCGCACTTGCGCTCCACCACTCCTGGGCCTTGTCTGCATGTTACCTTATTGTGGAGGTGGGGGGTGCCGTTCACGCAAGCAGGTTCTTGTGCGAGGCGCTCTATTCGCTGCTCCTTCGTCCCGCAGCTGGCTTCCTGGTCGCGCGACTGCCCCACCCCTTCTTTCCTCAGTGCAGCCTGGGAGCTGTAGGCTGCGCTGAGGGAGGAAGGGGCAGGGCGGTCGCGTGACCAGGAAGCCAGCTGCGGGACGAAGGAGCAGCGAAGAGAGCCCCTTGTGCAAGAACCTGCTTGCACGAACGGCACCCCCCCACACCTCCGCAATAAGGTAACATGCAGAAAAGGCTCAGGAGTGGTGGTGCGCAAGCGCGAGCCATGCGTTCGCGGCCTCCTGCCCCCTTTGGCGGGAGCACATGCGGCCACAGCGTCGCCACAGCAGGAGTAGTGGTGCGCAAGCGCGAGCCACACGCTCACGTCCTCCTGCCCCTTGTTCAGAAGGGACTGAAATCACTCCCCTTCTCCGCTACCGGGAGAACTTCCTGTCTGACGGGCCAGCTTGGGGGGGCGGCAGCACAGGGGCAGGCCCCTTCCTCACCATGGCCCCTGCCCCACTTACCACGGAGGGGGGTGTTGCAGAAGGGCCGGGGGGCCGCACGGTGGCGCTTTCCGGAGGGGCGAGCTGCGCCCCTCCGGAAAAGACAAAGACAAAGGCACTGGGATTCTTCCCCCCCCCGGCCAGGGTCGACACTCTGGAAACTTTTCCCACACTGCCCCCCCCAGCGGAAGTGAGAGCGAAGCAGAAGCAGAGCCCGGGGGGGGTTCTCGGAGTTTTTTCCTGGGGGAAAGGCGTGGCTCCTCTTTCCCTCCCTGCCCCCCGTTCCTGGCCGGCGAAGTGGCCTTTGCCGGGGGGGGCATTGTAAATAATAAATAAATAATTTTATGGTTGGGGGTCACCACAACATGAGGAACTCTATTAAAGGGTCGCGGCACTAGGAAGGTTGAGAACCACTGCTCTAGGTAGAAGGAATTTCATACTGTAAGACAGGAGGGGAAATGGTAAGGGGGAATAAGGATGGTGTCGTCCTTTCCACTGTACCATTTACAATTATCTGTGAGGACTAATAATTCACAAACTTCAAAAAGCACCATCTCTTTAGACATTTACAAGTTTGCAATCTAGAGAAGAGAAGCACAAATGACTCTACTCATAAGAAACTAAGTATCTTCTCTACTGAGATGTTAGAGATGGAGATCATGAGCGGCTCATGGTAGCAAATTATCAATGATTAATTTTAAGATTATGTTTCTAACACAGGCAGGGCTGCTGATGGCTGCCACAGGCCAGGGACAAGATACATGACACCATCTCCTTAGCCTTTCCTATCAACAAAATGGAAATACTTTCTTTAAGTGTGAGAAAAATTAAAAATAAATGAAAAACACTTTTCAGAAAATTTAGTCAAAACATTAATTTACAAATTTTTTTAAAAATTAAACAATATTATTTTAAAATATGATTAAAAACAGTTCAAAAACCTAAAACAGATTTATATTATAACTGTGTTTGTATTTTCCTCACAAGATTTTATTAGGAATTTCTATCTCAAAGATGGTGAGCAATAGCAGATCCAACAGTTAATTGAATTGTCACAACTCTTAGGAGCTCTTACTAGCCTTGGGAATGCCTGGGATAATTCAGATGAAATACATTGAGAATTCCAGTCTCTCAACACATATTATTCAAATGTATTCACGGTCAAGTACTCCTTTTCATTGAGTCACCTGAGTTGGGTATCTAGATGTTTCCAAGCCATTATTGACTCAATTGCTTATACATGAAGCAATCAGAAGTCACACATTAACAGTAATATGAACTTCTGTAGAGACACCCTTAACCAGGAACCAGTGACATACTATTTTGGTAGTTCCACTTCTAAAAGGCCACTTCCAGGAGACAACATTGAGGTCATTTTCACCCCACACTGCTACAGTGCTATTATTCCACTTTCAACTTCCTATCAAATTCTGGGGTTTGCAGTTTACGGAGGAACATTTAGAATTCTCAGCCAAAGAGCTCTTTGACGTCAGTAAACTACAAACACCAGAATTCCACAGGATGTTGAAAGCAGAATAATAGCACTGTAAAGTGTGTAGTGTGGAAAGACCTATGTCATCCGAGAATCTGCAGTGAGGTATTATCAGCAGAGACAGAATGAACATATTCTGTTACTCATTTCCTAGTCTCCAAAATAACAACTGTGTATGAAAACTATGTATCTAGGAATAGGTTGTGTTGGGGGGGGTTGGGTTTTTTTTCCATTTTGGCACAAAAACCAAGCTTTTGTGTGAAAAAGTAGTGCTCAAAAAGCAATATTCTCAGAATTCATATGGCATTTTTGGTGCAAAGATAGTTGAGCTTTGCGTCCACCTCCCCCCGCCATGTATTCCTGGAAATAGTGTTTTTTACGGGGGGAAAAAACCTACCTTTTTATGCTGAAGCCCTGTTTCTAGAAACCCATGTATGATTTTGTTCACACATCATTAATAACTGTAAAAAGTATTAGCTTCACTTCAAGCTATAGATTTAGTAATAAACAAAATGATTTGGAAATAGTACTGAACTCTCTGTCCCTTACTCTGTCCTGAGTAATCCTTTTACTAACAAAGCAGTCCTTGACAAATAAATACATTTGCCATTGGCTTTCCGCCTCCCCCTTCAGTGTGGATTTGATCTCTCCTTGAAACTTTTTGGACTCTAGACTGTGTAAATTAATTCATTTTGTATAGTTATTTCTTTTTTTATATCTAGTTATTGTAATTAATCTTTGCAGGTATCTTTTCTAACTCAACTTTTTAAAGCATAAATAATTCCACTGTGGTTCCTATAACCACTGCCAATGGGATGAAGTAATCAAGCTCCATGCTTTTATGTGTCTGTGTCTATTTTTGCCCCAAAGGTATGACTGCATGCCATCTGCAGAAGCTGCAGGAAGTGAAATTAATTTCCATCCCTTGTTAAAATAGTGAGAAATACAAATAGGCCACTGGGCTTTCCCCCTCTCTCTCTCTTTAAACTTAATAAACAGACCACATGCTAAAAATAAACCTTCTTCCACCAACTTCAAGCTATGAAAATGAGATTATTATAAAAGGCAGTCTCAAGACAGTGAAAGATCTGCCAGACCTTCTCAAAAATTAATCCTTGCTACAAGATTAGAACACAAGTTCTTGAGAGATGGCAGGTGATTAAAGCTGACAAGATTTTTAGTCCACAGAACTTGAGAGAGCAGAATTTCTGTCAAATTCAATTCCCCACTGATTCCCAGGAAAAGAGCTGACAGCAAATTCACAATACAACAATGAGTATGCTGTGCTACCAGGGTCCTGCTGAGAGTCTTGAAATCCAGCAGTGAGGCTGGGAAGGGGAGGGAGATATCCTTGAAATGGAAGGAAGAAAGGTATTGCATATTTCCTCTGTAAGACACAAGGCCAGAAGGTCTTGGTGCTAGATGGCCATGGCAGCTTTCAGTTAGAAGGAAATGGTCTCAGTCTGGGACAGAAGCCAATAGGATCAAGTGGAGCCTGCATAATCTGTTCAGATACCAGGACAATCCTCCTTTCTCTCTTTTCTTTTTCCTTTTCTCTCTTTTTTTTCTTTCTTTCCTTTTTTCCTCTTTACTACTTATCTTAGTATCCTTTTTCTCTTCTTTGAATTTTAGTTTAATTTGACTTTGACTTTTATATTAGATCTCCACATTGATAGTTTAGGATGAGATATAGGCCCTTTTCGCACGGGCCTTTTCTCGCGCGACAGCCCCGTGAGCCTCGCGGGAGTGGGAGCGTCACTCCGCACGACGCACTCCCACTTCCGCCGGGCTCACGGGGCTGAAGCGCCGCGAGCACGGGTTTTTTGATTTTCGCTTCCAAGCGAAAATCACCCGCGCTCACACAACGCTCCCGGCGCCCGTGCGCACTTACCTCTCGTGTGGAGCATCCGGGAGCCGGCTGGGTAGCGCTTCCTTCCCTCCGCCCCTGCGGAAGGAAGGGACGGGGCGAGGCGCTAGCGCGACGGGCGCGACACGTCCTGCTTCGCGCGCGCGGGGGGCGGACGGGACGAGCGCCTTTCTCTCTTGCGCGCGCAGGGGGGCGGACGGGATGAGCGCCTTTCTCTCTCGCGCGCGGGGGGAGATGGACGGATGCGCGAGCCGCCGCCGCCTCCGGGAGGCTGCCGCTTCCCCGCTCGTTCCTTCGCCTGCGGAAGGAAGGAGGGGGAAGCGGCAGCCTCCCGGAGAAGGCTTCTTGCGCGAGCCGCCCTCTCCCGCTCGCGCGAGAAGACTTAATGCGAAAAGGGCCATAGTGTGTATAAAGAAGTTTAGTGTGTAAAGAAGTGGATAAGAAATAGGATTTTGCTAGGGGAAAATAATTGCCAGGGCAAAATAATTACTCTTTTTTGTGTATGTTATATTGTCATAGACAAGCAAAAAATTTAACTATTTATTTAATTATTCAATCATTCATTATTTTGGGTATAGTTGGATACTGAACAATATTGTAGTTTGGGATTCATAGGCCATTTCCGCACTACGCTCTTACAGTGCGATTATTCCACTTTCAACATCCTATGGAATCCTGGGGTTTGCAATTTCGGGAGGGGCAAACTGCAAACCCCAGGATTCCATAGGATGTTGAAAGTGGAATAATCGCACTATAAGAGTGTAGTGCCGAAATGTCCATAGTGTTGATTGTTATTATACTATGATCTTGTACTGTGACATATATATGTGGACTTATTGTAAAAAGAAAGTTGTAAATTTAGTACAGTATTAGAAAAAGAAGAGCTTAAAGGATGAATTAACCAAGAAAAGAATAATAGGTTGTTGATAAAGCTAAAGTAAGAATGATATAATGATACATATGTGAAAATGCAAAGATCTTAATTTCTTTTTCATTTAATTTAATAATGGAGATATGTGTTGTTAACTGCAAAATGATATGTAAATTCAATAAAGCATGGAAACTTTGGGGGGTAAAAAGATACCAGGACAATCCTGTGCCTAGATGGCTCTCCTAGCAACTAAGGAAAATCATTTAGTTAGGTTACACTTCCTTAAAGTCAGATGTTAAAAGTCAGATAAGTAAATGTTAGTTGAAGACAGATCCAAAAAGTCAGATTTTAATAAATAAATGCTGGCTATAAACATCTATGTGAATTTCTCAAATGCAAAGGTTGGTAAGATGTTGTAAACAGAAGGAAAAACAACACTAGTGTGAAGACAGAGAAGAGTAGTATAAACTAAAAAAACAAACAAATTCTGCAATATGTTGTTCCCCAGACAGTGTTTTATGCCTCAGGCCCATGAGCTCCTTATGCACATGGGATCTCTTTGACATACATGTTTTTTTTCTGTTTGCAAATGGAGTGGTAAGTTTTTCATGTATTTATTTATTGCAGTTTATATCTCAGACCTTAATTCCCAGAAGAGCTTACAAAAAGTTATCAGAAGTGATAAAACACAAATGTACTACAACATAAAGTATACTGAATATGACAAACCAACAGTATTTAAAAATAAGGAAAGAACAATATTCAAAACCAAAAATCTTTCCTAAACAAACAGTTTCCCACTGGACCAGCAGGCCTCCCAAGAAGGATATTACATAATTGCACTTCTATGACTGAAAGGACTGGCCTCTGCTGTTGTTCTTTTATATGTCTCATTTTCAAAGATAGGACCAAAGCTTCAAATGTTGGGGTAAATACACGTGTTCTTTCATATAAGATGAGATAAATTAATTAATTTGCAATATTAAGATGTACCTGGAATACCAATCTAAGCTGATAAAGAATGGCCTAGAATACCATTCTTATCATCATCTGGATATACAGAAGTACTCCCAAGTTATCAACATATTTACGAGAAAGTAGAATCCAGTCCAAACCAGCTTTGGATTGGATCACCTTCCTCGCTAAATAGCAGTACTACCATCTTGTTTGGACAAAGTAGCAGTTTGCTTACCTCCATCTGGTCCGTTGCAACTGATGAAGTAGACTTTAGTTCATGAAACATCTACTGAAGTACACCATTTAGTCTTGAAAGTGCTGCTAGATTCCCCCTACCCCAACTTTTCCCCTTCTTATGCTAAAACAGATTTTTAAGTATATCTCCCTGTATACTTTCTTCTAGGAGACCATGGAGCAATACTGGCACCTCATGTTCAAGTACCTTGTCCAAGTGTGGAATGTTTTAGGATTACTTGATAATTCTTCAATTTCTTCAATACTTATTGTAGAACAGCCTCTTTAATTACAGATAATATAACCTCCTTAGTTAAACAGGCCAGTCTAATCACTCAGCTCTCACAATCAAGTTTCTTTCATGAATATTACCTATATGCTTACCTTCTACCAGTGGAAAATTTTGCATGATTATGAACACTGCAAAAACTCATAAACACTAAGGAATCATGAATGGACTCAAACTCCAAGTTAGTGTAAGCAATTTAATTTGAAAATGCTTCAGAAACTGGTCACAGAAGGTTACTGAGAACTCCCTCCAAAACACTGCTGACAAGCTCTGCCATTACTACCACTGAATAGATCTTAAATTTGACTCAAGCCAATGTTTCAATAGACATATCACTAGTTTCTTTCACAGCACTGCTAAGCCTATTCCCTTAGCTATTTCACCGGCCACAGCATCTCAGAAAACTGATGAGCACACTGGGCTGTATTAACTGGGGGAAGATATTTACTACTAACCAACTCAGTTACTCAAACCATCTCCAAGGTTATTAGCAGAACCACCAGAACCTTGATCTGAGTGATCAGAAAACCATTTTATCCATCTTCCTGTGAAAGTAACTTATCATTACTACTTCAGATAGTTGAGACCGCTACAAGCCTTAACCTGACCAGCTATTGATTTGTACATGATAAAGGAATGACAATAAAATTTATACCCATGGAATCATGACAGACTACAGTGACACTCTAATCACCTGCCCAGGTTGTTGTTATATATGCCAGGCCAATATAGTCATCTAGATTCAGATCTTAAATGACTGACAACTAATTGCCCTTGCTTTCAATAACAGAGTTGGACCTGATATATTGCTGCTATGGCAATCAAGAGACCCCCTGGCTGAGAGAAGGGTAAAAAAGAGGAACAGCAGGACAACATCCACACCCCACTCTACAATACTTGCTCCTTTTTTAAGTGTTGAATTTAACCAGCACACACACCAATCCTACTTGGCAGATCCTCAAAAACATATTAAAAGTTCATAGTCCAGAAAGAAACAGATGTGTCTATGAGTCAACCAACACCTAACAGATCAATACAAAGGGAGGTAGTCAAGAACATGATCAGTATTACTTACAAACTTGGTTTCTTTTATATTAAGTTCTGTCTAGGGAAGCATGCTGTGTAACCAAATTATCACACTACAATGATAAACTTGCTTCTATAAACCAATCATAAATTCAAGAGTTTTGAACAAACTTTGCTGTAGTACCTTTAATGTAAATGCCTCAAAGGACTTAAAAAGATATGAATTAGCAAGTGAATAATTCAGAGGCATCCAAAAAAAAACAAAAGACCAAACTAGTTTTCATCCTTATATATTAAACAGTCTACAGCAAAGGTTGTTGTTGTTGTGTGCCTTCCAACTTATCAGTTCTGACTTATGGCGACCCTAAGGCAAGCATATAATGAGTCTTCAGGGGCTGAGACTGTGTGATGTCACTCAGTGGGTTTCCATGGCTGAGTGTCCAACACTCAAACCTCTATACCACGCTGGATGGAAAACAGAGCACTGGGCAAATGAAAATCTTCACAAAAAATCTATCAAAGAGACAGAAAAATGTTGTTTCTCTCTTATCTGCCATTCAAGCTTTTCTCAGATGACTCACCTGAAGAATCAAAATCTGATTGAAAAAACTTGTAGGAAATAGTGGCACTAACCTTTGGTACATTAAAGTAAACTCATTCTCCTATCAAAAAGAAATTTAATCCCAAAGAGAGCTCTTATTTTAATAAAATGCTTTATTGGATTTAACACTCAGCTTAAAAAAAGAAGGGCGTAGAGACAGTGGTACATGTAAACAGGTAATGTGCCCACTTCTCCATAATGAATATGATCTCCTACTCAGCCACATCCTAATGGTGATATAGTGACTGTCTAGATTCTCACTGTGATACAATCAATGTGTCTGAAAGGCATAAAAGGTTAACTGGGAACAAACAATATTTTTGTATTGTTTTTAAAGAAAAGGATATTTTTACTGATTAGTTTAAATGTTTTACATTCCTATCCAAATACTGCACCATAGTCTATTGGGTTTTTTTTTAATCATTGAAAGAAACACTACTGCTTTTGTTATTCCAAATACCACTGTACTGTGCCTATGGTGCCTGAGTCATATCACAGGAAGCTGAAGTGATAAAATGGCAAAGAACTGAATTGTTGTGCTGTGAAGAAATGTCTGCAGCATGTATTTAAAATGCATACAATTGATCAAATGCAGCCGAATACTCTGCAACAAGTGCAAATTCATTTAGCAAATGTGTAGTTGGAGAGTCTCTATTAAAACGAATATTACTGAACTAATTGGCCTTATCTTGCAACAGCTTTGGGGATTTTTACTGAACCTTAAAAATGTCTATGAAAGAAAATGCATGAATTGCTCATTTATTAAGCTTCAGAGGATTCATATAAGTCTAAAAGTCATGAAAGTCTAGAAAAGCCATCACAGTCAGAAATATAAAAATATCTATAAGTCAACGAAGTCAGGACCAGTGATATATTTCTTTAGTCTTGTTATTAAGGGCCTTCAACTCCTTTCTGACTTATGGCAATACTAAAGTGATCCTATTACCCCCCACTTTTTTTCAGCAGAATTTGTTCAGAGGGGGTTTGTCCTTACCTTCCTCTGAGGCTGAGGGAGAGTGACTTATCCAAGGACACCCAGTGGGTTTCCATTGGTGAGTGGTGATTTGAACCTTGGTCTCCAGGGTCATAGTGCAGTGCTTAAACCACTATATCACACTGGCTCTCTTCTTTGTACCAGTGATATATTAGCCTTGTATGTGTGTGTGTGTGTGTATATATATGTGTGTGTGTGTGTGTGCGCGTGCGTGTGTGCATACAGTACATATACATCTACATATAGAGAGAGATGTATATAAATCTAGAGAGAGAGTTATAAAAGGAATAAATGGATCAAAGTTTTAATTGGGGTTATAAATTTTACTCCCTATGGAATATTACTAGGATATGGTCTTTTAAACCAATACTGTAGTTTTGTACTTTGGGGGAGCAAGGAAGACTATTCCTTAAAAGAAAACAGCAGGACTTTGAACCTTACTAGATCTAGCATTCACTGATGCTAAAAGGAAATAATGAACAATGCTGGGAATTAAGACAAACTATTTTCACTTTTCCTTTACTAAAAAGCACAAGTGACATTCTTGGATAATAAAGTGCTAGCTTTTCTGATGCCAAGGAAAAGGATAAAAAGATACAAACATTCTGGGAAAATGAAACTTTTGTTGAATTCTAGTGAAAGAAAAAGAAACATGGGTTACTTCAGCCTTTCAGATTATTGCAAGTTTAACATGCACACGTAAACCATGAAAAGGTTTTGTTGTTAAAACAAAATTGTTAAAACTTTTCTTTGTGAACCTAAGGAAATATCTAATCAAGATCAGATACTTCAGGCAGGACCACAGCTATTGGGAATATATCAAAACTGCCTATTGAGATAGATAGATTTTCAATCCTGCACTCTTACCAAGGATCAAACAAACAATGAAAGAGGACTTGAACATCTCTATTAGGAATATTCAAATATCCTTGTTGAACAGGATACAACAAACTAAAGCAGAGAGGCCTTTGCCAGAAGAACAATGTTGTTCTGACTCTTTCATCCTTTCCTTCAAATAGACATGTATAATACCTTTGAAGATTTCTCTCTGTATTAAACAAAGGCATAAACTAGACAGATTTCTTTCTTACTGTTCCTTCTTTTCCTGACCACTTATTAACGTTTAAGATACGTTTTCCTATCTTTGAGTGATTTCCCTTAGCAGGGTATAGGGAATCATGCAGCTCTCTAGATCAGAGCTTTCCAAACTTTTCATGTTGGTGACTCACTTTTTAGAAATGCATCATTTTGCAATACAGTAATTCAGTAAGTAATTCAGTTAGTGGAGGCAGCCTCTCTACCCAAGTCTGGCCCACCACCCTTGCTGGGGTCTTCCTTGACCTGGGGTGGCAGCCAGAGAGGCAGCTCCTTCATCTGGACCTGGCCTGCCACTACAGTGGGACAGGCAGCCCCCTCACCCATTATGTTCACATGACACATCTATACACTGCAGACAACACACTAATGTGTTGCAACACACAGACTGGAAAGCTCTGTTCTAGATGCTATTGGATTATTACTCTTATAATTCCTTAACACTGACTATGGTGGCTAGGGTTCATAGGAGAGAGAGTGTGGTTTAGTGGTTTGGGTATTGGATTAGGACTCTGGAGACCAGGGTTTGAATCTCCACTCAGCCATGGAAACCCACTGGGTGACCATAGGCAAGTCATTTTCTCTTTTCAAAGAAGGCATGCTCCTGCTGAACAAATCTTGACAGGAAAATCCCACAATAGGTTCGATTTGAAGGCAAATAGCAGCAGTAGCAACAACATAGTAAAAGCTCTAGATGCTTGAGTTTTATGTTCTTTGAGTTTTACAAATTTATAGATTCTTCTATGCAACAGTCGTAATATGAATTGTGCTAAATCTTACTGTTGGTCTGACTAGTTAGTCTGACTGAAGCAATTAGATTAACCTTTGTGTTGAGTTACCATTCAAGAATTTATTCAGTAGCTCAAATCTAGTTGTGACCAGTCAGTGTATGTTACTGAGAATTCCTTTAGTTATTTCCTTGCTTTTACAGTTGAAGCTATATACTATGGCCCTTTTCATATGGCATTTGCCATGCGAAAGGGCCTCTTAAGCATCATGCGGATGTGAGGAGTGGTCCACACGACACACTCACAATCGTACGATGCTCCAGGGGCTAGCAGGTACCGACCATGCACTTTTTCATTTTTGGCTATGAGCCAAAAATGGTGTGCGATTGCACATCGCTTCAGGGCCCCACACGCACCTGCTATGCTTGCGGAGCTCCAGAGCCACAGCACACACACTTCCTGCCCCAGTGCAGCCTGGGAAACTCCAGGCTGCACTGCAGAAGGAAGAGGCAGGGCTCTCACACAAGCAGGCAGCAGCTGTGGAGCTGAAGGAACCAGGATGGGAGAGCCTCTCGCTAGAGGCTGCTCGCACGATCCCCGCACGCGAGCTCCACGAAAAGGTGCGTTGCGGAAAGGGCCTATGTTTTGAAACTTCATGCCAAGTGAAAACAGCTAGTAAAGATGTGGTTCCAAATCAAAATCTATCAAATATCATAACCATCTTAAAGATATTTTAGTGTATATTGCCATATTTAAATAATTTCAACAAATATTAGACAAAACATTGCCAGGTAGTATATTATTTTTAACATTTTTTTCAAATAGCAAGAGTTCTAAAATTTTATTATGTTGCTTCATAATGTATCCAGTCCAGCACCACTAAATAAGTATCAAAGCAAAAGAAGAATATGATGTACTAACAGTGCACATTCTTACAGTAGATAATTAACTGAGCACTATTATCTGAACAGAAGCCTGTTGTCATCATTGTCCTAGATTCTCTCACACAGATGAAGGAAAAAAAAACCCTCCCAGTTGATTCCAGCCCTTTAGAGTCTATGGCTAGATTTAATCCGCATTTAAAAGTCATCTCATTACATTTAAACACATATGTACACACACGCACACTGAAAAACAAAGTATAGTTTGCTCTCATTCAAAGTATGATGACAAAAAATAGACATGTGCTCTAACTGTTATGCAAATCACTTGAAATCTTGCCAGTTAGATATGTCAGAATGGCAGTGTATATTTTAACACAGAAAACATTAGTCATTGTTTTTTGATTGCATATTCAGCACACCATCTGCCCTGATAGTATGAAGGGGGGAAAAATAAATCTCACTTGCAAGGTTTCTGTGATTTACTGCCAGAAACACTAATCTTCTTTAAAAAGGCCAGGCATTCACCATGCACTGGATAAGGTGGCAGACCGTTTCATGAAACAGTTCAAGCTGGGTCAATACTTCAAAGTGAGAGTACAAGAACAATGAAGTTTGTCATGTTCCCTTCATGGAACATCTATGAAAAGACTTTCTCATATATCCTGAAAATAAAGGGGGAAAACTTCTTCTGAAACCATTTTCTGTAAAAGTGAATTCCACTGTATCCATCCTCAGCATTTACACACTACAGAGTTTAGTAGACTGAGACCCTCTTTCTTTCTTTCTGAACTATAATGGCCAGTTTTGGATTTGTTGCTGGCATTACTGGATAAATGTGCTTGTGGTAATATTGTCTACCTACTATAAGTTAAATGTCCATGAAAGCTGATTTGTTAACATCAAAATTAAGCCTAAATTCTCTATTAATAAAAGAATGATTGACTCTGTTGTTGTTCACCTTCAAGTCAGTTCTGACTTATGGACACCCTAAGGCAAACCTATTATGGGGTTTTCTGGGGCTGAGAATGTATGATTGCTCAAGGTCACCCAATGGCTTTCCAAAGTTGAGCAAGGAATTGAACTTTGGTTCCCAGGGTCATAGTCCAGTGCTCAACCCACTATACCATACTGGCTCTCTAGGGTTAACTTACTTGCATCTTTATAATAACAAAAATTAATACAGTTCACAAATATTTTAATATTGCAAATGAAGAGCTGGATCTAGATCTAATCACAGTTAGAGAGGGCCTGCTGAAATCAATGGGACTTATGTTAACCATAACAAAGGTTTAAGTTCAAATTATTTCACTGAACCTACTCTAAGTACAATATCGGGCATGTAGATACATAGGTCTTTCTAGATGTTAGGCTGCCCTCTAATCAGGACCACTGGCAACTGTTTTTGCCCCTCTAGTCCCTCCCATGGAATAATGAAGAGGGGAGAATTATGAACCCAAACACTTTAGCAGCCCTTGTATGAAACTGGAAAGTATTATCCTTGAAGAGTGGCCATAATGTCTTCTCTTTTAAAAGAGTAGGTCTTCCTGGGGCTGCAGTGGGGGCACAAGTGGGTATTTCTACTTTTTGCCTCAGAGTCACAAGCCACTTCACTACAGCTGAGTGTGATTTAATCTAGATCTAACTCATAGATTGTGAGAGCAGGCCAGATCCCTACCATTCTTATAAAGCAAATGACTAAAACAAAATAAAACTGACTCAGCAAACAATACTAGGCTTATATTGTAATTCTGGAACTAAGAGAACAAATAGGAACCACTTTCCCTTTTTGAGAGAGGTATTTTTTATTGGCCATTAGATTTAATTTTTTAGTTACTGATATATAAATACTTGCTGAGGTTTTGTATTCTATTAGAAAGTAGTTAACTTTGCATGTCTGTTATTCATAATTAGAAGCTGTCTCAAAATTATAATTATTTTACATAAATAACAACTAAGGATTTATTGTGCTTCTGAGTATTACGGTATCATGTAGCTGGGTAATTTTCAAAAGATTGCTAGGGTAACATTTAGTTTGATCCTACAAGGCAATTCTTACTTTCACACTACAGTCCAAAGAGCTGAAATAGAACTTTTCTAAAAATGCTGATTTCAATAAAAAAAAGGCCTAGAAATCACCACTGTTTAACAAATTCCTATCTTTCAGAAGCAAGCAGAATTGTATAGTGTTATTACTCACTTATCCTCCAAAATTCACAGCTGCCATAATCTAGAAATCAGAAACTTTCTGGAGGACCTCATCTCCCATTGGGGACAGAGAGAAGGACGGGACCCAAAAGACGCTCATGCACAATGTCATCCATGTCCCATCATTTTCCTGTCCTCAGCCAATGTGATCATGTCACAAATCATTGACGGGTTCTTCCCATCAATGACCAGCAATCATGCTGCCCTCCCACACTTACCTGAGCTGTGGAGGGTCAGGAAGCACCATGGCCACAGTTCCTGCCCCAGCACAGTCTGGAATGGTGCCCAGCTGTGCTGCAGAAAGAAGAGGCATGGCCGTCCCACCTCCTGTCCTATCTCAGTCCTGGCATAGCTGATAAATCAAACAAAACAAACTGCGTATCTCCCAGCTTATTTCTTACTTCCAGGCAGTAAGCAAGGAGTCATAAACAAAGTCCAACATAAACAAAGTCCAACATAAACAAAGTTCAGCAGGGTTTCAGAACAAGGGAGTGTCCAAGGTCAATCCAAGCATTTGTCAAGGCATTCAGCAAGGTAGCAGGTCAGATAAGCTCTGACAAGTCCTGGAGGGAAAGGATGTCAGCTAAATAGACCCAAAGCCTAGTGCAGGTGTGCCTTGTTTGATTGTTGCCAGTTATAAATTCTGAGATAGCTTCGTTGGGTCTCTCTTTCCTGCCTGTGCTGTGCGAGGCTGGGTCTAGGTAAGTGTTCTTCTGTATCTGAAGAGGCAGGACTCTCTGTTCAAGCTGGCACCGCCCTCTGTTCGGTTTCTGGCACTATAACCTCTCTTTGTACAGCAGGTCCTGGTATGCCCCCTGCTCAGTATCTGCGGTGCCCTCAGAATCCATGTTCTAAAAGCGAGGCATGACACTTCCTCCTTCATTCCCACAGGCAGCTGGTGAAGAGGGGAATGTTCCTATTGTGCTCCCCTCCCAGGAGAGGCCCTACTGGGATCCCCAAAGAATATCACCAGGATCCAGTAACTAGAATATTTCTACAGGTGAAGAAACAGGCTCTCTTCTAGTCTTTTAGTCTATTTATTAAATGAAGTCATAGATTTACAAACATACTACCTCCTCTTACAAAGAAACATAGATTATTCAATGTCTAGGCACACTACTTTCACTGCATTACATTACATTAGATATAAGGCATCATAGTTTTATTTCATTAGAGTATATAGGTATAAACATAGTTATATAGCCTATAAGGTGTTACACTTTCATAAGGATATCTTAGAGTGAGCAACTGAATGGGCAGATGCTGGTAGTAAAGGTGGCAACCATCTTAGGTGACACAAAATATTGCATCTCAGCTGTCTATGTTTATAGCACTAGCTACATAAAAGTTATTGTATGTAAAGTATTGTTATATGAGATCATAATAATATTATTGTATACAAACATTAATATAAACTAAAATTTTCATAAGAGCTACCTAAACTAGAGAAACTGCAGATACTACATACATCTTTGATGACCCTGGAGTAAAATATCTAAGGTTTTTTAATTCATTTTATGCTTAGTTGCTAACATTTTTGAGAAACAGATGGAGAAAATTAGGTAGCTAAAAGTCTAAGAAGTAAATTAAAACCTTTATTCTATTTTCAAAGAACAGAAAATGCATTAATAGAACCCTGATTCCTCAAAGAGTGGCTAGAATGAAACGAACTGTGAACAAAAATGCAACAAAAGTGATGAAAAGCAATTCAATTTTATATTGAAATAACATGAAGCATTAAAAGGACAAGCAACCTCCCCCCTCCCACATACACACAAGTGAGGGATGGGTGCTCTCCAGCATGTCAGCACACAAGTCAGTTGGGATCCCTGGATATTGAATTCAAACACTCAATAAACCTTAATGAAGATTTCATATATTTGACCTGAACTTGACGTTTTCTTTTTTGAACTGATGAGACTACTTTCATCTGATTGTTCTTTCCTACCTTTGGGTGTAACATGAAAGGAACACGGAAAAAAGAGAAAGAAGTGGATGACATGTGTGTGATCTGTAGACAGAAGCACCTCCATGTGCCTGCCATCTCAATCTGAGAAGGAGTGCTCATAACTGGTACCCCAGTGCAGGCACACACATTACTTGCAGATAGTTTTATAGAGGGACATTTCAGGTGGAGTGAGAAAATCGTTCATACAGATTCAGAATTACTAAAAGGATGCCAAATTCCTGAAGAGTTTGTTGTACAACTATTTTAAAAAACAGTCTGTGGCAATCTCACAGGATTCATTTATTCATGTTTTCACAGTCAGATAAATACAAATTACAATTAATTACAAACTAAGTCATTAAAGAGGAAATGGGAATATGAAAATGAAAGGGTAGCAGCAATGTGCTGCCTTTAAAGTACTAAATCAGAATCCCAGGTTCAAATTCCTATATATAGTCATGAAGCTTGTCTGAGCCCCTTCAAAGTATTGTTATGAGGATAAAATAGGGAGTGAAGAGTGTACCTCACCCTAAGTTCCTTGGAGAAAAGACAATACAAAAATATAAAAATGAACATTTTCTTTCTTATTTTCTGTCTAAATACTTCTCTCATTTGAATCAGTAACTATTCCTTTAAAAAATATGGGATTAGGTATTAACATAAATGAAAATGTAGTAGTTTGGATCTGAACTAAAGTATTCATACTTAGTTATCACTGAAATCAGTGCAACTTGAATTAGGTCCTTTCTGCATGACAATGGTGTCCCAGCATGGGGATACAAGAGGAGCAGGGTCACAACAATGCTTCCACATGATGTCATTGTGGTCCTATTCTTCTCACATCACCAACAGGTGAAATTGTGGGCTATATAACTGATGTGAAAACTCCATCAATGACAGCTGATTGCATCAGCCTTCTGTTGCAGCCAGCCATGCAGAAGGACTAGAAGTGCAATCTACGCACTTCCTCCCCTACTACAGCATGGGAAGAAGGCAAGCTGCAGTCAAGAAGGACAGAGCATGTCCCTTGCGCTCCCTTCTGCAGGCAGCCAGTCGTGTGTGGAGAGGAGTGTTGGTAACACACTCCCATTCTGGCAGAGGCGTTGCTGGGATTGTGACAGGAAGATACGTGAGAGTGTTGTTGTGTGGAAATAGCCTTAGTAGTAACTAATTTTTCAACTTGAATTCTATGGGGCCTAAGTGCTACAGAAAAGAATTAAATGACACAAGATATCCAATATGTTAAATACATAGTGTGTAGGTTAAGATTCTCTGGAGGGTTTTCCCTGCCCCCAATTAAGTACATGGACACAAAAGTGGCTCTGGATTGCCACATTAAGGGTTGGAAATGTTTAAAACAGGTTAGAAATCACAAGGCCACCCAGATGTTGGATTGCAACTCTCAGCATTATTCATCACTGACTATGCTTCTTAGGGTCAATGGGAAATGCATTCAACTACATGTGAACCTACATGTGGAAGGCTGTATGATTTAAACTAGTTTAAAAGGGTTCTGAAGTATGTTTCTCATAGAATCACAAAAATGGAACCAAATGAAAAGCTGTTTACTTGAATCTCTTGCTTGAATCAACCAATTCCACCCAATTCAGATCACAGATAGTTAGATGAAGGAGAAGATAATACAAGCATAACAAAGAACTTCAGATCATTCTGACAACTTAACCAGGCTATACTACAAAAGAAAGGAAAACAGCAAATGTATATGCAATCTACTAACTAAGCTAACCAAGGGCCTATTCATGTTATAGAACTATAGAGCTATCATTCTGCTTTAGCTGCCATGGTTCCATCCTATGGAAACCTGAGATTGGAAGTCTGGAAAGCTGCTAGAGCCCTTTGGCTGAGAATTCTAAATCTAACTCTCTAAACCGTCAGTTCCAAGATTCCATAGGATGGAATCATGGCAGTTAAAGTGAAATAACTGAGGTATTATTCTGTACTGCGAATGGAACCCTTGTCTCAAAGAAGTTATATTTGGAAAAAACTTCACTCTATCTATATCATATACCAGATGTGATACTTCAGAAGGAACTAACGTGTATTTTAAGAGTAACTAAAACATTTTAAAAGTATAGGAAGTAGCTGCCAAAGACTATTGACTGATTTTTAAAAATTCAGTCACCTTACCCCACTCCACCCTAGGTTTGCACGAAGGAGCATTTTAAAATGGTGCTGTGGTTGCACTAATATGACAGCTCTTTCATAAGGTCTTATGACATAAATGATAGCAGCCATATCTATAGTCCCATACTTCTCTGTGCCCCAATCCCAAAAGACAATGGAAATGGCAGTCAACAGTTGGTAGAACACAACTTGAAACATAACCAGCAAGATTCCACTTTCTGTAGCAAGCAGGATTCAACTGGAGAGCTGACAATTTTAATCAGTTTATGGTGCACTGCATTTTTTAAGGCAATTTGACAGGGAATGCTGAATAGGAAGAATTATTTTTCTATGCATCTCCTTAATAAAAATATTTTAAGTATATTTCTGGTATAGTTATGATCTCCTACAGTACACAAAAAATCTGTATCAGAAGTTTACTGAAAACTAAATAGTATCAACCTAAATCTAAATAATAGATTCTGTGTGGAAATTATTCTGAGAGTTGTGTCATTAAGTTCACTGAACCCAAGATATCAAGGCAGCAAGGATCATACGCTTCTGAATCACCTACATGCACCAAATAACAGGATTAATATACCAATCTGACATCTGCTTCTGGAAAACAGTTGTGGGATATAAGTATAATAGAGTATGCTTGCTTCTGGAGATATGCTAACAGTTTTTTATTAT
Organism: Ctenosaura bakeri; assembly: GCA_948474755.1. NCBI lineage: Eukaryota > Metazoa > Chordata > Lepidosauria > Squamata > Iguanidae > Ctenosaura > Ctenosaura bakeri. Next base: position 1,196,916 of record CAOLHI010000002.1, read on the forward strand.
CTTTAGAATAAGATACTAGGATGTCTATGACAGAATTTTCCTGCCCCTGGGATACACAATGCAAGCATGTTTATTCTATAGAATAATTTGTGATAACATTTTACTGTCAACAAAAAACAGGCAGGAATTTGCTTGCATAGTGAATGCTTCCTGAGGGTAACATCAATTATGACATTTGCAACTGACAAAAACAGTACTGCTACTAATCATCTGAACAAACAGATATGATGTTAGGGAAAAAAGTGAAAAACAGCAGCGAAGGAAAGAAATGTCAAATTACTTTGGACATATTTATATTATTTAAAGAAAACAATTGTTCTTCAGTTGGGTAGACTACCATCCGTTCTTACATTTCTAAATGGAACTACAGTTGCTGTTTTCTACTGTATGACAGTTAGCCAATTGCAATTAAAAAGTCATGCAGAAGTACCTAACAGGCACTCTGAAATTTCATTTATTCAGAAGCGGCATATACTAGAGACAGAAATGAACACATATGACATGTATTCACATTCAATGCATGTGAGAAACCAAGAAATACTGGCCATTTCTACACTAAACTGTTATAGCACCATTATTCCACTTTCAACATCCTACAGAATCCTGGGTTTGCAGTTTAGGAAAGAGCATTTAGAATTCTCAGCCAGAGAGCAATTTGGCCTCAGTAAACTACAAACCCCAGAATTCCATAGAATGTTGAAAGTGGAATAATGGCATTATAACAGTCTAGTGCAGAAATGGCCACTGTTTACTGTTTGAGTAAGGAGTCAACCAAAACACATGCAAGGCTGTCATATTCTGTTTGCTCCCCACCCGCCAAATGATTCTTGCATGTAATATGGGAATTCAACAAGCAAATCTTCAGGCATGATATTTTGCTTCAGAATGCTACACTTGATGCATTTATACCTATTATGCCAGTATCAGATTCTGTGGACGACAGGTGTTCCTCAAACTCGCATTGTTTGACGGAGCTGCTACTCTGAATTATGAGACTATAGTCCTTTTCGCACTGAGGCTTCTAGCGCAAGCGGGGGAGGCCGGCAAGCGCAAGAAGGCTCGTCCAGGAGGCTGCCGCTTCCCCCTCCTTCCTTCCGCAGGCGAAGGAACGAGCGGGGAAGCGGCACCGAAGGAGGCTTGCCGTGCAAGCCGCCCTCCCCCCGTGCGAAGCGGGAGACGTCGCGCCGGATCCCCCGCGCGCGCGTGCAAAGCGTGCGGCGTCGCGCCGGATTCCCCCCGCGTGCGCGAAGCGGGCGGCGTCGCGTCCCCCGCGCGCGCGCGAAGCGGGCGGCGCGTCCGTCGCGCAAGCTCCCCACTCCGCTCCTTCCTGCCGCAGGGGCGGAGGGAAGGAAGCGCGACCCAGCCGGCTCCCAGAGGCTCCGCATGAAAGGTAAGTGCGGGTGGGCGCTGGGAGCGTTGCGCGAGCGCGGGGTGATTTCGCTTGGACGCGAAAATCAAAAAACCCGCGCTCGCGCCGCTTCAGCCCCGTGAGCCGGGCGGAAGTGGGAGTGCGTCGTGCAGAGCGACGCTCCCACTCCCGCGAGGCTCACGGGGCTGTCGTGCGAGCAAAGGCCCGTGCGAAAAGGGCCTATCTCAATTTCTCTTTTTCCCAACCACTTATAGCAGGATTCTTCATGGCAAGTACCAGAGGGCAATGGCTGTTCACAGTCACTCTTCTCTTTCTTTTTCTGCAGTAAGTTTCAGCAGGTACTTTTTGGATTGCCCTGTCGTTTTAGTGGTAAACTGGACAATATGAACTTGGATACCTGAAGGGGGTTCAGAAAAGGGGTGTCAGTAACTGGGAGACTTGTAGCCTGTCAGCAATAAAGGAGTGTGGGCATGTGGTGGGGAGTGGAATGGCACAAGCCATCATATTGGAGAAAAAGTTCAAGGGACAAAGAGCAACATGACTGGTTAATTTCAGTGGTATACTACTACATTTAGAAAGTGGAGGGAAATTGAATGGAGAAAGCATATGCACTATCAGCTTGGGGATTTTGTAACACTCAGAAAAGGAAAAGAACAAGTGACAAGAAAAAAATCCTCTAGAATCCAATGACCAAACGTGCCTTGAAATTAACTGAAAAGGCAAAGATTTGCCTTGCCAACTGGAAACCACTCTGTTTCTGCATATTATGTCCTAACAGTGGCCTCTTGTCATAAGTACAGGTTACACATTGAAATAATCAAATGTTATGGTACAACCATTTCTTTAAGAGTAATCCATAGTTTTTCATGATCTACACAATCAAAGGTTTTGCTATAATCTATATACTGCAGGCTGATTTTCTTCCGAAAATCCTTGGTGCACCCCATTATCCAACGTACATCACTAATATGATTTTTTTAAAACAATACACAATGCACTCTTATAAACAGCGCTAAGTTTGAAGGTCCATAAGGCATAAATCAATGGCTGAAGGAAAGCAGACAGCGAAAGGTCCTAGAAAGTCTTAATTCAGAGGCCAGTATATATTATTTTGGATTCTCCAGGACATAATCATGGTCAATATTTTTACTCAGTTTGCCAGGAGTTTAAGAAGAAGTAAAACAATTTAAATTTCCACTTTGCTCAGAGAAGTAAATATCTCAAATCCAACATCATAATAAACACATTATAAATCATAGATACATAAACATAACCTGATGAAGAAACCTTTCAAAGTGATATAATTTCAGTCCACTTAATTAAATATATTTCAAACTTAGCTGTCTACAGGCATTTTGTTGGATTTTTTTTCTTTCAGCCTGCATCTGAATGCCTACAAACTGATGTTCTGTGCTGTTAAACAGCTATCACATTTCCCACATGAGATTATGTTACTTCTGCAGAGTGTGGCTATAATGTTGTTATGGAACAGCACACCATGGAATATGCAGTATAAAGGGAATTGATTGTTTATCTGTCTAGATTTAACCAAGGTTTACTTTAAAAAGTGTTAAAAAGTGTTTTGTTGTGTAACCCATTGTTTTTCAAATTTAAACTTTGAAATTTTCATCACACCACCACAAAATTTTACATTAGCCATAGTGACTAGAATCATTCCCATCTACAAATTAAATTCATGCATTTTCATCAGGTGTT